>CM051236.1:210530794-211730794 GCA_027917425.1 Gastrophryne carolinensis
GAAAAATGTAAAAAATAGTCAAAAGTTAAAAAGAATGATTTTGTGTTAATATTTAATTGCTAAAATACCATTTCATGTCATTAGTGTCCTTTTTAATGATACAAAATTTGCCATGTTAGAAAAGGATATTAATGTACATTACTATTATTAACTAGCAAGAGAAAAATTGTGGCTTGTTTATAAGTATATACATACTTTTATATATTTTGAGGGACCTGTATTTTTAGTGCTTTAACCTTATCTGAAGAGTGAAATGAAAGTCATTTTGTCTGAAGGACGTTCTAATATTCCTCCATTCATCAAGAAAAACTAGGATGACTTCAAGCATTATAATTTGTGGAGTGCTAAAAACATGCCTCAACTTGACCTTCAGCATGAACATCAGATATATGACAGTAATGTCCTGTATGGCATACATAACCATACTGATGGAAAAGCACCATAGTTTTAGTCTGTGACCTTGATGCAGTAAATATGCTCAGGGTTTTTGGAGTGCTTTTCATCATGCATGATGCATTCATCGCTAATAGTTTAAATAATCAACTGAATAAAAAAACCTGAAAAGTGTGTGTGTGTGTGTGTGTGTGTGTGTGTGTGTGTGTGTGTGTGTGTGTGTTTTGAGTATAAATTGCGCTCACTCAAAAATGGGAAGCATATTGCATGCAAGGAAATGTTGCATAAAAATTGAGCATTAAATGTATTTATTCATACAGGAATTAGCAACATACCAAATCCTGATGCTAATGGGGGTATATGTGCACCCAAGAGAAACAAGATTCATTTTTAGGAATTAACAGCTGTATATGACCCAAGCCTACTACTAATCATGACCTCTTGTCTTTACCACCTTCTCTCCTGCTGCTGAGTGTCCTCATTATTCTTTGTTGCCTTTGCCACTAATTAGAGGGTGGAGCTCCTGAGTTTTTGGAGGCTAATGTCTTAAGTTTTCACGCTTTAGGAAACTAGAAAAGGTTTCTGATGATTTGAGAATGACTGCGTTGTACCAATCAACAAGAAGGGGAGTAACTACAGGCCAATTCGTTTAACATTTGTAGTGGTAAAACAAATGGATTGGCTTTACCAAGGGCAGGCAATTTACTATAGCCTTGATGTAACACGTGGCTGCAGAAATAGTGCTAAAGCTACACAAAGGATTTCATGCACACATTGTGCAAGTGTTCCTGCTATCCAGCATAAGTTCCATGTGGATACAAACAGCAGGAACTCTTTCAGTGCCAGCCTACTGAGAGATGTTATCATCCTCCGTTGCCAGGCCATGTTTCATCATTTTCTGCTATATATGTCTAACTATGATTTTTGCAGGACTGGTAAAAATGGTTTTTTTTTCAAGAAAACCATATTGCATGTAAAATCCACATTCCTCTCCATTGCAACTGTACCACATATGTATCAGTAGACACCTTTTCCTGCCCAGGAGACCCCCCTATACTATACTATGTGCACAATTAAGGGTTAAACCCTTTAAAAAATCCCCCAAAAATGTGGAGTATTCCCTCTAAAGGAGGAAACCCCATGCTTTTTATATCCTGCAACTCTCACAAGAACAGTTCACAAACCAACAGTCATAGCTGTCCAACAACTGAGGGAATCATGTCAAGCTAATCTCATTGATTTCTTTTACTATATCACTAGAGTGTTGCATGAAGGTGGTGCTGTGGATTTTGCCCATCTCAGCAAATACTTTGACACAGTGCCACATAAAAGCTCATAGATAAATTATTAAAAATTGAACTTAATTCCTGGATAGCTGAGTGGATTTGTTGCTGAAGGATGGTGTTGTTAATGTTATGCAATCTAAAGAGAAGTCAATTACTGTACCGTAGGAGATGTCTTGCTAGTTAAATATTGCCTTTTTGTAAAGGGGACTACCCGGGTTAAATGAAAAAGACATGATTCAGCAGCTTACCTTGTTATATACCTTGTTGTATCTTCCCTCTCCCTTCCTGTAACCTTGTAGCAGCACCTAGAAGCAGAAACTTGGCAATGACTTCTGGCACCCTCCCTGGTTCCCCTAGCAGCAGACCACCAAGCATATTTCAAAAATGAATGAAAACTTCAAAATAACATTTCTCCACTTGGGGGGTGTGGGAGTTTTAGGGCTATGGGTAGAAAGGCGGGCATTGGGAGTTTTAGTGCTATGGGGGTTATTTAAGAAGGGATAGCGCCAGGTACTGCCTTGTAGCGCCAGGCAGCGTCTGGTGAATGCCGGGCGCTGTACACAAAACCACATTTTTGAAAGTGGATATGGTGAGCGACTCTAACAGCAACATGTAGCATCACATGTATTATTACATATTACAGGCGGCTTCCAGAGCACCAGGTATTACCTTTCGCTCACTGTCGCTCTCCCATACATTTTAATGGCCGTTCCTTTGCTTATGTTTAAAGGAGCACTATCGCGAAAAAATGGCCCAATGATAAAAATCCATATAAATAAGGTGGATGTCGGGAGGAGAGGTCACTTATACACCCGACATTAGGAAATATCCAGCCAGGCTTGTTTTTTTTTATTTTGATGGAAGGAAAAGGACATGTGGGGTTACAGGTTCTGTCACCCCTCATAGACTAAACCTGTCACCCCTGGATTTTATTTCAACCAGGAGAAAAAAAACACAAGCTTGGTGGGAGTTTTATTCAGTTCGGGTGTATAAGTGATCCCTTCTCTCATTAGCCAAGGTGTTTATATGGATTTTTAATATTACACAATTTCGCGATAGTGCTCCTTTAAGCAGCGTGTTTGACAGATTTTTTGTTTTTGCTCAAATCATTGTGTGACTTTTCCTGGCTGCAAACAAACCTTTTTAGAAGCTTTTTTTGACTTTTTATATTACACAGCTTCTGGCACTCTATGCTGTAGCGACCAGATTTAGAGCGCCGACGCTGTGTGTGTCCTTTTTTGATAAGTATGGTGTGGAGAGCCAAGAGTCGGTCGCACTGACCTGGCGCTACCTTTCACTCACTGCAACGCTGTACTGTTGTTAGAGCGCCCAACACACATCACATTCATCAATGCCGGCCAGGTTACTACAGCGACCGAGGCGCTCTGTCACAGCGCATGATACCGGCTTACAGCATCTACTAGTGGTCGCTCTAAGCACCGCTATACAGACGTTCATCTGCCAATACCTGGCGTTAGTAATCAACCTCCATTTAACTATATGGTGTATGTAGTTCCCTACAAATTTTACTGGATTTTACTGGAGGTGTTTGCAACATGGAAAATTATTTAGCTTTGGATAAATAGAAACTGGAGTAAAATCATGAACTTGGACAGTTCTTCGTTAGCCAGGACACCAAATCAAAAGAGAGAAATTTAGGAGCACTGATTTCTGACAGTTTAAAGAGGAACATCAGACCTAAAATACAAAGGGGGCGCCTGTCAGGAGGTCACCCGGAATCCGAGGGACCCAGAAGATGGATCCCCCGGCAAGGTGAGTAAATACTGCCCAATTGCGAAACCGGAGGAAGGGGAACAGTCCGGTGAGATTTGAGGGAGGTTCTAACCACCCCCGATGTTCCTCTTTTAGAATGGCTGGCCAATGTAGCCAGGCAGTGGAGAAAGCAAGCCGAATGTTTGGCTACAAGATGTGGGGCATCACCAGTAAGAAGAGGAAGGTTGTGATGCTGCTGTTTAAAGCTCTGGTGAGACCGAACCACAAAAATACATCAAATAGAAAGACTGGCTAAATGGTGGAAGGACTAAACATAATTTGTACAGCCTGGAGGAAGGATGGGAAAGAGGAGACATGATCAAGGCCATTACATATGCAAAAAATGGATTAAGCAGGAAAATGTATTTGAGAAGAAACTTATTATATATGATAGAGAAGGGGGCACAACCTAAAGCTAGTTTGAAGGAGGATCTTGAGCAATATCAGAAAATATTATTTTAGTAGTAGATTGGAAAATCAACAGTAATTGAAAAGGCAACAGTAAGTGTATGTACACATGCCTGGGATAAACATATAATGTGATTTTTTTGTCGCTGTAAAGTAGGAACATGGTTAACTGACATTTACTATCCTGTATACTATACTGATACATGCATTGCATCTGATGCATGTCTGCTAAGCCCAAAGGCAAAGCAAAGGTTAATGAATACAAACTAAGTAAAGTAAACCTAATACCCTGAATGCTAACTTGTTTTCCTTGCAATGGTTATTTGGTAGTCTGTGTCACAGGCAGCAAAGCCTAGCAGAACCATTAAGGACTTGGCAGAAGGAAATCACTTTTGTCATTAGGAAAGCTTTCAGAGATTTGACTCACTCTGCCAATCTGCTGCAGCAACAAACGTGTGTTTAAAACGGTTTCTAAATGAAAAAGCTGTTTTTGCATGCAATAAACATTTTGACAACAAAAATATATATAGCATATATTGTGTGTTAAGTAATAGCTCTTAATTGTGTTCTGATGTTAGACTTAAAGCTGCACCCATGGATAAAATGAATTAAAGTTATGTTAAAAATGGTTCTTTACCAACTCCCATGCCACCACTGTGCTCATGAATAGTGCATAGGGTGTGATTTACTATGTGATTTACTATCCTCCTGCCCTCAGCACAACCCATGCTGGTGTGACCACTCTGACTCAGAACCAAGGACAGGCACACTAAAGAGAGCAATGGGCTATGCAGACCTCTCTGCATTGTCTGCAAAGCCCATAGGGCACTGCTGTTTCCACATTTTTAAACATTACAGCTACAAGCTTAGATGTATTTTATTGAGATTTTGCATTTCTATTTATTTACTATGTATGTAATACAGCAACACAAAATAGCAACTATTTGTGAAATGTAGGGAAAATGATACACTATTTTCCAATTTGTTCTGAAATAAAAAAACTGAAAAGTGTGTCATGCATATGTATTCACTGCCACTAAGGCAATACTTAGTATGTAGGATCACCTATAGCTGCAATTACCATTGCAAGTCTGTCGTGGTATGTCTCTACCAGCTTTGCTAATCCAGAGGCTGGAAATGTTGTCCAATATTCTTTGCAAAATAGCTCTAGTGCACAGTAGCGTAACTAAAAGTGACAGGACCCTAGTGTGAACATTAAATTGGACCCTTTTTATGTCTCATTCAGTAAACTTTTTTTGTTTTAACTCAATTGGATGCAGCTAGACAACTAATAAATCAAACAACGGAGACGAAAGGTGCTTCTTTTTTCTAAATTAGGCCACGTGAGCACATTAATAATAAAAATGGTGGAGGAGCAACAATAATGGGCCCCTCTGACCTTCTGGGGCCCATTGCGGTTGCACCCCCTCAAGTTAATGCAGTTAGATTGGATGGAAAGCTTTTGTGATCTGTAATTTCCATGCAACAGTCTTAATGGGCTTATGGATGAATTAAATTGGTCATTAGAACACATGAATATACTTTGATTTAAATCATTCCATTATATCTGCCTGTATGTTTACTGTCATTGTCCTGCTGGAAGGTGAGTCCCAATTCTTTTTCTGCCTCTGAGTATCCCTCCAGGATAACACAGTATTTAGCTATATCTATCTTCCCATAAACTCTGACCAGCTTCCTAATCCCTAGTGAAAAAGGCATCCCAGCCATTGTTTCACAGTGGGGATGGTGTGATTAAAGTGATGTGCAGTGTTTTCATCCACATAAACTACAAACAGGACTTTTTATGGATTGCTTTCAAAAATGTCTTTCTTTTTGCCACTCTTCCATTAAGACCAGATTTGTAGAGTACATGACTAATATACAAGACTAATAAGTGGATCTCTTCAAGAGTGAGCATGCGCCTCTTGGCTGCTTCACCAATTAGTGCCCTGCTTGCCTGGACTGTCAGTTTAGGTTGATGGTCATGTGCTGGTAGGTTTACAGTTATGTCATACTCCTTCCATTTACCTATGATGCTTTCAACAGTGCTTTATGAGCTACCAAGAGCTCAGGTATTTTTTTAAACCTAACCCTGCAATACACTTCACCACAATTTTAATCCCAAGCTATCTAGTGTGTTTCTTGGTTTTCATTGTGCTGCTTGTGTTGCAGAGTGAGATAGACATTAGTGGTAGAACAGGAAATGGCTTTACTGGAACATGAATGAAGTAAGCAAATGTCACTTTAACATAGTGGCTAACCCAGACCAGAAAAATAATAGAGTGCAGCTGAATATACAGGAAATACAACACGGCACAAATGCATAGAGAGACTACAGATAAGCATTGGTAACAGCAACATCTACTGTCATACCTTGTCATAACTGTAGTCCACCTGGCAAAAGTCCCCAAATCAGTTTCGGAGACAAGCAGAAGCTGTTGCAAAGTATTTTATATCTAATGGTTTGTTCACTAATGTTCTATAACAAACCTCTGAGGCCTTCACAGAACAGCCTTGGTCATTCTCAGACTAAATTACATACAGATGAACTCTCGTTACCAATTGGTTGCCTTCATCCTTTCTGTTGCCATGGGTGTCCTTATTTGATGTTTAATGAGCAATCTGAATTAATTTGATGCTATATAAGAAACAGTTTTCTTGAAACAGAAAACCTCAATATAATACATTTAAATCTTTTGGAAAAGTCAAAGGGTATAAATACTTTTTTCAAGGCATTTTACAGGCCCACTCCCCCACAAGATCACGCCCATGTCCCCATGAAAAGGCCGGTATTTTTGTTGGGAAAGGTGGCAACCCTAGATGTGGCCCTCTGTGATGAGTTTAACACCACTACTCTATGAATGCATTTTTTACACTTTTAAAAAAATTGTTACCCAAACTCATGTTCAGGTCACCGTCAACTTAAAAAGACCTGACAATTCCACTGCTAATATCTTCCTGGATACAAATTGGAAATCAGGCAAATCACCTATAAGTCTCTGCAATATCTCACACTATACAGGCCTGCTGCTATCCACTATACAGGCCTGCTGACCTTGTGCACAGGCACTTATACGCATTTCTAGATCAAATTCATGCACCTTCATTCATGTGTTTGGTATATTCCATACATTTACTCTATGCTTCCTATATGTAAAATCAAATGACATTCCAGTGGCAAAGGCTGTACTAGGTTGCCATCTACTGAGCAAAAGATGATTTGCAGAAGTGCATTATTAGAAAGCCTAAATTGACCTCTGAATGAATATCAAAATGGAACAAAACCTGGGATTTTGACTATCCCGGGTTTTGTTTCTTGACCCCGGGGCATACAGATGTGGGATGCACCACTGTGTGAATCCTCCAGATCGTCCAATACAAACTCACCTGGGAGAATTTTCCCTTCCATATGAGTTTTTTCTACTCACATCAGCTCTTCCACAACCCTGGTTCCCCAAGAGGAGTTGTGGGTAATCAGGGCTACCAGCATGTCACCCGGTAGTGCCAGCAGGTGACATGCTGGCCACCCTACCCTGTGAACTGGTATAGGGGTGCTCTGGACCTCTTACCAGTTCACCAAAAGCAGTGTTATAAAAACACAAAAACAAACTTATAATATACTGGTAGTCTCATTTAGGAAGTACGCCTTCTCACCTACTTCCGAGTGGCAGTAACATCACTAAGCCATCATCACCTGCAATTATGAAATTAATTGTGCCTGTTTGTCATCTAAAACAGTGCAGTATTTAACAATTTTATGCAATTTTATGCTGGCGCAGAGGGGCACTGCCTGGTATTCAATATAACTAAGCAGTGATAGGGAAACACAGAGGCTTGTTTCCATGCAAATCCAAAAGATGCCATATTCTAATATAAACATCCGGAATAAAAATAATTATTAAAAGTTATTCCGATCTAAGAAAACACTTTAACAATGCTCGTATATTGAAGTCTTTGGGGTATTGGGTATGAGCGTCACTATAATGTATCACAGCTTTAGTAAAAATTAATGACCTATTGGACCCAAAACAGCACGGCTTTACTGAGGGCAGATCATGTCAGACCAATCTTATTGATTTCTTTGACAATGTCACTAAAGTGTTAGATGAAGGTGGTGCTGTGGATATCGCCTATCTAGATTTTAGCAAAGCCTTTGACACTGTACCACATAAGGAGCTCATAGATAAGTTATTGAAGGTAGGACTCAATCCCTGGATAGTTCAGTGGATTTCCAGTTGGCTGAGGGATCGATATCAGAGCGTTGTTGTAAATAGCGTGCAATCTGAACAAAGGCGAGTTACAAGTGGTGTGCCGCAGGGCTCTGTCCTGGGGCCCATTCTTTTTAATATATTTGTAAGTGACATAGGAGAAGGCTTGGTAGGAAAAGTTTGTCTGTTTGCTGATGATACAAAGGTTAGTAATAGGGTGGATATTCCTGGAGGTGTCTGCAACATGGAAAATGATTTAGCTTTACTGGATAGATGGTCAAAACGGTGGAAACTAGAGTTTAATGTCTCTAAATGTAAAATCATGCACTTGGGTAGAAGGAATCCCTGCTCTGATTACCGTATGGGCAGCACTGTGTTAGCCAGGACCTCGGAGGAGAGAGATTTAGGGGTACTGATTACTGATAGCTGCAAGATGAGTGGACAGTGTAGCCAGGCAGTGGGAAAAGCAAGCAGGATGCTCGGCTGCATAGCTCGAGGCATCACCAGTAGGAAGAGGGAGGTTGTGATGCCGCTGTATAGAGCCCTGGTGAGGCCACAGCTAGAATACTGTGTGCAGTTCTGGAGACCTTACCTGCAAAAAGACATTATTCAAATAGAACGGGTCCAAAGGCGGGCAACGAAAATGGTGGAAGGACTTAAACTTAAAACTTATCATGAGAGACTTAAAGAACTTAATTTGTACAGTCTGGAGGAAAGAAGGGAGAGGGGGGACATGATTGAGACCTTTAAATATGTGAAAGGATTGAATAAGGTTCAGGAGGGAAGTGTTTTTAAGAAGAAACTTAAAGTGGATCAACACCCAGGATTTTGACTATCCTGGGTTTTGGTCCACTTCGGCGGGGCACCCCAATCGGGGGTGCCCCGCTGTGTGAAACCCCCCAGAAACCCCCAAAAACTCACCTCTCAACGCTCCCACGTGAACGCCGCAGCCAATCCCCGCCAACGTCCAGGCGGGGATCAGGAACGTCCAAGCCGATTGCGCCGCCACCGCCTCCCGCGCGTCACTCTCGGCGCGGGAGGCGGCCGCGGATCAGGTAAGATGTTTTTGGGGTTTCTGGGGGGTTTCACCCCGCGGGACATCCCGATCTCGGATGTCCCGCGGGGTGGGAGGTGATCGGCCCGGGAATCTTATAGATTTCCGGGCCGATCACCCCTGGGTGTTGGTCCACTTTAATGATAGAACAAGGGGGAACAACCTGAAGCTAGTCGGGGGGAAGATCAGGAGCAATGTTAGAAAATATTATTTTACAGAAAGAGTAGTAGATGCTTGGAACAAACTTCCAGCAGAGGTAGTTGAAAAATCAACAGTCACTGAATTTAAACATGCCTGGGATAAGCACACATCTATCCTAAGATAAAGAGTACATACAGTATACACATAAGGGCAGACTAGATGGACCGTATGGTCTCCTTCTGCCGTCAACCTTCTATGTTTCTATGTTTCTATGCTTGGATCGGAGCGACGGTTCATACTACATGTCGCTGATAAATTAGACACTTAATGGTGGTCATTTCAGTGGACACTGTTTTTTGCTTCTCAAATTGAACATTTAGCGTCGCTCTTGCAAAATTATTGATGCTGAGTGGCATTGAGTGGCGCTAGTGCTTGAGAAATAAGGCCTTAAATGTATTACTTGACCTTACTTGCATCTTCTCCCTTTTCCCTCCTCCGGTCCAGCAGGTCCTCTCTGTTCATTGCTGGGCCTTCTTTCTTCATCCTCAGGGTCTTCTGAAGCAGGGGCGTAGCTGGGGGGGAGCAGGGGGGCACTTGTCCGGGGTACAGCAGGTCAGGGGGGCCTGAGCAAAGGGGAGGTGGAGGACACCATTTTAATTCTTTCCCCTGGGTGCCAGGAAGCCAAGATACTCCTCTATCTGAAGGCAGAGGCTGCATCAAAAGTAGCCGCCGCCATCTGTTGAACAAGGAAAACACAGATTCGCCCTGCTTCGATCCTGGTTCGCAGCCAGGAATAATTGGCAGGAGCCGGTGAAGGAGGCTCCGCCTTTCTAGTACAAAAGCCCTATTTCCCCAGGCATCTGTCATCAAGAGTCTGGTGCCCTCTCAGCAGTGGCCCTGTGCTCAGCACCAAACTTATACTGTAAGATAGGGTCCCCAACCTTTCATACCTTGGGAGCCACATTTATAACCCCAAGATGGCCTTAAGCAACATTTGGCATGACAATACTGGCCACTGAAGGAATCCTCTTTACCTTATAAAATATTTGTTCCTAAAGAAGAGGCTCAAAACAACAATCCCAGACATGCCGTGAGCCACACAGCAATAGTCCAAGAGCCAATGGTTGGGAACCAGGCATAAGAGCTGTTAATAGCTAGGGCCATGAGCTGGCAGTATGGCCCTTGAGCCCTGAAATGACCAGCCCCTATGCTTGGTGTTCCGGACTGGTATATGCAGTATACTGTATATATTATTATTTTTGTTTCTAAATGCAATTTTTGTACATGTGAACACTCTAATATTACATAGAAATAACTTAAAACATTGACATACTGCTATTAAAGCATCATTATACATAAACCCAGTATCGTTGTCGGGCATGGCTGAGCTCCCTTTAATCATAGCTGGAAAATTCTTCAAAAAGGAAAATAACAACAACACCGAAGCCAATAGACACATAGCCACTCATTTCATAAGTCCATTAATGGCTTTGTGTACCAGTACATAGCCATCACCAGAAAAAAATGGTTTATATTATTAAGATTGACAATTAACATAATATTTTGATCCATTTCCCTCTTTTTTAACATTAGTAAATAGCTCCTCTAAAGCCCCTCCCTCCAATCAGTAATGTAAGCAATTTAAACCAGACCAACACAAGATACAGTGCTTATATGCATCCCAATTCAGATTGCTGCACATGAAAAACTAAGTTACCTCTTTTTAACTCCCCCTAACTCCTTAATGCCATCCTATGGATCTGCCAAAGGCCAGCAAAGAGGAAGTGCCACTGGGTTTCCTACCGCATTGCATTGTGGATTGTGTTGGCCAGACAGCAGTACGCAGGGGCGTAGCTAAAGTCTTGTGGGCCCCGATACGAGGAGTCAAACTGGGCCCCCCCCATCATCAGTGACAGCGACCTACCTTATAATGAGTGGCGCCGGGCCGCCGGCTCTCCGTGCTCCAGTCTGAAAATCCCCTTCAGAGTGAATCCGCGGGCGCAGGCGCTCCCCCGTGTAACTGCACATGCTCACTGTGCGCCGGCGCGCCGCCTGGGAGACGCCACCGACAGCCTCCTGCCAGTGAGCCCGTGACGTGACCTGACCTTCTCATTCCTCCAGCCCCGCCCCACCAGACCTTCTGTCTCTCCTCCGGGCGGCGGCGCTGTCAGGGAACAGTGGGCAGGGGGGGGGCCCTGCCACCAGACCTTCTGTCTCTCCTCCGGGCCCCGCCCGACCCGCGGCGGCTGCGGCGGCGCTGCGCCGCTGTCAGGGAACAGACAGTTACAGCGGGCGGGGGGGGGCCCTGCTTAGGGGCCCAGTCGCAATGGCGACCCCTATAGCTACGCCCCTGGCAGTACGGCTGGGATGCTGGGAAATGAAGAAGCCTCCCAGGTGCTCCAAGATGGCAATGACCAGGAGAAAATCGGTGATGCAGAGTTTCAGCTTTGTGTGGATGCAGGAGCAAATGTAAGTGCTGATGATGATTCAGCATCATGCATGCAGGTGGGGCAAGTGTGTTTTGATTAGTTTATTTTTTTTGAAAATTGTGCAAGACTAGACTGTTGATCCGGTTTAAGAGGGCTTAATTTCATGCAATGTTGTAGAATAGCATGCAGATGCTGTGCCCCTAAACTGCATGGTAGTGGTCATCTAGTTACATGCCTCAAAGACCTGCTTCTAAAAAAAAAACAGTTCCACTGTCAAAACTGCCCCAAATCTCTATGTAAGCATCCCTTACCACTAAGCAGAAGTGAAAAAAACATCAGTTGTAAAGACTCATCATTTCTCTGCTCACGATAGAGAGCTCCTAGGAAAATGTTTTCAACTGTTTAAATGCTCAGCAGCTGTCGATCCTATAGATATACATAGTTACATAGCTTCCCTCACACGTATAACATTCCCTTACTTCCCCAGCGTGTGTTTGTCTGTGCGTGTGCGAGTGCAGGATGACAGGGATGCTGCCCTGTTTTAAGGCATCTCTATATATATATATATATATATATATATATATATATATATATATATATCATCCATATATATCATCCAGTTTGGAGCTGGCAGCTGCTGGCAAACCCCCACATGCTCTTGTGTAAGCAGTTCTCTCAGGTTTGTAGCTGGATGGCTGCACCCATGCAGTACGCATGCGCACCTGCGTAACATCTGCATGATCTAAAACATCATATCCCACGATCATTGGGGGGGCTGGGGGAGGTATCGGCAGATGAGCGTCTGTATAGCGGCGCTCAGAGCGACTGCTAGTAGGCGTTGTAAGTGGGTATCGGGAGCTGTAACAGAGCGCCTCAGTCGTTGTAGTAACCCGGCCGGCATTGATGAATGTGATGTATGTTGGGCGCTCTAACACCAGTACAGCGCTGCAGGGAGCAAAAGGTAGCAAAAGGTAGCACCAGCTCAGTGCGACCGACTCGTAGCACTCCACACTATACTTATCACACAGCGTCGGCGCTCTAAATCTGGTCACTATAGCATAGAGCGCAAGGCGCTGTGTGATTAAAGTCTGTTTTTGAACACATATCCACCAGTAACAAAGGGAAAACACATGGAATGACATGGTTTTAACACTGTGACATTAACACTTTAATGCCAGACCTGTAATGACAATTCTGCATAAAAATATAAAAAGTCAAAAGTTTCTAAAAATGTTTTTTTGCAGCCAGGAGAGATCACACAATGTTCTGAGCAAAAATTAAAAAAAAAATGTCAAACACGCTGTTTATACACAAGCAAATGAGCGGCCATTGAAATGTATGGGAGAGCGACACTGAGCGAAAGGTAATACCTGGCACTCTGGAAGCTAGAGCGCCGGCGCTATACGCTGAGCTGCCTGTGATAATATATTGGATGCTACATGGCGCTGTTAGAGGGGCTCACCAGATTCGCTTCCATAAATGTGGTTTTGCGTACAGCGCCCTGCGTTCACCAGACTCTGCCTGCCACTACGAAGCACTACCTGGCACTAGCCCTACCTAAATAACCCCTTACTGAACTTGATTTCTTTGACAAGAGATCCACTTTAGGGCAGCTAAAACTTGGCATACAAATGTACCTTATATAAGTTTTAAGTGTGCTTTATTGCTGTTTCTTCAATCTATTTATATCAGCTTCACAAAACACAAAAAGAAACTAGTTCAGCAGTCCTCTATTAAAACTGTTTGCCCAGCAGAGAGCAGCAGAGGACACAATTTAAATTTATGGCTGAAAAGATACACAAAGCAGCCATACGGCTTTAATTCTACATATACTTTACATATACTAAAAGTACTGTACATCTCATTTCTTTGTCCTTCTATCTCTTTTGCAGCTACAAAAATGCTCTAATCTTGTATGATTTTCCTGCAAATGCCTAAATTATGCCAACTACACACAATGACTTTTCGTTCAGTTAATCACTGAATTCTATTACAGCATTCAATGTTGTATGCTGTAATAGTTTTTCTTCATGTTCTAATCAATTAGTTTGCATTTAAATTGAAAAGCTAATTCAATATTGACAAACCAGTGTCCCAAATACAAATCAATACTATAGTACAGCATTTGCTTCTGCCCCTTAAAGTGGACCAACACCCAGGGGGGCCGATCAGATCCTTCCCTGCTGGGCATCCGAAATCGGGATGTCCCGCGGGGTGAAACCCCCTAGGACGCCCACAAACCTTACCTTAACCCCGTTCCAACGGCGCATGCGCGGGCCGCGGCCACGTCTCGTGCTTCCCTCTAGCAGGGCGCATTCACAAATGGCCGGCGCGGGCACGCTCCCTGTTAGAAGGAAGCGCGAGACGCGCCCTCCAGCACTCAGAGCCACTGTGGTTGGACGCCGCTTGTACGTGCATACCACAGCAGCTCTGAGCGCTCTGATTGGACGAGCGCCCGCGTAGGAGCGTGGAGAGGTGAGTGTTTACGGGCGTTCTGGGGAGTTTCACAGAGCGGGGCACCCCCGATCGGGGTGCCCCACCGAAGTGGACCAAAACCCAGGATAGTCAAAATCCAGGGTGTTGGTGCACTTTAAAGTGGAACTTCCACCAAAAAGGCCCAAAGGCCTCTCTGTCCCCAGTGCCAGTTTGCTAAAATAGCAGAGGAAGCATCAGCCTATAGGTCCCACACCTATTAGGGACTCAACAAACATTTAAAATAATATTGATTTGACCTTAAAAAGGAATTCCTGCCTAGCATTCTTTATTTCCAAGAGATAGAACAATTTGTCAATTGCAAGAAACTAAACCTTTACATTTAACCTGCCTCATCCAAACTTCCGGAAACTCCCCCCAAATTTGGGTTCCACCCTTATCACTCACCGAAAATCACCCTCAACAAAGTCATCAACGATTTACTAACTGTCAAATCTAAAGGCCACTACTTCATCCTGATTCTTCTTATCTGTCCCCTGCTTTGGATCTGTCCCACCTACCCCAAATTCTAAGAGGCTGATTCATTACTAGCGCCAGGTATTGGCAGATGAGCGTCTGCATAGCTCTGTTACAGCACCCGATTCCCGCTTACAGTGTTTACTAGCGGTCACTCTAAGCTCCGCTATACAGATGCTCATCTGCCGATACCTGGCGCTAGTAATGAATCAGCTTCTTAGTATTTGGAGTAGGAGGGACAGATCCAAAGCTAGAGCGCCGGCGCTATAAACTGAGACACTTGTAGTGATGAATGGGACGTTACATGGCGCTGTTAGAGTCGCTCACCAGAATAGCCTTCATAAATGTGGTATTGCGTGCCGCGCCCAGTGTTCACCAGACGCTGCCTGCCGCTATGAGGCACTACCTGCCGCTAGACCTTCTTGAATAAACCCTTAAGTTCACTATGGAATTCAGGATCTTGCACTTGCAATTCAGCACCTTTTTTAGCTGTGCAAATTATTTTAAAATATCTGTCTCCAAGATAACAATATCTGAAGTGTGTGTTTTGCATGTATGCCAAGACTACAGCTATGAATGGAACTGCAGTATGGGAGATAATGTAAGTATGCTAAGATTGCTTTATTTTATTTGACTAGGCATGTCCTTTGAGAAATGACTAACAAACATCAGAAGTCTCCAGGAAGACCCTCAATGATAACCTGAAAGCACTCTGCTGATATGGAATAAAACTTGAATCAACATTCAAGACAGTGGCTAACTAAATGTCACAGGGCCCTGGTGCAAACAATTGATAGGGCCCTGTCACCGCCCATAAGTAAACTTTTAACTCCGTTGGATGCAGACAAATGGTGTGAGTACAAATATGATAAATAAGGTGAAAGAGCAACAATTATGGAGCCCTCCTGACCTTCCAGGCTCTGGTGTAGTTGCACCCCCTGCAGCCTATAGAGTTACGTTCCCTGATTTAAGACATCAAAAACTATGAGGAAGAAACTAAGAACAAGTTAGAAATAGCTCACAGTAGGTCAGGCCCTGTGTCTCCCCTGCAGCTTCCCCTACTCCCATCCTTGTGCTTCCTGTTGTGATTGTTATCCTGCTTCCATACCCTATGTACTTTGCCTGCCAAAAATCATTTCCTGTATGTATGCATATATTTGTCGGGGATAAAGATAGTGATTCTGCTATAAACATACATTCCATGAAAACGCTATGTACTAGAGTTGAAACCCCACGCCCCTGTCTCCACAGACAGAACTTTATCTTTAGAGATGAGCAAACTTCTCAAAAATTCGATTCGGGCGAATTTCTCAAAGAAATTCGGGTTCGTCCGAATCGAACTTTAGCGAATCGCTCATCTCTGGTGGGAGCGGGGAGGCCGGCTGCGCTGTCAGCGGGCGGCAGAAGCCCGCTCCCACCATGCCGGCATTTTTTTTTTTATTTCAGGGAAAATTCGGTCAGCACGAACCACTACAAATTCGGGTTCGTGCTGAATCGAATTTTCCCTGAAATTCGGAGCGAATTCAGGTTCGTTAGAACCGATTCGCTCATCCCTAATTATCTTACCAAGATATATATGCCTATATGCATGGCCGGCCTTTGGGGTGTGCGAGGTGTGCGGTAGCATGGGGCACCATCTCAAACTCTCGGTAAGGGGACGCCAGGAGCTCTCAACTTTCTTTATAATTCTCTTTAACATTTTCCTTCTTTTAACATTTCCTTTCTCCTTCTCTCTCTTTTATTTCATGATCCCTCTATTTTCTTCTCTTTCCGTAACACCCTTTTTATTATGTCATTTCTACATTCCCTCCATCTTTAAGCTTCTTTACATCCTCCTCCTTTTTATGTTCACTCCATCTCCATCTCATTTTCAGTTTCTTTTTTTCTTACTTTCTTTCTTTCTCACTTTTTTCTTTTCTCTCTCTCTCTCCTCTCTCTCTCTATTCCCCTTTCTTTCTTTCTTTCTTTCTCTGCATTGCTAATATTTCTCTTTTTCTAGCCCTCTTTAACTCACTCAATTTCTCTCTCTTTCTCCTTTACTCATGTTTTCCTACATTTCTCGAACCTCGGTCTCATTCTTTATCTCATTTTTTCACACACCCCTCCCCCCATCTGCTCTTATTTGCACATTCTCTCCATCTCCCTCTTGTCAAATTCCTTCATTCTCCTTCTCTCGCTCACATTGCAGATCATCCTATCTTTTTTCTTATCTCCTTCTTTCTCTTTTCCACATTCCCTGCATCATCTATCCTTTCACCTCTTTTCATATTGCATTCCTTTTTTATTCTCTCAAAAATGCTTTTCTGTGTTTCCTCAGCTGCTCGCTTTTCATTGCATAGGACGGCACTTACATGAAGGCCGGCCCTGCCTATATGTCTCTTTTATCGGGAAATTGCTATGGAGTAGGCAGGAGCTGCTTTTACCTTTCTATCACAGATGCAATGCCCCAAATCCTGTGGCTGTTTAGCATTTTGTTTGGGACGGGGAGGCCGATTCATCAATAGCGCCAGGTAGCGACAGATGAGCGACTGTAGCGTGATTTTTTCAGCGCCAGCCAGTATTCGCTGTGCTTGGCCGGCATTAGCTTGATGACAGCGACTCAGTCGGTGTGCGGTAATGTTGAATACGGGCTGGGGGGTCGCTGTTTCACAGGTCCAGCGTTGTATGTGAGCGCCTGACAACGAATGGCCAGAGCGAACGGCTAGCTTCATATTCATCAAAAAATCACGCTCCGAATGTGCTGTCGCTGTCCATTCCTTGTTTAAACCCCAGAGCGCTGGCGGCGATCTGTATTAACTAGTTTTTAACCCCTAAACAACCATATTTTTTGAATGTAACATTATACATGTTTTTAGAATCATTTTGTTATATGAATACATTAATCTCAGACCTGTTAGATCAATTCTGCACATATTTTTTTTTATTTTTTTTTTTTACTTAAAAATAAATCCTAACATTGCAGAAGTGTTCTCCGATTTTTTGACATTAAAAAAATTAAAAAAAAAAATAATACCAATTAATCATGAATTATTATAGATTGCTCCATTGAAATGCACTGGACATCGCCAGGGAGCGACAGCTCATACCTGGCGCTTTGAGGGAATTTGCAGCGGCGCTGTTCGGTCCAGGCGGCTTCATGATGAATGCCGCGCTAGCCGTCGCTCTCGCCGGCGCTAGCCTCATTTTGCTTGATAAATGCGTCATTGTGACCGCCGCCGGGCGTACTTGAGTCGGTAGTCGCCGTTAGCTGCCGCTACCTGGCGCTCATCGGACACTACCTGGCGCTATCGCTTGATGAATAAGGGCCAAAGTGTTTCTTGAAGGTTTGCAGGTAAAGTTATATTAGCTGGCTAAATGGGTTTATTAGTTACTTTTACTAACTGTGTTTTTAAAGCAGGACAAACCCCAACTTCCCTGGGGCACCCCAAATCTCTCAGTAAGATATACAATCCAGAGTGAGAACGAGCACATCCCCAGCGCCTCTAGCCATTCAGATAGGGATGTGGTGGGAGTGCGCCCACGTCTGGGGATGAGGCCACTTTCACTCCTGATTGCCAAGCGCAGAGCTGATTGCCGAAGATTAAGGTTTTGCATGGCAAACAGCTCTGATTGGACAAGAGCCTAAACATGTGCTGTAGGACCAGAGAAGGGTTTGTTTTTCTGGGCAATCTGGGGGGTTTCACAATGATCTGGGATGCTCAGGTTTTGTTCCAATTTAAAGGCATACCAGATAGTGTTGGAATATGGTCATATTATACTACAGACTACCAGAGAATAGTTTGTTTTGATTTGTACAATGTTACTAAATTCTGTCTATTACTGAAGAAAGGCCATCATTAAAGGAGACCTCTCGCCCCCCTCACCCCTAGTGTATCCAGATTTGAAATGCTCTACTAGTTTGTTTACCTTTCCTCTGCAGCAGCCGCATGTGGTTTGGGCTCCCCACACCAGTCTTTGGTTTCCCATTCTAACAATGTGGGATATGTCAGCTCAAATGAACGCAACCCCAGTTATTTTATATTAGGCTCGGGGGTGAGTGAACCTCCAGTGATTTTTTTTCCGGGAGATCCACTTCAACTATCCATAAAAACTTGACAAATCTACAAAGAGCCAGGAAAATTCAGTTTACAATGATGACTATCCTAACACAAATAATATATTTGTTGCCAGCCTCAGATCACATAAATGTGTAGCAAAGTTCAAGCAATAGGCACAAGGCACAGAGCGCTCACCTCTTGATAAGATAAATGTCCACAATAATGAAGTGCCAGCCACGCGCATAGTGAGAACAGACCCCGCGTCAACGCGTTTCGAGCCAAGGCTCTTAATCATGACATAATCTGTCATGATTAAGAGCCTTGGTTCGAAAAGCGTTGACGCGGGGTCTGCTCTCACTATGCGCTTTTATGCTTTACATGCTGTGATGGCTTTTTAAACACGTGTTGCAATAAAGGATAGATGATTTTATAATTCAAGCTGCGTGGCTGGCACTTCATTATTGTGGACATTTATCCTAACACAAATGACTGAATTGTTCTGCTTTCCCTAAATTCATCAGATTAAGTGGCATCCTAATCTTATACAGTATCACTGGTTCAGAAATGTACATCATTTAGGGCCTTGTAACAATGCTCCTATTTCTGTCTACACTGACCTCAAGATGGCAGCATCTGGCTACTAAACATTTTTCTGACATCAAGCCACCAAGTAGAGCAGTAGGCAGCCAATAATATTCAAAGCAGCAAAGCAGCACCTAAAATATCTAACTTAGGGTCTTATTTATGAATAGTGTCAGCGTAAGTCACTGTGCCGGATGCCAATATCATCACCTGTTGGACCTGGCTACCGATTATCCCAGCGCCATTGAGCTCCACTTTGCACTTTTCGGCGCTGCACAGCATATTTATGTTTTTTTAACACCATGAAAAGATTGCCGCTGTATTTTTCTGGCGCTGGCTTTCATCATTACAGTTACTAGATATCACTGCTCTGCTGGGGACAAACTTTACTGTGCGTTTAGGCTGCATTTTAGTTGTTGTCCAAATTACACATTGGTAAGCAAAAGAAGCCATAAAAAACTATTTTACAATAAAATAAAAACATTTGGTGTCATTTAGGTCCTGCGTTTCCATTATTCACAAGTCACAATGCAAGTTCTGTACAAAAATGTGTGTAATATAAGCATAAAGCACTTCTGCCCATTGTGCTTTATGGGATCTATGGGATGCCACTATCAACCAGAGCGTCCGGCACTGTGCCCTGTACGGCGCTAGTGTTAAATAAGGGCCTTATTCATGAAGGCATAGTGCCAGGTAGTGCCTGCACTGCGGCAGGTAGCGCCAGGTAGCGTCAGGTAGCAGCAGGTGAACGCCAGACACGGCACGCAATTACACATTTATGAAGCCGAATCTGGTGAGTGACTAGAACAACGCCATGTAGCCTCCGATTCATCATTATCATCATCATTATCCCAGCCTCAGCGTACAATGCCGGCGTTCACCCTTGCAGAGCGCCACATCTAACCTGTCGCTACCTGCCACTCTCCCATACATTTCTATGTACAATCCTTAAATCCCTTTCCTGATCCCAATTTTTTTTTCCCTAAAAAAACCCATAAACCTTCTGACATGTTTTCTGGGCAAGAAAAGGACATTTTTTGAAAACTTTTTGTATTAATAATATTTTTATGCAGAATTGTCCTTACAGGTCTGGTATTACAGTGTTCATGTTACAATGTTATAACAATGCAATTCCATACATTTTGTTACTGGTGGATACATGTTCAAAAACAGCCTTTAATCACACAGCCTCTGGCGCTATGGGCTACAATTACATGATTTTGAGTGCCGGCGAGGTTTGTGGCTGTTTTTTTAAAGAATGTGGTGTGAGTCGCACTGAGCTGGCGTTACGGTTCGCTCACATACAGCGTAGTACAGCGACTCACATATCATATTCATCAATGCCAGACAGCGACTGAAACAATGATCCATGGCCACGCACAGCGTCTACAAGCAGTTGCTCTGAAATCCGCTCTACAGACGCTCATCTGTCGCTATCTGGCGTTAGTAATGAATCAGCCTGCCTGACGCTAGCTGGCGGCCGCAACGGCGCTGCCTGTTTCTGGTTTCTTAAATAGCACACTGAGGCAAAAAAAGTGGCACAGAGTGGTGCAGACGCTACATTAATCACGCTCTCCATACTTTAGGCACTGCATTTGATGTCTGTATCATAAATACGTCTTTCATTTAAAATTACATTTTTACTCTACCAAAAAAATATAAAATGTAATGCCAGGTAATGTATGTAGTAGTATAAAATGGTAATCATGCATTCTCCAGAACATTTGATTAAAATGTCTTTATCAGCCTTTACTTGTGCATTTCCTTCATGAAAGCTATACATTATCTGAGTTGGTATCTGCTGTTGATTGCATATTTTTTTTTGCTAAATAAATAGTTATATTAAAACAGAAATGTTAATATTACCACTAAGAGGCCGATTCATTAATAGCGGCAGGTAGCGACAGTTGAGCGACTGTAGCAGTATTTTCACAGCGCCCACTAGTAGTCGCTGTGCTTGGCCGCTGTTCGGTAGTTGACTCAGTCGGTGTGGCGTAATGTTGAATACGAGTCGCTATTTGACAGGTTCCGCGATGTATGGGTGCGCATGATAGCGACTGCTCAGATCGACCGGCTCCCACCATATTCATCAAAAAATCACGCTCAAAAAATTCAAGCGCTGTGAAATGCATGTTTAAACCCCAGAGCGCTGGCGGTAGTTTTTTAACCCCCAAACCACCATATTTTTGGAAACCAAAAAAAAAAACAATTTTTAAAGAATTTAGTAATATGAATGCAATAATATCAGACCTGTAATATCAATTCTGCACAATTTTTTTTTTTTTTTTTACCTTAAAAAAAATTATCTATTTAAAGATTGTTCCATTGAAATGCATTGGAGCGCGCCAGGTAGCAAGAGGTCATACCTGTCGCTGTTCAAGCTCGGACGCTGGAGCTGTGGGCTGAGGCTGGAATAATGATGAATGAGTGGCTATCTGGCGCTATCTCAGTCGCTAAGCAGGATTGGCTTGATAAATGTGTGATTGTGGTGGGGAGCCGGCGTTCTCGTGGCGGTGCCCGTCATTACCGGCCGCTCACCAGTCGCTACCTGTCGCTATTCCTTCATAAATAAGGGCCTAAGATGTAACATGACAACATATTACAAATCCAAAATATTATTTTTTAACTCTTGCCAACTCTGAGTTCAGCTGTCAGTGTGTTAAGCTTTAGTTTGCCCTGTCCCCACTCCCTTCTATGTCCCCTTCAACCACGTTGTGCCATGTTATGGTGGGGAAAAAAAACCTGGTTCCAACCAGAAGTTTCACACAGTGTTGCATTCCCTGGGGGTAGGCAAGGGGCTGGCCCTGGAGTCTTTTAGACTCTGGGGCTGGTGTAAAACACTTTGAACCCTTTCGCTGCCAGCCTCCGAACTGTGATTTTTGCAGGAATTCCTGGGGTTACCAGGAAAATTATATTTTGAGGCTGATTTAAGACTAGCACCAGGTATAGCCATGTGAGCGTCGGTGTAGCAGCGTTAAAAGCGACCGCTGGTAGACGCTGCAAGCTGGTGTCAGGCACTGTGACCTAGCTTAGTGGGCGGACAAGTGGCGCTGTACTATCCTGTCCAGCATTGATGAATGTGATGTCTGGAGGGCGCTGTAGAAGTGCTCTCCCTGATTCACTGCAGAGCAAACGCTAGGTGCTGTCCTGAGGTCAAAGCACCCTAGACTACGCTACATCTAACAACAGGACAACACTGCAGTGAGCGATAGGTAGCGCTAGTTAAGCGTGTCCAGCACTTGGCGCTGAAGCCCATATTCAAGAAAGAACTACACACAAGCAGCACTGGCGCTCTAAAGCTGGGCGCTGTATCTTAGAGCGCCAGATGCTGTGTGATAAGTCTGTTTCTCAACACATATCCACCAGCACCAGAGCGAAAGCACATGGGATGACATTGTTTTAACACTGTGACAATGACACTGCAATGGCAGGCCTGCACATACAATTCTGCATAAATAAATTAAAAAAAAAAAAACAATAAAAGTGTTTGTATGCTGGGCAGGAGAGGCCACATAATGATTTGAGCTAAAAATGTTAAAGTTAACTTTAGCGACACGCAGGTTAAAAAAATGAAACCCCATTGAAATGTATGGCAGAGCAATACTGAGCGACAGGTACTACATGGCGCTGCTGAACCTAGACCACCGGCGCTATACACTGAGCCACCACTAGTAATACATGTGACGCTACATGACGCTATTAGAGGCGCTCACCAGGTTGACTTTCTTAAATGTGGTTTTCACATACTGCGCCCAGTGTTCACCCGACCCGATCAATTCCCTCCCCCCGGGGCATCTAAAATCATGATGCCCCGCTGTTCGAAACCCCCCAGGTTGCCTGTTACACTTACCTACTTCCCAGTCCAACAGCGCATGAGCAGGTCATGGGCGCATCCCCGCCATCCCTCATTTGTGAATGGGCACGCTCCCTTTTAGAGCGCTCTGTAGCGCTCTCCCATACTTTTAAATGGGGCTTCATTAGTTGTGTATAAATAGCTTGTTTGGTCATTTACATTTTATTTTTTGGCTCAAATCATTGTGTGACCTCTCCTGGCTGCAAAGAAACACTTTTATACATTTTTTTAACTTTTAATATTGTTATGCAGAATTGTATTTACAGGTCTGACACTAAATTGTTATTGTCCCAGTGTTAAAACAATGTAATTCCATGTGTTTTCGCTTTGTTACTGGTAGATATGGGTTCAAAAACAGACTTTGATCACATAGCACCTGGCGCTCTATGCTATAGCGACCAGCTTTAGAGCCGATGCTGTGTGTGTGTAGTGTTTTGTTAAATATGGTGTGGAGCGCAGAGTGCAGGACGCACTGAGCTGGCTCTACCTCTCGCTCGCTGCAGCACTATACTGTTGTTGCAGTGCCCAACACACATCACATTCATCAATGCCGGTCGGGTTACTAGAGCAACCAAGACGCTCTGTTACAGCGCCTGATACCCGCTTAGAACATCTATTAGCGGTCGCTCTAAGCGCCGCTATGCAGCCGCCCATCTGGCAATAAGTGGCGTTAGATGTGAATCAGCATCCTAGTATAAGTAGTTTTAAATATATTTCTGTTTTGGCTGATATTACATTTTTAGCAGGTCCGGGACTCCTTCATAGATTAAAGTGGACCAAAACCCACACGCCAATGGCCCTGGAGCCCTAAGATTCCAGGGCTGCCAGTTTCCTTCACCCCGGGGCATCCAGGATCGGGATGCTCCACTGTGTGAAACCCCCCAGAAAATTATCTTCTTTCCCGGTCTTTCCCAGTGAATGCGAGAGCAGCAGCCACATCCTCGCTATCCCTGTAACAGGGCACAAGCCTGCGCCAGGCATTTATGAGTGGCTGACGCAGGTACCGGACACGCTCCCTGTTAGAGGGAGTGCCAGTGCGCCCGGATCCATTCGCCTTAGATAAGCTCTTAGACAAAGGGTGGGAGTGGATCCGAGTGCACTGATTGATTGAGAGGCTGCGCATGCGCTGTAGGACCAGGGAAGATACACACACAGCGGGGCATCCATGATTGGGGCAAGAACCAAAACCCAGGATAGTCCAAATCCTGGGTTTTGGTCCACTTTTTACCCTTTGCCCGGACTATCCCTTTAACATAACGCAGTGCTGTTTTTAGAGACCACCTTACTAGTATCTGGAGTAAGTGGTCTCCCTATTTGCCTAGATGTTGATTTATACCAAATCTCGTATATCAGCTATTTGGAAATTTTCATTACCAGTTGCAGAGAAATGATTAATGAATGTACTGGAGCAAAATGTTCAGTTTTCTCAGACTAAATAGTTTTTAGAGCTTAGTGCACTAACATTATAAAAATGACACTCTTTTTGAACACATATATTATTAGCAAATAAGCTGTCAGCGTTACATTTACAAGGTCATTTATTATATTATTATAGGAAAAAGTTGTGCTTAAAGTAGCAGAAAAAGATGCCACTTCAACAGGAATGTACTGATAAAATCTATTGCAAGAGCACACCTTGATGCTGTATGTAGCACTGAATAGTTAATAGCAGTAACATCAGAGGTCCCACGCATTAAAATGCTGTGATAAATTATGTTGGTACTTTCTGTAGGTAACAATCAGGGGTGAATTGGCCATAGGGTGCACAGGGAGAATTCCTGGATGGCTATACTGCCATGGGCTGGGCACAGTCCCAAGCATGTAACCTGCTTACCCAGAACTTGTGCCAGATTTTACTAATTTCTCTTTTAACCTCTCTTCATTCCCTGCCCATGTCTATTCTTGAACCCTCCTCCATGTTAGTCTTCAGAAAAGATACACAACCACATGTTCAATTGCTGCAATGCTTTAGCCTCAGCATCATAGCTCTGGGTGGCCATGCCCATCCACATCCCCCGTCAAATGATTTGCCCCTACAATAATAAAGCTGCAGAGATATCTCTGTAAGACCCTTGTTCTACCCAGGATCTACAATGCAATAGCCTAATTGGGGCGGGGATCAGCTACTCTTCGGTGGATCATGGGTTGACTGGGACCAATTAAATCCCGGGCAGATTATTAGGCCCCAGTCTGCCCCTGGGTAACAAGGATCCACTTCAATCATTAAAAAAGTTTTATATGAATTTTGGATATGTTATGTTGAAATACGAATTAGGATGCTTTACAAATATGTTAACCTTTGTGCAAATCACTAGGCCTCTGTGCAACTTGTTATATCTTTGTCGCATAGCTTTTAAAATTACAAAATAACAGTTAACTTTGGCATTTTTAGTAACCAAACAAAATCTCTACTTACTCAAACCATTAATAAAAATGATCTAGCCATTTTGCAGCAAAAAAGCTATATGGGAAGTACAACAGGAAATATCATTTTGACATGTCATTTAGTACATTTAATACATTTATTGATATTGTACTGAGAAGAAAAGTGGGCTGCTAGTCAGTAGCAGTCACTGGTAAATTATTTAATGATCAGTCCTGCTATTTTTGGGGGAAATTTATTATCTTCAACAGTACCTATTTATTTTGATGAAGTTAATCTTTTGAGTCAGTGGTGGAGCTAGTTTTGTCTAGGGTAGGAGTCGGTAGAAATGTTCTGACTTCAGCATAAAAAAGAAAATGCTAATATTGATTAGCAAACCCCATGCTCCGTCGAACTTTGAACAAAGTTTGGTACGGGTACCCGGACTTAACCAGAACCCCACTGAAATCAATGGGGATCCAAACTTTAAGACACAAAAATGGCTGTCAAATAGGGGTAGAAAGGGGTAGAGGGCTGTAAAATAGGGGGTTATAACAGGCCAACTGCCCTGCAAAAAATGGGGTAGAAAAAGTACTTAGGACTCCGAACCCCCCCTCCCCCAAACAGGCTGTGTGACAGAATCCCCATATCAAACTCTATGACAGAAACCCCATCATCCCATAGCAGGCTGTGTGACAGAACCCTCTATCACCCCATATCAAACTCTATGACAGAAACCCCATCATCCCATAGCAGACTGTGTGACAGAATCCCCATCAACCCACAGCAAACAGTGTGACAGAACCCCCATCAACCCATAGCCGACAGTGTGTGGGAGAGGGGCCTGCAGCCTCTGGGAGCTAGTAGTAAGTAGTATCATGAACTGGGAATATGAAGTGGCCAAGCAACCTCTGGGAAACCAAAGAGAGGCCTGCTTGCCACAAGAATCGGAGACTGGGATCCAGGAGCACCAGTGGTACAGAGAGTCCATGAATGCATCCACACACAGGGAACAGAGTGAAAACACACAATCCTGCTGCACCAGATGAAGGGTGGTTCCCACTTAAATAAGCCTAACATCAGGAACAGCCAGGGGCTCTGCCGACACCCGCTGGTGGCTGCCCAAACTACAGTCTGGGTAATTAATGGCACAAGCCACCAGCCGGGCATCAGCCGAACCTCGGGATCTCACATGGGGACTGTTAACCAGTTACCCTTCAGAGCTTATGCATAACCACAGTCTCCTGAATATCGTTCAGATGTACAACAGCAGGTGTTCAAATTGACCCAACTAAACTGCATTTCTCCTGAGAAGCTTTACTCAGAGCTGCGGCCATGATTGGCCCTCCACCACAATAAAGGGGCATGCAATTGGGGGTATGACCAAATTGGTTGTCTGCCTTTTGGTGAATGGCTAGGGGCACTGTCAGTTGGCATGCCCAGACCTTTGCTGAGCCGTGCCCTGACTAAGTTTCTTGATGGCATTACTGTCCTGCAGGAGAAATACATCTCTTTTCCTGACAGCATGACAGCCTGGAACGCAGTGGGACATGGTGAGGCTGAGCTTTTTACATAAAGAATGGGTGCAATCGACTGCAGCACATGGCTCATTCCCCTATCTGCTCAGGAGTATATGTTTTGGTATGTTTAGGGCCACTTTTGTTGCACCATCTTGTCCCCTCTCCTGTATTTATACCTTCTAGCCCCCTCTGCTATATTTATACAATGATTGCCTCAGCTTCCCTAAACTAGCTTCCTTGTGTCCTTGTAAAATTGAATTGTATTTGCTATTAATTACTTGGAGCCACTCTATTTTCCCTCTGATTGTTTGGCTATATTTAAGAAACCGCAAGTTGGGGCACTCTCTTAACGCCCAACGAGTCGTGGGCCCGGGAGTTCAATTTTTCATTTCTTTGGCTGGCTTCCCAGGCTCGAGTTTATGTACCCATTTTGAGAGTGGGGAGCTGACGGCTGGCTTCTGGGTAAGTGTGTCTATTCTTCTCTTGGCTCTGCTTGTCTATTGTTAGCATTGCATTCCCACTGTTTTATCCAGTTTAAAGGAATTTGCCCTTTTCCCTTTTTTGTTGTGTTGCAATTTTGTTGTGGATGCCTAGTTTTATACCTCACTACTACTGTGCTCATGTGGCTAGTTAAAATAACCCTGATCCCTGTAGCTAATCAAACCCCTTGTCCATGCATACTGCCTTCTGTTTTGCTTGATTTCTCAGTGGTTTGCCTGAGGCAACACTAAATTTTTGCCTCCTACAAAATGTGTTTCCCACTGGTTCCACTTAGTATTTGTTTTATGCTGTTTGTGTGTTTTGGTCATTACCTGGTCATTGGATGTTGGCTTTTGTTGGCTTCCCTGGCTCCTGACACCCTTCGAAGGTCCCAGACAGATGTCCAGGAAGATTATAATCGAGTCAATACCTGCACTTGGGCTGTTGTGGAGCGCACCTTTGGCCAACTGAAGTCTCGGTTTCGGTGTCTGGTTGTTCAAATCATCATGGCCTGTTTGCCCTGCAAACCCCTGCTGCAGCTCTCGAAATACATGACCTACTGAATACTGGTACATTTATGTGGGGCCCAAACCACTTTGCTATGAATTCTTTTCAATAATTTTTTATTGAAGATATCTATAAACACTTTTGGCATATCAGATATAACATATCATAGACAACCTTATATAAACCAATTTGTGCACATAAACACAACATTTAAATTCTATATTCTAATTATAAAGAATAAAGGCTTATGTCATAAAAAACTAGACACAGTACATCTAATCTATTTCATTAAATCTAACCCCTTCTCACACATTAATTAAAGTAAAATAAAAACCCAAGCATAAATTATAACAAAGAAATCAGCATATAACACAACCTTATAATAATAAAAGGTTAGAATCAAAATCGGAAGGTAAGAAATGTTCTATCCACAGAGCCCAAACCTCTCGAAATCCCTCAAGGTTCCCAATATTAATTGCTGACAGATTTTCCATGGCCATAATATTATTAACTCTGTTGAAAAACTCACTAAAACTTAAATCTTGTGATTTCCAGACACTAGCAATGACCATTTTTGCTCCCGTCAAAATATGAAGGAAAAGTTGTCTCTGTCTCACAGAGCTATCTCTAATGGAATCGTTTAAGAGCGCTATCCAGGGACTCGATTTAACTTCTGCTCCCAAAAACACTCCAAGAACATCAAAAACTTTAAACCCAAATTCTTTAACTTTGGTACATTCCCACCATATGTGATATGGAGTGGGGGTCCCCACCCACCCCCAAAAGGTTGCCAGAGAGATAGCACTACCTTCCAAAATATTAATAAAAGATTATAATTTTATTGAAAATACACATAGCTAGAAAACACCAATTACATTACATTAAGGACTAAATAACATATACACACTAGACATCGGGGGCGCCAGAGATCCGTTATAATAATTCATCATATTGCATATAAATAAATAACCCAATGTTGGCGAACATACCCACGGGGGAGGCCCAGTTGGTCTGTATGTGTAATATGTTGTTATATGTGTTTGCTGCTCACCTTGGTTGGTCCTTTTCTATGAAAGCTGCACAATATTTCT
Source organism: Gastrophryne carolinensis (assembly GCA_027917425.1). Taxonomy (NCBI): domain Eukaryota; kingdom Metazoa; phylum Chordata; class Amphibia; order Anura; family Microhylidae; genus Gastrophryne; species Gastrophryne carolinensis. The sequence continues at coordinate 210,559,868 of CM051236.1, forward strand.
GGCACAGGCACTTTACTAGCTTTATTAGTATGTAGAATTTGTCTTGTATTATTTGGCACATTTATTGCATTTTTTGCACATTGTGGATTGTTATATGAATTTTCTGTAGGATCAGTTGTAGATCCTTTATTCTTTGTGTAGGGATTATTTGCATTTTTGTAGTATTTTCTAATTGTGACATTAGGTTATTTATTTATATGCAATATGATGAATTATTATAATGGATTTCTGGTGCCCCCCGATATCTAGTGTGTATATGTTATTTAGTCTTTAATGTAATGTAATTGGTGTTTTTTTAGCTATGTGTATTTTCAATAAAATTATAATCTTTTATTAATATTTTGGAAGGTAGTGCTATCTCTCTGGCAACCTTTTGGGGGTGGGTGGGGACCCCCACTCCATATTTTGTAGTTGCTACGGCTTTCTTGCCAGGGATATTGTGCACACCGTGTGATCCTCAGGTTGATCCCTTTATGGTGTAGGTTTTAGTGCTGTCAATTTTTTCTTCTTTGCTTGTCCCTTCCCATCATATGTGACTATGGGATCCTATGGATTGACAGCCTCAGAAGCAAAATCCCTGGGTTGCCCCATCATACTGAGCCATCTGGTCCGTTGTTATATACCATCTTAATGCAACCTTTACATTGGCTTCAATGGCTATAACCAAAGCTGAAGTACCAAAAGATGCTTTCCACATCTTCTGCCGGGATTCATGGTCTCTCTCCTCATTTAGCTCTTGCTGCCCCTTTCCCCCTAGGATTCTGTCTGCTACCTTTTTCCAGTGGGGAAAGGTTGTCCAAGTCCGCTCTGTCTTTAACAACAGATTTAATAAAATGTCTAACCTGGAAATAACCAAAAAAGTCCCTTGCTTCTAAATGGTATTTATCTTTCAGTTGATGAAAGTCCAAGATCCCAGAGTGGCTGACGACATCCAGCAGTCGGGTAATCCCCGCCTCACCTTAGTTACTAAATCTTTTTGGCTCTGAACAAGCCGGAAGGAACATTGGATTGTTCCACAATGACAACAACAGTAGGTGTGGTGAGGCCCCCCAAAAACTTAATACCATCACACATCCTCAGCAAATGAGTAAGAATTGGGTTATGTCTAAATTTCCTATATTTTGGAGTGATCCAGAGCAGATTGTCAATTTTAAGCGGTTTGCATAACTCAGACTCAATCATCACCCAACTAGGTATATCTAATACTGAATGGCAAGAAAGTATCTGAGCCACCTGAGCCGCCTGAAAGTATTTCACAAAGTTAGGAAGTCCTAAACCTCCATCAACTTTCTGTCTGTATAAGGTTTTCTGTGCCACTCTGGCTTTTTTACCACCCCCCAAAAAAGAGTATTCTGCTATGAAGCTCCTTCAAATATTGTAGCTGAACTTTTAGGGGTAAAACTCTAGCTAAATATAAAAATTTGGGCAGAAGCTTCATTTTGAACGCTGCAATCCTACCTAACCATGATAGGCCATAGTCTTTCCACTTAGATAATAACTTTCTAGACAGAGGTAAATAATTAGCTGCATAGAGAGTATCATAATAGTTAGATCGATCCTGAGGTATTTAATAGTCTCCTTTTCACATTGGAAATCATAGGAATTGCATATCCAGTTCCAGAGAACCATGGGCACATTTATATTTATAGCTCTGGATTTAAAGGTGTTGACCTGAAGTCCTGAGATCCCTTCAAAGCCATTTAAAGTTCAAAGTAAGTTTGGTAAAGAGATTATGGGATTAGTAATGGAGAGTAACACATTGTCAGTGAACAGGCATAATTTGTAATGCCCTTCTACCTACCTTTATGCCCGAGCTATCAGCTTGTGCTAATGGTTCTATCGCCAGAGCAAACGGGAGTGGTGACAATGGGCATCCCTGCCTTCTTCCTCTTTCCAAATTAAATGTGTCTGACTTGTATCCACAGTATTTTACAAAGGCCATTGGATTAGCCCCAAAACCCCTATTTCTCCAGTAAATAGAATAGATATTCCCAATTAACAGAATTAATGGCTTTTCTATAATCTAAAGACAAAAGCATAGCTGGTATATTCTTCTTTCTAGCAAAATAGGCTCGATTCAGAGAGACAAAAAAAAACTTCCGTTTTAGTGCCGATGTCGTATTATTTTCAAATGTTCCCGCTCTCGTATGAGCGTGTCAGCGATTCTATGCATGAATTGTAAACCTTCTGTAAAGTTTCCGTCCGTTCGTATGCCAGAGTACTAGTACGAGGATGTCATTTTCCATCGTGACTTTTCTGTTTCATTTTCACATGTTACAACGTAGGCTTTCGTTTTTGCCCTTTTCCCATCGTATCCTCACACGAATCCTTTACGTTTCCCATTAGTTTCTGTTTCCCTTTTTCAATAAATAATCGTCCAGACGGAAATCCGTACGATCTTGCGCCCGGGCACAACAAACTTAACTCATTAAAGTGCTCGCCTACATATTTGCCACCCTCACTTCTACTACAATGTTTAGCTAAATCACTTAGCACTATCCTCCATCTTCCCTTTTGGACCCTTAAAGCTCACCCAAACCACTTCTCGGTTAGGTTCTTCTTCCATTTTAGCCCCCTAAAACTTACCCAAATCACTTCTCGGTCATGTGAATATTCATCTTTAAATATTTCTGGGCTCATTAGTTTTGTGTTAATGTATTTTGTAAATGAAATGACAATGTAAATTTTTTTTTATTCCATCATAAAATATAAAATTTTAAAGAATTTTGAAAATTTCAAATTTTTACAACTATAAAAAACAAAATACATAGCAATGGCAGGCCACAGAACAGTATTCTTCATCTGTGGTCCCCAATGAGTTGCGCAGCTAATGCATCTCGCCCACCAACTGAAGGACCCTGACACTCAGTTGTGGTCCCTGTGAAAAAACGTAAATTAAAATATTGGTATAACCTTGTTGGGGTCATACTGCAGTGCCCCCCCCCCCCCCCCCGTATGGTCCAAACACCTAAATCTGGACTTCAAAAGCCAGAGGGCCCTCGCCACCACGGCCCAGGTTTTGCATAGTGCCTGATTAGAGAACCCCTGGCCCGCATTCTGCAGGCAAAGAACGGGCATCAGTAGCAAGGGCGAGTGCCACATCTTGCGGTTCCTGCAACCAAATATAAAATAATTGGACAAAGCAAAGGTAACCAACTAAAACAATAACTCCTACAACAAATTAAGATTCAAGTTCAACAATCCAAATATAATTCACAAAGGACATAAGTCTAAAAAAATATAGCATATATGTGGAAAAATAAATGTTTACATGCTAAGGACTAATTAAGGTCAGCATTAAAATGCATCTATAAGGCATACATGAAATGTATTGATTCAGGTATGCATTACTATACAATTTATGGCCTCGGCCATGCTGATACATGCAATGCCTTGGTGCTAAAGGCGCGCAGACTCCTCCACATAGCCTCAAAACATGTTCAACAATAGCAATCTGAGCCCTCAAAGGTCCCGTAAGTGGATCGGAAATGAAACGGATTTATAGGGTGGTGGTCCGTCGGAAATCAGCTCTCTGAATCAGACGGAAACCCATCCCAACAACGGAAGTTATCTGAACGAACGAAAAATTTCCGATTTTGTTTGGAAAATGATCCAAACTAACGGAAATGTTCTGATTTGCTTCCGTTCATCGAAAGCGCATTCCCGTACGTTCGTACGAATGAAAAATGAACGAAAAAAAGCAAAAACATGACAAACACCCACCAAAACTTTCACAGACAGCTACGGAAGTCCAGACGAATGTGTCTCTGAATCGAGCCTAATGAGTCAACTGTAGTACTCTCCTGATGTTATCACCCACTTGACACCCCGGTATAAAACCCATCTGGTCATTGTGTATCAATTGAGTCATAGAGGGAGGCACTCAAAAAATTGGTCAAAAAATATATATTTTATTCCATATCACTAAATTAATCAACACACCTGACCACTACACAATTAAAATCCCTTAAAAAACACATAATGAGACAATACATATAAGACAAACCAACATGGAAGTGTGTAGGCGATGGGGAGAGCACTGGCATGCACAAATATCAATCAGCATCTATATATAAAAACACATAAACACAAGTGATCTAATCAGTGCAAATAACAATGTGCAAATCCTACCTATGATCCGGATCCTACATCAAACAACTGTAAGTGCAAAGTGCAACCAATCAACAGACACAAATACAATATATAATCACAAATAAAACCTACATAATTACCAAATACCTAAATACCCTATAAGAAATATAAAAATGACCACAAAATACCTCACCAATATAGATGCTAGTATCAATCAACCATTAAATACCAAGTACAGCGCAAAAATATATCCAACCAAAATATACTCAAGGTATCACAGGTATGCCAGTAAAGGGTCTCCCCACCGCCTACAGCACCAGGAGCCACGCGTTCCGTGGGTGTATCCCCCACTTCATCAGGCTACCTAGTTAGACCAAACTGACTGGTCCGTGTCAAGTTTTGGAATCATGCTAATTGAGGCTGTAAGGGATTCCCGAGTGAAAGCATTGCCATTCCTAATTAAAAAATTCATTCATTCAAAATTCAAAAAAGTCATTAAAAAAGGGCGCTAACTAAAACAGAGCTAAAAGACTTAAAGTAGACCACAGGGAAGCCATCTGGACCCGGTCTCTTATTTACCTTTAGGCTTAATACTGCCCGTTGGACTTCCTCAACTCCAAACTTCCTCCAGCACATTTTTAAGTTGATCTGGTAATTCTGGTAAAGCTACTTTCTCAAAAAACGCATCCAAAACTTCCTTACTCAGGGGTTTAGTACTATAGTAAAGCTTCTGGAGTTGCAATCCGAACATCTTAACAATTTTATCAGGGTTACTAGTTAACGCCCTCTCTCATTTTTCAATCTAATTGGGCGATACTCCTGCTCTGGCGATTTCAATTTCCTCGCTAACAATGTATCCGGTTTGTGGCTTACAATAATATTTATGTTTCAACCATCTAATATTACTCTCTGCCTTACCCGCTAACACAAAATTTAGCTCCTGTGAGATCCTGTGAAGCTTGGCACGTAACTCTGTTGTCATTTGTACCTTGGCCTTATCAGCTGCCTCTGCATAATCTTTTTCCAGCCTCTCAATATAAGTATTTCTTTCTCCTTTTATTCTAGAAGCTATCTGCATTAACTTTCCTCTGATAGTTGGTTTGTGCGCCTCCCAACATATTGCCGCTGTGACTTCCGGACCTTCATTCAGAGCAAAGTACTCCAAGAGAGCCCCAGAAATGGACTCCGCCATCATGGTCTGACCATGAGATCAGTACTATCTTGACCACTTGTATTAACCCTATAACTGCCAGCCTATATGGAGATTTTGTCACACATTGTTGCCAGACCATTTTGCACTATTTTGAGCTCCACATAGATCCCTTACCAGTTCACAAAGGTTAAATGTAAAAAAAAATATTTTATTATAATTTTTTAAAAATGTACCACCCATCCATCCCTGGACACTGTGTCCCACGCTGATCAATTTGGCTTCTGCTCTCCTGCTGATGCTGGAAGCTTTTTATACCTGCTGGGTGACAGGTAACATGGGGTAAATTAAAAAAAAAAATGACATAGGGTCCCCCCTCCCAGGGAGTGGTACCCCATTTTTTTTAGATTTTTAAGGGATAAAAACCCTTAAAAATCCCCCAAAAAATGGCGTGAGGTCCCCTCTACCCAGCTTAACCAACCCGGGACCAGCTATGGGGGATTGTGGGACAGGGCGCAGGGGCCAGCTTTGGTGGCCCCTGGCCATGCAGGCTATGAGCCGGCATAGCCTATGGCCACGGGTTCTTCTGCCCCCCCCCCCCGGGCTTTGGGGAGGCAGGTAATGAGGGGGCTCTCATTAGCTGCAGGTGACTTGCCAGACCCAGAGCCTTGTGAACTGGTATAGAGGTCTCATGGACCCCTTACCAGTTCACAAAGAGTTAACAGTAAAAAAACACACAACACACAGTAAATAATAGCTCTGCCCAGTGATCTCCGGGCATCTGACAGCTGAGCCGCCGAGAGCCGGGATGACACCTGCATGGTGACGTCATAAGCCCCACCCCGTTACTCGGCAAGATGGCGGCGCCCATCGAGAAGACATGGGGAGAGGGCCCATTTGCCACCCTCCTGAAAAGAGAGGAGCCAGAGAAGAGGGGAGCCGGCATGAGCGATCGGGCACCAAGGTGAGTAAATGTCCTTTTTCTTTTTACATGTCATTCCGGCGGCTGCGGGAGCAGGGAGGGCACCTATTCCGGGCATTCCCCTGCAGCCAGGGGGTCTGGGTGGGGGATCAAAGCCCCCCGGGATGAAGAGGAGTCCTGGTCGGTTCGATAGAGGGGTCAGGTGAGTCGCTTTTTTTTTTTTTTTGCCTGCTAGCAGGGGGAAAAGCCAGGTACGTAAAATTTACAAAGCTGACGTTTAACGTCAGGAGAGGTAGCTATGTGAAATTTACGTAGCTGGTGCTAGAAGGGTTATGGGGAGCGCTTGGCGAGGAAGGAAAATATGATCAATACGCGTATATACATAGTACCTGGGTTAAACTCTCTCCAACTATCAACTAACGCAACTAACAACTTCCTAAACGCCCTCGAGGCAATGTCCTTTGGGTTGAAATCAATGGGTTAATCAGGGATTGTCTATCAAGATATGGGTTTAGTGTTAGATTAGAATCCCTGCATATAATTGTTTGACCCTGGGCAACTGTCATTACTTCGTTCAAAAATTTGCTTAATAAGGCTATTTGATTCACATTTGGGGCATAATAAGAAGCAATTGTTACTTCTACTTGCAATGTCCCCACTAAAATTAGAAATCGTCCCTCAGGATCACAGAATTCCTTTTTACACATAAACTGGGACCCTCTCCGGAAAGCAATCAAAACCCCTTTTTGCTTCATATCTGCACAGGCTAAAAGGACTTGGGGATATTTGGAATCCAAGAATTTTGGTCTCGAGGATGTCGAGAAGCGTGTCTCCTGAAAACATATTATATCTGGCCACAATTTTTGGATCTGACTGAAGGCTAATCTTCTTTTATGTGGAGATTTGAAACCTTGCACATTCAGGGAGAAAAAAAGTCATTGTTTACAAAAAAAAGGGAAGACCCCCCCCCTATGAATTTACACCAGGAGCACAACTCTAGAACAGCCAAAAAAAAAAACAGTCTAGAGGTCTTATAACTTACAGAATGAAAATAACTAACTGCTGCAAAAAAAAACCCTGAAAAACAGAAATGAGCAAAACAACTTGCAATTAGCAGTTAATAACACACAAATACTTAAGTTTCTGGTTTAACTGGGGTGCGTCACCACAGTGCCACCGAGAAGTTAGGGATAAACTACTATAACTTTAATACGCAAAAGAACCTTAAAACTAGTATGAGATCTAAACATTTCCATGGAAACGTGGTACATTGATGAAAACCATTACAATTGAATGTATGCTGAGAAAAAATGGTAAATAAACTTCAGACCCCTTTATGTGGTAAAGGGAGAACAAAATAAAAGTCTCAAACCAGGGACTTTAAAGATAAGCTCAAGTTCAGTAGTCGGTATAACTTCAAGTGGCATTAGAGTTCTGAGTGGATGCCCTGTGAGTCGAGAAAGTTCTATGTCTCGAGCGTTTTCCTGCCCATTGAATTTTAGGGGATGCCTCTTCTGCTCTAGGGGACTTAGATGATGTTTGTCTCCACAGCCCCTCCGTAATCATATGAGCCTGCAATTCTGCTACCGAAACGGCCAAAAAAGATGTCTTTATGGCTAAAGGTAATACCAAAGGGATATCCCCATTTATACTTTACTCTGTTTTCCTGCAGAATTGCCAATAAAGGTTGCATCTCCTTCCTATTGGCCGTAGTAGTTGAAGATAAGTCTGAAAAAAATTGATATCTATGGCCCTGGAACTGTAAATTTGTTGAAAGCCGAGCAGCTCTTTGTATCGCTTCCTTGGTGCTAAAAAAGTGGAATTTGGCGATAATATCTCTCGGAGGCTCTTCCGGGGATCTGCGGGGGCCTAGGGATCTATGGATGCGGTCAAATTCAAGGCGGTCGATAGGGATTTCTGAGTTGTTATCACAGACTTGACATCTTCGATATGTTCTGGTATGCCCCGAAGCGGAGTTTAGATGTCCTGTCTCTATTTTCAATGTCTTCTAATTTGAATGTATTTCATTCTCCTTCTTAAGAATGTTAAATTCTTGTTTCTAGCGCTACCTGAGCTGCTGAAACTGCACTTACCCTCCCCTCTAAAGAGGATAAGCCAGCAGATACTTTATCTAGTTCTCTAGTGAAATGATCCATTATAATCTTATGATTGGAAGACAGGGCTTTAGTGAGCATGTTCTCAAATTGAATAAGAATATCAGGGCTTACTTGAAATGATGTCTGTAATGCTGAAGACATTGTGGCTCCGCCCTCAGCCTCCTTCATTCATGCTGTGAGGGCCTCCGCCATCTTGATTTCTCTCAGCTGTGAGGTAAATTCAAAAAATAGCCTCTATATATTTTCAGCTGCCTCAGCACCCCACATGGAATTTGCACACTGAGCACTCTTTCTCCACAAGTTTGATGCTTTATTAAACCACACAAATTATTTCAATAGTGTTCGCCTCAAGGGCTGCCGCTATCCATAACTATATCGCCTCACACAGTGTCCTCTCTGTAGTTCTCTCTACCGGCCGCAAATCATTTCATGTATCATCCTGGCAAATGCTATTCACAGCACTTCTCAGCGTTCTGCAAAAATCTCAGCGTTCAGCGTCTTTTCACTCACACTATAACCCTTTCTCTTCCCCGCGGGCACAGAGCTGGTTTAAGTTGCTGACAAGTTCCAGCCTGCGCGCATGTGCACTCCTGCTGTAAATTCAATGGTCTGTCTTACATCAAAATAGTTGCCCACAACATTTGTGTGCTACTTGGCCCACCATGTGCTCCCCAAGCCAACCCTCCAACTTTGACTATGCCTGTGGACAGTCATGTTGCTGTATTTTGTTTGGGTTCCTCACCCACCCCATGTACCAGCCTACTCTTACCACTGGTGGGCACATGCTGGCGATCAGAGTTGCAGGTCCCTGACACCACCTGGTAGGTGTTGGGATGCAGCATTCCCGCAACCCGCTCCTCGACATGTGTAAATTGAAGGGTTTTAGGAAGCCCTCCCCTAGTTTGCAACCTACACTAATGAAAAAAAAATTATGTGGAGAGCGTTGGAATTTATGATGCCTTTTATGATTATGAACATCACTCAGCGTGTACCCCTCAACCCATCTGATGCTTATTTTCCTCCAGACAACCATTTTGAGATTGTCACATTTCATTTTGGTCTGCTCAGGCTCCTTGGGCTCAGGTCTCTCACCCATCACATTGCAGGCAATATCAGCTCACATCTGCCACTCAACTAGCCCCTGGTGAGTTTGTGACCAGGTTGACCAATGCTGGGGTATGCTGGGTGGTGTGTTGGATCGTAGGCTACTGACTGGGGAGTGCCTGCAGGAGGAACGGTTGGGCTTCTGTACCTTGGCTGGGTGCTGTGGCTACTCGCCCATGCCTGTGTTCTGTCCTTTTGGGGCTGCAGTGATGTCTGTGTTTAGGAATATGGAGATACAAAGACACAGGTGTGCCGCTTTACAATCAAGCAAAAGTGACAGACTGGAGTGGCAACATTTTGGGAAAGCACATGGCGGGGCACACAGTAATGGCAGAGGCCTTGTATTCAAAGTGGTTCAACAGGCCCAGATTATTGTGCAAACCCACATGTGCCAATTGGCCAGTACTTTTGGATTGGAGAGCTGGGTCCGCCATTGGCTATGCAGGATCAGCAAGCACTATCTGACAGTACTAGCAGAGGGGCGAGCTGTGCCATTTGACCTAAGTGTGCCTGCAACTGCAATCCGCCAGTACTGTTGAATGGGAGAGCTGGAACCCACCATGTGGCTAGGCGGTGTCAGAAAGAACTATCCTACAGTACTAGCAGAGGGGAAAGCTGGCCTATGCACACAGTAGTGTTGACATGCATTTGTTGCACTCAGACACCAGTTTTTAAATGGGCAGCTGCATGCATGTGGACCTCAAGCCAAACCAAACTGGAAAGGACAGAAACTAACTGTGCTATTTGTTTGTTGTCTTTGCAGACTTTTATTAAAAAATGATATGGCTTCAAGCCCAACACCCATGAAAAGAGGACGTTGACAGAGGAGGTGGCAGCCCATATGAGGGGCGAGGGGATGTCGACTTACACCCACACACAATTTATGCCGCACTGGTCGGATCTCAAACATCGACAGTGGCCCCAGGTGCAGCAGTTTTACAGCCAGAACTTCCCAGGTAAGTGTATGTACTAGAGAGAAGGTAAGCTCTCAGTCAGAACTTGTAAAGTGACTTTTAAATCTCTATTGTAGCAGGGAAGTTCAAGCTCACACGGAGGTGAGGGGTCTGACCAGTGGTGCAAAGAAGACGTGGTGTGGGTGTAAGGCAGCACGGAACATGCTGAGGAGGAGGGGCTGCAGCACAGCCCTGCAGCAGTCAGGTAGGCAAATAATCCATAGAGGTGTATGAAGGGATGGCCAAATGAGATATATGCAAAGTGCTGGTGTCTTGTGCTTCTCTTTTCATACAATATCTTCAGAGGGGGGGGGGGGTATGTTGCAATGGCGCCATCCGAGATGGGTCCGGCAGCAGACTCAGGTGTGTAAACACAGTGAAGCTGGCCACTACACAAGCTGAAGTAAAACAACACATGCGCAGACTGGTTACAGCAGGTTGAGGGAGCGTGGCACAAAACAATGTAGGGGTAATAAGGTTGAATTTGGGGTGCCTTTCCAGCCACACATGTGTCCAAACAGGTGTTAACATGCTTTTCTTTTGTCTTTACATGTAACATGTTGGTCCACCATAATTTCATATTTTTTAAATGATGTTAGAATTTTATATAATGTTTTTACATGGTTTTAAAAAGAAAGTAGAAGTCAAGAATGACGTGCCCACTACATGGGATGCCACACAGGTCGGGTACATCTGGAAGAACCATTAAAATATTTAAAAGAATGGTGGAATGCGTATGCCAGGTCAGTGAGGGACACTAGATGGATGAACTACACGACAACTTACAGAAGAAAACAGGTACAAAATTGTCTTCCAAGACGACTTTGAGAGCCGAAACCATAAATTCCCGGCTAAACTGTATGCGTACGCAAAGCAATTACGGACATGTACACATGTCCGAAATTTTTTTTAGAACGCAGCAGTGAATAATACGAGCGCATGCAAAATCCCGGTTTCCGAGTTCAATTCCGTACAAAACCAAGCATTCAGTGTGAGGCTTTGAATCAGGCCAAATGAGTTATGTTTCCTATACTAGGTATCTATGTTTCCCCAATACCCTTAGTTAGAATAGCTGAAACGGGAATTTAAAGGGATTGTCCAGGCAGGAAAAAAAAGCCTATACACACTTTCTGCACTTCATGCAGGTCTAGCATTTCCCTGTAGTTCCGCCGTGCAGTACTGGAATCTTCATACTTACCGATAGTAGGCTTCCAGGTTTTCTGTCCTCCAGCAGAGTCAGCCTCTCATGGGGGTTTCCACATATCCTTGTTTACACCCCACACTCCTACTCCATTTATTGCATTGGCATGCCCCCATTCTCACCTCAGTCGGAGCATGAGTTGGGACTTTGGCTTCCAACTCCACAGCCCTGCTTTTGACAATAGCTTTGTCTTTGTCTATGTAGAGGCAGCAGTGTGGTGATCCTGCAGAGATGTAAAAAGTAGCTGCAGCTTCAAATACTGTTAATAATAAAATTGTATTAGAATAGGAATAATCAGGATCATAGATATCAAGTTTTGCATTCAAATTTGTATATTTTTAGTAAAAATGTGTTTGGCTTTCATCTTCTAAGAAATATTACAGTTGTAAAAAAGTATGACTGGTAAACAAATTTTGAAATTTGACAGCTTTGATATATCCTAACTTCCAATTATTGTTTTATATAAAAATGGGCAGTGTCACATACTACGAATATCAATCTGAACATTTGAATTTTTCTAATTATTCTTTTACAACAAACACGTAAAATGCTGTAGAATGCGTAATTTAACAGAAATCCCCTTATTTGAATCTATTGGATGTCATACTGTAGTTCCTCATTTTACCCATATTTAGCCTATAACTATACAGAGCAAGACAGAGCATAACCAGTCAGAGAGCAAAGTGACAGGTACTGACAGGTTGGTGAAAGCAATCCGGATTTCAATTAGAGAGAAACAGGTAGACTTTTGAAGCAGATTTTCTCCCCAAAAAGCAGGCTATTCTGTTTAGAATTAAGTGACATAACAGATTCTATGTCACATTTTCAAAATAATGATTGTATTTCTTATTAAATTGGACCAGAACCTGGCATCTTCACTATCCCGGGTTTTGGTCCGTCCCCTCGCTGATGCTTCGCTGAATGGAATCCTAGCTGCACCCATGATTGTGTGGCATCACTTGCATCCTTTGGCCATTCATTTATGCATGGCAGTGGCCGTGTGCAGTCTGTGAGGGATGCAAGTGATGTTGCTGCTGGCCACGCTTGCGCCATTGGCTCATTGTGAGGTAAGCATATCAGGGGCAACTGGGTGGTTTTACGCATCGGGGAATGTGGGATGCCCCGGGGAGAGGAAATTATATTGTTTTAAAACAAGCTATGCTCTGGAGAATTAGGGGCTTCTGTACATGCACAATCAGTTAGGCCTCTCTGGGATGACTTTTTTAGAATTACATTTACATAGTGTAGACATGTTCAGCATGGTTGTAGTCAGATTATAAATATTGTACATTTAGGGGTTTATTTAAGAAATGCTAAGGCCATGTAGTGCCAGATGAGTGTCAGGTGAATGTCAGGTCCCAGTGAAAACGGTGTATTTATCAAGTCAAAAATCCAGAGCGCCCCTGATGCCAGGTAGTGTCCCATCAGCAGTGCCAGCGACGGGGTAAGTGCCGGCGCTGAGTTCTCTACAGTGTCAGGACCAGGAGCTCACCCTGCACTGTGTGGCCTTATTCCATACATTTCAATGGGCTTCAAATGGGCTTTAATGGTTACAATTATTTAGGCATTTTATAATTTTTTTTTAATTTTGGGGGGGTGGTGGATGTGCCATGGGATCCCATTTTAGCACTTTAGTGTTGTGCTGCAAACTTGTGATTTGGGCTGTGAGCAAGTGTCCCCAATACAATTCCCATTAACAAATAAATAAATTCTATGGCCCTAAAAAATGTACTTTTTATAATAAATTAGCCTCTTAGATGTCAGAGTAGAATCAGTAGATCACTAGATCACTACAATGATTATGTAAAAACAAAAATATATGTGACCAAATGTTTGCACTGAATATTTTTTAGTCGCGTTCTAAAGGGTACAAAAAACATACAATGCCTCTTAACTTAAAATAAGTGTAACAACTAGCACAGACTAAAAGTCATAATTGACTTTTGATCTGCTCACTTTGATTCCTAGGAGGCATCCTGATTTGGGAGCGAATATTACTGTGTGCACTTCCTGTGTCACATTTGGAAACACCGTTGGATCGCTGCTTCGTAAGTGCAGCTTGGGCAGGGGGCTCAAATTTGACTAGACCAGAAGTCAGATATGACTTTTGGTCCAATTTAAAATCACAACTAGGTGGGGAGGATGGATTATACTCACGTTAATGCTCTCTCAATATCCCTTTTGTGGAGATTTATCATCTGCAGTAACCAAAGTACATCTAGAAGAAAAACTCTAGAGCTGATGGGGGTCCATCATAATTTTATGGTCCTGGTGACTAATGGGTCCAATCAACACCAGACACAAAAAAAGTGCAATACGCTGTAGTTGTAGTAAAAGTGAATCCTTTCATTTTTACTCCAAAGTGCACTTTTTTCCCCTGGTGCTAAATTGCCCCCAATTTATTTACTAAATAACTGAAACATTAGTCCTGATTTAAAAAAGAATAGGTGTATAAAAATGTTTTTGACCAGCCAGAGGTGCTTGTGTGTGCTGTAGAGGTACATTATTTAAGCCAGAAGATAATAGCAAGATATGTAATTTCTGAAGGCTCAGGTTTCTTAAGCAATTAATAATAAAAGATTGTAATGAATTCTTGGCTGCTATAATAACTGCAGCACATTCTGTACAGTGCCATGTTCTGATATTTAAAGATATTAGAGCCCTTTTCCCAATCCCAGCTTCCCAATTTAAAACCCGACAATACTTGTGCATTTTTTAAAAATGTTAACACTTTTATTTGTACCATTTATCTATCCTTTGCAACAAAATTAATTTCTCTTCCATGATTAGCAGGGCTAGATGAGAGGCACATAATCTACAGGTTATTTTGGCATACTGGCAGAGCTCAAGGAAGCAAAGAAGTGAGAATGTTTTTATTTTTAAAAAAGTTGGCATACTTAATTTTTACAGTTTTAAAGTCCAGCAACATTTTCCTAAATCTCTGATCTGGCAAAAGGATATAGCATTTTAGGAGTGATCTCTCTATCACAGCAGCATGATCACTCACACATCACAATCAGCTGTGAAGCTGGATACAATTGTAATACAATATATTCAATGTTAACAAAGAAGGACACTGTCATTAATATATTGTAGCAGCAGCCATGTGCCTAGCTGTTTACAATGTAACAGAGCAAGGAACTGGCTGGATTTTTACAATGTAACAGTAAGACTCCTGTCCTGTTTGTTGCATTGCACAGTGTGGCAGCAGCATGAGTTATGAGTTATTGCTCTAATTGCTGCCACCTCTAGGTTCTATTGATGGAAGTGGCACACTTGCTAGGAATTAAGGCCCTTATTCATCAAGCGATAGCGCCAGGTAGTGTCTGACGAGCGCCAGGTAGCGGCAGCTAACGGCGACTACCGACTCAAGTACGCCCGGCGGCGGTCACAATGACGCATTTATCAAGCAAAATGAGGCTAGCGCCGGCGAGAGCGACGGCTAGCGCGGCATTCATCATGAAGCCGGCTGGACCGAACAGCGCCGCTGCAAATTCCTTCACAGCGACACGTATTACCTGGCGCTACCTGCCGCTCTCCCATACATTTCAATGGCAGACGCTGCAATGATTGTTTTTAGTGGTTTTGGGGTTTTTTGCTTTGGTACAAAATTCAACACATGTTTATATTGATATGTTTTATGAATCTAGCTGGTTATTTATTTATTTTTTTTTTTTTTTGATTTTTCACAATGTAATGTTGTGAGTGACATGGGAATTGCATCTCCTCCACCCAAACTCATTGGCCTCAAAATCGCTGGTTTTCCACACAAACGGGGCTTGTAAAGCTATTTTGTAGCCTGTCAGGTTGGGCGGTCACGTTCGCTCTTCGAAATTGTCAGCGCCCAAGCTATTCGGCAGCCGTGTCCTTGATGAATCTGTGTTGGTCAGTGTTTGTGCAGTCGCTGTTTGAATTCGCTATGTGGCGGCGCGAGCGTCGCTGTGCCTCGGTGCGCTGCGTTGTGCGGCGCTGTGCTGTTCATACATGTGCCCTTCTGCCATTTGCAAGGAATTCACTTCCCGCGACCCCAGTCGTTGTTAATGAATACACTGTAGTTGTGAGCGTGCCTGGCCACATATTGCAGGATTAACATTCAGTCGTACCAGCTCATAACAACCCGTTATGCATTCTCATGTGTGCCACATTTTCAGGTAGTTGTCTAGTTAGATTGTGTGATGACTTTGTGAAGCAATAAGCTCTGTATATTTAAGCACAACGGTGTATGCTTTAGAAGGACCTATGCATTACAGTATGTAGAATCCCCAGCTAAATCAAGCTAATAATTCGTTGCGCCTTTGCCCCTAGCTTGTTTTTCAGCGTCATTTTAATGTTTTTCCGCCACTTAGCTTGCACATAGCTGATATTAGCTTGTCCCTGCTTCGCGCATTTTTTTTTTTGAATTTTGAAGCACAGTTGCTTGCGTCATATCCGGTTCCGGGATCCTCCTTTGCGTTTCAACGCCACCTTAAGGTCAAACTGTCTTGCGCTTATGCCAATAGCTTGTTTTTCAGCGTCATTTTAATGTTTTTCCGCCACTTAGCTTGCACATAGCTGATATTAGCTTGTCCCTGCTGCACGCATGTTTTTTTTTTTATTTTTGCAGCACAGTTGCTTGCGTCATATCCGGTTCCTGGATCCTCCTTTGCGTTTCAACGCCACCTTAAGGTAAAACTGTCTTGCGCTTATGCCACTAGCTTGTTTTCAAGCGTCATTTTAGTTTTTCCGCCACTTAGCTTGCACATAGCTGAGAATAGCTTGTTGCTGGGGCGCGGTGCGTATTTTTGTTATGTTTTGTTTTTTATTTGTCTCATGTCGCTAGCGTCATTTCCGGTTCCTGTGTCCTCCTTAGCGTTTCCAATATGGCTCCCAAACGGCGAGTAATGCGCCTCCCCAGCTCCTCCTCAGATTCCGGACCCACCACCCCTCCCCCACATCCCCCACCTACCTCACCTTCCCCAAATACCACCCCTCCCACCCATTCCCCTCCTGGGCCCAAGAAACAAAGGCGCACCCGGGTGGATAGCCGTGTAAATGGCCAGGTTGTGAAAGTGAGTATTTTAGTTATGTATTTTTAGCTTAAAAATTGATAAACACACAGGGGGGATAGGGGCAGAATTTTTATTGTTTTTAGGCCAAAATTTAACACTCCACATGGGGCATCCCCATTGTGGATGTCCTGCTTGGATGGCCCCCCCCCCCCCCTGGAGGGCCCTAAAAATTACCTCTGCCCCGTCCCATCTGTGCATGCGTGAGTTGCGGATGCCTATTGCGCTTACCTCTAGCAGGGTGTACCCCTGCGCCATACATATTTTCATTTGGTGTGCAGGCGCACTCCCTGTTAGAGTCAAACGCCACATGCGTACTTTGCCGTGCAGACACAGCTGAGCTGGTATGCACCTCCCAAGGCCCTTGGCTGCGCATACCACACCGGCGTGGAGCGCTGTGTTTGGCTTGCGGAGTGACGTGGGAGTGTCCTCAGCGGTGTATTTGGGCCCTTCAAAGGGGGTTGCAGACAGTGGGCCACCCACAATAGTTGTGGCCCACAAAAGTGCACCCAAACCCAGAATAATGTAAATCCTGGGTGTGGGTCCACTTTGATCTTGTCTCTGTATAACTGTTTATGACATTGTTCTGAGGTCATGTATTTATTTTTTTTTTTATTATTTTTTTTTTTTTCCTAGGACTTCTGCCTGGCCGAATACGACTATGCCCGAGGAGCGAAAAAACGCCTTGCCATGGAGGTGAAGGCCACTGTGTCCCGGCGCTTCCAGACCGACCTGACCATCCGGGCGATCCAACAAAAATGGTCTGATTTTAAGCGCCGGGACCCAGAAGGCGTGTACCGCCTATATGATGCCTACGCATCAGGTAAGTTAAACCTTATGTTCTTTTTTGCCTTTGTGCAGAATCATCTGCTAAGCTGTGTCCTTTTTTGCTCTTTATATTAATTATTTCCTTTCACCCCCTCCACACAGATAAGCGTCCTCCCCTGGGGAAACGTGGGAAGGGATTCCTCCCCCGAACCAGGCAGGCGGACTCGGGGGAGTCATCGGGGGAGGGTCCCTCCCGCGGGTCCTATTTAGAGGACCCAGGGGAGGAAGGGGATGACGCCCCAGAGGAGTGTGCTGCTGGGGGGCAGGCTGGATCAAGCCTCAGCTCCTCACACTCTGAGTCTGAGGACTCTCACCAGGCAACGGGCCACTCTCAAGCAGGGAGTGAGAGGGAGGAGGGTGGCCCTTTGCCTGGTGGATCTTCTGAGCAGAGTGTGAGGAGCCGAGGCTCCCCGCCTCCTCCTCAGAGCCCTCCCTGGGCTTCAAGTGGCGCTTCATCCCCTGATGAGTTTACATGTTTTAATTGTTAGTCTGTGACAGGTTTCATCTGACCATTTGTGCTTAGCCCTTGCAATTCCTCTGTAATTTGCAGGGCATCATATAGGCGGCACCTCCATGGATTTTTGGCGTCAAATCCTCCTCGGGCATAGTCGTGGTAAGTGTATGTTTTAAGCTAGTTCATTTTGGAATTTATGTCATTCCTTAAAGTGGACCCACAAACATTGATGATATTGCTTGGATTATGGCGCCTTCCCTGCCCAATCACATCCCTCACCCAGGGCCCCCCCCCAACCAAACACCACAAACTACTTCCCTCTTTGGGGGTGGCAGAAGCCATTGTCCCTGCCTCCTGTGTGGCACTCGAGATGTGTGTGCGCCTGCGCTCTGTTTCATACTGGCATGCGCGTGCGCACACACTGGCGGAGTGATGTGCGGAAGGCAGGGGCGGTGGCGGACTAAAATTGTGTTGCTCTGCCAAAGTAGACTAATACACTGAATATTCACAATCCTGGGTCTTGGACCACTTTTAACAGACACGTTTCCTGGTCCATTGTCTCAGCTGGTTTGCTAATGTACATTAACATCACAAACCACACTACAGTGCTAGCCAACTGGAAACCAACCCTATGTTTCTGGCCACACCATGATGTGTGCTAGCAATAGTTAATTTACGTGAAGTAGTTAGGGCAAACACATGTTGCACACTGGTAACATTATCCATTAAATTGGTAATGAGTCATTTACATTGCAATGTAAAGGTTAGTGCCAGATTTTCATAATGGATACATGTGGCAACCATAAACACTTCACATTAACTAATGGGCCAGGAATATAGCAAATATCGTTTAACATGTATGTAAATAAGTGTTTGTTTTTGGAGGTAAGACTCAATAACCAGATTGATGTCCAAACTTCGGGTGTCATAGCTCCACTAAATGTTGTTTTGTATTTTGTTTTTTTATGGACAGATGTCGCTACGCAGACGGAGGCAGAATTCCTCCTCCCCACACCAGCTCCAGGGACGGCCAGCAGCATGGGCCACCACCACAGCTGCGATGGTGAGTACATCCAAATTCATATGGGTAAATACTTTGTAAACATTTCTCTTCTAGTTACATTTGTAGAAATTTGTAATTTACCAATGTGTGAATTTCACACACATCTAGGTTAAATGTGTTTGGACAATAATCCAACATGCCAGTCACCATCCTTGATAGTTGCCTCACATTCTTGTTACGGACACATACGGACTATTTGTGGCGTATACACAACCAAATGGGGCTGATTAGGTGTTTACCCATAACATTATAGGGCAAACTTCCATCATCCTTAGGCACTGATGTTTGGCTGGGACTAAAGACATAAATGTCCTTACTTGGCCATAAACATTATTACATTTGCAAGAGTTAACCTGGCCCAACACCAAGGGTGTTTAATGTGCATTAAACATTTAATTTGCCAACAACTAACAACTAACACCCCGCGGAACATACGATAAGTGCAGGTACCGCGGGTCCAACCCACCAAGCAAACCCCTAATTATCGGAACTTATCTTCCGCTGGCTCCAGCGCAACACTCCAGACGTGCATTTTTCCCCCCTGGGCCTCTGTGAATGGCCGCCGGGTCCCCATGAGCAGCCAGAGAGTGACATGCGTGAAGAGGCGGCGGAAGAGGAGTGTACATTCCTGTTCCCTGCATAGACGTTAGCGTGCGTTTTTGGTGCCAAGCACGTTGGAGCATGGAGAGGTGAGTGGCTATGGATTACTGTGTGTATACACACATCAGGGGAAAAACAGATCTGTGAGCAACAACAAAGTGGGCCAAAACCCATGATAAACTATATTGTGGGTGTTGGTCCACTTTAAGAGTAAAGGTATGTGGTCCTAACATGTTTTCAAGCCAATATTAAAACTTTAAATTAAAATGTTAGGGGCACATTGTTCACCAATGTTAATGTGAGTGTTAGCAAGTTAGAAACACTGACATTACATTGCTACATCTGTGTATGTTGAGTTCCCAATCAAATTCTAATATATTATTTTTAATCACATCTCTACAGCTTGTATACGCCAGCATCGCAGACTGTGGCGGGCCTTCCGACAGATGAAAGGGATGCTGCTGGCCATGAAGAGGCGTCGGAGACGTTAGGGTGGGGGGGATGGCTGCCATGTCCATGTTTTATTGGCTTTGTTGGCCTATGTTGGCCGTGTTGGCCCAATTTGTAGAAATACATTTATATTTACCAATAACTGTGTTGTTCCTTGACCAGCATAGGTTTAGATTCCCAAAAACCATTATGTATAAAATTAGGCAGCCATTTTGAGCCAGTACATGTTTACACCATAGTAAGCAATGTGTCAGGACTGTACCGAACACCCGTCTGTCTTGAGCTGGTATCCCCCAATCTCCACCGCCTCTTCTGCCTATAGACAAGCCCCCGCTTGTAGGAGACACGGGTAATGCCTCTCCCAGTCGGTTGCCCCCAGGACTTATAGGGCGCAAAGGATACCAGCTTAAGGTGGAGACTGATGAACGGCAGGGAGTCCCGAATGGGGATGCCGGATGGCAGAAGTCCAAGTACAGGCCGAGGTCAAACCGGGAGGTCACA
Source organism: Gastrophryne carolinensis (assembly GCA_027917425.1). NCBI lineage: Eukaryota > Metazoa > Chordata > Amphibia > Anura > Microhylidae > Gastrophryne > Gastrophryne carolinensis. Next base: position 210,580,348 of record CM051236.1, read on the forward strand.
GGGCGAGGTATCCGAAGGAGGTAACAAAGGGTAGTCAAACGAGCCGAGGTCAAAATCCAGGAGGTCACGGTGCGAGGTATCAGAGGGGTCAGGCAGAATCGTAGTCAGGCAAGCGAAGGGTCAGGGCAGGCAGCAAGCAAGGGAAGTCGAGGTCCAAAAGCCGAATTATAACAGGAGACACTTTAACACACGTTCAGAACCCAGAGGCTATAACGGGCACTGGGAACCCAGAGCCGAAGGGCTTTATAATAAATGCTGGCCATTGGGGAAAAGGGGAATTGGAGGGAACCTGGGTGATTGGTGCAACACCGGATCATGGGATAGGTCCCAGGAGCTGGACGGCCCAGGCCAGACAGGCCGACCAGTCCCTGGGCTCAACCCCAGGATCCAGCCAGAGACTGGATACTTTAAACTTGCCCCCGGCGGGCGCACTGGGGAAAGCGCCGCCGGGAGGCATAAAGGAGACGTGCTCGCGCGCGCGCGCGCGAGCACGTTGAGTGTCGGGCGCGCCCCCGCCAGGAGGGGGAAGCGCCGCATCCCCGGAGAGAATGGCAGGCCCGCGCAGCCGCGCGGAGCACGCCGCAACACCGGCTCCAGCAGCGTCCCGCGCCGCCAGCCCCCGGACCCCACGACGGCGCTGAGGAGACGGCGGACCCGGGGACAGCCGGACAGTAGCCCGCCGGGAGCCACCTGACAGCGCGCCGCGGGACCAGGAACGGCGATGAGGTAAGTGCCTAACATTACCCCCCCCCCGAGGAGGGGCCACTGGACCCTCCAAGCTGGGTTTCAAAGGATTCTCTCTGTGAAATCTCTTCACCAAATTCTGCGCATGAACTTCTCTGGCCGGGACCCAAGATCTTTCTTCCGGGCCGTACCCCTTCCAGTCAATTAAATACTGAAGAGAGTTTCTAAACAGGCGGGAGTCAAGAATGCGGGCAATCTCAAATTCCTGATGCCCATCGACTAACACAGGCCCAGGGGAATTATTGGGTTCATGGTTTCTTGCAGGCTTAAGAAGTGAAACGTGAAAAGATTTACAAATTTTCATGGAAGAAGGGAGGGCTAACTGATACGTAACCTGATTGATCCTCCGTGTTATGGGGAAGGGGCCGATAAATTTAGGCCCTAACTTAGCGGAGGGCTGGCGTAAGGCTAAGTTCTTGGTTGAAAGCCAAACCCAATTTCCCACCTCATAACTAGGGTTAGAAGAACGTTTGCGATCTGCAAACTTTTTCTGTTGAAGAACAGCCTTAGTTAGATGTTGCTGGATCTTATTCCATTCCCCTGGCCATTTGGACAGCCATTCATCCACGGAGGGAACTCTAGAGGGTTGGTCTGAAAGGACAGAAAACTTCAGGTCCTTGCCATAGACGCAATGGAAGGGAGAAACCCCCGTGGAAGAATGAGAAGCGTTGTTTAATGCAAATTCAGCAAACGGTAGGAAGAAGGCCCAGTCCGTCTGAGTATCGGCCGTAAAACAACGCAAGTACTGTTCTAAAGATTGGTTAGTTCTTTCGGTTTGTCCATTCGATTGAGGATGGAAAGCCGAGGATAAAGAGACGGTGAAACCCAACTTAGTACAGAAGGCCCTCCAAAAACGGGAGACAAATTGGACCCCCCTATCCGAAACAATATCTACTGGAATACCATGAATTCTAAAAATGTGAGTGACAAAGAGTTGAGCTAATATTTGAGCTGAGGGAAGTTTCTTTAAAGGGATAAAATGAGCCATCTTGCTAAAGCGGTCCACTACTACCCAAATAACTGTATATCCCTGGGAAGGGGGAAGATCAGTAACAAAGTCCATGGCCAAATGGGTCCATGGGGAGGCAGGAGTGGGCAACGGTAGAAGTGGGCCTTCAGGAGAATGTCTTAAAGACTTACTCCGAGCACAGACTTTACAGGCTAAGACAAAATTCTGAGCGTCCCTTCTCATGGATGGCCACCAAACTTGGCGCGTCAATAGAGCAATAGTTTTCTTGACCCCCGGATGACCCGCTGTTTTAGTATCATGGAAATGAGACAAAAAGGCAGTGCGGTAAAGAGAGGGTACAAACTGGACAGATTCAGGTTTTTCAGGTGGAGCTTCGGCTTGGAACCGAGCTAGATCAGGAAGTTGGGGTTGGATGGCGGCTACCACCAGGGAGTGGGGTAAGATGGGAATATCCACTCTTTCGGGCGAGTTAGGGACAGAGAAACTCCGAGACAGGGCATCCGCTTTAACATTTTTGGACCCAGGTTTATAGGTGATAGAGAAGTTAAACCGGGAAAAGAACAAGGACCAGCGAGCCTGTCTTGGAGTTAGTCTTTTTGCAGATTGAATGTATTCCAGATTTTTATGATCCGTAAAGACCGTAACTGGGTACTGAGCCCCCTCCAGCCAGTGTCTCCATTCCTGGAAGGCTAGCTTGATAGCCAATAATTCTCTGTTGCCAATATCATAATTTCTCTCGGCCCCAGAGAACTTCTTGGAGAAGAAAGCACATGGATGAAGGCGTTCAGGTGACCCATGATATTGTGACAAAACCGCCCCCACTGCAAATTCCGAAGCATCCACCTCCACAAAGAAGGGTGATTGCTCATCCGGGTGAACTAAGACCGGGGCGGAGCTAAAGACTCTTTTCAGATTCTCAAAGGCCTGAACGGCTTGAACTGGCCAAACTGAGGGATACCCACTTTTCTTGGTAAGATTAGTCAATGGAGTTACTAGAGAAGAAAAGTTCTTAATGAACCTTCTATAAAAATTAGCGAAGCCCAGGAACCTCTGCAGGCCCTTCAGATCCTTGGGCTGCTCCCATTCTAAGACTGCCTTCACTTTAGACTGATCCATGGACAGGCCAGATTTAGAAATAATATAGCCGAGAAACGGAACCTCAGATACCTCAAATTGACACTTCTTTAACTTGGCATATAAACAATTTTCCCTGAGTTTTTGCAACACAATACGCACATGTTTGCGATGTTCTTCCAGGGATGAAGAAAAAATCAGAATGTCGTCTAAATAAACGACCACAAAGCGGCCAAGATAGTCCCTAAAAATTTCGTTTACGAAACTTTGAAAGACCGCGGGGGCATTGCACAAACCAAATGGCATTACCAAATACTCATAGTGCCCCTCAAGGGTATTGAAGGCCGTTTTCCACTCGTCCCCCTGCCTAATTCTGATGAGGTTATAGGCCCCCCGAAGGTCGAGTTTGGAAAACACCTGCGCCCCAACCACCTGTGTAAATAACCCCTCAATAAGTGGCAGGGGATACTTATTTTTAACAGTGACGTTATTTAAACCCCGATAATCAATACAGGGGCGGAGCCCCCCATCTTTCTTTTCTACAAAAAAGAACCCTGCTCCTGCCGGGGAAGATGATGGTCGGATAAACCCCTTCTCTAGGTTTTCCACAATATATTCCCGCATGGCGATGGTTTCAGCTCGGGTTAAATTAAATATTCTTCCCCTCGGAGGCATGGTACCGGGGAGTAGTTCAATAGGGCAATCCCATGGTCTATGGGGAGGAAGTTTGTCCGCCGCCTTTTCAGAAAAGACGTCGGCGAATTCTAAGTACGGAGTGGGAATTCCAGCTGGGGACAGTTGCGCAACCCTGACCGGGAGTTTCAAACAATTCTGAAAGCATTGGTGCCCCCACTTTATGACTTGCCCTGAGACCCAATCAATTTGGGGATTGTGCTCCCGTAACCATGGCAATCCCAGAATTAAAGGGGTGCTAGGCATACTCAAGACCAAAAAACTAATTACTTCAGAGTGATTAGCTCCCACCTTGAAGTGTACGGGAAGGGTTCTGAACTGAACTAAACCTCCAGCCACAGGTGTGCCGTCAATGGCAGAGACCCGGATGGGAGTTGGCAAGGACTGGAGCGTAATTCCTAAACTCTGAGCTAACTCAGAGTCAAGGAAGTTCCCGGCTGCTCCGGAGTCTATGAGAGCCTTTAAATTCAGAAATTTAAAATTAATCTTTATCTGAACTGGAATAAGAACTGGAGACGATACTTGAGGTGATACCTTACAGCCTAGGAGGGCCCCCTCGAAACCCCCTAGGCTCTGGAGTTTCCCGACGGCTTCTTTGGGCATAATCTGACCATATGGCCGGTTCCACCACAGTACAGACATAGCCCCTCGGATAAGCGTCGACGTCTCTCGACTTCGGTGAGCCTTGTGGCACCCAGTTGCATGGGCTCTTCCGAAGATTGTGCTACTGGGGCCTCAGACCTTGAAGCTGTCTCAGCATGCGACCCTTTTTCTTGGCGTCTTTCCCGAAGCCGACGGTCAATGCGAATGGCGAGGTGCATTAACTCGTCTAGGGTCTGAGGTTCCGGATAATTCACCAAGGTGTCCTTGACGGATTCAGCCAATCCAAGCCGGAATTGGCCGCAGAGGGCAGGATTGTTCCAGCGGGAGTCTACTGCCCAGCGACGGAATTCCGAGCAATAATCTTCGGCTGGACGGCGTCCCTGGCGAAGAGTACGCAACTTAGCGTCAGCTGTGGCCCCTTTGTCGGGATCATCATAAAGAACTTCCATCGCGGAAAAAAAACTGTCCACAGAGAGACGAACTGGATCCTGGGATGACAAACTAAAGGCCCAGGACTGAGGGTCTCCTTGAAGGAGGGAGATAATCAACCCGACCCGCTGCTCTTGTGACCCTGAAGAGACAGGACGGAGCTGGAAGTACAATTTGCAAGAGTCCCGGAAGTTGGCAAATTTTGCCCTGTCGCCGTGAAACTTTTCCGGGAGTGGAATCTTTGGTTCCACAAACATTGCGGCCGGAGCCCCCTGAGGACTGGGGACATTAGGAGCAGGACGGTTCTCCTGGGCCGCAACCCGATGAGCCAGGTGCTCTACCGCCGCTGTTAAGGCTTGCACCTGTTCCAGGATTTGGTCCATTCTTCTGGCCCGTTATACTGTCAGGACTGTACCGAACACCCGTCTGTCTTGAGCTGGTATCCCCCAATCTCCACCGCCTCTTCTGCCTATAGACAAGCCCCCGCTTGTAGGAGACACGGGTAATGCCTCTCCCAGTCGGTTGCCCCCAGGACTTATAGGGCGCAAAGGATACCAGCTTAAGGTGGAGACTGATGAACGGCAGGGAGTCCCGAATGGGGATGCCGGATGGCAAAAGTCCAAGTACAGGCCGAGGTCAAACCGGGAGGTCACAGGGCGAGGTATCCGAAGGAGGTAACAAAGGGTAGTCAAACGAGCCGAGGTCAAAATCCAGGAGGTCACGGTGCGAGGTATCAGAGGGGTCAGGCAGAATCGTAGTCAGGCAAGCGAAGGGTCAGGGCAGGCAGCAAGCAAGGGAAGTCGAGGTCCAAAAGCCGAATTATAACAGGAGACACTTTAACACACGTTCAGAACCCAGAGGCTATAACGGGCACTGGGAACCCAGAGCCGAAGGGCTTTATAATAAATGCTGGCCATTGGGGAAAAGGGGAATTGGAGGGAACCTGGGTGATTGGTGCAACACCGGATCATGGGATAGGTCCCAGGAGCTGGACGGCCCAGGCCAGACAGGCCGACCAGTCCCTGGGCTCAACCCCAGGATCCAGCCAGAGACTGGATACTTTAAACTTGCCCCCGGCGGGCGCACTGGGGAAAGCGCCGCCGGGAGGCATAAAGGAGACGTGCTCGCGCGCGCGCGCGAGCACGTTGAGTGTCGGGCGCGCCCCCGCCAGGAGGGGGAAGCGCCGCATCCCCGGAGAGAATGGCAGGCCCGCGCAGCCGCGCGGAGCACGCCGCAACACCGGCTCCAGCAGCGTCCCGCGCCGCCAGCCCCCGGACCCCACGACGGCGCTGAGGAGACGGCGGACCCGGGGACAGCCGGACAGTAGCCCGACGGGAGCCACCTGACAGCGCGCCGCGGGACCAGGAACAGCGATGAGGTAAGTGCCTAACACAATGTTAACTAATGTGGCACATAAATGGTGGCATAATATTAGAGATGATTGAGCAAATCATCCATGACTGGGTATTTAGCTTTCACATGTATGGATAAACACAAATTAGAGGTGGTTTTCAAAAATATATTTACATAAATAATAAGAAAAAGGTTTACAAATTAATATTCTTGGCTGGGTGGCCGGGGAGGTTGGGAGTCATTGCTAGGGGCGGTGTTGGGGGACAACAGTGCAGTAAAAAATATAGACTGCTGTTGTATGAGCTGTTGTAGCAACAACAAAGTTTGGTCCTGCCGCTGTATTGCTTCTGCCTGGCGCTGTATTGCTTCTTCCTGGCGCTGTACAGATTGCTCGATAACATTTGCAAGGCGACCAAGGTCCTGGTTCTGTTGTAGGTTTTGCCGTAACTGGTCCACCTGGCGCTGCAGGCCCTCATTTTGTTGCTGACACATCAGCACCTGATTTTCCAACGCCGCAATGCGCTCATTAGTTCCATCACGCGGCTGTTGGCGACTGTAGTCCTCCAGCATCCGGACCCCTAGTTGGTAGAAATCGGCACTGGTTGGTGCCACACCTCCTCTTGCTGTGGTTGGAGGCTAAACAAATAGTAAACCACATTTTAGTCAAACGGAACAAATGCAGTTATGCCCCTCCAAAAAGTTACCATAAACACTCACTAGACAACTTACCCTTGTCTGAGCCTCTGAAGCTTGGCCACATGGGACTTGGGAAGAGGTCCCAGCTTGGGGTTCTGGTTCCGCCTCCTGCCAAAACAACAATGAAAGGAAATGTTACATGTTGCTTCTTCCACTACCCACGAATATGCCAATGGGTTTCGAGGTCGTCTACATCAGCCATGTTACCTGCGTGTCCTCCGGCCCAGGTAGGCTCGAGGTATCGCTGCCAGAGAGTCGCAATTCAACATCCGAGATGTCGGGCAAGTTGGCATATGCTAAACAGGAAAATCAGGTTAGTAGGTCTGTGGGCCAAACTCTAATGTAACCTGGTTAGGCTATCGAGGCCATACCTCTAAAAAGTTTAAAAATACACACTAGACCAAAGGTCTCTGTTAAACTCAGATTGTTAACATGTATGTTACAGGACTAAGACGCACTAATTTCTGCAAATCTCATCATAAACATTGCTTAAATTAAACATACCCCCAATATCCCAGATGTCTGGAGTGGGGTCCTCACTCGAGCTTGGACCTTGAAAATACATGTGGACACACAAGTTGCCAGAAGCAAGTGGCACAACATTAGAGCCAAAATACAGACTAGAGCAAGGCAAAACCACTTACCCTCATCTCTGGCAGCTGGAACTTGAGGGGCCCTTTCTGGACAGCCACTTCCGATATTCGGGTCAACTAAAAAATAAAAAAAATGTCTCTAAATAATCAGCAAACTACTACAGGGAATGTTTGGCTAAAAATATGTCCGCAAATATACATTGCTATCACTCAAATAACTAATAGACTGACCCTGGGGAGGCAACCAGCACTCCCAAGAGGCATCTTCAAGTTTACCAAGCAAACATGTAGCTTAGTAGACTAACCAAATTGAACCAGTGTAACATAAACAGCATAAAGGATACATTATGTATTGCTCTACACACCAACAGGGTCCTGTTGACCGGCAACATCGGAAGTGGGGTCCAAAGATGAACCAGTCACTTGGCCTACCAAGAAAAAAGACAAATGAGACACATGCACTTGAGTCAAAGTGGATCACGCAAGGTGAACACATGCACTTACCGACATCCAAAGAGTAGGTGGGATCCGGAGGAGATGCTGGGGCCAAGGGCATGGGAGCTAGGCCAAAATAAAACCAACATTGAGCCATAGCTAATGTGCGTAGCAAAATACAACATGCATTAAGGTGTGTGAGCAGCTCTTTCACTAATATTGACTAATCAAGCCAAGTGTGGCTCACACATTGATATGCCGATATATGGCTACACATCTCTGGCATCCTACATATCTACACATGTTAGGGCCTTGTTAGTTACTTGCTGTGAGTGTTACAGTGGGCGTGCAATTAGGGCGCACGCACATATTATTAATAGTCAACAGGGCAAACCTTTATTGTTTGAGCTGCTCCCACACCCATTTGTTTTGTAAAAAACCAGCAAACAAATTATGGGTAAATACCTTCAATGGCAGACTGGGGTAGCCTTGAGGTTGCTGGAAGGGCAGGAGCTTGGGTGTCCGGAGCCACATCCCGGACAGCAGCATGTGCACCTATGCATAAAGCAACAGACAGAAAAGTTACAAATGTTTGAGCTATAATGTAATACTTCACAGGTCCTACAGTTAGTTGGTCAGAATGTAAAAATGCTAATCACAGACATTAACATTAGGTTATTGTAAAAGCCAGAAAATATGTACCTTCAGCCCAACCGGTGGTGTCATCCCCAGGATCCACACCCTGCAGCCGAGCCAGTGGGATTTTGGCCTTCAGCATCTCCTCATACGGCCTGTAGGTACTCTTTGGAGCCTGGATGAACCCACTGTCCACATCAAGATCGTGATTCATCTTTTTCATAAGGGCCCCTCGCAAAGTGTAGAAGCGTTTCCTGCAGGATGGGCCACTACGTGGGTGTTGAGCTGTGCTACTAAGCTCCACACCAATGGCATCCCACAGTTTGCTTCTTTCTTGTTTGCCTATGGACTTGCTTTGGGAGCCAAATATCAGCTCCCATTTCGCAAGTGTCAGGCGCACAAGATGATTATTCTCAGCCAAATTAAATTCAGGCTCCCTCTTGGCACCTGGGCGCTTAGCCTGGGGTGCTGCCCCACCTTCAGGCTGTGCCCTTTTCCGTAAGGGAGGTCTGCGCACAGCACCCACCAAACTCCTACTCGTGCCTGCTGTGGCCGGCAGATGTCCTGTATTTGGCTCCATCCTGTAGCTGCACACACACACAAATCAACACCCCACAAGCACGCATGCACACTACAGAATGGCATCGCAATCTCTTAGGCTTGGGCAGGTTTTATGTGCTCTAACAGCCAATCCAAAAGCAGCCCACTTAATTGATTCACACATACAGCCCAGTTCCTTCTAGGCACACCTCCACTGCACTGACAGAAGCATGTGTGTTAGCCAATTAACTCATTACAGACCTCATTAAACAAACAACACACACCCAAATCCAACAATGGACTGATGTATCTGCAACCCTTGTGACATGTGCTTAGCCTAACGGCTATTTAAAAAAACAACAGCTTCACTTTCATTGGTCCCCACCTGATTTTTGGCCCATGTCCGTTAATGCACGCAAGTTACGGCTCAAGTACGCTAGTAGCGCTACTAGCGTGCGCGTGCGCACTCTGTTTTACGCACACCTGGGTCGGCTAATTGGCGCCCGGAAATAGCAGAGCGACGCAAAAGGCGGCAAAGCGGACCTGTCACTTTAGAAAATGAAGTATAAAAGGAAGGAATGTTCTAGCTTCTGCTATTCTTACACTGTGGCAAAGGCTGTGGTGTGGTGCTGTGCTCGCTTCCCTTAGCTCATTTGAGCCTCTGTCTGGTTTCTGTCCTCACTCTCTGTGGCTTGTTGGGTGATTTCTGACATCAGTGCTGTTTCTTTAGGAGCTTGGTTTGGGTGGCATCTGCAAATATTGTGTAGCATACAGCAAGTGAGGCTTGATTTTGGGGCCTTTTGTGGGCTGTGCAGCAACTCCCCTCTTGGTTGTGCTTAACTTAGAAAGCTGGTTTTCAGCAGGCTGGTGGTTTGGACCACTATAGTTCTGGTTTTGTGGTGAGCTGCATTGTAGCGGGTGTGTGTGTAGTGTGATTGCTTGTGTGTGTGTTGTGTGTTAGTGGTTTTTTTTGTTTATTTTTGTTTTTGTATATATCTTTAGTGTGTGTGATGGATAAGAGGGTGATGTATGGTGTCTGGGTGGATGGATGTATGTGTATGCTGAAAGAGCAGGAGGAAAGGGAGCGGGGTGTTGTGAGGCTTAGGGCACCCCGCTCCTTTGCAATCCGCCTTTCAGTATGGGACTTAAGTGACGAGCAGATCAGGAGCCGCTTCCGTCTGAATCGTGCTGCACTACAGTCCCTATATGATCAGATTAAGACCAAAATCGAGCCATCCACCAAACGCACTCACTCCATTCCAGGCATAGTACGCCTGTGTGCCACTCTTAATGTTTTGGCACGAGGGACCTTCCAGGCAACCTCAGCCCTCCTCAGCGGGATAAGCCAGGCTACTATGAGCCGCATCCTAATCCAGGTAGTTCTGGCAATTTGTGATTTAATCCCAATTTACATCAAGTTTCCTGAGGATGAGGAAGAGGTTGCCAAAATAAAACATGCTTTCTATCTGATGGGAGGGATCCCGAATGTGCTAGGGTGCGTTGATGGTACACATATCCCTTTCCGCCCTCCCCGTGCACAGGAGCTGTCCTACAGAAACAGGAAACAGTTCCATTCATTTAATATCATGGTGGTCTGTGACCCAGACATGAGGCTGCGGGCGGTGAGATCGGGGTTCCCCGGCTCATGCCACGATTCTTACGTCTTGCAGCGGACAGTCCTGTGCCGGAAGTTTGATAACAACGAAATGCCAGCTGGCTGGCTACTGGGTAATAAATTAACCATGTCTATGTATTTTGCTAATATGTGGCCTAGTAAGGCAATTTTAACCAAACTACCACCAAAAAACATGTACTAGTACTAATTGCTGTCTCTCTCCTTGTGTTTTTTCTACAGCGGACAAGGGATATGGGCAGAGAACGTGGGTCATGACTCCGGTCAGGAACCCACGGACCTCTGCCCATGAACGCTACAATGCAGCGCATCGCAAGACCAGAAGCATTGTGGAAAGAACCATCGGCCTGCTGAAAGCACGCTTTCTCTGTTTGGCACGGCCAGGAGGAGAGATGCTCTACAGCCCACAGAAGGTTTCCAAAATCATCCTTGCCTGCTGTGTGTTACACAATATCTGTATATGCCACCGAATCCAAGCCCCCGAGGAGACAGCACTGGTGCCAGAAATCCCCAACCTGCCCGCAGATAGAAGTGAGGACACCCAGACTGGCGATGAGCTAAGGGAAAGGCTGATCACTTCTTATTTTGCGGTAAGCTAACTACCCTTCACTCTAATGCAAGTACTGCACTACTGTTTAAATGTATTTGACCTCCCATCCAAAAGAGCAAACAAACGCACTAAGGGGGGTTTAAGATGACCAAAACCACTCTAAGGGGGGGTGTAAGATGACCCAAACCACTCTAAGGGGGGTTGTAAGATGACCCAAACCACTCTAAGGGGGGTTGTAAGATGACCAAAACCACTCTAAGGGGGGTTGTAAGATGACCAAAACCACTCTAAGGGGGGTTGTAAGATGACCAAAACCACTCTAAGGGGGGTTGTAAGATGACCCAAACCACTCTAAGGGGGGTTTAAGATGACCAAAACCACTCTAAGGGGGGTTTAAGATGACCCAAACCACTCTAAGGGGGGTTGTAAGATGACCCAAACCACTCTAAGGGGGGTTTAAGATGACCAAAACCACTCTAAGGGGGGTTTAAGATGACCCAAACCACTCTAAGGGGGGGTGTAAGATGACCCAAACCACTCTAAGGGGGGTTTAAGATGACCAAAACCACTCTAAGGGGGGGTGTAAGATGACCCAAACCACTCTAAGGGGGGTTGTAAGATGACCCAAACCACTCTAAGGGGGGTTGTAAGATGACCAAAACCACTCTAAGGGGGGTTGTAAGATGACCAAAACCACTCTAAGGGGGGTTGTAAGATGACCCAAACCACTCTAAGGGGGGTTTAAGATGACCAAAACCACTCTAAGGGGGGTTTAAGATGACCCAAACCACTCTAAGGGGGGTTGTAAGATGACCCAAACCACTCTAAGGGGGGTGTAAGACGCCAATGTTGGTTATCAAGTTATGCATTTTTTTTTAAGAAAACACAAAACAACTACAAAGATATATACTAACTGCACTTTTCTTATTTTTTCAGGCACAAAGAGATGCACCATGATCCCTAAATTCCTTTTCCAACCCTTTCCTGGACTTTACTTTTCTTTTGAATTTCTGCTGGACTTTTCATTTTCTATTTCATTTCTGTTTTATTATTAATTTTTGGTTAGAGTAAAAATAAAAAAAAAATTATATATATACATGTGGCTATGTGTTTAATTCTGTTGTAAGTTTCCTTTTCATTCTAATTCCTATTTTCATTTTCCTTTTTTTTCTCTGTTCTGTTTTTATTTTCCTTTTCTATTTTCCTTTTCTTTCTCTGTTCTGTTTTTATTTTCCTTTTCTATTTTCCTTTTCTTTCTCTGTTCTGTTTTTATTTTCCTTTTCTTTCTCTGTTCTGTTTTTATTTTCCTTTTCTTTCTCTGTTCTGTTTTTATTTTCCTTTTCGTTCTCTGTTCTGTTTTTATTTTCCTTTTCTATTTTCCTTTTCTTTCTCTGTTCTGTTTTTATTTTCCTTTTCTTTCTCTGTTCTGTTTTTATTTTCCTTTTCTTTCTCTGTTCTGTTTTTAAGTTCCTTTTCTTTCTCTGTTCTGTTTTTATTTTCCTTTTCTTTCTCATTGGTGGTTTAATTGTATTTCCTTTTTATGTAACAAATAAAAAAAAACAAAAATTGTGGCTATGTGTTTAATTATGTTTTATTTTCCATTTATATTCGAAGATCTGGTAGAATTTAATTTCCTTTTCAACACAAAATAAAAAATTTTTAAATTTTAAAACAAATGTGGCAATGTGTTTTATTCAGAAGGTACTGGATGGCCAGGACACAGCAAAGCTAACAGGCGCTGTGTAGAATAGCGTGGTCACACTGACTGACAGCGCCTACAAAGCTGAGGGCCAACATCATATTCAGCAATGTAGGCGTTGTTCGCAACAACGCCAGGTAGCGACTGAGGAGGCCTGCTATAGCGAATCGCTAACGCCCGCGGCTGACGCTAGCGGCGCTCATAGCGCCATACTTCAGTCGCTCATCTGTCGCTACCTGGCGCTATTGATGAATCGGCCTCCCCGTCTATGTATTGCAGCATCCTAAAGGCATGTTGTATGCGTCTTTGCTTTTGACACAAGGACCCAGGAAACAGGAAGTAATATTAGTGAATAAAAGAAGCTAATTTAAATGTATGCCTTATTTGTATGGATGCCTGTATGTACAGTATTGTGGCTTAAAGCGATCTTATACCCAGAAAGGATGTGAGTGCTGGGTGCAGCCTAAAATCCACAGTCACAGTCAAATCCACATAGACATTTTTGGTGTAACAGTCTGACTTTACTGGAACATGAGTGCAGTAAAAGAAGGTCATCTTATATGGTGGATAACATAGACAGGAAAAAGAAGTCATACAGATCACCTCAACATGCAGTAGAATGTACAACAGAAACTACACATTGGTATAAGTAACAGCACCATCTAATGTGATAAATGTATAGCGCATTAATCTAGCAATATAGATGGAGGTCACATACAGAGACAAGCCATTAGCTTTTGCAAAGCATCTCCAACAGCCCTTCTCAACAGCTGAGATTAAGTCTGTTAAACCCATCTTCTTTGTAAGTCTTGAGTGTCTTTCAGCAGTCCTGGGTTTGATAAGGTTATCTGCTGTCATATCCTCAGTATGGCAATAAAGTAACTCAAGCACTCCCTGCATTTGAAGATGCTCAGTCTCAAAGTGCTGATTCAGGGTTGCAGTATTTTATCCCCTTCTTGCTCAAAAAAATCAGGATTTCGTCCACATATATAAGCACATACCGATGCAGCTTTCTTTAAAACTTCTTTTGGTGCATTGGTGCATCGTGCTTTCTTGAAAAACTTAAATGCTTTACAATGGCTTCCTTGTGGGATATCTGTGCTGAGCTGTGTTGTGTCGGATAACGCTTGCTACATCTGTAAATCAATCTGTTTGCCTCCTCATGTGTAAGCACTTCATTGATTTTCATATTCCATGCTCTGGCAGCTTGCTTTAGACCATATATACTCCTCTGAAGTTTGCATACTAGGTCTGGCCTTTATGTATCTTTAGATCCTGGTGGTTGTTCCATGTAACTCGCCGTGTAGAAATGCTATTTTCACATCAGTGTTTCACTTGCATTTTCCTTGAAGTGTGTACGGGTGTCATCAATGTCCTTATTGTAGCATGTCTGCCTACTGGAGCAAAAGTCTCATCCTAGTTCTCTCCATATTTTTGAGAATATCCCATGGCTACGAGGATATTCTGTGTGAGGGAAAGGAAATCTGTGTGAGGGAAGCTGTTACAATGTATCTCTATTGCAGTGGCCGCAAAAGCATTAAGCCAGGGGATACAATTTATTTAAAAGATTTCAGCTGTTAGCAAAGCAATGATGAGTAATAACAGCTGAAGTCTTAATACATTCGGCTAGATATAAGAGATGATTGTACAGAGATTGAGGCAATTTTACATTTTTAGAAGCAGGTCTCTCATGTGCGTGACAAGATGGCTGCTGCCATGCATGTTTAAGAGTGCAGAATCTGACTGCTATTATAAACATCTGCACAGTGTTAACCCCTCTCAATGAGCTTCTGTCACTAATTGCCAAAGGGAGGCTTTAAGAAAGCAATTTATTAAGCTTAGATTTTTTGACTGGAGGTCCGCTTTGAAGTCATGTGAGCTGCCAATGAATTGGATTGGGTTATCCAATGTCTCTTTCTTAAATCTGGCATAGTATTTATCGAAGTTTGCTGCAAGATTATGGTAACATTTTTAAGGCTGAAAATAGACTTTTGTCCATCCAGTTATCCAGTTCCAAAGAAAACATTTGTTGAGTTTACTGTAGTAGTATTTTTAGTTTTTATTTTTAGTTTTAGTTAGCGACTTCTCCTAGACAGTCTCAAACATCATTTACATTAAGCCTGATTCATCATCTTCTCCCGTACACATTGCCGCATGTTTTCCTGGATTTTTTGGCTTGTGTATTCGAAAACGAGTATTCAACTTATTAATAAGTGTCAGACCGGGTTTATGTGTTCTTGCATTCGTAGTTTATGGGTTTAAGCTGCGCTTGCACGTTATTCTGAGCCCTGATTTGGCCATTTTTCAGGACCATAAAAACCATAAGTTACCAATACCAAATTAGGCCCTCTTTTTGGTTATCGGATTGCTGGCGGACATGTGTGGTGGAGCCCCTTGACGAGTTCCTGGAAGAGTATGAGCACCTGCAGTGCCAGCATACTTTCAGAAACCGTTGGAGTGCCTGAGCACAGGGGAGCATCATGCTGCTGGAAGAAGCCGGAAGAGACCGTATGCAACATTGCACCATCCTTCTTTAGCCGCGATGAGCAGGAGAACTTAATGCTGGTAAGTACCCATGCCATGCCATGCTATGCCATGCTATGCCATGCTTTACCTATGCATGTTTGCCGCTTTACAAGCAGGCAAATGGGTCACCAGGACTTGCCGTCGGAGCGAAGACATATGAACCAAGGCACATGGTGGGCCGTACAGCAATGGCAAAAGCCTGGTTTACCAACACAAACAAGGTTTGGGTCGACTTGTTGAAACAGGCCACCACCATTAATGTGCCACACCACATATGCCAAAGTGAATTTGCTGTTAGCCATACGCCCTCTGTCACATGTACTACCCTTGCCAGTTTGGAGGGGACACTGGGGGGGGGCTCAGATGTGTGTAGGTTGAGGGGTAGGTGAATCTGTTGCAGGATCACACAGGAGCAAGCCCCTAGACCTTCCAATCAACCAGTAATGCTGACCAGGAAAAATTAGTATGTCACTTTTCCTAGGTGCGTCAGTGACTCCAATTTACCAGAAATGGAATCTGGTTTGGAGTAGCATCATGTGCCCACCTAGTGGTGCATATGCACTTACTGACAAGGTTACTCTCCAGCCCAAGGGGCTAGGTCAATATGTGCATTGGCCTACTTCACATGGGAGATATGTGAGACACAGTTATTTAAAGGGGAAGGTTGGTGTGCATGTGGACCTAAACTAGGACAATACAAGGGTTACAGTAAAGTGACATTCTGATTGTGTTTCCACTTTGCAGACTTGACAGAGTGGTATGACTTAAAGCCCAGCAATCCATGCCAAGAGGACATTGGCATTTCAGGTGGAAAAACATCTTAATGGCCAGGGACTGATGGCTTACAAACACACCGAAATTATGCAGCACTGGTCGGACCTCAAAAGAAGAGAGGCCCCAGGTGAAGCGGTTTTTCGGCCAGAACGTCAGAGGTAAGTGGATGCTCCATAGATAAGTTGCCCACGCATGCTGAACTGTGTGACTGAATTGTGCTTCTCTTCTAGCTTTAGAGCCCTGCCAGAGAATCAAGCCCATCCAGCAAAGAGGGGTCGACCAGTGGCTCAACAAATGTTAGGTGTGCGGGTAACCAACCACTGCCACTTTCCTCATCCATCCCTTCGGGCTCACCACCACCGGAACCAGCTGAAAAGGAGGATGCCCAGGTGTTTGGCTTGCAGTCAGACCCACAGCCAGATAACTCAGGTAGGACAACAGACAAAAAATACACAGCTCAAGGCAAGGAACTCCCAATGACATGTATGCTAAGTGCTGGTCTTTTTTGCTTCTCTTTCCCTACAGACTCCTCAGACCAGGATGAATATGCAGCAGCTCAGGTGGGTTCAAGATAAAAAAACTAGATGACCCCTCCATGAGCAGAACCCACATCACACATGTGACTAGTTCTGTTTTCATGTCCTTATAGACCCCAAGGAAGGCATGGTGCCCTGTGCAAGCAGATGTTGACATGCCTTTGTTCTTTACAGGTGCTGGCACTCTGAGGAGCACCAAAATACCCACCATTTGTTTTTAATGTTTTAAATGTTCAAAGATTTTAAAGAGATGTTTTGGAGTCCAAAAGGACAGAATTTAATATTTTTCAATAATAAAAGCTAAACATTTTCCCCAAAAATACGCAGTGTGGTGTGCTTTTTTTATCCAAACATGCTTAAAGTGGACCATCACCCTCCTGTGATCGGGCCGGGAATCTATAAAATTCCCGGGCCGATCACCTCCCTCCCGGGCCGAACCCCCCCCAAAACCCCCAAAAAACTCATCTCATCCGCGCGCTCCTCTAGACGTGCGCGCGCCCGCGCCGGCCGTTTGTGAGACCCCCCAGAAAGCCCCAAAAACTCACCTGTCCCCGCTCCCATGTGACCGCTGCAGCCAATCGCCACCGACGGACAAGCGAGGTCCGTCGACGGACAAGCGAGCACACCCGCCGCCGCCTCCCGCGCGTCACTCTTACAGAAACGGCTGGTGCAGGTGCGCGCCCTGCTAGAGGGGTGCGCGAGTGGCTGCGGCGGCTCGCGCATGCACCGCTGGATCGAGGAGCAGGTAGGGATTTCTGGGGGGTTTCACACACCGATCGGGGTTCCCCGCAGGCCCGATGCTGACCTATAAGATTCCCGGGCCGATCAGCATCGGGTGTTGGTCCACTTTAAAGGCCCCTGCGCATGCGCAAAGGAAAGCGCATTCGCACGCTTACTGGCCCTGCTTTGTCTATTGCTAAATTGCAAGCGCACTGGGAACATTGGCACCCTCTGCTGGGAAACCATAGGAACAGTCCTGGTTCTATGACATTGCCCCCTTAAGGGAGGCCTCCGGCCAACTCTAGGACTAGGTTTCTCAGGGTGGGGCCTATGAAAGTCCCTAATCAGGCGAGGAGCGTGGACATTTCTAAAGGAATCCCACGAATTCTCCTCAATCCCATTGATCTTCCACTTAATTAAATGTTGAAGCCCCAGTCCTCTGCGACGAACATCCAATTTTTTTTTAACCTTATATTCATTTGAGTCATCCTCAAGCAATGAATCAGAACCGTCACCAGAGGATTCGGTGGAGAGTGCTGGTTTAAGTAAGGAAACATGGAACACAGGATGAATATGGAGGGATGCCGGTAGGCGGAGTTCAACAGCCACTGGGTTGATACGTTTCTTGATCATAAACGGACCGACAAATTTAGGACCAAGCCTCTTGGTCGGGCAACACAACCTAAGGTTTCGAGTGGACAGCCACACGTAAAGCGGAGGCGGTTGACGATGGAGATCCGCATTCTTCTTATATTGCTCCTGAGCTTTTCGGAGTCACTCTCTTAACTCCCAATGAGTCTGAGCCAAAGAAGAAACTAGCTCCTGTGCGGCTGGTAAATTGATATCTCTTGGAAGATCTGCTAAGATATTGAGGTGAAACCCATATTTGCAAAAAAGGTTGACTTGGAAGTGGAGCTGTGTCAAGAGTTGTTATATGCAAATTCGGCCAGGGGCAGTAGTCGATATCAATCATCTTGGAGGGCTGAAGAAAAGCAAGTACTGTTCCAGTGTCTGGTTGCTACATTCAGCTTGCCCATTCGACTGCTGATGATAAGTGGATGAATGTGCCAGAGAAATTTGGAGGGACACACACAGACAGGACCAGAATCTGGAAGTGAATTGGGATCCTCGATCCGAGATGATCTCGGCAGGCATGCCATGGAGCCGTACCACCTCCCTAATGAAGACTTGAGCAAGTGTGGGTGCAGAGGGAATGCCCGTCAAGGGAACGAAATGAGCCATCTTTGAAAACCTATCCACTACCATTAGGATGGTAGTAAATCCTTCAGAAAGAGGCAACTCTACAATGAGGTCCGTGGAGATGTTGGACCAAGGTCTCTCAGGCACCGGCAGAGGAAGCAATCCCATAGGTCTATAATAAGATGAACCTTTGCTCCGGGCACAGACTTGACAATGGTCAATAAAAGAAGCGCAGTCTTTTTTTAATGAAGGCCACCAGAAGTGTTGATGAACCAATTGTTGAGTCTTTCGTAGGTCAAAGTGTCCGGCCAGGTGATGGTCATGGAAGGTTTGTAAAACTGCAGTTCGGGAGGTCTAAGGCACAAATATCTTGCCTTGATGAATAAACAAGCCGTTGTAACAAGGCAAGTTTTCACAACCTTCTAGTGGTCGTTCAGAAGAAGCTCTGCGAATCTGGAAAATTAGTTCAGATTCTAACACCAGAAAGTGTCCTTCAGAGAGAATTGGTAGCTCAGAGGAATCAGTCTCATCGGAAGAGGCAACCTGGACAGAGCGTCAGGCTTGATGTTACAGCTGCCAGGCCGATAGGTGACATGAAAATTAAAGCGAGAGAAGAACAATGACCAGCAAGCTTTGCGAAGCTTTAAACGTTTAAACTGGCAGAGCGTAGGTATTCCAAATTTCTGTGATCGGTTAGAATAAGGATAGGATGTTCTGCCCCCTCTAACAGGTACCGCCACTCCTCAAGGGCCAGTTTAATAGACAAAAGTTCTCGGTCCCCTACATCGTATAATCGTTCAGCTGCTGACAATTTGCAAGAGAAAAAGGCGATAGGATGCAGAACTGCCTTGTCTCCTGATCGCTGTGACAGAACTGCCCCAACAGCAATGGATGACGCATCAACCTCCAAGACGAACGGTAAAGTGGAATCAGGATGTGCGAGAATAGGGGCTGAAGTAAAGCACTCATTTAAAGTATGGAAAGCTCGCTGTGCTGATTTAGTCCATTCAAAGACCTTGTCCTTCTTGGTTAATTCAGTAATAGGCTGGACTATGGTAGAAAAGTTACAGATAAACCGGCGGTAGAAACTGGCAAATCCAATTAATCTTTGGGCCTCTTTACGAGAAGTAGGTGATGGCCACTCAAGCACTGCTAAAACTTTACTAGGGTCCATGGAAAATCCTTGATCCGAGATGAGGACCCCCAGAAACGAGATGGATGTTTTTTCAAATTCGCACTTTTCTAATTTAGCATAGAGTTGATGTGTTCGAAGTCGAGAGAGGACCGCCTGAACATGTTCCCGATGTTCGGTCAGGTTTGCCGAAAAGACAAGAATGTCGTCCAAGTATGCGATGACAAAGATATCAAGGAAGTCTCTGAAAATGTCATTAACCAGGTGTTGAAAGGTTGCCGGGGCACTGCACAAACCAAATGGCATGACCAGATATTCAAAATGACCATAGCGAGTACAAAAAGCAATCTTCCATTCTTCCCCTTCTCTTATGCGGACAAGATTGTAGGCCCCTCTTAGATCAAGTTTGGTTTGAGGCGCTGAAAGAGATCTGACATTTGGGGCAGGGGGTAGCGATTCTTGACAGTTATTTTGTTTAGTTCCCTGTAGTCAATGCAAGGTCGTAGGGTACCATTCTTCTTGCCTGCAGGCGATCTGGAAGGCCGAATGAACCCTTTCTTTAGATTCTCATCCAGGTACTGGAGAAGAGTTATCAACTGTTGGGATAATGGGTAAATCCTGCCAAAAGGAATGGATGCCCCAGGCAGAAATTCAATAGGGCAATCATATGGCCGATGAAGTGGTAGAGTGTCAGCGCCTTTCTTGTCGAAAACGTCCCTAAAGTCCCTATAAGCCTCAGGTTCATCTTGAAGATTCTCCCTCTTGGCAGATTCAATCAAAGCCAGTTGATGCTTGGCTGTAGCATTAGAGAAACAGGCCTGAAGAAAGTAAGAAGACTCAAACAGAACAGGACCAATTTATTGAGGGGTTATGTGCCAATAGCCAGGGTAGTCCCAAAATAACAGGAAAAGCAGGGGATGGTATGAGATCAAAACTGAGCCATTCAAAATGATTTGGATCGACACATGCCGCTAATGACAAAGTCTGTGATGTAACTGGACCGGTCTTGAGCAGGGAACCATCAGCCAGAGAGATAGTGAGCGAGAAGGGACGTTGCCGGGAGGGAATTTCATGGATCCTAGCAAATTCCAAGTCCATAAAACAACTGCATGCTCCAGAGTCAATAATGGCTGCCACCTAAATTCTTCTTCCAGGCAACTGTAGACAGAGCGGAACATAGATATGATTAGCACCGGAGAGCAGGAGGGACCCGGATAATGTTTAGTAGGTAACGTCTTACCCGGGGGATGGCCCGGGCATCTGTAAAGGAAGTGACCAGCTTCCCCGCAGTCACAGAATATGCTGGCGAAGGCGTTCCTCAGATGTCAATGAAGGACGAGAAACCCAGAGTTGCATCGGCTCAGAACCACTGCTAGCAGCAAAAGAGGATGGACTGGGGAAGGAAGCATCTGCACGAGCAGGACCCCAATGGAGCGACTGAGGATTATTCTTCTCAAGACGACGTTCCCTTAGTCTCCTATTGATCTTGATAGAGAGTTTGATCAACTCTTCCAGAGATGCAGGAGGATCAGAACGAGCCAGTTCATCTTTAATGGAATCTGCCAGACCTAAACGGAATTGATGGCAGAGAGCATGGTCATTCCAAAGAGTCTTGGTACTCCAGCAACGGAATTGAGCCACATATTCCTCGACAGGTCAGCGTCCTTGGTTAAGGGTCTGAAGAACTGCCTTAGATGAAGCTATGCGCCCAGGGTCATCATACATAGTCGCCATGGCATCAAAGAAGGTCTCTATAGAGGATATGATAGGGTCTGATTGTTAGAGTAACCGATGAGCCCAAATCTGGGGGTTTCCCAGCAGCAAAGAGATGACAGTTTTGACCCTGATGACCTCAGTGTGGTATGTCTTAGGTTGGGGATCGAACAGCAACTGGAAACTATTTTAAAATGACCGGAAACGGCTGCGGTCCCCTGAAAAATGTTCAGGCAAAGGTATGCGGGGTTCCAAGGTACTGGATGCAGAGCTGTAATTATCAGCAGCCACAGGCATGACAGATGGGTTAGTAGCATCAGGAAGGCTGGCTTGCAGCGTATCCAAGCGGGACTCGAGCTGTAAAAATCCCCTGTGTAAATTGCTCACTGCCTGAGTCAAAGCGGTCATCTGCTGGGCCAAGGCATCGAAAGCTGGCTGATCTCCGCCAGAGCTCACTTCTGGCCAGTTGGTACTGTCGGGCTATGGGGTGTGAACCCTGATTGCGGAGACTAAGAACCGGCTCACCTCTCGACCGGGAAGCCTGGAATCTGGCTTATGGATATGGAAGGACCAACCTGGTTTTCACTAGAGCCTCTAAAGGTGAGGATAGACTGGGATAGACTGGGCTGCAGGAAGGCACCCAGGAAATGTAGAAAAAGCTGAAGTCATGGCTGGCAGAACAGAATCAAAGTCGTAAACAGGCTGAGGTCGTGGGCAGGCAGATCAGGATCGAAGTCGTAAACAGGCCGAGGTCATCAGGAGAACAGGAGCGTAGTCAGGATCAAGCCGGGTCGGTACACAGGAATGGAAGAATGGAACTTAGGGAGAAGGCAGGATAATTGACCAACTGGCAATGGAGCTCAGGGCTTGCCAATATTTAAAGGCCCCTGCGCATGCGCAAAAGCGAGTGCATTTTCAAGCATTTGCAATGCGCATGCGCGCACATAATCACACATGCGCACAAATGAGCGAGCATATTCGCACGCTTACTGGCCCTACTATGTCTATTGCAAAAATGGGAGCACATTGGGAACCTTGGCGCCCTCTGCTGGGAAACCATAGGAACAGTCCTGGTACTATGACACTGCCCCAAAGCAGTGCAGCCTTCTAGGAATTCTCCTATGTCTCCCTATGGCCGTTCTGCCCCTATAAACAGGACATGCCGAAAACGTCTGTATGCAGGAACATAATAGGTGCAGGAACCAAACTAAAAACAAAAATATGACTAGGCTGTAATGACATTAAAACCAATTTGCTCTATATGATCAGGAGTTAAAATAATCTAGATCTCCTATGTGCTGGAAGTGGTCTCAATCCACGATTGCCTGGTACAGAGGAGACACGATCTGCTGTACAGATTATCTTCAAACTATCTTCTAGTTCAAATTAGTCAACACATGCAGCAACTCAACTGTGATTAATATGTCAATATTTATTTTTTATCAGTTAAAAGCATTTAAACATGCTAAAAATGCAAGAAAAAAAATCTTAATGCCACAGACTTGTCAACTCTCTCTTACAGATGAACTTATGTTTTCCAATTGTGCAGAACAATACTAGCTAAAAGAAGTGTTGACCTCCTTCTTCAATCCATTTTATTACAGCATCCAATCAATCAGTCACTTGTGTTAAGCAGCTGTGTCTGAAAAGTGCAGTTACAGAGGAACCATTGAGAGAAAGCCCTTGGTCCATCAATCAGTCAAAAGAGGTGGAGAGGTATTCTGCAGTGCGTCATCCAGAGAAGATTCATTAGAAGTCATACAGGAGTGGACATACATCTCATGAGGTGTGGCCGGGTTATTTTAAGACTGAGATGATGTCCTTCTCTATTTTCGTCACACCATTTTTTCTTATTGCCCTTATATCAAACTTGCCTCACCCCCTCTGCATCCATAATTTTTAATTTATTCCATTTTAAATCCATATAGCACCTTCTGACGTCCAACATCTATGCTCTGACGAATGAAGGATCCACTTTATATTATTATATATTTTTTAAAACCAGATCTTCACAAAGGTGCCTTATGTTGCAGCATGAGACATACTCTACACGGAGGACATAACACATTTTACTTATAATAAAACAAACTTTGAAGACAACAAAGAAGCTACCTAGGACCAGGATTCATTCTACATTAGGGGGAATTGTGTGTCACAAGTTCCCTAGGTAAGAAAGAAGGCATGAAAAGGGTGATTCTCACATTCTGCCAATTGCTTTGAAATACCCGTATGCAAATTTAACAGCTGCTTTTACTATCCTGCTAAGAGAACAGCACCCAGGACAGCTCCTAAGCAAACATGCAATCAGCACAACAAAGCTGCAGATTCTGCCACAAGCTATCCTTGCATTTCCTTTATATAGAAGGAATAGGGTGGATAAGTACCATAGTGCATTTTCTCTCTGGGTTCTTGACAGAGTTGACAGAGTGAAGCTGAAGGCAGGGGGTGGAATTTTTGCTTTACTTCACTGAGAAGGGGATTGTGGAGAAGAGCAGCAGCAGGGGGATTGTGCGCTTGCTTATGAAGCTGGGTGTGTACTGGGAGAGGGAGAGCGAGTGGAGAGCACAGCCTGTGACTCCGAGGCTGCAGCTGGACATTACTGCCTATGGGAGCCCTTTAATCAGCTTTCTGAAAACCTTTGTGGCATGTAAGTACTCTGATGATGTTTTCTGTTTTCATAGTTTCTGCTATTGTATTTCTAGAAAAAGAACTTTTACAGTTGCAAAAGTGCAAATTATAGAATGAAAGTAGGATGATGTTGATGGTGATGTCAATGATAAAGATGATTTTGTGGTTAACTTACTGTGAATGGCTAGAGTTAGAAATGTAAGCACATATCTAAATAACGCACTATAAAATTACATTACTGTTATATTTATCTAATTATTAAAAGTTAAATAGGTACAACGCAAAAAGACTTGAAATAGAATGACAATTACATAATAAAAAAGATATTAAACAAGCAGCGTATTAATGTGAAGTGATGCACAAATCATCAGTTTCAATAGTGTGATTCATGCATGATCTCCCTGCTTTCACAAATAGACCATTGAGTTGGATTAGGTTTTACCTGCGGTTAATGTATAATATGAAAGAGAAATGGAAGCAGTGGGATGGATATTGGTAAATGATTACAGTAAGGAGCTCAGTGTAAGAACTGCTGTTTACATGTGACTGACTTGTTGATATTCATTGGTGACTTTTTGGTTAACACTATTTGTTGATAATGACTATTCCCCAGAAAGCATAGGAATGAAACGCATGCTAGCAATTTATGAATGTGCTGTTCTCTTTCACAGTAATACATGAGTGGCGGATGAATGTGCAGCACCTTTCCAGAGATATTAATAACATAGCCAGGCACGGATCTGGGAGAAGATGGCTTTCCACGTGGAGGGGCTGATTGCTATAATCATATTTTACCTGGCTATTCTGTTCGTTGGTATCTGGGCTGCATGGAGAACAAAAAACATGCGCGGTGATGGCGATCCTAGAGAAGGGATTATTGTGGGTGGAAGAGACATTGGACTGCTTGTCGGGGCTTTTACGATGACTGGTAAGAAAGCATGTCTTAAACTTTTCACAGTCCTCTATTCATCAGTTACTACTAGGTGAGCTATTAACTTTTGGAATTAGACATCATTGTGTCTAAATATTTCTTTTTCTGCAAGGCAAGCAAACATTTTTTCAAATATTAAATCCAGTTAAGAGAAAAAGGATAGACAAATAAACATAAGATTCACTTTAGTTGATTGTGTCAATGATGAGGTGAATTCTGCTGGTTAGAAACTACAGACTGCTTTCCAAATATGGGGAGTGTACAATAAGCTAGACATCCACTAAGGATCTGTTCATATAGTCCCTCAGCCACGCAGAGATCAAATGCACTGTTCCCTTTCAAGCCAACCCAGTTGATCACATCTGTCAGTCACTGCCAGCAAAAGATGCCATTGGCCCAGTGGCATCAGTTGCATATTGTCACTTCATACTTTAGGGCAATCACAAGGGTGCCATCCATTGTTACATTGTCATTTTACACTGTAGGGAAATCAGACGGGTGTCATCAATTGCTACATTGTCATTTTGTACTGTAAGCAAATCAGATGGGTGCCATCCCTTGCTACATTGTCATTTCATACTGTAGAGCAATTGGACGGGTGTCATCAATTGATACGTTATCATTTTGTATTGTCGGTTAATTGCACAGGTGCCATCAGTTGATGCCTTTTCATTTCCAGCTAGGGCAATCAGATTGGTGTAATTGGTTGCTGCATCATCATTTTGTACTATTGGGTATTCAGACAGGTGGTATCAATTGCTGCATTATCATTTTGTACTATTGGGCAATCGGACGGGTGCCATCATTTGCTGCATTATCATTTTGTACTATTGGGCAATCGGACGGGTGCCATCATTTGCTGCATTATCATTTTATACTGTAGGCCAATCGGACAGGTGCCATGATTTGCTGCATTATCATTTCATACTGTAGGGCACAAACTCAAGGCCTGGGGGCCAGATGCAACACTCCAAGTCTTTTTATGTGGCCCTCTGACAGCTGTATCTGTGCTGGGCAAAATGATTCTGTGTCTGTAACCATACATTTGAATGGTCGCGTTTGCATTTTTGAGAGTTTGTTATTAACTGTCACTTAGCGGATTTCCAGAATGCTGATGTGGCCCTCTGTGAAAATGAGTTTGCCACAGTGTGGGGCAATTGGACGGGTGCCATGAGTTGCTGCATTATCATTTCATACTGAAGGGCAATCAGACAGGGGCCATGAGTTGCTGCATTATCATTTCATACTGAAGGGCAATCAGACTGGGGCCATGAGTTGCTGCATTATCATTTCATACTGTAGGGCAATCACATAAGTGCCAGCAGTTAAGGCATGCATACTGTAGTGAAGTACAGTGGGCAATATTTATTGATGAAAGAAAATTGGAGCAAAAATGGAGCAGCTGCCCTGGGAAATTAATTTCCATATTTTAAATAGGGTTTCCCCACCTGCAAATGTGGCTCCCCACTGCCCTTCCTCAATGTGACTTTCCAGCATAAAAGTTGCCCCTGAACCTAGATCATGGATGAAAGAGACATTAGATTCCCCAAGTGTTCTCAAACTTAATCTAATCTAATCCCCACATAACCCTGACCACCAGTTGTGGCATTCTATATCCACTTCTGATCCTTCTTTTACATATACCCTCTCACTACTTGAACCCGGACCCCTCCTAGCGGTGTTTTGGGATGGTTGCCTGGGTGGGTGTTTCCTAGTACAGGGGGATGCCCTCTTCCTCTTAATCTTTACATCTGTGTGCCCCCACTGCTACTCTTTTCACTTCAGTTCCCAAGACCAGGCCCCCCACCAATGGCGCAGTTGAATGTCTGGCTGGGCAGGAGCCTCCTGGAACTAGGATAATCCTTCCCCAATCACCAGCACCTTCTCTATTCCCTATTCTACTAAGCCTTCCTGCCACATGCACATTTCTAGTTAACAATAACAAATGGGGAATAGATCATTAAAGTGTGTGTGTGTGTGTGTGTGTGTGTGTCTGTGTGTGTGTGTGTGTGTGTGTGTGTGTGTGTGTGTGTCTGTGTCTGTGTCTGTGTGTGTGTGTGTGTGTGTGTGTGTGTGTGTGTCTGTGTGTGTGTGTGTGTGTGTGTGTGTGTGTGTGTGTGTGTGTGTGTACTATATGTTGCTAACATGGCCAAAAAAACATTTTTTCTCATTGAATTACTTTCTTTTTCTTAACACTGGCTAGAATGACTGTCATCACATAATGAATAATAAAGGATAAATTAACTGTTTTCTTTGTTAATGCTTATATGAATTGGTTTCATATTAAACAGCTCACTGTATAGTTAACCATGTTATTAGTATAGAAATGATATTCTAGCTGAAGTTATAGAAATGTAATATATAATGTTTTAAATTGACGCTCTACCAACAATAAGTCCATTTGTAAAAAATATTAGTTGCACATTTTTTTATTCGTATTGATAGTGCCCATGACATTTCATGTGCAGTTTAATGTATTCTAGTCTAATACAGATAATATGTACACATTTTTTATCTGTTTATTAGCAACATGGGTTGGTGGAGGCTATATCAATGGAACAGCAGAAGCGGTGTATGTGTCTGACTATGGGCTGGTTTATGCTCAAGCACCAATTGGCTACTCCCTTAGCCTTATAGTAGGTAAGTCACAATTACATTACATATGTACTGATATTAGTCTCAGTCAAAACATTGGTAATTATAAAATTAAATAAGAGCTAAGTAATGCACATATCAGACGGATGGAATTGTTTTGCAAGGCTAATCTAATAAGAAGACAACATATCTAATTCAACGTCAACCAAAGCACCATGCTTGTATATTCTCTTCAAGCCTCCAAGGTGGCATCTTGCTTTAATTTAGTTCTGAATAGTCATATAGATATAATGATATTATTTAGTTAAATTGGGTTTAGTCTATTACATCTTGATTAAAAAACCAAAGAAAAACACATATAGTATGTTTGTGTGCCATTAAAGTAACAGTTAATTAGCCTGTTTTCTGCTCACCTCATACTGGTTGTCAAGGGCTGTGTCATTCTGCGAATCTTTAGATAAGTCCTAGTGAACTTGCTTCATCCTACTGACCTCCTCATGCCGCACCCCCTCAGTAAATTACACTTTAGAGATATGACTGTCTGGACGGTCCCTTTAAATAAGGTCACCTAAAATATTGTGACATCATCTATAAAAATGCACCACTCTGTGTTGCTCTGTTTTCAACCATCTGAATTATACATCAGCTTGCAGGACTCTGGACATAAAACAATGAGGGTAGAACCTCTATCCTAATTTAGCTGTGCATAAGAAAAAGTATCCCTACCTATCTGGCAACATCACTACCTATATGTCATATAAAGGCCTGCTGGGATCAACGTTCACACACTTGGTGACTTTAAAACCAACTAACTTATCTCTTTTAAATTCAAATTACTTGAAAACACTGCTTAGCCATGACCGCTCTCCCAACCTGAATCATGGGTAGTTATGAGACAATTTAGTGTAAAGTTAACCTCCTCCTTATACAGCAAATGTAGCTGTCTGCTCAAGCAGCAGACATAATATACATGGGAAAACGCCTTCCAACATTTCTGAGCAATGGAGTAGCCAGAGAACAGTATCCGAATCCCAAAGACGTTTGTCCAAAAGTGGTCACTCCACATCACTTTTGATTATGGTCATTAGACCTTTTACTAAATTCTGGGATACATGATGTTTTTAGAATGCAAATAGTACCATGAATTTACACAATAATGATCGGATTAAGACTCACTATCCTGCACTGTCAGATGCTTTATTAGTTGAAAGAGCCCATTTTATGACCTTAACTTCTCAGGGCTATCTCTGGGTGTTTTTCTCCGCTAATACACTATATAGGCAGGTAGAATATTTCCTAGGACCAAGTATTTACTGTCATGATGACTCTTCATTTTGTTTGTGGCTTCTGCTTCCCCCCCTAGATCTTGAGGTTCTTGAAATTTTTATCATTCTGTACGCCGTTGTTTGTCTGTAGTCTCCCTCAATAACATCCAGTTGACCAGATCCCTGTTATGTTTCTGATGTGACACATCTGATATCCCTGTCCAATCCTTCTTCAACTTCAGGTTCAGACTAGTCAAACTGTGAACTAAAGATACATCTGATAAAGATGCAGACTCTATAGTATGATCCAAAACTTAACCTGTATAGCATTTAAACTAATTGGGGCTCAGTAATTTGTTTATAATCAATATTACCTCTATGATAGAACAAAGTGGCATAGATAATTAGGTTGTTCAATGCATGACTGTCTGCAAATCTCTTGTTCATCACCAGATTCATGTTGCTAAATACGTGTTCAAAACAACAGAATTCTGGTGACAAAATCAGACCCTTTATTTCCTCTTGATTGTGATACTGGTGCTGCACAACATTAGAGAGTGGTCATTATAATCTTCTTTTCTTGATTAAAAGGATTACAAATGTGTGATTGATCCATAAACTTCTCATTTCACGACTTTCCTATGCTTGACATCATCAGTGTAGCTCTGATTGTGTGCGACATTGGCCTTCTCATGGCCAGTAGCACCTTTCCCAGAAACAGTTGTTAGGACTGGCATAGACGGGGTCATGAACCGGCGATCTGCCAGCCTTCATCGCTCCAAGTCAGCTGCTCTGGCCATTGTGCTGTCTGCTGTGGTGTGGTTTCTGTGTATGGTGGAGTGGTTTGGTTCTTCCCTGGGTCCTAGACCTCACCTAGCATTAATCATGCTGTTGAGCTTCCTATAAATGCATGTGCTTGGCTGTTGTTGGATCATTTTATTGTCTCTTCAAAGCCTAGCCATGCTCTTCTACCTCCCTGCATACCTCTGTGTCTTTGTGGGCCTTCGGGCCTTCCTTGTATTTATGTTTTGTCTGTGCCAGGGCAAACAGCTCTTCATAGTTTGTGTCTCTATCTTTACTGGGGCTTACTGCCCTTCATAGTTCCTGCCTTTGTCTTGCTGTATGTGCTGGGCCTTGTGGTTCACCACACTCGTGTCCCTGTCTGTATTGGGGCCTGCGGCCCTTCAGGCGTCTAGACATCTGTATCTTGGGCCTACGCCCCTTTGTTGCAAGTTCCTAGCCTGCACTTGGGCCCAGCTCCATCATAGCCTGCACTGGGACCCAGCTCTGCCACAGCCTGCTCTGGGACCCAGCTTCGCCCTACTCTGCACTGGGACCCAGCTCCATTAACCCTTTCAGTGTCAAGCACGTAGATTCTACGTGCTCGCTTCTACTCCACTTAAGTGCCAAGCACGTAGAATCTACGTGCCTGACTTTCCCCCCTGCCAGTTAAAAAAAAAAAAAATACTCACCTGACCCCTCGTTGGATCCGGGAGCGTCTCCTCTTTAATTTGGTGCCATCTGATCCCCTGTGGGGGCTTGGATGGCTCCAGGAGAGCCCCCGGAATAGCGCCCCCCCGCTTCAAAATTAAAAATGACATTTACTCACCTGTGGTAGCGCAGCCTCCCGACGGGTCTCCTCTTCACTGGGGGGGCATCAGATTCCCCCCCCAGGCTCTACCGTGGTGAGGAGAGGGCAGAAATCGCCCTCCCCCCACTTCCTGCATTACGACTGCTAGCCCTGGGGGCGGGGCCAGGTGACATCATTGTGATGTCACCAGCAGCCGGCTTCTTAATACCGGCACCGGAGGCTCTGAATCAGTCTGTTCGGGTGCTTGGAGGAGAGAGGTGGGGAGGGGGAGAGGCCTGTGATCGCCCCCCCCAGACTCTCTCCTCCAAACACCCGAGCAGACTGTCAGCTGTCATCGCAGATCGCCAGGGGACAGAGGATCGGAGGTGAGTAAAGTAAAAAAAAATAAAAAAAATTTCATTTTTTTTCTTATGTGTGTCAGTGTGTTTATTTTTCCATTTAACCTCTTGTGAACTGGTAAGGGGTCCATGAGACCCCTATACCAGTTCACAAGGCTGGGGGCTGACAAGTCACCTGCGGCTAGCAGGTGACTTGCCATTATTCCCCGGCATCCCTATTACCTGCCTCCCCAAAGCCCGGGGGGGCAGAAGAGCCAGGGACCACATAGGCTATGTGGGCTTGTAGGCTGCAGGGTGGGGGGCCACAAAAGCTGGCCCCTCCACTCTGTTCCTGCAAGCCCCCATAGCTGGTCCTGGGCTGGTAATGCTGGGTAAGGGGGACCTGATTTCATTTTTGGGGGGGGATTTTTAAGGGTTTTTAACCCTTAAAATTCCCAAAAAATGGGGTCCCTATGTCATCTTTTTTAAATTAACCCCTTATGTTCTGTTGCCCAGCAGCTATAAAAGGCTTCCAGCTGCAGCAGGAGAGCAGAAGCCAGATTGATCAGTGTGGGACACAGGGATGGGAGGTAAGTATTAAAAAGTATTAAAAAAAATTATATATATTTTTTTTTTTGCTTGTTTCTGTGTTTTTTTTACACTCAACCCCTTGTGAACTCGTAAGGGATCCATGAGATCCCTATACCAGTTCACAAGACTGGGGGCTGGCAAGTCACCTGCGGCTAGCGGGTGACTTGCCGTTAACCCCCGGCACCCCATTTACCTGCCTCCCCAATGCCCAGGGGGGTCAGAAGAGCCCGGGGCCATGGCTATGTGGGCTTGTAGCCTACAGGGTGGGGGGGCACCAAAGCTGGCCCCCTTGCACCCTGTTCTACAAGACCCCATAGCTGGTCCAGGGCTGGTTATGATGGGTAAGGGGGGGGACCCCATATGATTTTTGGGGGGAGTTTTAAGGGTTTTTAACCCTTAAAATTCCCCAAAAAATGGGTCCCCCCAGGGGGGGGGGGACCATATGTCAGTTTTTTTTTTAAAGTAACCCCTTATGTTTATAGTGTGGATAGTAGTAGTATTTTATTTGTAAATGTTATAAAGTGCTATTTTCAGTTTGGGGGGTCTCCTGGGCAATAATGGGGGGGCTACCGATACATATGTGGTACCGTTGTAATCGGAAGAAATTGGGCTTTCACATGCAATATGGTTTTCTCTAATAAAGTAAATGTTTTATTTAAAATAAAGGAGACAATTGTCTAAAAAATATTTATTTATTTGTTTTTTTACACAAAAATATAAAAGAAAAACAGTAAAAAAATTGCAAACAAGACATTTCATGTTAAAGCCTAAACTCTGCTGCAAAATATATATCTATAATTTTCCTGGAAATTCCAGCAAAAATCACGTTTTTTTGGCGTAGAATGGGGAAAAATGACCTGTCAACAGAGGGTGACAAAACTTCAAGTAGGCTGGCAATTAAAAGGGTTAATAGTACCTATGCATGTTGGGTATTGTTACATAGTTACATAGTTACATAGTTAATACGGTTGAAAAAAGACATATGTCCATCAAGTTCAACCAAGGGTGTTGGGGTAGGGGGAAGTTATTTTTTATTTCATAGGGGAAGCTATTTATTTTATTTTTTTGTCTTTATTTTTTTTTTTTTATTGATAACCACTAGTAGTAACTGTTAATGTTATTTTCTTCAAAATAAGCATCTAATCCTTTTTTGAAGCTGTCAGCGGTTGATGCTGTAACAAGCTTCTGTGGGAGGCTATTCCATAGATTTATAGTTCTTATGGTAAAAAACGATTGTCGCCTGCGGAGACTAAATTTCTTTTTTTCCAATCGAAGCCCGTGCCCCCTTGTCCTTAGAGAGGATTTTACGTGGAATAGTTTTCCCCCATATTTTTTGTATGGTCCATTTATATATTTATACAAGTTAATCATGTCCCCCCGCAATCGCCTCCTCTCAAGACTAAACAGATTTAATTCTCGTAATCTTTCCTCATAACTAAGATCTTTCATTCCCTTTATTAGTTTGGTGGCTCTCCTTTGCACCCTTTCCAGAGTCAGGGCGTCCTTTCTATGAACGGGTGCCCAGAACTGGACGGCATATTCCAGGTGAGGGCGCACCAGTGCCTTGTAAAGAGGCAAAATTACATCTCTATCCCGTGATTCCATGCCTCTTTTAATGCACGATAGTATCTTGGTGGCCTTGGAAGCAGCTGCTTGGCATTGCATGCTGTTATTTAGTCTGTGATCTACTAGTACCCCCAGATCCTTCTCAACAAGTGACTCTCCCAGTTTTACTCCCCCGAGGACATATGTTGCCTTAGGGTTATTAGACCCCAAGTGCATGACTTTACATTTTTCCACATTGAACTTCATTTGCCAAGTGGATGCCCAGACACTCAATGTGTCCAAGTCAGCCTGAAGCTTGTGAACATCTTCAATAGACTGCACTGTGCTACATATCTTTGTGTCATCTGCAAAAATAGAGACAGTGCTTTTAATTCCATCTTCTATGTCGTTTATAAACAAGTTGAATAATAGTGGGCCCAGCACTGAACCCTGGGGTACACCGCTTACAACTGGTAACCATTCAGAGTAGGTGTCATTAACCACAACTCTCTGCACACGATCCTTCAGCCAGTTTTCAATCCAGTTACAAACTGCGTTTTCTAATCCTGAAGATCTCAATTTCCCCAATAAGCGTCTATGGGGGACAGTGTCAAATGCTTTTGCAAAATCCAGAAAAACTATATCCACAGCCGCCCTTCTGTCCAGGCTTCTACTCACCTCCTCATAGAAGCCAATCAGGTTAGTTTGGCAGCTCCTGTCCTTAGTAAAACCGTGTTGTTTGTCACTTATAATATTATGGATAGTTACATATTCATGTATGTTGTCCCTTAATAGTCCCTCAAACAATTTCCCCACAATGGATGTTAAGCTAACAGGTCTGTAATTGCCCGGAGAAGACCTAGAGCCCTTTTTAAAAATGGGCACCACATTTGCCCTGCGCCAGTCCCTTGGCACCATACCAGTTGCTAGTGAGTCTTTAAAGATCAACAACAGAGGTGACGAGATAACGGAACTGAGTTCTTTGAGAACTCTTGGGTGAAGTCCATCTGGTCCTCCAGTCTTATTCACATTTAAATTATTGAGTTTTTCTTGGATGATATCCACGTTTAGCTTGTTAATTATTATACTTGGGCTATTACTATCAGTGGCATCTCCTGTGTTGGCTCCTTGCGCTTCTCTTGTGTACACAGAGCTAAAGAATCCATTTAACAGCTCTGCCTTATCCTCATCCCCAGTGACCATTTCCCCATTATCATTAATTAGGGCACCTACCTGTTCTGATTTAGTTTTCTTCGAATTAATATATTTGAAAAATCGTTTAGGGTTTGTTTTGCTTTCTTTGGCCACATCTCGTTCATTTTGTGCTTTTGCCAACCTTATTTCTTTCTTACACACTTTATTTACTAGCTTATACTGTTCAAGTGTTACAGCTGAGAGTTCAGCCTTGTAATGTTTAAATGCCCTTTTTTTGTTCTTTATTGCCCTTTTAACCGCAGGTGTCAGCCATGAGGGGTTTAACTTTAGCCGCTTATATTTGTTACCCGTAGGAATACATTTTGCAACGTTGCTACTCACAATTGATTTAAAGCACTCCCATTTGGCATCTGTATCCTTATCCCTGAACAGATGCTCCCAGTCTATGTCCTTGAGTGCAGCTCTGAGCCTGGGGAAGTTGGCCTTTCTAAAATTTAATGTTTTTGCCTTCCCAGGAAGAAAATCTTTCTTACAGTTTATGTTAAATACAATTATATTGTGGTCACTGTTACCAAGATTTTCACGGACTGTTACTGCCCCCATCAGGTCATCATTATTTGATATTACAAGATCTAGAATAGCATCACCCCTAGTTGGTGCCTCCACAAACTGATTCATATAATTATCTTGTAGCAAGCTGAGGAATGCTCTCCCCCTTGTAGTGGAAGCAGAACCATGTCTCCAGTCGATTCCTGGATAGTTGAAGTCCCCCATCACCACCACTGTACCAGCCTGTGATGCCCGCTCTATCTGTTTATGCAGTTGACCCTCTATTTCCTCAGTTATATTTGGGGGCCTATAGATTACACCAAACTGTATTTTAGCATTGTTTATATCGCCCCCTACTTCTACCCACAAGGATTCTACATCCTCACAATCTTCTGCTAGTATCCCCTCATTAATATATGCTTTGAGTTCTTGCTTTACATAAAGACACACGCCACCCCCTTTCCTTTTTGCTCTGTCTTTCCGAAAAAGAGCAAAACCTTGTAGATTGACAGTCCAGTCATGTGTGGAATCCAGCCATGTCTCAGCCACACCAACAACATCAATATTCTCTGCCAGCACCAGAGCCTCAAGCTCCCCCACTTTACTTGCCAGACTTCTGGCATTTGTGAACATACACTTTATGTTCCTATCTAGTTTGACACATTGGGGTATAGTATTAGTTCCTGCAGTAATGCATCCGTCTAATTTTTTACTGCTGGTTTGCAACTCATGGATCTCCTTATCCATCATAGAAGTCCTCCCCCCTTCTAATTCTCCACCCACCATCATATGCTGTCCCCTAACTAACCTGTCTTCACTTTTATTTTCACTCTTGCCCTCCCCCCTCATCACTAGTTTAAATAACTCTCCACCCCCTCTAGTATCCTCTTACCCAGCACAGCAGCCCCCCTTCCATTCAGGTGCAAATTATCTTTAGAATACAGTTTGTACCCCAATGAAAAGTCAGCCCAGTGCTCTAGGAACCCAAATCCCTCTGCCCTGCACCAGGACTTGAGCCATGCGTTTAACTCTCTAAGCTCCCGCTGTCTTTCATGTGTAGCGCATGGCACTGGCAGTATTCCAGAGAATACAACCTTGGAGGTCCTTCCCTTCAACTTGGTGCCTAATTCCTTAAATGTATTCTTAAGGATCCTCCATTTCCCATTAATTCTGTCATTGGTCCCCACATGGACCACGACCGCTGGGTCATCCCCAGCCCCTCCCAGTAATTTGTCCACCCTTTCCACCACATGCCGAACCCTGGCACCAGGGAGACAGCAAACCATTCGGTTGAGGTGGTCTTGGTGACAAATTATTCTATCAGTCCGCCTGATAATAGAATCCCCTATGACCACTAACTGTCTAGTCCTACCTGCAGTCCCAACCACCCGCTCACTAGCTGGGCTGTTCTCCCGGCTGTTAGGGAGAACAGTATCTGCTAGGGCTGCCATTTCTGAGACTGACACTCTTGCATCATTACCCAACTTGGCAATTTTGCTAGGGTGCGCAGACACAGGAATGGCCTTCCTTTTCTGTGCACCCTTTCTACTCCCTCTATCTACATTTACCCAGCTACTTATCTGCTCCTCCTGACCCATTTCTCCACCCTCTGTATCTACCCCATTTACTACCTGCTCAGTGAGCAGAAAACTCTTTTCCATATTGTCAATCCTCCTCAGTCTTGCATTTTGCTCCTCCAGATCTCTAACCCGAGCTTCCAGGTTTGCAATTTGCTCACATTTACCACAGAGGTATTCACCCGGGAACTGCAGCTCCTGAAGTGTATACATATGACAAACTGTGCACTGAAGTAGACCTCCAATATTGCTAGCCATTATCCTAGTTACAATACAGCAGTAAAAACAATTTTAGTACTCACAGATACAGCAACTTTGGCTTTTACCTTCTTATTTTAGCACATAGGCAATAGGAACACTTGAAGTCCCAATATAAAGTCCCTTAATAAAAAGTCCCCTCACTTATAATACAACCTCACTTGAAAATACAACTGGAACTCGCAAAAGCTCCTGAACTCGCTTTAAACAATCTTATTTATATAAAGCAATACTTCCCTTCCAAATGGCAGTCTCTGTCTGGCAAACAGTCAGAAGGCTGGGCTCAGCTGAAATAAATAGGCTGCTAATTAGGCAGGACCACCCCCACTCAGGTAACTGCTTTCTATCAGATGGGAGCAACCAATGTAATGAAATGCAAGGCTAAAGCCTGCAATACAAGAAAGAAAGAGAGAAAAAAAAAAAACAACAATTCTCTTTTTTTTTTTCCCTCTACAGTCCCTTAATAAAAAGTCCCCTCACTTATAATACAACCTCACTTGAAAATACAACTGGAACTCGCAAAAGCTCCTGAACTCGCTTTAAACAATCTTATTTATATAAAGCAATACTTCCCTTCCAAATGGCAGTCTCTGTCTGGCAAACAGTCAGAAGGCTGGGCTCAGCTGAAATAAATAGGCTGCTAATTAGGCAGGACCACCCCCACTCAGGTAACTGCTTTCTATCAGATGGGAGCAACCAATGTAATGAAATGCAAGGCTAAAGCCTGCAATACAAGAAAGAAAGAGAGAAAAAAAAAAAACAACAATTCTCTTTTTTTTTTTCCCTCTACAGTCCCTTAATAAAAAGTCCCCTCACTTATAATACAACCTCACTTGAAAATACAACTGGAACTCGCAAAAGCTCCTGAACTCGCTTTAAACAATCTTATTTATATAAAGCAATACTTCCCTTCCAAATGGCAGTCTCTGTCTGGCAAACAGTCAGAAGGCTGGGCTCAGCTGAAATAAATAGGCTGCTAATTAGGCAGGACCACCCCCACTCAGGTAACTGCTTTCTATCAGATGGGAGCAACCAATGTAATGAAATGCAAGGCTAAAGCCTGCAATACAAGAAAGAAAGAGAGAAAAAAAAAAAACAACAATTCTCTTTTTTTTTTCCCTCTACAGTCCCTTAATAAAAAGTCCCCTCACTTATAATACAACCTCACTTGAAAATACAACTGGAACTCGCAAAAGCTCCTGAACTCGCTTTAAACAATCTTATTTATATAAAGCAATACTTCCCTTCCAAATGGCAGTCTCTGTCTGGCAAACAGTCAGAAGGCTGGGCTCAGCTGAAATAAATAGGCTGCTAATTAGGCAGGACCACCCCCACTCAGGTAACTGCTTTCTATCAGATGGGAGCAACCAATGTAATGAAATGCAAGGCTAAAGCCTGCAATACAAGAAAGAAAGAGAGAAAAAAAAAAAACAACAATTCTCTTTTTTTTTTCCCTCTACAGTCCCTTAATAAAAAGTCCCCTCACTTATAATACAACCTCACTTGAAAATACAACTGGAACTCGCAAAAGCTCCTGAACTCGCTTTAAACAATCTTATTTATATAAAGCAATACTTCCCTTCCAAATGGCAGTCTCTGTCTCTGCTTGGGGGACCTTGTTCTTTCAGATTTAGCTTGTTTTTTCTTGTTTGCATATTTATTCAGTTTTTTTAATTCATTTTTTTAGGGAAACCCTGTGCAACCTAAGAATTCTTCGAGGGATTACTTTCAGAAAGGTGAGCCTACTACAACAAGCTGGGTACTCTTAGAAAGCTTAACATGTGTACTTTCAGGGAATATATGGTTTATTGGGGATATTCCAAATGTAAAGGGTTGTTTTGGTTGAAAAATTGCAAGGTGAGCACTTTGTCTGCAGAGCTGAAATTTTCAAGTAAAATTACTGTTATGCGCACGCTTTACTTTGTGGTGTTTGCCAACTCTTCCCTTGCCAGTACCTATGCATGTTGGGTATCATTCTGTTCGGAGCATGTTGCTTTTTGAGATTTTACTTGTTTTTTCTTGTTTGCATATAGTTTTTTTTTTAGGAAAATGTGGCTTGATTCTTCCTTTTTATTCTTTTTTAGGGAAACTTTGTGCAACCAAAGAATACATTGAGGGATTACTTCCAGAAAACTAAGCCCACATAAACAAGCTTGGTACACCTAGAAAGCTTGAGGCGTGTTCTTCAAGAGAACATATAGTTTGTGGGGAGTATTTCAAATGTAAAGGGTTGTTTTTCTGGAAAAACTGCAAGGTGCGCATAGCGCAGTTGTCTTTTATCTGAAAATCTACTAAAGCTCTGTTTCAGGAAAGGGTGTTTACCAATACATATGTGGTACCGCTGTGACCGGAGAAATTGGGGTTTTGCACACAATAAAATTGACAAACTTACATTTTTTTCCACATATTTCACCAAAAAGTATTGAGAATACACTTAAAAAAAGGCCAAAAAAGACATTTCATGTTGAAGCCCAGACTCTGTTGAAAAAAACAATATATAATTTTCCTGGGAAATCCCTGGAAATCCTTTCAAAAATCACAGTTGAACATGTGCAGCGCAAAATAGTGAAACATGGTCTGGCAACAGAGGGTGACAAGCTGCAGGTAGGCTGGCACTTAAAGGGTTAAAGCCTGCACTGGGGCCAGCTCCGTCATAGCCTGCACTGGGACCCGGCTCCATCACAGCCTGCACTGGGGCCCAGTTCCACTATAGTCTGCACTGGGGCCCAGATCATTTTGTTCATGTCATGTGTACATCTGCCCTGTGTTTCCCCCTCCCATGTTTGCGACCAAGGGACTACCCGGGGCCTGCGCATTCCCACCTTTAGAGGCCCTGCTGAAGAACTGGGTGGATTACAGGCTCTCCGAGTACCAGACCACCCAAGCCCTGAGTGGTCAGCAGCTTGCCTCTTTGGTGGCGCAGGCAGGTTGTCTGTCCTATGTACTTCAGTTCCCAGTCAGCTTCCTTCCTCCCCAGACAGTGACCCCTGGTTATGTTCTCCAGGGAGGAATTAACTGCCTGGCTGAGAGCTGCCTCTCTGCCCCGAGCTCTGATTCCTAAACCAGGAATTTCCCAACACACCTTGAATGCCCAGCAATGTTATTCGCCTGGGCGTGACAACAGTATTTTCTTTCAGGATGGCAGCCATCTTCATTGCTGACTCATAACTGGGAATGATTATATTTTTTTGCTCAGCACTCTTGATCGGGGTGAAAATTGAGAAATGACGACTATATGATGAATAATATCTGGATTTCAGATGTCCCCCACAGTGTCATTTTTTTTTTATTACACTAAAATGAAGAGGATTGATATGCATAGTAAATACACGGACGGGATACTGCTGAAAAAACTGAACAAAAAACAAGCAGATATGGGGGTGTAATCATGTGTGGAGATGCTGTTAGGAGACCCCTTGTGATTTCTCGTAACTATTTCCTACTGCTAAAGATAGAAGAACAAATGGGCACCCACACCTGAGCAGGTGATAAGAGATGTAGCTCACCAAGGAGAAAAAAACTCTAAAACACTTTTCACCTATATTAAATGAAGTGAAAAACCTGGAGTATAAGCAAATCAAGACAGTAGAGCCATCTCACTCATTGATTCCTTTTCACATGAGAATCGTTGAGACCACAGGCAGCTAAAGAACCCAAAATGAATACACCACAAAGAAAATGCAACAAATCATTTATAGCCAGGGCAGTTTGTGTGGGATGAATTAAGCAGGAAAAGGATGTATACAACAAACATGTACTGATTAGACTGATTCTAAAGGCTGAAATGTTGGACATCACAGCAAAAAGATGTAACTGTTGATTGTTCATACTGGTAAACAGGCTGATATTTCCTAAAATTAACTACTTTAACATTGTCATCTGGAGGTTTCAAGGAGATGCACACTAATGTTGCAATTACAACCGGAGAATGAATTTTCTCTTTAATTCAATTAAATATTTCTAGGTTCTTTTCAAACACGGGGAGCCTGATTTATCAAGTTTCAGTGCCAGTCAATGCCACTCAGTGCCAATATTTAGTCTTAATCATTTTGTGATTTAACAAACGAAAAACATCAATGTTTTCCCCAGCCTGCATCTAATTAATCACTGGTGCCATAAAGTTCGCAGTGACCGATGTTCTTCTCAAAGCTGCCCCAATATATACAAACTGGCACTGTAGGTTTAGATCCCATAGACCACAATGGGCAGAAATGTACTGAAACTAGACCAGCATGCTTACTCAAAACAGTGCTCATATGCATTTCTCTCCAGAGCAATTCAGTTACCTTTTAGTAATTCCTGCTGTGGTCAATGATACAAACAAAATGGGCGTTCCATTGTGCTGCAGGCCACCTGTAAAGAGAAAGTGCTGTTGGGTTCCCTGTTGCTGTGCATTGTGGGGTTATGTCATCTGAATCCAGACAGCAGCATGGCTGGGATGTTGGGAAAAGAAGCCCCAAAATGGCCGCTACTAGGAGAAAATCGGTGAGGCCGCTTTTTAGCATTGAGTGGATGCTGGAGCAAATTTAAGTGCTGACAATGATTCAGTATCATGCATGCAAATGGGGCATTTTTTACAACTGTGCAAAGTTGTTGGTCTGGTTTATTTGTTTCTTGCTTCTATTTATTATTTGTGCAGAACTTGCATTGGTGACTTGTCAATAATGTAATTGCAAGAATTAGATGTTGCCAAATGTAATTTTATTATTTTCTTGTAGAATCTTTTATCATGGATTCTTTTTCTTATCAATTTGTACAATTAGTACAAGAACTAAAACGCAGCCTAAATGTACTGTAAAGTTTGTCCCATTTGTTCACAGCAAAGATATCCTGTAACTGTAATGATGAAACATGGACCAGCACCAGTTAAATACAGGGCCTATCTTTCAGTATGTAAAAAAATTAATAAATCTAGCGTGCATTGCCTAAAAATTGGCAGTACAGAGTGACGCTCACTGGCGCCGTTATAAATGGCATAAGTGCAACAATCCAAGCTGATTATTTAACATATGTTGGATATGGATTCTGGCTATCCCAAGTGCCATTGAAGCCAAAACAGAGGGTTCCAACCTTTAATACTCATTGATAAAAAATCAATAAGTTAAATACAGGATAGCAGATCAAGCTGTGGTGATGCGTTTCGAGGGGACAAACCCACCAGTCATACATGCAGTGTCATTCGGTAAAAATAACAGCACCAAAACATTATAAAA
Organism: Gastrophryne carolinensis; assembly: GCA_027917425.1. Classification (NCBI taxonomy): domain Eukaryota; kingdom Metazoa; phylum Chordata; class Amphibia; order Anura; family Microhylidae; genus Gastrophryne; species Gastrophryne carolinensis. The sequence continues at coordinate 210,621,812 of CM051236.1, forward strand.
ATATGCCAGCACTCCAAGATGGACATGTATGCCTGCAAAATAACCCTGAATGGTGCACTTAATAAATAAGGCTCTAAGTGTTCTATAAAACGTACCTTCGATTTTACTCTACAAAAGTTATTTTCTTATCTTGTCACTTTCTAGCACTATGAGCATTTTACCACCTGTATAATGTATTTGATCTTTGTTCAGTTGAACAGCTGCCCGCCACTGCTCAGCCCTCAACTCTCCTTTGACCCCTCTATGCCCCCCCCCCATTGTTAGTCACAGAGTTACCCAATCAGTGCTCTCCTTGAGAACTTTATTAGCAGCTGCCACAGAGCCCAGGGTGCAATGCTGTAGGAACCGGGTAACAGGTAACATGTTTTTATTTCAAAATTGACAGGAGACCACCTCGGTCCATATACTATAAAATGCCTAAAGTAATCTGAGTGAACCCAGTACCAGTTCCCTATTAAAGTGTGGGTGACTATTTGAAGGGCACAAACTATGATGGATAAGAGATCTGTCAAGGGTACTGATGGTTACTGGTAGCAAGTTAGGCATACCTAATATAGCACCACCTAAGGTTAAACCGGACCTTCACCATGATTTATTGAAAAGCCCAAACCCTTATAAAACGATTCCCCAGCATCTAAAATTAATATATTTTAACTTTTTAGTCACTTACTTAGAATTCTTTCCCCACTGGGCTGCAACTCTGTTCAGGACTTTAGGATACGGGAGCCGCCATCTTGACTCAGAAGCATCACACTTACTGAGGAGAGGAGAGTGGGATAGAGCAGAGCTGGGGTCAGGAAAAGGTCAGCAATCCCAGAATGCAGAGCAGCACAGTCAGAAGGTACTTCCTGTTTGCAGGCTGCCTGATGTTCCATGAGCCGCCATCTTGGATGTTTAAGGGCTCATAACATGCAGTAGATGCAGGTAGGATGATTTTTAATGTGAGCAATCTGTATGTACAGGGTGTGGGAAACATATAAGATAGACTCTTATTCAGGGTGAAGGACCGCTTTAAGTACCTCAATCATACGCATGTGACTGAAATATCTTTAGGATGAGTCTGTTGGCACCTCAGTTTTTTGCATGATTTTGCCTTAGATCCTACCAAAGAGAAATACTTACAAGTGCAGAAATTCCTGTTTTACATACAAGGAATCTGCCTTTTAGAACCCTGCTCTAAGTGACAAGTAGTATATATTAACTTGTCCTATACTCACCTAAAAATATTCCCCTTCCCACCCCCACAATGGCCTTGATTCACTAAGAGTTGAAAAAAACTCTGATGGTAGTAAAAAGTTCAATTCATGAGAAAAAAGCCTGAGAATGTCACTGTTAGTGAATCGCTACTTAGGAAAACAATGAAAGTCAATGGCACTTTTTTATTCTTGAAAAAAGTATTGAACTTTTTAGCCCTTTTTACCTGTAGTAAAAAATGCCATTGACTTTCATTGTCTTCCTGTCTGGTGATTCACTACCAGTAAAATTCTCAGGCTTTTTCTCATGAATTGAATTTTTTACTACCATGAGAATTTTTTTAACGCTTTGTGAATCAAGGCCATTACAGTATAAAAATATATTCAACACCAGCACCTCTTTCTTCTACTATAAATCCTAGGTCTTTTCATCAGTCTCTGTCCCAGTGCTATTTTTTGAAGGTTTGGCTTTTTTTGAGTATGTTTTGCTAGTCATCCAGCTTGCATTCTCTTTCCTATAGGTAGAAGACACGTAAGGGGTGTCATGTTCGTGTTTACAGGGGGCATTGTACAGCATGTGTACATGGTAATACAGACTAGTGTTTACTAAGGGGTCTATTCATCATGGGATAGCGGCAGGTAGTGCCTCGTAGCGGCAGGAAGCGTCTGGTGAACGCCAGGCGCTGTACGCAATACCACATTTATAAAGGCAATAACTAACAGCGCCATGTAGCTTATGATTCATCATTACAGGCAGCGTGTAGCGCCGGAGCTCTAGCTTCCAGAGCGGCAGGTATTACCAATCGCTACCTGTCGCTCTCACATACATTTCAATGGACGTTCCTTTTCTTCTGTTTAAACAGGATATTTTGTTTTTAATATTTTTTCCTCTCTCAAATAATTGTGTGACCTCTCCTGGTCTAGAAAAATTCATTCTTGAAAACTTTTTAGATTTTTTTATATTTTTATGCAGAACTGTCACTACAGGTCTGGCATTATAGTATTAATGTCACATGTGTTTTCACTTTGTTAGTGGTGGATATGTGTTCAAAAACAGACTTTAATCACACAGCGTCTGCCGCTCTATGCTATAGCGACCAGATCCAGAGCGCCTACGCTGTGTGAGTCTGTTTTTTGTTGAATATGGTGTGAGTTGCTGAGAGTCGGTCGCAATGAGCTGGCGCTACCTTTCGCTCCCAGCAATGGTCAGGTTACTGAGGTGCTCAGTTACAGTGACCAATAGCCAATCACAGCGTATACTAGCGGTCGCTCTAAGTGCTGCCATACAGACTTTTATCTGCCGATACCTGGCGCTAGTAATGAATCAGTCTCTAAGAAAAAGTGAACAGGGGTTTTTATTTGGAGTGAGTATGCGCATATTAGTACTTATTGTATGAGTAGTCTGTGATTTCCCCTATGATTCTTCTTTTGACCATGTCAACGTTCATGCGAAGGTAGGAGACAATCTGATAAAAAATCGTGGTGCTATGGCCAGGCAAAATGGCAGCACCATAAATAGTAACTGCTTTTTTCCCCATTGGTTCAGCATGGAGTTAGATCTCCATTTTGGTTATAGTGGCCAGGAACTACCCCTTTCCTGATGGGACATAGCATGTGCAAATAAAACTGTTATGATGCTTGAGTACAAGTAAAACAATACATCTGTCTTGGGCACTACAAAAAAAAGGATTTGAATCAAACCCAAAGTCCTTTAAAGAGTGGACCAATACCCAAGGAAAAATCCCCAAGGAAGTGAGGCCCTTGAAATGGGTCACAATGGGAGGTTGTTGTGGAAGGACATATCTGCTGGTATGGATGGAACTCTTGTAGTCCAAAGGAATCACCTCTAAAATGTGAACTTCAGTAGGTTTCTCCTCAACCAGACAGGTGAGGAAACCCCTATTTGTAAACTCATTCACAAAAGGAGGCCTTACATGTTCTCTCAGTCAACCAGCTTTAGTATATGGTATAACAGTGGCAGCAAAAAACCCGAGTACAGTGGAATCCCACAATACTATTAGCAAGATTCTGAAACATGAACATTCAAGGATGCAGTCAATACTGCTGCCAAAAAGGCAGATCATATGACACATCAAGACTCCACCAACTTGGCTAAATCTGTTCTTGCAGACAGGGCCGGCTCCAGGTTTCCATGGGCCCCTAGGCAATAGAGTGTCAGTGGGCCCCTTGCAATGTGGTACGACACTCCATATACGGTAGTAAAGTTGGATGTATGATGAATATTGCCAAAGAATTGAAAAAAAAATTATAGAAAGAATTACAGAAAGAATAGAGTATAGAATAAATAGGTAATAGAGGGAATGACAAAAATAAAGAAATGACCCAAGAATGACCCAAGAAAAAAAGAAATAAAATGATAATAGAATAAAGACAGAAATTAGAAAATTGATGGAAATAAATATAAAAATAAAAAGAAAGAAACAAAGAAAAAAGCATATAATGAATTAAAGAAACTGAATGAATGACCGAAACAAAGAATAAAAGGAATGCAATGAAAAGGAATAAAAATAAAAAAGCTCTCCCAATGGCCAATCTGCCACGTAGTCCTGGTTACTACACAGCCCTACATCCTGAGGGGCTTCCCAGGGTAGAGGGAATGAGGTGGATCCTCCCAAGGTGCTAGGGTTAGCCCAACCTGCCAGGGTTAGCCCAGTGTTGATGCCTGCCCTACTTGCAGCTCAACATGTCATATGAAAAACGGGGAGGCTGATTCATCATTAGCGGCAGGTAGCGACAGATGAGCGTCTGTAGCAGGCATTTTCAGAGCGCCCGTTAGTAGTCACTGTGCTCAGCCGTGGGTCGCTACTTTATAGCGACTCAGTCGCTGTTCAGTAATGTTGAATACATTGTGAGGAGTCGCTATTTGACCAGTACAGCGCTGTATGGGAGCGCATGTTAGCGACTGCTCATAGCGACCGACTCACACCATATTCAGCAAAAAAACAGCCTCACAAATCTCTGGCGCTGAAAAATATTTGTTTGAAGCCCAGAGCGCAGGAGGCGGTGTGTTTAAAGTCTGTTTTCAAGCATCTATCAACTAGTAACAAAGCGAAAACATATGGAATTACATTGTAACAACATTGTAACATGAACACTTTAATGGCAGACCTGTAATGTCATTTCTGAGGAAATATATAAAAAATGAAAAAATTATGAAAAAAATGCTATTTCAATGCCAGAAGAGGTCACAGAATTATTTGTGATTTTTTTTAAAACAAAAAAAAAAAAACAGTTTAAAGAGAAGAAAAGGTTCGTCCATTGAAATGTATTGGAGAGCGACAGGTAGCGAGAGGTCATACCTGGCGCTGTGCAAGGCTGTACGCCGGCGCTGTTCGCTGAGGCTGTGAAAATGATGAATCAGATGCTACATGGCGCTATCCCAGTCGCTAAACAGATTCTGCTTGATAAATGTGTAATTGCGTGCCGTGTCCGGCGTTCACCAGTCGCTACCTGTTGCTACCTCTCATTAACCAGCCACTACCTGACGCTATCCCTTCTTAAATAAGGGCCTAAGACATGTTTGTAGGTGGATATATGGCAACCTGTGCAGTGCTTAGCAAATTATATAAAACTTGGATCTACTAGTGGTAGATTAGGTCAGCTAGCAACAACTCTCAGTTCTATTTATCATTGCTGCTGGAAGACCTGTAATTGGTCAGCCATTACCACCATTTTTCCATCATTTTATTTGTCCCTTTTTTTAAGTAAAAAGAGCGCTATATACATGCACATTTTGAATGTTTACCATGTTTTCCCAGTGATACTATTTCAGGTATAATAAATGGTCAAAAATGTTAGGCGTTGGGGGATAGGAAAAGGTTTTTTCTTATCAGCTATGATGGTGCCCTTTTGCAATGAATTACACCAAGAAAAATAACAGAAATTCATACATTCTTGGTAGGGACCAAAATACTACTTTCCAGCCCTGAAACTCCATTACCTTCTGACATTCACGAAATGAACAGAGAAGCAGAAGCATGTTTTCTGTGCTTCTAAATACCTTGTAAATCTTATCCTGGCAGCTCGTTACATATATCTCTGTGCTCAATCCTGAAGTTGATCATCGTATACTTCCAGGTGCAGCTCATTTACTGACGGCAAATCTCAGCAATAGAAGAATGTTTGGGATGCATTTCTAATATCTCCCAAATATTAGGGCATCACCTCTCACCCTCTTTGTGCCAAGTGTCTGGGCATGTGTACACTCACTGCTTGTGGTTGTCTCACTGCACGGATGGGTTAAATGTGGAGGAAAAATTCCTTGCAAGCATACAATAGGCATATACACACAAAAATCATGAATCAAAAGTGAGGCATTCAATGCCACAGACACAGGAACATGGAATGATAAGTATAATGTTTTATTTTGGGGTATTTGCAGAGATTATACAGCAACTGGGCATCCCAAGTTAGGATACCCAAGGGTTCATGATACAATGAATGTCATTGTTGTGTGTGTTCACCCTATGTAATGTTGTAAACATTAATTAATGACTTGCAAGTTGTTTATAAAAAAATGTTTTTCTTTAGGTGGTATGTTTTTTGCAAAGCCAATGCGATCAAGAGGGTATGTCACCATGCTGGATCCTTTCCAACAGATATATGGAAAGCGAATGGGAGGATTGCTTTTTATACCAGCTCTAATGGGAGAGATGTTCTGGGCGGCTGCAATCCTTTCTGCTTTAGGTAAGAAGCAACATCATGTACTTACCAATTTGCATTTAATTATTTTATTACATTTTTTATTTACCAGTGGTTCTCCTTAGTTTAATAAACATATTCTGCATACATTTGAATTTCCTTTTGATTCATTCTTAAATGATAATTCTTACTGAAAATCGCTTACTTGTACACTGGCTCACCCGGCAGGTAGCTGGTGGTGGGCACTGACAGAGCGGTCGGCTTCCTTTGCTTCCCTCCTGCTGTGTGTATAGCAGCTGCACGCCAGCTTACGGGCACTTCTCAGACAGTGCAGCCGGCATGCGGGTAAGTGACTGATACTCCCATGCGGGTGTCTGCAGCATGGCTCTGAGCTCCCACCACCTCCCTCCCGGCCACAGGGAGGAGCTATTTATGGGTGAGGAGTGGCTACAAATGCTGGCTCAGTCCATGCCTATAAATAGCCCCTCCTTGATGCGGGGACTAAAAGGCTGGAGCCCAGTGCAGGAAGGAGGGTTCCTGTCCTCCCATTCCACTGAAGACCCTGAGGCCTGATGAACAATGAAGACATCGCCCAGTGTTGGAATGGGGATGGAGCTGACCTTTTTTTTGTTCTTGTAGCAGCGATTTGTTAAAAATTCAATTTGGACAAACCCAAATTTCTTTGGGGAAATTCGGCAAATCATCCAAATCTAATTCTTACAAGTTTGATCATCCCTGATATATATACTTATAGTGTCATGTCACTAAAGCAAAGCACTTTTTAAATTGTAGAAGTAATAGAAATATACCAAGAATTGTCTATAGTAAAACAAGACCCAACTAAACTTAACATTTGCTTTTAATTGAGGCTTTGAGTGAGATTGATATTTACCTGTTTCCCAGCAATCCTAAATTGCACAGCATTATGTGTGATTTTATAAATTAGAAAATGTTAAGAATAAATGGGAATTAAATAAGTAATTGCCCTTTTTTTTCATTTGTGAGCTACCCCCACCGGGCCAATGTTTTGAAGTTTCAATATTCGCTTTGCTGCGTTTCCACCACAAACAGACCTAATTTAGCAGGTATTAAACAGATTTACATACTGGATATGGCATGACCTTGATATCCAAAGATGAGCCTTTTGACTTTTAGGTGTAGACACGCAGTGGATTCATAACCAGAGGTTGTCCCTCTAATGTTCACCACTAAGACTTCCTCAATGAAATGGACTGCATACACAAACCTTCTTACACAGGAAAACGTTCTGTTCTGTGCTTAAGATGGACCATAGCTGTTATGGCATGATTTAGGATTCTAAAAAGCTTTTGAGAATATTCATTTATCAGATTGGATATTTATCAAATAGGTCAATGAAAAGAACTGAGTCTACCTAAATGTTGATTAATACGTATATATAAATTAACCCCTTACACACCTGATCTTGCCGAAGAGTGAATTAATATTTCCAACGTAGGTTTGACAACTCAAAGAGGAAAGACAGCGATAAAGATTTTGAATATAATTGAGCACACATACATACAATACCATTAAAATCTACACAAGGATATTAGAGAGCTCATAAAAGTCATGAACACTTAAAATACTTTAGCACAGATGACAGCAAATCAAGTGCAATATTAATAGTTTACAGGCACATAATCAACACAGAGTAAGTTAATACATAAGCATGGGGCTTCAATGAGCTCCAATTAAAAGCAATGTGGTAGGGCCTGATGTGAGAGCTAAGCAGGTTGCCCCCTCCCCTTTCCCTGATCCAGACCAAAAGGCCCAAGCCCATTAAAATAAAACCTTGGCAAATTTGAAAAATGTCTGGCAACCCGTGTGGCCGCTCCATCTGATCACCTCTCAATCTGATGCGTGCATCCCAACCTGCAGCTTAATTTATCTGCCATGCGTGCTGGATTACATATCTTGAACCACTAATAACCCTTTATGAAACATTTCCAGCTTCAAGTCACAAGTCTTTGAAGTGGTGTTAAGCGCAAAACACAACAAACAGTAGCAAATCTGGGAAATGAATAAAAGCTAAATCATACATTAACAGATGGCTGTATGTATGATGTTGAGTAGTAAAGTCGTAAAGCTCAACCCACCTCTGCTATGACCACTTTCTCAGATGGATGAAAATGCTGCTGGGGGTTAGTCAAGCACAGAAAACACATCCATTATTTTAATGTTATGTTACTTTAGAAAAAAACGTGGCCTTAGGCATAACTGATGAAAGCACTCTCTCCATTGAATGGTAAGCAAATAGTAATTTTAGTTTTGAGAGAAGCTTTTTGGTATAATGGTAAATGTATAATGACAAAGTCAACTGCAAATTTTCTCTGTATTTTGGTACCATAAACTGTTTACAGTGTATCTCCTTTTTAGCTTAGTACATTGATCATGTTAGCTTCAATCATGTATGACATTAAAGGTAAGAATCATGTAGAGACATTAATAGTCATCACATGGGAGCTCTTTCATGTAGCTATGAATTAGGAATGTGAATTTTGTGAAGAAAAATACCAGCGTCTATATCTTGCTGTGACTCTGGCCTCTAGATTGGGCTTTCATTTAACGGCTATAGATATTAAATAAAGCAAGTTGTGAAAATTAAGATTTATACATATTTACATAACTGTTTTTAGGTAGGTTAACAATTTGTTCCATGGTGTGAATTATTATTATATATTATAAAAAATATAATTTGAGTTAATTTCCCTAAAATGCAGCCACTTGTTCCATTCAAGTGCTCTTTCCCAGGTATCCAGGTCTTTTTCAGGCCAAGCTTAATTAGTTATAATAAACATCATCAAGCCTTATTTCCAACTGTGCCCTGATTAGGTATGAATCACCGAGATACTTGTTTACATTCTGTTTATAATGAAAATTATCACAGTTTTATTGAGTTGCTGATTCTGTTGGTTTTGTATAAGCATTGGAGAACTTTCAATTGTCTAACAAATTGAGGAAACTAAAACATTTTTGTCACATTTGCATTACAAATCATGTTGATGTCTTATAATACCTAGAAAGGTTTAAAGAGTTGGATTTCAAAACAGTTTAATTAAGTACAAATGTAATATTGTTTTAAAATGCCTTCAAACCCTCCCTGGCATCTTCTTCCTAGGGAAGGTTTTGGTAAACAGGAACATTAACCTAATCCATCCCCTCAGGCAATCAGTGAGCGCCATAGAGGGACACTTATCTGCTAGCAGAGCTCTAGCCAATAGGGGAGAGGAAAAAGCTGCACACTCATAACTGCACCTTCTCAATTAGGAGAAATGGTTTACTGCATTGTGCTTGTTTTTTGCCATAAAGAGCTCCATGTCCAGTTTTGGTGCATTAGTGATGGTGAACTGGAGGGGCATGTTTTGCTGGTGGCCAAACACACACCCAAATATCTAATACTTTACAAATGAATGCCCAGGGCAAGGCTACTAATATAAATGCAGGTTCTTTATATTGTTTTAAAGAGATCAGAGCATAACTAATAAAGAATATTACTTTATTCTAAATAAGATATAAAGAATATATATACAATATACTTATGTACAGAAAGAAAGCTTAACAAAGGTACAGCAATATAGATACATAAACATAAAACTTACATCACCATGAGCTTTGTATCATCATCTTTCAAGAAAGAGACTCAAATGGGAAATTGACACCACTTCACCACGAAACAGAGGGGGCTTCTGTCATCATCTGTCTTGAGCATCAACCGGAGGAATCTTCAGAGTAACAGCGAAAAGACAGGATATTATTCGTGGCAGCCACACTGTGCTAAGACGTCTCAAAGCACAGGTTAATAATTCCTGTCTTACACCGCACTCCGGACCCCTTTTTATGAGGCAAGTCAGCAGTTATTTGCTGACTAGACATAAATTCCCCAAAATCAAGCAGGGAATGGCCATTTCCCTTACTTGACCTTAGGGTCAATTTAGCGTGCAAACTCAGACTTCCGAAGACCAAATACTCCCCCAGCTTCGTAAGTCTTAAATTAAGATGTCAGCCTTATAACAATGGATTGTGTGGAGTCAACAAACAATACTCAGGATATAGACAGTGGAGGGAAAAAATGTATAAACATCCATTTAAACAATGACATGTTTTAAGACAGACAGCTATATTTCCCAAATGTCTGAGTCAGCACAGTGACATCTAAATCAGCAATTAAAAGTGTATACCATGTTATGTTTTCAATAAAATATATACATTACATCTAAAAATTCTGTTGCATAACATTCCACCCTTATAATTTATTTAAAACAAACATGGTACCTGATAAAAATAGGCTCAGGTGAAACCCTAAAAGCACAGGAACCAGTCCCACCACCCTCGTTATCTACATCTATCCCATATTTAGCCTATTTATCTACTGTAAAGAAAAACTTAAATATGGCCTATCAACTATCTGATTTACCCTACAGAAATTCTCCAATGGTTGGGGCTGTAAAAACAAAAACATAAAAATGCATATATATATTGGACTCATGTAGTAGCAAGTTTAAAACTGTAGCAATTCTCCACAGACAGCAGTTGCAGCACAGCAGGGTCGGTGCTGTATATTGAAGTCTCTTTATCCTCAGGACCTGTGCAGTTCACAAAGTTATACTGTATATGTGCAATTATTTCATCATATCATCATATCACATGAAGGTTTGCCCCAAACAGATCAGCTGTGCATGACTGGCCCCCAAATCACATTCCTCTTCAGCATCATGGCTTATGTTTGACTTGTCTGTAACGAAGACAGTAGAACTCCATCTTGCTGAGGACACACTTTTGGTGAGGACACGCTCACTGACACACAAAGGCCTGGGGTCTGTGGATAGGCTGGTTAGTGCCTCTGAAATCATCTGGAAAGTCGCTTTGTTTCTTGTAGACAGACAAGGAGAGCACGGTAGACATCAGATGTGCTAAACCAATACAAAGCCAGAATTGGAGGTAGAGGGGGGTATGCAGCTCGCAGAAGGGTTAAACAGCTCTGGATCACAGCAGTTCAGCAGTGGTAGGGGCGAGAAAAATCACAGTTGCAATTGCACAGATGTAGCAGCTGAGAGTGGTCAGAGGAAAGAGTGTTTTAGAGACAGTTTAGAATCTGGACAGTTCATTACTTATAGTCAGTCCAACAACTCAAAAATAAGGCCCATACACACCAAAAGAAATTTCTGTAAGGGTAAAAAAAAAACAAAAAACTATTCTATTATTTGCTTTTCCTAGCTACCCATGAAAATCTATTCTACACATTCTATATTTTAGGCTATGGGACACCTAACTTTAACCTTTAACTACCCCTATTTTTAACTACCCAGTGGAGTCAAATCTAAAACTATGGGACACCTTTTACCCAAAACCAAACATGAGGCACCCTTTTGAACGTTAAACTAATATGAGGCACCTTTTGACCTAAAACAAGTATGGGGCACTTTTCAACCACAACAAGGAAAATATAAAACCTGCACCCATTCAGTATCTATATAAATCAAACAACCCATGAATTTAAATGCATGAGTTAAACAATTTTTCAAAACGCACATAATCAAAATTACAAGTACAGTATAACTAGTACCTTGTAAAGCATTATTAATATGTCACTCTTCGCCCCTTGATTTACAAGGTACTTAGTTTATGTCTAATTAAAATTGATGCTCTATTAGCTTTATTTTTCAAGTCAATTACTTTTAGACAATTCAGTCTATTTACATTCACATTTCTTCACCTTTTGTTTACTGAAGAGGGAGGGGGAAGCTCCCTCCTCAGTGTGTTCCTCAAGAACTCACACACTTATGTGTGTGTCTTTCAAAAGATCACTCTGACACACTCTGGTAGGTGTCTTTCTAAGTCATCATTCCTTACAGAAGAATCCTCATTGCATTCAAACTAATACTCTGTAAATCATTACAGACCGATAGATCCATCTGATGCAAGAATTTTCCCCACTCAAAACTTTTCAAAAAAAGGTATAACAAACAAAATAGTTTAAGTTTGTGTGCTTGTAAATAATAATAATAATAAAAAAAAAAACCTTAAACATGTTGTATCTAAACTTTAAGAATAAAACATAAAAACTGATCAAAAAACTTTCCAAGCGCACACACAAAAAAAAAAAAAAAAAAAAAAACCTAAATTTTAAATCAAAAAATTATTTAACTATGGTTTTCTCTCTGCCACTATTTCAGGGTCAGATAGTAAAGAGAGAAAAACAAAACAAAAATCAAACAATTATTACTTCATGGGAAAGGCCATTTGTAAGGCTGTAAAAATCAGGCAATCAGCTCTGTTCTGAGTTTTACGATCTACCACAAGAACTTGATCAGTCTCAATGACCATCCCAGAAAAATACAACAATGCTTGCTGAGCCCAGAGTGGCAGATTTGTACGATCTAACCAGTCTCTACAATCACTAACAAAAAAACAAAACAAGTGATTGTCTATTGTGTGGAGTGCAGGAACCATCTACCCCTATTTGAGACACTCCCATTGTCACGCCAGCTGAGCAGTACAGGCATTTTTAACTAAAAATAACAAAATTCAATTTGGAATTTTAGACATCCTGACTGCAAAAATCAAATCATATCCTTCGAGGCTTCCCCTTAACATTTGAGCAGAAACAGGAGCTTTAATGCTAAGGTCCTCAAATAATAAACATTTAGTTACACACAAGAGACAAAGAGAGAGAGCGAATTCGTCTTTATGCCGGGTCCTGGTTTCTTTATTCCTAGAAGACAAAAATCTAAAACATTACTAACCTTTGACTGGGGTCCTAGGGACCCTTTGGACAGTACCTAACTCATTTTCTATTCTTTCTCTCACCAACATACCTACCTCATCCCTGATTTCTTTAAATTGCTGCCACAGTTTTCCTAAATCATGCCTAAGCTGCTGATTTTCAGATTTTAAACATTCATTTTTAGTCTTAAGGACACTAAATGGAACATACTTTGCAGATTTACATTCATGCTGATGAACCCTTGGCAATTTTCTCTGCTGGGGTCTGGCAATGCTCCACCTAGCAGAGTACACCACATTTTCCCTTCTATAGGTTCTACAATTTATAGGTGTATTACTGTATATCTGTTTCACTGAGCGGCAAGACTTAAAAATATGCCCCAATTGCCCACACAAATTACACTTCATATTTCTATTTTTCTTGATATTGTCTCTGCTCTGTACAGAAGAGACATTTTCCGATCTAGGAATTCTAGACTGTGTTTAGGGCACAACCTCTTTTGGAATATTACATATTGAGAGTCCCCCTGGTATATTTTTGCTCATACTCTTAATGGGGCGAGTCTCACAAACCTTCTGAACCACCCTTGGTTCTTTGATAACACTAGATTCCAGCGTACATGGTCTAAGGTGGCATGCTGCTGTCTGCACATCTATGCCATTGCTTTTCAAACATGTAGCAGGGGGTTCAGCTGTCATAACTGAAGAGGGCTTATTATGCTGCACATCTGCTTTTTCTAATGATGCCTCTTCCAGCAATTGTGCATGCAACCTTAAAGTGGACCAACACCCAGGATTTTGACTATCCTGGGTTTTGGTCCACTTCGGCGGGGCACCCCGATCGGGGGTGCCCCGCTGTGTGAAACCCCCCAGAAACCCCAAAAAACTCACCTCTCAACGCTCCCACGTGAGCGCCGCAGCCAATCCCCGCCAACGTCCAGGCGGGGATCAGGAACGTCCAGGCCGCTTCCGCCGCCGCCGCCTCCCGCGCGTCACTCTCGGCGCGCGCGCGCCCCCGCCGGCCATTCACAGAGGGCCGGCGCGGGCGCGCGCACGTCTGGAGGGGTGCGCGGGAGGCGGCGGCGGCGGAAGCGGCGGCGGATCAGGTAAGGTGTTTTTGGGGTTTCTGGGGGGTTTCACCCCGCGGGACATCCCGATCTCGGATGTCCCGCGGGGTGGGGGGTGATCGGCCCGGGAATCTTATAGATTTCCGGGCCGATCACCCCTGGGTGTTGGTCCACTTTAAATCAGCATTGCTGGAAACTTGTTCTAACAGATCAAACTTTTTCTGAGAAGCAATAAGTGCTGTTTGGAGATCCTTAATCAAATTATCTTTTGCTTGGATGGAATTCTCCAAAGCAATGCAGCAAGACCACAAGCCTTGCATTACCCAGCCTTTAATTTTGCTCTCAGAAATTTTAACATCAAAAACATTTGTTTTCAAAAAGTCCTGCATCAATACCCATGATTGTCTAGCATCATCAGGGAGTTCAAATGGACCTCCATAGCGCTTAATGCGTTTCAAAATCCATGCATCAATAGCATTAGCACCAACATCACACCTATTCATCATGGTGGCTAAGTAGCTAATTAACTGATTATATAAACAGAAACAACTTCTCAAACTTTGCAACACTTTGCAGCTTATAAAGACACAATAAGTATATTCTATTTGTTATGCTGATCTCTACAACATCCCATCCTCGTCGCCAAATGTTTTGCTGGTGGCCAAACACACACCCAAATATCTAATACTTTACAAATTAATGCCCAGGGCAGGGCTACTATAAATGCAGGTTCTTTATATTGTTTTAAAGAGATCAGAGCATAACTAATAAAGAATATTGCTTTATTCTAAATAAGATATAAAGAATATAAATATACAATATACTTATGTACAGAAAGAAAGCTTAACAAAGGTAAAAATACATATAAATACAGGAAAACTTCACCACACAGTCATAAATAGCTTAAGACTTAGTGGGATACATATTACATCACCACAGAAACAGCCATTGTCTGAGATTCATTAGCCAGGAGCAGGGGAGGCGACAGACAAGGGGTTTGTGGGAAAACAACACTATGTCCCTGACACAGGTAGTGCACCCTAATATCCACACACCAATACAGCATCACCATTCAGTAACATCACCTTTCCAATGGGAACTTGAATGGGAAATCAGCACCACTTCACCACGAAACAGAGGGGGCTTCTGTCGTCATCTGTCTTAAGCCGGAGGAATCTTCACAGTAACAGCGGAGAGACAGGAATTATTAACCTGTGCTTTGAGACGTCTTAGCACAGTGTGGTTGCCACGAATAATATCCTGTCTTTCCGCTGTTACTCTGAAGATTCCTCAAGCTTAAGACAGATGACGACAGAAGCCCCCTCTGTTTCGTGGTGAAGTGGTGCTGATTTCCCATTCAAGTTCCCATTGGAAAGGTGATGTTACTGAATGGTGATGCTGTATTAGTGTGTGGATATTAGGGTGCACTACCTGTGTCAGGGACATAGTGTTGTTTTCCCACAAACCCCTTGTCTGTCGCCTCCCCTGATCCTGGCTAATGAATCTCAGACAATGGCTGTTTCTGTGGTGATGTAATATGTATCCCACTAAGTCTTAAGCTATTTATGACTGTGTGGTGAAGTTTTCCTGTATTTATATGTATTTTTACCTTTGTTAAGCTTTCTTTCTGTACATAAGTATATTGTATATTTATATTCTTTATATCTTATTTAGAATATAGCAATATTCTTTATTAGTTATGCTCTGATCTCTTTAAAACAATATAAAGAACCTGCATTTATAGTAGCCCTGCCCTGGGCATTAATTTGTAAAGTATTTGGGTGTGTGTTTGGCCACCAGCAAAACAGGGCATTAGGAAGGAAATGTAAAAGAAATCAAAGCTTAAAGCCAACTAAAATCTGATCTGGGTTTTGTTCCACCTGTTTTCTTACATCGATCTACACTCCAATGGCACAAATGCAGGCTCTCATCCAATCAGAAATCATCGCCATGCATATTCATACCCAGCAATGAGTTCTGAATGGAACAATTGCCGGGTGTCGCCCACTGATCAATTCCCTGTGCTGCGTGCACCATAAGACTGAGGGTGTGTATATGGATGATCCCAGAGGTTTAACACACACAATAAATTGGTATGTGACCTGATGGATGGGAAAGCTGTGACCCGGCCCCATAACCTTTTAGACTAAAATTCTGTAAGGTATTTTTCAAAATCTTTCCCAAAAAACATCTGTATCTGTGATGGGGAATTTCTGCAAGTGATGTATGTAATTTTACCAATGAGGTTTATATATATATACACACACATTTTTTTTCTGCATACCCTATGGGGTGCTGCCATTTCTAAAAGCCAAAATAAATATCCACACCTCATTGGAAAAATGATGTATCTCATCTGTAAAAATCTGTAAAAAAAACTCCTATTACAGGTACAGGTGATTATTGGGGAAAACATATTATTGCACTTTCCTGTGTGTTAAAATGAAACAGCTCAATCTGCTGCAGGTTGCAATACACACCTCAAGGCACACCCAGGGTACAACTTACTTCATCAAATAATTAGCATGACACCCAGTGGCCCCCTATTTGCTTCTCCACAGGTTCTTTTACAGTTTTTACCTCAGGTTCCAGTAGCCCCCCATTTGCTTCTCCACAGGTTCGTTACAGTTTTTACCTCAGGTTCCAGTAGCCCCCTATTTGCTTCTCCACAGGTTCTTTTACAGTTTTTACCTCAGGTTCCAGTAGCCCCCTATTTGCTTCTCCACAGGTTCGTTACAGTTTTTACCTCAGGTTTATGCCTTTTTGTAACATCTCTGTGCCATGCTCTTTCGAAAATGGTGGTTATTCTTAACACGAACAATGGCTTAGGTTGTCACCTGGTCGGTATTTTTTTCTTTACTTTCCCGGCCACCCGCAGTGCTGGTATTTGTTTTTTTTATTGATAATTGATGATGGGAAAAGTATACCAATTACAATTAAAAAACCTGTAAAAAAACAAATACCAGCACCACCAAGCCAGTGACAAGTAGAGTAAAAGAAAATACCCGCCAGGTGGCAACCCTAGCAATGGATGAAGCATAAAATGTGAACATGTTAGTTCCTGGTGTTTGAAAATAATGCATTTATATTTTTGTTTTACCATGTTGTCCCATAAGGTGCCACCATAAGTGTTATAGTGGACATTGACATCAACATTTCCGTGGTAGTATCTGCTTTGATTGCCACTTTCTATACCCTTGTTGGTGGACTGTACTCCGTTGCATATACTGATGTTGTCCAACTCTTCTGCATTTTTATAGGCTTGGTAAGTAAAATACTATATAGCAATATCAACCAATAATTTGACATATGCTTTTAAAATGAACAACCAAAAGGCCAACACCAGGCAAATAAGATTTACTGATCCAAAACACTATAATTCTGCCTTCCCAATTATTAAAGCAATTGAGAGATTCTGGATCATTTCCTCAAGGCTTCACCACAAGGAGCCTGATTTATCAAACGTCAGCACCTGCTAATACTACTCAGTGCCAATATTTTGCCTCAGCGACAATCAGTGCGCAATTTAACAAATAAGAAACAGGAAGGGCCAATAGGTCTGGCAGCATGTGTACAATTTATTACTAGCACCATATAGTTTGCCATGCCTGGCACTCTTGTTTAAGCTGCGCCAGTTTAGAGTAGCGCTGTAGGTTATGCTATGCTATTTTGTACAGAACTTGCATTGTGACTTGTCAATAGTGTAAATTCAGGAATTAGATGCCAATAAATGTCATTTAATTTTTCTTTTAAAGTATATTATCTATGCTTTTTCGCCTTAACAATGTGTCCTGAGGAGCCCAACAACTAAAACGTAGCTAAAACGCACTGTAAAATGTCTCCAGCAATGGTGTCCTATAACCAGAGGAGTAGCTAGGCTTTCTGGCACCCGGGTCAAAGATTCAAAATGGCGCCCCCCACCTGTGCTCAGGACCCCCTTTGGTGCCCCCTTAACTTGCTGCACCAGGGGCAATTGCCCCTCCTGCTCCCCCCTAGCTACGCCCCTGCAAAGATAAACCAGCAGCCAGCGCTGGTTAAATACAGCACCAATCATTTTGGCATGCCAAAAAAAAATCAATATGGTGGGCAGCGCCTAAAAGACAGCGGTACAGAGTGGCCTTCACTGGCACTGTTATAATCGAAATACGGGTTCAATAGGTGCTAACACAGGCCAGCCAATACCTAGTGCCCCAATCCAAGCTGATTATTTTACATTGGACGTTGTGACTTGCAGCGCCTATCCATACAAATAGCAATAGCACTCCAAAACAGGGCGAATGCCAGCACAATGTCATTACGCTGCTATATGGGGATCAACACTCTTGCTTCTAATTTGTTTTCGGCAGAAAGCTGGTAAACATTTAATACAAAAGAGAAAGGTGTCAGCCACTGAGACCAGTTTATAACTAACCCGAGGTACACGTACAAAAGCAACACAATAGAAAAAAAGAGAACCACATCACACAAACCTGTGGACAAGCATATAATCCAATAATCTGTTTTTAACTCGATTTTCGGGACAGATTATGTGATTAGTTGATAACTAACATGATTGTGGCTTTGGTTCCTTTAAATCATTAAATAGCAGTATCCCGGGGCCACTGCTACTCTTCTTCAGTGGACACTTACCTGACTACTTCAAATGACCCATGCCAATGGGACCTGCTGTATAGTCATGCAACATGCAGTAGCTTTCCCATAGCTTTCGACTTCCATCATTGCAAAGGAATGTGTACTACCATAAGGTAAGGTTGTGGGCTGCAGTAAGTGATGGATGGAGGAGTAAAGCTTGCTGCTTCAATTTTTTATGCATGATCAGGTTAATTGCAATAAGTGCAATAAGTTATTCCTAGCTATGAAAATACATTTAATAACTTTCCAATCTCGACTCCACAAAAGCTGACTCAAAATTACCTCCTAACATCAATTATTGATCCTAATGTTAGTTTAGGAAAATTGTCAAGGACAAGGCAGCTGATATCACTCGTGTTATATTATAATTACAACAGCAGACTGGTTACTATAAAGAGTGAAGAATGCTTGAAATTATTGTCTTTTTCTATTAATCATGGTTACCTCCAGGGGGAACATGTGCAGGCAAAATTTCTTTGCCTCAAAAAGGGTTTTATAGGGGCTTTTACCCATCCGTGCACTGTGAACAACACAACTCCGTGAACACACCAGTGAATAAACACCATGTGAGTGACTATACAAGTGAATTACAAACTAAGGGGAAGTGAAGTGCACATGTGCACGGAACGGTGGGCTGCCCCTAAACTCAGCACTCAGGGAGCAATTGGGTGTTAGGTGCCTTGCTCAAGGCAACTTCAGTCATGTCCCATGGTTGTAAAATAAAAATCACAGTGTCCTAAAAAGGGGTTCAGCTATGAGATTGGTCCAACACCAGTGCAGAGCTTGCTCAGAAATAGCAGCAGGCACTTTCTTCCAAGAAAAACATCAAGGCAGATTGACAGTTTGCAGGAAGTACAGGCAATGGACTGCAGAGAACTGGGATAATGTTATTTTATCTGATGAAGCCCTCTTCAGACTGTTTGGGACATCTGAACATCATGCATTGCACATTACATTTGTGAGTTGTGATGCAGTACTCACTGGTGTCTATGATTCCTCACCTCTGGTTTCCCTTGCATTTTCGATGGCCTTTAGGGTCCTCAATTCTAACCTGTTCTCTTGCCTGACAAGTTTCAGGAGCCACCTTCACCTCTTCTACTGTTGAACCACTGGAGCTGCACACTGATCCCGCTAGCTCTACTCCACTGGGCTGGAAGGAGGGCCAGGGCAATAGTGGAGGCCATGGTTGTCACTGGTTGTCACCGTCAACTGGTTGTGTAGCCACAGTACAGGACAAATGGCTGGTCTGAATAGGCCTATCACTTTTTCCATTACTTTTTTAACTTAAACCCCCATGAATGTTATTTTGAGTACCATTTTACAGTGACTTAATTTGAGTGAGTGAAAATAGCCAAGCAAATAGATGTTAGCTATAGAAAATCAGCATTGTGCCATCCCCACTTAGAACAGGTTCTTTTTACTAAACCTTATGTTAGAATATTAATACACTCTAAGAGAAAGAACTGATAAGGTGATAATGATGCAGAACAAGGGCAGAGATCAGAGGAAAGTGGTTAGCTTGTAGATGGCCCTCATGTTTGTATGTTTTTGCTGGTAATTGGTTTCATGGGATATATATAGGTATATTTTACTTAGATAACAGCTGGAGCTTTTAGTATGTAATGTAGAAAGAGCTTTTAGTAATGTATTACTATATACTGTTCCATTCAAGCTGATTAAAAAGCTAGATATATCTAACAAAAACTGATACCCTAAAACTTGCTTTACTGTTACTAATTCTAACTGAATATTCTGCAAAATGTCACCCTTGTAAAATGTGGGGATAGTTCAATGCATTTGTTGGTTTATATGAAATCATTTATTAATACCACACTTGGCATTTGGATCACATTCATTTTTGTATATTTTGTTTTTGTTTAATGCATTGTCACTGTCACATATATTAGTTTCTGCTTCAAACTGTTTCATAGCAGTGTCTTGTCGTGGTTGACCTTATCAAATTTGATAGAGACTTTTTTTGCAACAAAACAAAATGCATTTCTCATAGGCCATTTACTATTACTGCTCCCCCCTTACTTGCCCGATGTAGCCTAACTACTTGAGTCCATTGCTCCCATTCATTGTTGTTTAAAGATAGCCACAGTACATCAATACTACAACACCTGGCCCTGCTGGTATACCAGCCCTAATGCCTTTCATTATGGGACCAATGCTCTACCACCCCTTATGCCTTTCATTATGGGACCAGTGCTCTACCAGCCCCTATGCCTTTCATTATGGGACCAGTGCTCTACCAGCCCCTATGCCTTTCATTATGGGACCAGTGCTCTACCACCCCTTATGCCTTTCATTATGGGACCAGTGGTCTACCAGACCCTATGCCTTTCATTATGGGACCAGTGCTCTACCAGCCCCTATGCCTTTCATTATGAGACTAGTGCTCTACCAGCCCCTATGCCTTTCATTATGGGACTAGTGCTCTACCAGCCCCTATGCCTTTCATTATGAGACTAGTGCTCTACCAGCCCCTATGCCCCTATGCCTTTCATTATGGGACCAGTGCTCTTCCAGGGGTGCCCTGAATCACTTGAGTTTAAATTTTTGAGAAAATTGTGCTTTCTCGAACAAGATGAAAATACTCACTCCAGAAAAGATGTCTGCTTAATCGAGATAGAAAGAGGGTAAAAAGAATGTTTTTTTCATCTGAAACTGTGCAAGAATGCATTCTCTGAAACCATGCAAGAATGCATTCATGCATGGTGCTAAATCAACCCTCTTGCTGCAAGATTTTTATCTTCCAAATCTTTTCAGTTTGTTTTTACAACTAAATCCTTGTAATCCCTAATCAAAATGGCCCTACTTGTTTTTCATTCAGTTCCACACATTTCTAATCATTATTAGCCACTACTCCTTTTTTGGCATTGATACAGAAGCAGAATCAATATAGATTGGATATAGTAGCATTTCACTAAAAAATAAATTATCTGATCTGCAATTACTGGATGGTTTTTAAAGAGGAACAACACCATTTTACTCTAGCGGTTATTGTTCCTCTCAGATTGGGGGCATCTCGATTTGGTAGCCGGAAAAACTCACTTTCCTGACGTTCCTACTGAGTCCGCAGCACCCATCCATAAAGGCCTGGCGTGGGTTCATTCACAGCTAGAGGTTAGCGGGGATGCTCACAGAGATGCAGTAAGGGCTCAAAGAGCAGGTAAGTGAAACGGGAGCTCTGGGGACTTTCCCAGAGGGGGTCCCAAATCAGGATGCCCCAAGGAGTGGGACCCAGATGGCCCTGGAGTCAGATTCCAGGGCTACTGATGTTACTCTTTAATGCATGTAATTACATTTTAATACTGTTCCTTTACTACCTAAAGGCCTCATGTAATATAATTTAATGTAATATAATTTAACTAATGGTGTGCTTTAAGATGTGTACAGCAACAATTATTTTTTTCATATTGCAGTGGATCAGTGTACCATTTGCCATGACTCACCCAGCAGTTACAGACATCACAGTGACAGCCGTGGAAGAAGTCTACAAGACTCCTTGGCTAGGTAGCCTTCAGAAAAAAAATATCTGGAATTGGATTGACAGTTTCCTGCTTCTGGTAAACAATCAATCATATCTTTAAACCTTTCTATGCTGGTGTAGCTGTATGACCCTGTGACACAATGAAAGCTTCAATGTCATTTCCATGAATGTCTGAATAATGTCTGTATTTTAGTAATCCCTATTATCTCATGTTTTCTTCCTATTATAGTAATGTGTGGTAAATACTACATACACTGAGTTGCCCAATGTTCTTTCAAATACATATTTTAATATGTATTGTTTATAAATATTTAATAAATATATATATATCCTAAATGGAATAATTTCTTTAAAAAATAATCATTTTTTATATAGAACATAGAATCATACAGAACAGTTGATGGCAGAAGGAGACCATATGATCCATCTAGTCTGCCCTTATGTGTATACTGTATGTACTCTTTATCTTAGGATAGCTGTATGCTTATCCCAGTCATGTTTAAATTCACTTACTGTCGATTTTTCAACTACCTCTGCTGGAAGTTTGTTCCAAGCATCTACTATTCTTTCTGGAAAATAATATTTTCTCCTGATTTTTCCTGCTACTAGCTTCAGGTTGTGCCCCATTTTTCTATCATCAGGTTTCTTCTTAAAAACACTTCCCTCTTGAACCAAATTCAATCTTTTCAAATATTTAAATGTCTCAGTCATGTCCCCTCTCTCCCTTCTTTTCTCTAGACTGTATAAATTAAGTTTTTCAGTCTCTCTTAATATGTTTTAGGTTTAAGTC
Organism: Gastrophryne carolinensis; assembly: GCA_027917425.1. Classification (NCBI taxonomy): domain Eukaryota; kingdom Metazoa; phylum Chordata; class Amphibia; order Anura; family Microhylidae; genus Gastrophryne; species Gastrophryne carolinensis. The sequence goes on from CM051236.1 coordinate 210,644,396, forward strand.
CTTCTATTATTTGTGTTGCCCGCCTTTGGACCCGTTCTATTTGAATAATGTCTTTTTGCAGGTAAGGTCTCCAGAACTGCACACAGTATTCTAGCTGTGACCTCACCAGGGATCTTTACAGTGACATCACAACCTCCCTCTTCCTACTGGTGATGCCTCAAGCTATATATGCTGCTTGCTTTTCTGGAAGGAACATATTTGAAGTCCAACATTGTTCTATTTGCAGATGCTAGGAGGAATTCCTTGGCAAGCCTATTTTCAGAGAGTTCTGTCTGCTTCTTCTGCAACCTATGCCCAAGTACTATCATACTTGGCAGCTTTTGGATGTTTAATAATGGCAATCCCCTCTGTCCTCATTGGAGCCATTGGAGCCTCTACAGGTAAGTTGCAGTCACAGTGTGTTTTAGCAGTATATTAGGCCACATTGACAGGTGCCTATATGGGGGGTCACGCTAAATATTTAGTGAATCCAGTGTGCCTTGCAGTGTGCATTGCGATGTGGATTGCAACCTACATCTTGGTGCGCTTTATTAGTGTGTCAAAAAAATTATACAGGCGAGGCACGTCATTTTTCCTATGTGGTTTGCTATGCAAAACAAATGGCCATAGAGTGCTGTTATTTTCAAACTTTAAAACTCTCACTGAGATGCAGGTTGCAATGCAATGCAATGCAATGCTCTGGCTTCACCAGATAATTAACTGAGTCATTGGGTGGATAGGAGGAGGTTTCTTCTGATGATACAGCCAGTCAGCATTACCAGGCTGTGTATAGTATGTATAGTAGCACTTCTCTTTCCTCCTTAATTTTAATGTAACCCATAAAATTGCTCTCAAAGTAATCAGATTACAGTTTGTACCAACTTTAGTGCAACAGTGCAATGACCTGTTTGTTCTTCTGATGCTCGCCTCCTTCAATGCTGTAAATCATGGTGATCCACAGCTTGCAGCAATCATCACTTTTTGTGAACCCCAGTGCATTTATTTTATATGGTTCTGTCCATTTTAGACAGTGTAACAACATACATGATTGTACTTTAAAGTGGACCAAAACCCACCCTGAAGTCTATGAGACTCAGGCATACTCGTTCCCCTGGGTCATCTAGATTCGGGATGCCCCGTTGTGTCAAACCCCCCAGGTCGCCCGAAAACTAAAGGGTAGCAGGGGATGTGGCCACCAGCGCACTCAGATCCACTCAACTTAAACAGGCTCTAGGACAAAGCGGCGGTCATGAATCCGAGCACGCTGACTAGCCAAGAAGCTGGGCATGTGCCTTAGGACCGAGGAAGTGTGAGTGAGATAGGGCGACCTGGGGGGTTTCACACAGTGGGGCACCCCTGATCTGGGTGCCCAGGGGGGCAAAAACCTAAACCCAGGATAGTCAAAATCCTGGGTTTTGGTCCCTTTTAAGAAGTTGTTCCAGATTGCCTTTAAAACAATCAGTTAAGGAGCATTTAATGCTGCATCATTATATTTCTACATTATATCTTGATTTGGAATGCCGCTCCAAGCAAGCTGTAAAAGGAAGCCCCAAATCTGAACAACTTAACTGGTTTGCACTCCCATGCAGCTTTGGCACCCAACATTACTGCTGGTACTCAATAGGGTTTCCAGAGCATGCAAACCATGTTGGCGATTACGTGGGGCATGAGACTGCCTATTGAATGTGATGGTACTGGTAAGTGGTTCTACCTGATTTCTGGCTTCCTTTACTAATATGTGCAATGGTCCATCCCAAAATGGAGTGTGAGTGAACCTTCAGCAAGTTTTTGTGTTTGCTTCTTGAAATATTGCATTTGTATAAGCGCCATCAACTTCCATTGTGCTGGACAAAGTCCCTACTATATTTTAACTTATTAAAGTTTTTTTTTATTGTATACCTACATTGTATAACTAAAAGAAAGACATATTGGACTCAGACCTACTCAAATGTTATTTTACAGACTGGAATCAAACGGAATATGGATTACCTGATCCAGAGGAAAGAGAAGAAGCAGATATGATTCTACCCATTATACTTCAGTATCTGTGCCCACCTTACATTTCTTTTTTTGGCCTGGGTGCCGTGTCTGCTGCAGTGATGTCATCTGCTGACTCCTCTATTTTGTCAGCCAGCTCAATGTTTGCCAGGAATATCTACCAACTTTCTTTTAGGCAAAATGTAAGTTCATTTTATATAATCCAATTGGCTTAACCAATTTGTTAAAACAATCCAAATACTGAGAAGTTGCTATGGTTTAGCATATTTAAGGGCGCTGCTTTATTACTCACTATTTCTATCTTTGCACTAGCCTCTCTTGTGGGTTAGTTTGCTGCCTGAAATTGTATCGGCACATTTGTTATCTATATCTAACAGGAAATGGGCAATCCACTTGAAAGCATATTTAAAGAGTTTGAAATTAAAATTAGGGTCAATGGTTTACTGTAAAGGCTAATGTAAAGGTAATGGGTAAAACATTATTTATATATAAAAAAAGTCCTATTTGTCAGACTTTTCAACAGAGCTCAGATCGGCAGTGTTGGAGCAGAAGAACCTCTCATGCTTAGCTTTTGTTGGTCCAGTGATAAATATCATGCTCCCGAAACCCTGTGAACTAACACTTAGAGGCCGATTCATTAATAGCGCCAGGTAGCGACAGATGAGCGACTGTAGCGTGATTTTTTCAGCGCCAGCCAGTATTCGCTGTGCTTGGCCGGCATTAGCTTGATGACAGCGACTCAGTCGGTGTGCGGTAATGTTGAATACGGGCTGGGGGGTCGCTGTTTCACAGGTCCAGCGTTGTATGTGAGCGCCTGACAACGAATGGCCAGAGCGAACGGCTAGCTTCATATTCATCAACAAATCACGCTCCGAATGTGCTGTCGCTGTCCATTCCTTGTTTAAACCCCAGAGCGCTGGCAGCGATGTGTATTAACTAGTTTTTAACCCCTAAACAACCATATTTTTTGAATGTAACATTATACAAGTTTTTAGAATCATTTTGTAATATGAATACATTAATCTCAGACATGTTAGATCAATTCTGCACATATTTTTTTTTAATTTTTTTTTGACTTAAAAATAAATCCTAACATTGCAGAAGTGTTCTCCGATTTTTTGACATTAAAAAAAAAAAAAAAAATTAATACCAATTAATTATGAATAATTATAGATTGCTCCATTGAAATGCATTGGACATCGCCAGGGAGCGACAGCTCATACCTGGCGCTGTGAGGGAATTTGCAGCGGCGCTGTTCGGTCCAGGCGGCTTCATGATGAATGCCGCGCTAGCCGTCGCTCTCGCCGGCGCTAGCCTCATTTTGCTTGATAAATGCGTCATTGTGACCGCCGCCGGGCGTACTTGAGTCGGTAGTCGCCGTTAGCTGCCGCTACCTGGCGCTCGTAAGACACTACCTGGCGCTATCGCTTGATGAATAAGGGCCTAAGTCCTTGGCCAATATGGAACTGGCCACATTCTCTGAATACACCCCATTAAGGGTGAGAGCCAAAACAGCGAGGCCCAGGGTAAGACAACGGGCACTTTGAGAGTGCAATAGATAGGCATAAGGGGAGCTTTGTGCCACTATGCCACTACTGATGTAAAGTCTTTGTGGACTTTCCCTTTAAAATTAAATTCCTCATTGGTGGACTTTCCTACAGGCCCCAGATAAGCAGTGGTATAGCCGGACAAAGCTCTACTACTTACTTCTCATTGCTTCCACAGCATCTTTTGTGCTCCAGCAGCCCTGGTATCTAACACCAGTTCATGCAACTCCTGCTTTTGCCTTGGTGGAGGTGCTCGGCAAAGTATGAAGCTAGGCTGGGTTACCCATAGAGAATAATGAGCGTCTTCGGGTGGCCTCATAAACATCCTCCCTGAGGTCTGAATCTGGGACTACAGGACCCTGCAAGAGAAAGCAGAACCCCTGGGATTGCAATAGATATAAAAGAATCAGCGACAGCGAAGTTGCTGCTATAGCACCGCTGATCAGAGGTAAGTAGATAAGTCCACACAAGTGGACTTGACCTTTGAGGAGTGCGTGGATCTGTGGATATTACCTAAGACTCCAGCACTGGACAGGTCCATGTGGGGATAGATGACTTGCTTACCTTATTGCCACTCCTGCGCACCGATCGGTCTCCTGCAGCCCTGGTTTGTGAAGCTGGGAGCTGAGCTTTGGCTGGCAGATGGGCATGGCCTGTGTATGGCTGGCTCCACTTGAAAACAATGGGGGTCGCCATACTCCAGGAACTTCCCTTACAGTAGTTACATAGGCCGCGCCAAGCCATCCGATCCAAAAGAGCAGCTCATGGTTTCACAAACCAGGACTGTGGGAGACCATTTGGTGGTGCATGAATGGCGGTCAGGCAAGCAGATTGTCTATCCCCCATTGGCACTGCCCGACAGGGCTTTTGTTATTGAGATTGAAAAGTTCCCCAATGTTTATTCAATAAGTTCACCAAATAGGGGTACATAAATAACACCTCCGCATGTGGGAAGTGTAAAAGCTTTCCAAAGAAGGAGTTTGGCCAATTTAGTAAATTACTTTTAAGTAATTAACGACACATCATTATTGATAAAGATCTTTAGGAATGGTTCAAAAAGTCATATAATGTATCACAAACGCCAGCGAACAAAAGCCAAAACACTCTTTTCTTTTCTCTTAAAGGCATCAGAAAATGAAATAGTCTGGGTCATGCGGATCACTGTATTCATGTTTGGAGCTGCGGCTACAGCCATGGCATTGCTGGCAAAATCAGTGTATGGACTTTGGTATCTGAGCTCTGACCTGGTTTACATTGTCATCTTCCCACAGCTCCTTTGCGTCCTGTTTATCAAAGGGACCAACACTTATGGTTCTATTGCAGGATATGTGTTTGGACTATTTCTCAGGATAAGTGGTGGAGAACCCTACCTGTACTTACCTGCACTGATCTGCTATGGAGATTGCTATGAAGAAAATGGCGTGCTTATACAAAGATTTCCCTTTAAAACCCTCTCTATGTTGGTCTCGATGTTAACAAACATAACCATCTCCTACTTTGCCAAGTGGCTGTTTGAAACAGGTAGATTGGCACCTACTTCAGATTTCCTTAATGCTGTGGTAGCTAAGCACAGCGAAGAGAATATGGACAAGACAACATTAGTGAAAAGTGACAATATTAACTTATCTGAGTTAGCTCCAGTGAAACCAAGACAAAGCTTGTCACTGGGTACAACATTTGTAAATAAGGAGGCCATCAGTGATTTGGACTCAAGCCCAGAGTCTCCCGATACTGATAACAAGGACCTATGATATAACCAAAGCTGCTCCACTTGCATATTAGGCCATTAACACTCTGTATACTGAATACAAAGGCTAAGTAGTATTTTAATAAGGATATACGTTTTTTGTAAACAGTTGTTATGCACAAATCATCACAAGAACCCTCCCAGTAATGAAGGCACTTGTAATATTGTATGTATTTTCTGTTCATCAAGAATTGATGGATTTATCTATAACCAATGTTGATTCAATGTCTTAATATTTTGAGAGCTTTTATTTTATGTGAAGATTATAGCAATAAGCAATTTGTTCATAAATATAAAGAAACATAATAAGATACATTTTACTTTCAAGCTAATATAGTCAACAAACATTCAATTTAGTAAGTGTGCATTGTCTAGAATGCTCTAGGGAATGTTCTCTCGTGGATTCTTCCAACAGACTCCAAACCAGAGCTGTCCAGCATCCCAATAATCTCCACACCAGGTCACACACTTCCAGTTTCGGTCTTGCAGGATGAATACATTGAAGTACGTGGCCAAGCCAAGGCACCTACAGAGTATAATGGTTGTCTTGGGTGGGGCTTGGTCTCCACACACTCCCACCCTGAGGCAAGATGAACACAGTGAAATCATGAACATGCAGGGCTCTGGGGAGAGCTGCAAGAGAGACTGCATTGATAAAGGGGACACTTGTGCCACAATGGCAGTTCTTCTCTATAATCCCATATAAAGTTTATCAAAGTGGATTTTTACCTTTAAGCGGACCTCCAGTCAAAAAATAACCCCCCAATGATCAGTGGCAAAGGTTGTTAGAGAAGGCTCAACCCTATGCAGATGTTATTGAATATATATACAGATGCTGTGCTTCTGGACTCCATGTGAGAGGTCATCTTGCTACACACCTGAAGGCCCTGCTTATGAGCATGTAATACATTTACAGATGCAGTTGCATGGGAGGGGCCATCTTGCTACACAACTAAGAGTCTTGCATACATATCAGCATAAGGTGGAGGGCTATGCCAGCACATAGACACACTGTAGCTGAGCTGGCAGCTTCCTTATGATCAGCCCATCCAGCTAGAGAGAGATTGTATCTGTTTTTACACACAATATTATGGTAAAATGAGATTCTTTCTCTAGCTAGCTGGATTGATGAAAAGTTCCCAGCTGGGCTGCAGTGTGCCTAGACCAAACTGAGTTAGATACATGCATCGTGGGAGAGATCTCTGTCATGCACATTCACACACTGAATCAACAGCTGGTGGAGGAAAGAAAAGCTGTGTATAAGGGAATGTAACTCTTTGTATCTCTATAGAGAGGCACAATAGAACATTTAAACATTTGAAACAATGTTTCTAGGAGCACTCAGCTCTAAGCAGAGCCATTATGATCCATTACAACGTATGGCTTTCTACTTCTGGCTAGAGATAATGGATGATTTCACAGGGACTTAAGGCAATTTTGATGATGGGACTGGGTTTTTCAGAAGCAGGGCTGTCCGGTGTGTAGCCATATGCTCCTATGCAGTTCAGGAGAGCAACATTTGCATGCTATTCCACAAAATCTGCATTGAATTAGGCTCTCTCAAATAGGTTATGTCACAGAGGGGGCTTTAGGGGAGCAATTTACTCATCTTAAATTTTTAGATTGTCGGTCCACTGTGTAAATCTGACTTCATGTCTGTACATTAAAAAGCACATCTACTTCTCTATAGTTTATGTTATACTCCTTAAAATAATTGTTTTAAATTCCAGCACCAGCATATATGCAATGTGTAAGTTTTCCATTCAATTAAAATTGTCATCAGTTAGTTATAGTTTATTGACAGTTATTGCAAAGCCAATTATTTTCATTTGCACATTGACGTACTATAGTCTGAGGTCACATTAGATTTTACTATGTTTTGAATTATGGAAACCAAAAACTTTCTGTATGTTTTATTAATGTATTTTGTTTTATGTCACATCCAACATGGGTCTCAGGTAAACAAAGTGAAAAAACTAAAGTCATAAACTAAAGTCCTAAAAGTCTTGTCCAGAAAAATATAAAATGTGTATATTACAGTAAAATAATGCTGACATGCAATAATGCTAAATAGCAAGAACCCCAAAATTTAATTTATAGCCGTTTGAGCCACTTTTACAGAGAAAAACAGAAATGACAGTGTGAGTGGGACAGCATTGTTAGGATCTCCAGTATTATACTGACCTCTGAATTTAGTCATTGACCACTGCTTACAGAAGAAAACAGAGGGCATGGCTCATCTCTTTGATCATGTATGGTGACACAAAAAAGCCTCTGAAATGCAACAGGAGAAAGTGGTGGCACCTACATGGATATGCAGTGGAGACAAAGTGTAAGCATTTATTTTGGAGTATCTACTTTCATATCACTCATTTACAATATGCAGCATCATCAAGAATTATTGGCGACAATCACAGCTACAGTTCATGAAAAGCTTAATAACTATGCAAATATGAGACCCTATATTATAGTTTGTATAATCTAACTTGTTCTTTCATTTACACACATAGGATACATGTTAACATTTGTAGCATAATGATTTCAATGGTAACAAGAAAAAGCATAAAAATAATTATGCACTGTTGATAGCAGCACGTCTATGCAGATACTGGTGATTAAGGACAATCTGCTTTCCATGCTAGAAGGAAATATTCTCACTGTTTAAAGAAAAAGTTCACTCTCATAGAAGACCTCAGATCAGCAGTATAGGATACAATACAGACCTGTCTGTACAAATCTGTAAGACCATAGCAGATTGCTTGACATTTACAAACTGGACCCTCTGCTTACCTGACCAGGTGGACATTGTGTGCAGTAACTACCAGTTCTGCAAGGGGGAAGGAAAAGTGAAGGAATGGCAACAGAGTTTTTTTTTCCCAAGTGTATACAATTACTGCTGGAAGAAGTCATTTTGATTTGTTTAATGCCCCCATACAGCCGTAACCAAAATGCTTTATTTACTTTCACCGTTGCCGCTGCTGAGTCTGGATCTGGGGGCAAATCTCTTACTGGTCTTCATGTGTGCAGCAATGTGTTCATGTGCCCCCACCATCTCCTACAGAGGGAGAATGCTGAGGCAAAGAGCACACCCCTGTTACACTGATTAGAGCAGCATGCTCCAGACAGAGGCTGGAGAGGTGCTTTTTCCAACAGTTTGTATTCAAGATTGCATGTAGAACCCAATCTCCAAATCAAATATGTTTTGAGCACCAGATCGAGTGGAAGTTGCTGCGAGGGAGAACAGTTTAGTATAGGCTTTTTAATTTTAAAAAATTTTAATTTTTAAGCCTGGATAGTCCATTTAAATAAGTGTTCCAAATTGGCTTCTCTCTATTAGCAAGATAACTCTTTGAATATCAGTGTAACCTTGTCTTTTTCTGAACAATAAAAAATGTGCTGTGAGATTTCTGGTAATCATCCTACTTCTATGTAAAAATGATGTGTATGTTGTTTTTTTGTCCTGTACGTTTTGTGATGCATTTGCTGTTCAAAGAGAAAAAGAGCTGTTTCATGTTGTCCTCGTGATTAAAATCTGCTGTATGTGCAGGGATGAATACATTCTATATCTGTCAGCTGACAGACATTTCATTTTTGGTTAGATAAAATACTATTATAAAATATAATATATTTTTGTTTCTTCAAAAACTGATATACAAATATACACATAAAACACTCAAATCATATATAGTGCCAACATTATTGAGGAAAATAATTTTGTTATATAAGCTTTATATTTATGTATGCAACCAACAAATACACATATTTATTTTATGAGTAAGCTGAACATTATTTGTTAGTATAACATAATGATATAGACATTAATAAAGTTTTTTTATATTCAATATCTTGTTTTCTTCCATGTATTTAAAGGTGAGAACACAACTTTAACTTTTGTTAAATGCGTGGATAATCAGGGGCTAAAAAGTATGACAGCTGTCATTAGCTAGTCAAGGTAAACATCATTCAGGCTAATTTGATCAAATGTATGCCTTTTTTTACTATTCAGAATAATATAGATATCTTCTATCTGTGTAGGTGTATACCGGTAAGCAATTCCTGCCCCGGCACACAATAATTTTCTCCCACCTTACCCCCTTGAGAAAAACGTAAGATAAGCCTTTTCAAAAAAACTTAAAGTCTCTGATTACATGACAATACCATACGTGTTCTAAGCACACCCACTTTAATTTCTGGGGCGTGGTTGAGTTGGGTGTTTCATGAAGAAGCTGTATGAGTTTTGAGGGACCACTGTGACATGCCATACTGAGAGCTCCAAGGGACAGAGTGGCTGTTAGACCATTTTTTATGTGGTCCTAGAAGACCGCTTCTACCCGGCGATGAAGGAAATGGAGTAGAGGCACATGGAACATGCATCTGGTGAGCTGCTTGCTGGCTTATTATTTCTGTTGAGTTAGGTTTCTGGGTTTGCATACCTTAAAGCAGTCAGAAACTTCTCAGAGACTAATTAATACAGAGGACTTGCCTGTAGCCCAACACCATGTCTAACCCCCAATGTTTAAGAACTGGAAAAATGGACCGTTCCTAGCAGAAGTAAAATCCAGGGGCTTAAATCACTACAATGTACCTTATTGTAAATGTAATTGTGTGTACATTACTGTAAGTTACATTGGTGAAAGATGTGCTTTAAAGTCCAACCCAAGCAAGAATGAGTCATATACTAACAATTTTTGACCCCAATTCTTGCAACACTTTGGCCATAAATTGCAGGGTGCTCATTTATAAAGCACACATACATAGGTGCCATTAAGGATGGTTACCAGCACAAAATGGGGAACAGGATCCAGAGGTACTCAACCACAACTGACAAGAGTTTGGTGCTTGGAATCTCACAGGATTTCCATGAGAAGGAACAAGCATAAAAGTGTATCATTAATCAAATTAGTAAAATTATATCAGAAAAACTGCACCCGCATGGAGCCTTATGAAGTTATCATGGAAGTCACATGTGAACCATACAGTTTACAAAAACTATGTTTTCTTGTGGTGTTTAGTGGTGGACACATACCTATGTTGTGGGATAGTACCAATAATAAGGGGACTGGATACTAGACTAGAAAATTTACCTTTTTTAACTGATAGGCTACTTAGAACACAAGGAGAATTTCACAGGAAAAGTTTTTAACAGTGGTTACGTTGACATGTTCTTTTAGTACCACAGGCCTACACTGGGGACATCCAAACGCAGTCCAGATTTTAGGTCATGAATTCACCAATTTGTATCACAAATAATAACTAATTGGAGAGCCATTCAATTTGAGTAAACCCTTAAACTGCTACATGGGACATCTTGTATACAAAAGCTGGGGGCCCAAGAAGCCCACATGTCTAGCTTGTAAAAGTATGCATGGCGGAACAAGTAGCTGCTTTGCAAACCTGATCAACAGATGCATCATGGTCTGTCTATCTTGTAAAATGTACCATGACCCAAAAGGGCAGATGCATACCCTTGCAAAAGTGGCATTATTTACCAGTTACCATATAGACATAGAATAAAGCCCTCAGATGAAATGGTAAAACACAAAAACAATTTCACTATGACGCCCTTAGCAAAAAAAATGGTGGTAAATACATCCTATCCTTGTGAAGAACTAGAGGTGGTTTTACAGGCAATTTACCCTTCATACTAATGGCTCATATTTTTTGCATGTTTTACTAAAGTTTATTATGTCTAAGACAGAAAAGTCTAAAAAACCTAAATGCCTGCAAAATATAACTGAATATACCACAAAATAACTTGCCCCTCGGGTATCTTACGTTACTGTTCAATCAAAAAAATGAAACGCTTGAACTGTAAGCAATTTAGCGTGTTTCTCATTTTATTTTAAAAGATTTTAGTTGAAAAGGTCAAGTTATTTATATGCAAATCTGTGACCTAAATGTGAAATATTTGCATTTTTGAATGGGTCTTGTTTTTACCAACAGTTTGGATGCATTTCCTGAATATGTTAGACAATTTAATGATCTGCCCCATTTATCAGCATTGTATATACAGTATATACAGTACTTTGTTGGTATAACATTTTGGGTGCCATCAATCAGTCAGTCAGATATGGTAATGTTTTAGGCATGCTCCCATTATTTATATGCTGCAATTCAATTGTAGTTTGTCAATTTATTTTACTACATGATAAATAAATCAATCTTGCTTTTAATTATGTGACAGGAATCACCAATCAAACTTTAATGGTGCCTGTTTACACCACAAAAGCAAAAAGATCTTCAATGTCTTCAATGTCTAATTTGGCAGAAACCCTTAAAGTGGACCTATTACATGTTAGATACCCTGATAGCCACCCCCCCCCCCCCTGATTAGTATAATAATTTATCTTTTTGGAGGGCCCACGACCCATTGGCGGGCTGTGGTCGCATTCCTGACATCTGTCAGTTGAGATTCACTCCTGTGCCCCAGCCATTCAGATAGGCAGGGTACTTGAGCACTGCAGACTGCAGGGGGACTGAGGATGCCGACTCTCCCCTTTCGCTGAGCCGTGCTCTGTCTGTAAACGTGCTCTGTCTGTAAAACAATTACGTTTTTGGGGGGTATTTTTGCAATTTAAAAAATAACAGCAGCCCCTGGGAGGTTCAAACATAATTGGAGAGCCTATTTTTGAATGTGTTTAACTCATACGTCCAAATTTGTTGAATATCTTATAGAAAAAAGCTGTACTTCACTTGTAGAATTGCTCAATCCCTTATCTTACCTCTGCTTACCCATGCACATTTTCTTGCTCTTTCCTCGCTATATCTGCCAGCCAATGTAGACTGGTAGGCCCAGTGATTGTGCATAGTGGGGATGTTGGATGAGGCCTGTGCATGCACTGTGGGATCGTAGTACTGAGGGAAGTTTAGGGTGAACAGGGGAATTCCAAGCAGTGGGGCATCCCAAATCAGGATGCCTCTGAGGGGGCAACTAGAGCGGGTTCGTGAGTCTTGGGTCACTGTCCAAGCAAAAACATAAAAAACTTTTGTCCTCCACCAATGTCTGCTCCTAGTCTGATACTCTGACTCTTACCTGAGTCAGGTAATCACTGGATCCACATCTCGCGCTGCCCGTCCCTGTCTCCAGTCACACCTGCATTCACGGTTGAATCTGTGCACGGTGATTGGGGGCAAGAACTATCTGAATGGCTGAGGGAGGGAGCGTGCCACAGCCCAAAGATGCTGGGGATGCGGCCGCAGATATTTACATCGGTGAGCGAGCCAAGAAGAAAGTGAGCGTTGTGGGGGTTTCACACCGTGCAGCATCCCAGTTTGGAATGCCCCAGGGGAAGGCCAGTGGCCGGCTCTGGAATCTAAAAGATAAGTTTTGTTTCGCTTTAAACTGAACCATCAGCCTTCCACAGTTAGAAAAAAAACTCCCCGAAACTCACTTGCCCCATTTGCATGCATGATACTGAATCATTGTCAGCACTTACATTTGATCTTGCATTCACTTGAAGCTGAAATACTGCCTCACCCATTTTCTCTTAGTCTCGACCAAATTGGAACACCTGGGCTTTCCCACCATCTCAGTCGTGTTGCTGACTTTAAAGGGGGAGTTATAAAAAAGTATCTGCTTGCTGCCTTATTATTATCAATTCTGCACTAATTTTTTTTTTTTTTTTTACCTTAAAAAAAAAAAATAACATTGCAGAAGTGGTCACCGAATTTTTGACATTTAAAAAAAAACAAAAAACATTAATATCAATTAATTATGAATATTTAAAGATTGCTCCATTGAAATGCATTGATGAGCGCCAGGTAGCGAGAGGTCATACCTGGCGCTGTGATGGGATTAGCAGCTGCGCTGTTCGCTGAAGTCTGCAACATGATGAATCCCGCGCTAGCTGACGCTCTCGCCGGCGCTAGCCTCATTTAGCGTGATAAATGCGTGATTGTGTTCGCAGCCTGGCGTTCTGGAGTCGGTAGCCGCCGATAGCTGGCGCTACCTGGCGCTAGTGAGACACTACCTGGCGCTTTCCCTTGATAAATAAGGCCCCTAGACTTTCATGTCTACCAGGGTTACACTATTATTTGGTGGATCCATAATCCTTAAATTGAAATATAATATATTTTTAATGCAAACATGTTGCCTATTGATTAAGCAAGCTATAATATTTGCACAGGTTAACCCAGTGAAACTGGACTTTTGCCGAGAATCCTCGCTGTACCTCATAGTCATGTAGCAGGAAATATGTGGATAAATGGCTGTTCATTATTTTTTTGTCGCAAACCTGCAAACACATTGTAAACCATATCTCAAAAATCAATGCAAACAATCAATATATTTGACCAGCACATTAACATTAACAGATTGCTGCTGTGGAAATCAATAGTTTTGGTTGATTAAAGCTCATAGTTCATTTTTCTCTGTGCTGTAATGCCCACATATAATTTATGATGGCACAGAGTCACTCTTATTGTTCAACCTTTTAAAGATTATAAATTATGTGAAATTTAGTGTGCTCTCTCACTGCTTAGTACATAGTGGCAGTGTCACTCTATGCCAGTGTGTATAAATATAAAGACACACATTTTTAGATGAAAGAAAATCTCCTTAACCCATAACCGACATTATAGAACAGCAATGGGTACATTGGGTAAATTGAGTGCAGTAATTGGCCACCATGATCCCTTAGATGGCACTGGCTGGAAACCCAGAAGAATCCTGTGGACCACTTAACCGCAATGGCCTAAGGGGCAGCTAAAGTGAAATATCATAATAAGCATGTATGTATATATCCCTTCCTAATTTTCAGCACCCCTTTTAAAATGATAGAACTCTTTGTAAGCTGTAGATCTGCCCCAATGTCTGCTCCAAGCTGATTGAATTTTGTTGCAGAGGTTTTGTACAGTAATAGTTTCAGACATGGGTAAATTAAAGAGCCCTATTGAGGTTATTCCACCCACCCCTGTCCTCAGCCTCATGGCCCTCGGCCAGGAGGGTGGCCCCATTACCTGAACACTGGGTAGCAGCGCACATAGAAAGGGCTGCTTCCCGAACAGTTGTCCACCATGTCAGCTCTGGTACTGCAGTTTCCTTGGCATCTATCATTGCAAGACAATGGAGACACTAACAAACTCAGCTGATTTAATATCCCTGTTGTAGATATGTGCTTTGGCTGACCACATCCAATGCAAAGCCCTGTTGCCAGCCTGTGCCATGTTTGACCATTGCTAAGCCCTGTTGCTGATCTATGCCACATCTGACCACATCCAAGCCCTGCTGCTGCACCAGTACCATGTCTGACCATATCCAGAGCCCAGTCCTGTTGGCAGCATTTGCCAAAGCCATTGAACCACACCCCAGCCAGAGAAGCTGCTCCAGCGCCAAGTCCATCCCTGTTTGCTGTGAAATGATGTGCTGATCAACATGTCAATAAAGGTATGTGGCTATAGACTGTATTACCAGTTACTCTGGTTGTCCATTACTGAAGCACTGTTCTGCTGTCAGTGCAGTGTGGCATTAGCTGGCTTGAGGATAAGTCAAACTATAATGACTGCTAAGTGTTTCCTGAAAAGGGAAAATGTTTCTGAAATTATTTAACACAGTGTTAAACCTTGAAAAGAGGAATGCATGAATAAATGAAACACAGACCATGAGGACCAAAACCCACCCTGGAGTCTATGGGACTCCAGGGCAGGCATACTTGCTTTGCCCTGGGGCACTCCCTGGTCACCCGATGTGTGAAACCCACCTTCGGTCCTGGTCATGCACGAGCAGCAGACGCATCTCCGTTATCCCTTTTAGCAGGGCACGTGCCTGCGCCAGGCATTTGTGAATGGCTCCCTGTTAGAGGGTAGCGGGGGATGCAGCCACCAGCATGCTCCGATCCGCTAGCATTAGACAAAGGGGCTCATGTGCACTGATGCACTGACCGCCGGCGCACATGTGTCACAGGACCGGGAAGAGGTGTGTTTGTTCAGGTGACCTGGGGGGTTGTACACAGCGGGGTGCCCCAGGGCTAGGATCAAAACCCAGGATAGTCACAATCGGTTCACTTTAAAAATACAGAAAAACATGCCTTTAGGCTTGGACTGGCCCACAGGGGAAGCTTCTGATTGGCCCCTGAACATTGGAGACCCTTTGGGATGCTCCATTTTCAAAACTGCCCCCTTGCCCTGGACATCCTGGGTCGCACAATAGTCACAGTCAGTCCTCTGTTTGTTAAGCACCCAGCAAATAACTGATACTGCATAGATGGCGCTCTATGTGATAGTAATGATGACTAAGGCAGGTCTCAGTTCTATAGCTGGAAATTATGGCTTATGCTCTTTTGGATACTCTCAGTTAATGAAATAGGAAGGAGGGAATAGCTTGGCATGACCTTTGAATACTTGAGCCCAAAAACAGATAATAATTTAATCAATAACAAGTGTAATTTAATTAACTTTTACTGGTGGACCCAAGATACCCCAGCTCATCCGTGAGTACCTTATCCTTTCAAAATACATCATTGCCCATATGTCTATGAGGAAATATTGTTCCTTTTTTTGTAATATACCATGACACACATAAAAAACCTAATGAGTTTCACCAAATTAAGATAAGTTTTAGAGGAATGTAGTGAATTGTTTTCCTTGACATTGCACATAGAATAATATTTGGCTGCAATGCCTCTGAGGGCAGAAGAGAGCTGTCTGTTAGTAGATGAATGTTCATATATTTATCTCTATTATCTCTTGGTGGGTTCCTGACAAGCATCAGGGTCAGATTGCCCCAAGGGACCTGTAGATATCCACGACAGTTTGAGCCAGATTTAGTCTGCCTGCTTGTATCTGGCTCAGTTTGTTCCAGTGTCCACCAAACTCATACTCAGAAAAGGGCATACAACATTTATAGTGAAAAGTGAACCATATACAGTTTTAATATCTTATATTGTGGGTATAACACAGTTACAGTGTTTGGAATTTTTTGACACTTATGTAATAGGTCAGAGCGCAAACAATGTGTTTTAAATTTTCTCAAAATGACATTACTTTCGTAAAGTTGTATGCTAGGCTATATTTCAGAGTGACAAGTTAATAAAATATGAATATACTGTCTAAAAAATATAGATAGAAAAATACATTATTTTTTGTATTATATTTTACTTTACACAGTAATTAAAGGGGTATTACAAAAACCCAGCAAACTGCAGGTCCAGTAATTAACATTGTGATTCACTTTTTTGGGATATTGGGATACACTGGACGATTCCTGCTTGTGTTGATGCGTGATTTATTCTGCCTGGCGTGTAAGTGTATTTGCTTTTAGTTATTACATTGTGTATTTTACATTGTTAGCACATGAGGATTGATTCTTTGTTTTTATCATTTTATCGCCTCTCCTTAAAGGAGCTCTATTGCAAAATTGTGTAATATTAAAAATGTATATAAACACCTTGGCTAATGAGAGGAGGGCTCACCACTGCACATGAACTGAATAAAATTCCCACCAAGCTTGTTGTTTTCTTATCCTGGTAGAAATAAAATCCAGGTGTTAAAGGTTTAGTCAATGAGGGGTGACAGAACCTGTCACCCGTGATTTACTCTTTCTACCATTAGAATAAGAAAAACAGGCCTGACTGGATATTTCCTGTTGCTGGATATATAAGTCACCCATCCACTCGCCATCTAGCCTATTTATTAGGATTTTTATTATTCGGCCACTTTTCGCGATACTGCTACTGTATTTAACCAGCACCATCTATCCCTTGGAAATACTGGGATTTAACCCTTGGAAGATACTGTGCATTAAATCTTTGTTTGGCCTGATGTTTTCAGGGAATGCAAAGTGCTGGTGAATAAAAGACGTGTAGCCATTGACAGCCAGCATGGGGCAAGTAGATGCAGCTAATGTAACCATTCGCCTGGAATGTCTCTTTAGGAATGGTATATTCCACAGCTAGACAGGTAGAGAGCCAGAGCCGAGCCTTACTTGAATTTCAGGACCCCGTGTTACCATCTTGCAATGTACTACCAGGTATTCATTGGCAAAAGCAGGGTGTTTATATCATAACTGGGGTTGGAAATAGCAATAGTGCCTGTCTGATAATACTGATCAAACCCACACCCATTTTCCTACTTATTCTTCTGTGCAAACGACTAAAAGAAGATGATATTAAGACTGAGACAAGCCCACTGATTGCAGGCACGATTAAATCATTTGTTATATTTAAAAGCATGTGTAGTATGGCGGTCTACCGTTGTGTATATGAATTGCTTTTTATTAACCACATGATCTAATGGCCCGTGCAAAATATACATAATGTGCACTCAAGTTATTGATTAGAAGCTTAAAGCGCAGAGCAGTGATTACTAAGTTCCACCTCTGCAATCTTTAAATATACACTGGCAAAGCGCCAGACAAATGTTTCCTTAGGGAGCTTTTACAGAGCAAGAGCCTTGATAAGCCTATCATTTATAAAGACTCCTAGATCTGCCTGGGGACCTGTGAATAAAGGCAAGGACACCATATGTCTGCCACTCTTCTCATGTAAAGAGCCTTCGGTAGCACAGTTCAAGTACTTCTTACAGAACAGGAGAACAAAGACGTGTGCTTTGGGTGCAGCGATGGAATAGAAGCTTAGCCTGAAGTAGCTTCTTAAAATCTGATATAACGACAAAATAGAAAGCAAAGTACACTTTACCAGAACATGCCATTTATAATCGTAAAGTGACTGCTTTGAAGCATCTTTTTATTACGGCAAATAGTTAAGGCAACATGACAATATGACTTTTATGTCACAAGGTTTCCTATGGCACAAAAATTACTCATCCCTTTTTAATGCTTGGAAGTAGTTACATATAACTTTATTAAGGATACAAAAAACCCAATTGCCCCTCCGAGGTTTTTAGTACTGTTGCTTCAGCAGGAATATTATTAAAAATAATTAAAGTTATTGCAAAATTGTCTAAAAATAATATCACATTTGATATCCTTAGACTATTTTGCAATAAATGTGATTATTTTTCATATTTCTGCTGAAGAATCAGTACTAAAAAGCTTAAAGAGGAACATTTCAGGCATTAGGGAGTTAATAAAAACTCCCCAAAACTGGCTTGCTGGCCCCCCCTGCCCCTCCAGTTTCACAGTTTACAACTTTAAACTTACTTGTCCGACCACATCGCAATGCAGCTTCCCTCGGCCCTGCATTGTTTCTGTCGCCCCTCAGATCTCGCGCATGCGCAGTGTCACTGCATAGACTGCAATGACACTCGGCGCAAGTCCCGCAAGATTTGAAGAGCAGCGCGGGACATTTGAAGAGGGATGGCAAATGTTAAATACGGTTAAGGCTTGCAGCCTTCACTCAGTGATGGCTAAGGGGTGGAGTATGTGCAAGGGGCCAGGAATCGGCGTTATATAGCACCGACATTCAAAAGGCGGTGAGGGAAGGGGGAGGGATGTTTAGAGAGGAAAAAGTCTGATGTTTCTCTTTAAAAAAGGGATTCCTCGGAGGGGCAACTAGAGTTTTATGTATCTTAGGAAACAGTGTGTTGCAAGCTGATACAGGCAAGACAGAATCCAATTAAAGAAGCACATGATCTCTTCTTTACTTGTGGGTAGGTTAACACTCCCAGAGGTACTGTTCAAGTATCTTTATTTATGTAGCTATGTGTACATTGTGTTCTGGTTATAAAAGAACAAACTTGTTGGTAGCAGTGTGTTTTATTACTTGCACTTTGAAATGAAAATGTAGTACATCTCTGTACCGATGCTCCTCTAAAATCAATCTAGATTAAATAGACACCTACCTATGTACAATCAATCTTATAATTCAAAGATAACACACTGATAAAGTCCCAGGATGAAAAGCGTTGTGACTGGTGACTCCACCCACCTCAGGGTTGTTTCATTGGCCTCGGTTCAAAAGTCTTAAAGGAGCCACAGCACTCAACCCTGTTAGCTTGCAGGCCAGCCTATAATCTGTCTCTAAACTTGGTTAAAAACAGAGGACCACTACGCCAAAGTGCCTCTGTGGGGTGCTGTCCTTAAGCATACTTCTGCAGATGTGTGTGACCGAGTCCTCTGTTTTTAACCAAGTTTAGAGACAGATTATAGGCTGGCCTGCAAGCTAACAGGGTTGAGGGCTGTGGCTCCTTTAAGACTTTTGTATCCTAATTGCCCTGGTAACATGCACCTCCCAGGTTAGTTATAAAATGGTCTGAGCGGCTGCCACCCCCTCCTTTGTTTCTATTGGCCTCGTTTCATCAAGAGTTAGAAAAATTCTCATGGTTGAGTTGAAAAAATTTTCATGAGAAGAAAGCCTGAGAATTTCACTTTTAGTGAATTACCAGCTAGGAAGTCAATGAAAGGTAATGACACCTTTTTACTCCTGAGAAAAGTACTGAACTTTTTACTCCTTTTTACACTGTAGTAAAACGTGTCATTGACTTTCATTGTCTTTATATCTGGTGATTCATAAACATTGAAATTCTCATGCTTTCTTCTCATGAAATGATTTTTTTACTTACTACACCGAGGCCTTAGTCTATTTGGTGCTTTGCTATTTATTTATTGTTCTTTCCTGTAAAATTTAAAATGCTATTTTCTTTAATACAAAATATATTATACATAAATATTACAAGCCTCTTGTGCTTATACTTATGCTGCACAGGTGTCTTAGTAAGTAACACTGTACAATGAAGATTTTGCTTCCTATACACTTTTGGGTGTAATTTGAGCTACTGATTATAAAAAATCACCATTTCTTTGAAATCTTCTGTATTAGTGGCCAATCCCTAACCAGTTGACTGCTGGGCAGAAAAAAGTCGCTCAAAAACTGTGTGCACCGAGCAATGATATATCTGATGAAAATGTTTGTGAAAATAATGAACAAGGAAGCAGATGGTCTATTCTTGATCCCAAGAATAACCAGTGCCAAGATTAACTAAAGTACTTCATAAACAGTGAAACTCATTTCATGTTTCTCCAAATTTCTAGATGATACTAGGTGATTCCAGGTCTGTCAGAAATTATATTTCCGCTTAGCTTGAATGGAAAACTTTTGAAATAGTTTGTTGTCCAGAGTAACCATCAGAGTGTTAGCCATACTGTAGTGTAATATGCTGTGCAAGTGTACCTGGGATATGCAAAGGCCTTTTTTTGCCTTGATAGTTTTAGCGGTGCTTTGAAGCTTTAAAGAGCAGATCAGAACAGACTTTAGAGGCAGTCTGACCAGAAACTAACTGAAATCTCTTTAAAGCATGTGTCACCATACACAGTTTGATCAATGGCTGTGCTTTATACCAGAAACAAGTATATACTAGATTCTGAGTTAATAAGTGTTATCTGTTACAACTGACATGCAGCATTAAAGTATCTGGTGATACAGAACTAATGGATCCCTTGTCAGGATGCCGCTGCATCACAAGGGAAAGAGGGTGAAGATTTATTTCTTTATGGCTCATTTACAACATATATAAAGCTGTTTTACAAAAGCACAAGTTTGGGAAAATTGCCAGATAGTGGAGTGTGTGTGTGTGTGTGTGTGTAGGTAAAGCATTGTCTTTTCTATTGACTCTTGCAAACATTGTGAGTATCTTTTTGCTCTACAACTGTGTGCTTTATTGTTTGTATTGTTTATGTATGTTCACTGCCTCTATCTAACCTTGTTTGGAATTGTTGCCTTGTAGAGGGTCATAGAATATTATGGCACTATACTATGGTTCATAATGAGTATTAAAGGAATTGTCCCAGCTAAGACAACAAATCATTACTTGTTCACCTTCCATGCAGAGAATTCATCCTGATGATCCGCTGAACAAAATGTTGAGATTTTGTTCTTTTCTTGTAGCCATGGTCCTGGCTTTTATTTATTCATGGCCACGTTTTTGGCAGGTTTAGAAGTAGATTTATCTCCACCCTTTATCTCTGTGTGGGATATACTTCTGCTTGTGTGTTCAGGGGATGATAGCTGCTCTCTGTGTTTCTTTTCTTTTCCCTGCTTCTCAGTACAGGCCCACCTTTCAGTGCTAAAAATGACGGTTATGAATACATACCCCCCAACCGTCCTGGTTTACCTGGGACAATCCCTATTGTTTCCCAGTGGTCCTTGCTCTCTCCTGCGCCGTCCTCACTCTGTCTGGCGCCGTCACCTCGGCCTTTCAGACACCCACCTCCGCCAGCCCTGAGTGTGAGCTGCATACTTGGGGCCGGTGGCAGGGGAGCCAGAGAGGCAGTTTTTTTTTCTCAGATTAACTCTCATTGGTGGTTCAGTGGGTGAGGGTGGGGCTCCAGGAAGGAGCCTTGCTGAAGATCGTGCAGGAGCTGAACAGGTGAGTGTGTGTGCTGTGTGTGTGTTGTGTGTGCTGGGTGTGTGCTGGGTGTGTGCTGTGTTGTGTGTGTGCTGCATTGTGTGTGTGCTGTTTTGTGTTGTGTGTGCTGTGTTGTGTGTTCTGTGTGTGTGTTCTGCGTGTGTGTGCTGTGTTGTGTGTGTGTGCTGTGTTGTGTGTGTGTTCTGTGTGTGTGTGTTCCGTGTGTGTGTGTATGCTGTGTTGTGTGTGTGCTGTGTTGTGTGTGTGTGCTCTTTTGTGGTGTGTGTGTGTGCTGTGTTGTGTGTGTGTGCTGTGTTGTGTGTGTGTGTGTTCTGTGTGTGTGTGTTCCGTGTGTGTGTGCTGTGTTGTGTGTGTGTGCTCTTTTGTGGTGTGTGTGTGTGCTGTGTTGTGTGTGTGCTATGGGTGTGTGTGCTATGTGTGTGTGTGCTGTGTTGTGTGTGTGCGTGTGCTCCTCACTGTATTATTATTATACAGTTATTATAAATTTTTATTTATTTATTATTTATTTTTATTTAATTCTTAGGCGCTGTTTCCCTTTAAGGGTGTGGTTGGGGGCGTGGCCGGGGGTGTGGTCAGGCATGGCTTAAACGTGTCCTTCTTTACAGCTTTGAAAAGTTGGGAGGTATGTGAATAGATACAATGCCGCCAAAACGATAAAAATGACATCCCTCAGAAATGGGAAAATCGGTACCAGGTGAAATGGGGTGGGACAGACGAACAGGGCATGATAGACAGAAAGCTATGGCTAGTGAGATATAAAGATTGTGATTGAGACCTGAGATGCTGCAACATAGTAGTAAACAGGGCTGGGGCAGTGGTCCAAAGCAGTTGAGTGCCTTCCATGTGGATGTGTAGGACCAGGGAATGCAACGAACACATGCCCTAGATCATAGCCACTCCCAGCTTTTGTTTTCCAGAAATGGTTGCAGTGTGCTTGTGCTCTATTGTGTCTCATCTGACAGACCAATATCTATTCTTTTCATGAAACAGAAAATATGACTCATCAGAGAAGATACTACTTTTCCAATGGAGGTCCAGTTTCGATACTGCAAGGAAAACTGAAACCTTTTTATACAATGCATCTTTGTTAAAAGAGGTACAGTGACCACCCATCTGCTTTAAAGCCTAGAGTTCACTGAACTGTTGTTTTAGACATGTGTTTAGTAGCCCCCTGTTTCCATTTAGTGGTGAGCTGCACCACTTTAATGGGTCAGTTCACCCTTGTACACCTTCAGAGCCGATGTTCACCACTCTCATCAATGGTACATAGTGCTTTGCAGTATTCCCGTTATTTATTTGAAATGGTGCCATTTGTCCACTTACAATACATGTACACCCCACAAACATACTGCACAGCTCCATAAAATACTATGACCCTTGGGTCAAAAGCCAGTAATTATCCCTTTTTGCCACTCTGATACCATGGATTGTGAAGGTATCCACCCCCCTCCACCTTGGCGTTTTCATGTTTTGCTACCTCATGACCTGATAGTTGGAAATGTGAAGCAAACAATCAGCGCAAAACTTCAGCATGCATACCTATTCACCCCAGTCAGAACTCTGTAGAGCCACCTATTGCAGATATTACAGCTGCGATTCACTTTGGGTAAGTCTATGAGCTTCTAGACACACTGTGCTCCTATGGCTTCAATTAATACATCACTTACAAATAGAAATGTATAAGCTTTATTCTCTCTATATTTTTTAAAACAGTTTTAGTCATAGGGGACACACATTACATAGTACACCTTCAATATTACCTTACAAAAATATGAAAATGAAAATATGAAAAAAAGTAATGCCCCGGCCGATCTTATTCTAAAGGGTAGATTTTTGGAGTATACCTCGTAAAAAAATAGTGTGTAGGGCATTGAAAATGCCTACAACGGTTCTCAAGTCTAGGAGTTTGCCACTGGAATTTTCTTCCAATTCTCAAGGCAAAACTGCTCCAGCTCCTTCAGGTTTGATGGTGAACAGCAATCTTCAAGTCTGGACACAGACTCTCAATTGGATTATGGCCTGGGTTTTGAATAGGCAATTTCAATATACTAGGCAATTTCCCTAAACCGCTGGAGTGTTGTTTTAGCAGTATGCTTCGGGTCATTTTTCTGTTGGAGGGTGAACCTCTGTCCTAGTCTCCCTGTATTTATCACCATCCATTTTCCTCTGAACTGAAACCAGTTTCCCAGTTCCTGCTGCTGGAATAAACATGGGATGGTGTTCTTGGGGTGATGAAATGTGTTGATTTTGCATCAGAGATAGTGTTTTCCCTGGTGGCCAAAATGTTCAGTTTTCTTATCTGACCAGAGCAGGTTTCTTCATACATTGGGGAATCTCCCATGTGCCTTTTGGTAAACTCAGAATGAGTCTTGCCTGTAAGTAAAGGCTTTTTGGGGCACATAAAGCCCAGCTCTATGGAGTGTAATGTATGGCTTATTGTGTTCATATGGACAGATAGGCCTGTCTCTGCTTGGGAACTCTGGAGCTCATTCAGGGTTACCTTTGGTTTCTGTGCCACACAGTAACCACAGTTACTCAGAGAGGTAGCAAAATTGTAACCACTGTGTACACTTCACCTAGTAGCTAGAAAAATGGATTGTTATGATGTGTAGACATTTTACCTTGTGTTACTCCACACAGTGACACATCTCCTGACCTGTATGGTATTAATTGGGTCTAATGAATAATTGCACCACTTCTCTTAAGTCAATTGTGTGTGACGTTAGCACAGCACTTTCTTCTGATTCAGTCGTGACTGACCTCCAGGCTTCAGGCTGATCCAATCCATTAAAATAAATAAGTGCACATTACCTATGGAGAGGGAAAAATACTCAAAATGATGTGGAAACATTTATTGAGTGAGACGATGCAATATAGAGACACATGAGGGGCAAACCAGTTAAACAAACTGACAGGCTCAGGGTTTGATTCTCCAGTATGGTTACTGCATTTGCCAAAATGTGACTCAAAATAATGTTTACTTTTTTTACTGCTGCAAAAGATAAATGGTTTAATTAATGTTTAATGGTTGTATAAGAAAGTAAACATGGTTCATGGTGAAAATACTGTATATCTTGCCCTTATTTTCCTACCTTCTTTCAGTCTCTCTTCCAGTCTGACATATGGCAGGGTGCTCACAGTGATAATATTGACCAACCCAATCACCATCAAAATCAGTCGGGGAGCCTGATTTATCAAGCATCAGCACCAGTCAATACCACTCAGTGGCAATATTTTGCCTCAGTGGCACTCAGTGCGCGATTTAACAAACAAAAAGCAGGCATCAAATTCATCACCGGCGCCATATAGTTTATGGTGACTGGCGCTCTTGTTTGAGCTGTGCCAGTTTATAGTGGTGATGTAGGTTAAGACCCCTCAGATCATGGGCAGAACTGTATTGAATGTTTTATGCTATAAATAATATTACACAATATTATCATGTATTATTATTATGTGTAATTTGGAGCTCCACAACTAAAACGCATCCTAAACTAGGTTTTCCATCTGGCCACATTTTTTATCTTTGATTTACTGGCCACTGGCCTGACAGTGCCGGTGTTTGTTTTATTGTAATTGTGGGTATACTTTTCTCAACCTCAATTACCAGTAAAAACAAATACCAGCACTGCCAGGCCAGTGGCCAGTAAATAGAATAATAGTAAAGTGTGTCCCATTTGTCCCCAACAAAGACATCCTGTGACTGTAATGATGAAATGCCAGAACCTATTACATACAGAGCCAATATTATCTTAGCCTAGTTGTGCTGTGAATGGGGGAATTGACTTCCTCATCTGCCCCTCCAGCCACACCCTGCAGATGTATAGATGGCTTGAATGACACTCTCAGAGCCATTTAAGCACCACTAAAAACACAACCAGGGTGATGAGAATGCCTGTGTATGAAACAAGATTTCAGGCTCTTACAGACATCGCCCATTATGTTGATTGTTATGTGGCATCACAGATCCAAGGACCATGCCCACGTGTCTCAGAAGATAAATCATAAGGTAAAACTGTAAACGTTGATATCTCAGCCATTACTTCTTCAAATTTAAAATGGAAAACATTAGAACATTGCCAAATGTAGCCCAACACAATGGTGTAACAACTGTTTTTGCCTGAAATATCACTTTAATTGCCAAGTAAATACCCAGGATACAAGTAACTTGTGTTGACAATTTGGAAAAAAGGTACCTAAAAACATCTTACATCATACAACCTAAAATATCTAATAATATATATAATATAAATATATAATATATATATATATATAGAGAGAGAGAGGCAAACAGTGGCCAATAACAGTGGGGTATGGCACAGGGAGGTCCTCCAAGCTGCATGTATTTTCCTGAACAGTTACCCATTTAGGAAAAGGTCTGACAGTCACGTACAGGATTCTATCAGTCTCCAAAGAGCAGATGTTGGAAGGCCCATATCACTTGTCCACTGTGCACCAGCTTTCTAAATAGGATTCAGTCTCTTATTTATTTCTAAAGTACAAAGTTGGGTGTCTGACTTAAAGGGAAAAGCCAGGAAATGGCAATAATGGCAGCAAGGAGCTCACTTGAAGCCTGCCTCGTCTGTCTCTCCTTCCTGCAGTACACATTAGATGCTGTAGCAGGGCTAGAACGTTTGCCCCTTCTCTCCATTGACCACCTCCAAATGTGGTCAAGCTTGCTCAATCTGGGGGGGGGCTGAGAGACAGGGGCAGAAACGTGACCACATTAGGAGTGTGGTCATAGAAAAGTAAAAAGGAAAGGAGGGACAAGTTTTGGAGCACTGCTCCTTGTGGAAATAGAGGAGAGGTACATGGGACAGGCTTCAGGGCAGCCACTTGCTTATTATTGCCATTCTCTGGACTGTACCCTTAAAAAAGCATTCCAGACGATCCCTCACTGCCTTGAGTCCGAACATGGGCTTGGGACTGACGGCAGGTTGGGTTTACAACTCGCCAATCACAGGAGCGCTGCCAAGCCCTCTCCATTCATTGCAATAGAGGTAGTGAGCAGATGCCCAACATGCCCCCACCTTGTAGTGAATGGAGAGGGCTAGGCCAGGTGATCGTGATCACCAGACCAGCACCGATCAGCAACGAGGGACAAAAGGTAGGCACCCTTTGGTTTTTTTATTAAGCCTGCTGAATCACTTTATGTTGTAGATTCTCCCTCCCCCTGGGTGGTATGTAGCAGGCAGGGGCATGGCAACCTTTTTATATGGCATGTTACTTGCTACAAAATCCAGTATCATTTGAGCAACCAGCTGACCTGAAATCTTCAAGCTTTTCCATAAAAGTAAAAAAAAGCCTGGATTACCTTTACCTATTAAGTTTGTGCATCCATTTGTAATAGGTTTGGTATAAAGGGGTGCCAGGCTTATACAGTGCCTAGGGTGACTACTCATTCATAGATTATTTATTGCAGTTTTTAAGAGGAACAAAATCAGTGTTTTATTCACTCACCTTGGTTTTGGTCTGCTTTACTGGGGTATCCTGTTTAGGGAGAAATCCCAGGGCACATAAGTGGGCTCTCCTCCAATCAGAATAGATTGCCAGGTGGCACCAGCCAATCAAAATAGATTGCCTGATCCGACAATCTATTCTGAATGAATGGAGTGACGTGCGCCTCCCACCACCAATGGACACCAGCCCTCGCATGTGCCATGGGGTCATCAGTGAGGTAAGTAAACACAGGGGACCCAGGAGTTTTAAAGAGTGAGATATGCCAAATCAGGATGCCCCAAAAACAGGGATTTGTGTGGTTTTGGTTCACATGAAAGTCATTTTCCAGGGACACAAACTACTGTAAAACCCAAAGAGAACTAATCGTCCTAATACTACCATTCCTTCTTTAAAAAGATGCTTCTAAGGTTTTTGACACTTACTTTCCCTTTGATTTTTAAAGTTTTCGGGCAGTGGACTTGTCTGCTAAGTGGGATTGAAGCATAGTAGAGAGGGAAAAATAGAGAATTGAGTCATGGGCATGGGTTGATGGCATGAGTGAATTGGGGAGGGGTTCCATCGAGCGCATTTCCTGCATTTATTTTCAGGGAATGCGCCAGAGGGCTGGGAAAGAAGAGTAATTTCATCTTCCCTCCTGGCCACAGGGAAAAAGGTAGGCTGCTTCTGAGTGAAGTATACTGTTGGACTAGTAAATCACATGTGGAGGCTGATTCACTACTAGCGCCAGGTATTGCCAGATGAGTGTATGTATAGCGGTGCTTAGAGCGACCACTAGTAGACGCTGTAAGTGGGTATTGGGTGCTGTAGCCTAGCGTAGGTTACTAGCAGTCGCTGTAGTAACCTGGTCAGCATTGATGAATGCTGGCCAGGTTAATACATAGCATAGAGCACCAGACACTGTGTGATCAAAGTCTGTTTTTGAACACATATACACCAGTAACAAAGCGAAAACACATGGAATGACATTGTTTTAACACTGGGACAATAACACTTTAGTGCCAAACCTGTACATACAATTCTGCATAAAAATATAAAAAGTGTTTGGTTGCAGCCAGAAGAGGTCACACAATGATTTGAGCAAAAAAATGTTTAATTGCCAAACACGCTATTTAAACGACACTGAGCAAAAGGTAATATGTGAACCTAGAGCGCCAACGCTATACGCTGTGCCGCCTGTAGTAATACATGTGACGCTACATGGCGCTGTTAGAGGCGCTCGCCAGTTTCGCTTTCTTAAATGTGGTTTCCCGTAGAGCGCCCAGTGTCCACCAGACACTATCTGCCACTACAAAGCACTACCTGGCGCTATCCTTTCTAAAATAACGCCCTAAGCCTCAATGGCTTCCATATAAAGCTGCGGAAGACACGAGATGGCCGCCTCCATAGAGATGACTGGAGGATATGGTGGCTCTGATCAGTCTCTCTAACTCCTCGATGCTCTTTTTAGCTACTATTGCCGCATCAGTGGTCTCCAATGCAAGATGCAGCTAGCCATCTGTTACAGATATGGGTAAGGAAGAAAAGATGGCCAAGGTAAACAAATGCACTGCTTGTTGTTGGACTTTAAAACTCAGCCCCAAAACCCAATTTTCTTTTGGGCCATTGGGGATTGGAAACTGATGTTCTCAAAAATCCATTGGTAAGCAAAAGGTGATGACCAGCACAACATGGACTCAGTCACACCCCTTTTGACCCCAGTGTTATTTGCAATCTTTCCTATGGCAAGCAAGGCCAAAACAGAAGTGTCTTTAATCTTTTCATTCTATTATCTAAAAGGGATGGCAAATGACCTGCTTGTTGTTGAACTTTAAAAATCAACCCAGCCAATTTTACTGTGGTCTCATTGGGGACTGGAAATTGATGTAATAAAAAATGCATTGGTGTGATCATAAGGAAAAGGTGATGGCCAGCTGGACATCCAAGCTATCTGTACAGTGACACCCCTTTTGGTCCCAGTATTCCTTGCAGTGTTTCCGATGGGAAGCTAATTGCCCTAACTGGCCAAAACAGAGGCAGCTCTAAAGCTCTTATTCCATAACCTAAAGTAAGGGGTTGATACAGAGCCTGGTGAGAGAACCTACTTCTTTTTAGAGGAGAAAACTGCCATTTGTTTTCATTGTCCACCGGGTGTAAATTTTCACCTGGCTCTGAATCAGCCTCAAGGTAGACAATGAAGGTGAATGGCAATTTTCTCTCCTAAAAAAGAAAGGAGTGTTCTCACCAGGCTCTGAATTCTCCCTTAAGTCTATGTAATGTTGTAACAGATGGATATGATAGAACCAGCTAAGAAACAGACCATTGTAGATTGAGTTATTAATATGCCTGCCATATTTTAATAGTAATAATTTTAGCAACGATCATTATATTTCATAAAGCTCTTTATGTTTAATTATTCCTCGCCAAGGCAGTCTTGTTTACCTCATTTAAGCTGAAGATACACAGCAGGGAGCAGAGATATTTATGTGTTCCAGTAGCACAGTCATCTGTAATGCAATTGTAGAATGCTTAATTGAGAAGAAAAAAAAAACTGAATGAAAAATGCAGCCTCGGTATGTCTGGACGAGTTCCCATGCGCCATTTGTATCAATATACTCAAGCAAGACATGCTGGAAAATTAGATTTGTAAGTAGTAGCAGATCCACGTTCCTCATGAAGAATTTGTGTCGTGATAACAAACCCTTTCTTCCTAACAGCAAAAAGAATGCCCAGGGATTGCACAAGATATTTTTCTAGATTTTACAGATTGTAGAAAAAGGAGATTCCCATATTTGGTTACAAAAAAAATCCAATTTAGTACCATGTCTTGTGCATTCAGGGATTAATTATGTGCACCTACCTTGAATAGGCAGTTTCATCTTATTTCTCTTCCATAGATTATCATTTATTGGAAAACGGGTAATGTACATATATTCTAGGGAGGAAGATCTTAAAGCGGTCCTTCAGTCTGAATAAGAGTCTATCTTATATGTTTCCCACACCCTGCACATATGGATTGCTCACATTAAAAATCATCCTACCTGCATCTACTGCATGTTATGAGCATCTAAACATCCAAGATGGTGGCTCATGGAATATCAGGCAGCCTGCAAACAGGAAGTGCCTTCTGACTGTGCTGCTCTGCATTCTGGGACTGTTGACCTTTTCCTGACCCCAGCTCTGCTCTGCCTGAGCAAAGCACAGCTAAAACCCACCCCCCTGTACTTTATCCCACTCTCCTCTCCTCAGTAAAGGTGATGCTTTTGAGTCAAGATGGCGGCACTTGTATCCTAAATTCCTGAACAGAGTTGCAGCCCAGTGGGGGAAAGAATAAGTAGTAAGTGACTAAAAACTTAAAATATATTAATTTTAGATGCTGGGGAATCGTTTTTTAAGGGTTTGGTCCGGTTTAAAGTAGGGGAAAGCCAAACACATTAAAATGAGCTGGCATGCCCCCTCGATTCACTGCAATGGAAAAGGGTATGTTAGGTCTTCACAAGTCCCTTTCCATTGTAGTGAATGGAGAGGGGAATGCCAACTAATAGTGACTGCTGGCGGGGAACGTCTCCCAAATGGAGGACACAGGAAGTGACGAGCAAATGGGCATACAGTGCGGGACGTGGATCGAGCTAAGAGCTGC
Source organism: Gastrophryne carolinensis (assembly GCA_027917425.1). Classification (NCBI taxonomy): domain Eukaryota; kingdom Metazoa; phylum Chordata; class Amphibia; order Anura; family Microhylidae; genus Gastrophryne; species Gastrophryne carolinensis. The sequence continues at coordinate 210,675,000 of CM051236.1, forward strand.
AGATGTCAGCTCACTTGCTGGTATAAAAGGTCCCTCCCTGCAGAGATTTAGCATTGCACAGGGAAGGGAATGGATGCTTTCTGCCCTGATGAAGACCCTGGGGGGGGGGGGCTGATGGATCTTAGACTTTTCTTTTGGCTGCCTTCGTGGGGAAACAACAGGGTCATAGACTCTACATAATTGGCAGTTAATGGTAGAAGAAGCTTGGCATTTAAAAGCTTAAAGTCCACTCATGGGGTAACCCCCCTGTCCAATCACCCTTCCTTTACTCTGAGGCAGGACAGGGGGTTATTATGAAAAATACCCCTTATCTCACCCACAGTCAATTCCATTCAAGCGTACACACGGACGCATGATTAAGGGACAAATGTGCCCCAGTATTGCATGTGCGCCAAAGCCATGAGTACATTTACTCTTAAAAAGCATGACAGTTAACTGAATCGCTGTCAGAGAGTTGTGAATGATTTAATTGATAAAAGTCATGCCACTATAGCTGCCATGTTTTTTTCCCATAGAAAATGGCAGCCGGCAATTTAAAAATTTTTTTTATTATAGTCTGCCCCCCTTGAGTCAACCCAGGACTCAAAGGCCGCAGCCCCTGGCCTTGCTGGTTTACCAGTCATTATGCTTTTTGTTATGGGTTTGGAGCTCTATACTGAAGGACACTGGGCGCGTCGGCACCACCACTGTCTCAAATTGTGGTGCGGGTAATTGGGCGGGGTTCCACCATGTCACCCTCCAATGCCAGCAGGTGTCAGGACGGCCCCCTACCTAATTTATACTGCCTAATGGTTCCTGTCTTCTTAATTCTTTACTCCGCTGGGCACGGTCTTCCTTAGGGGGGGGGGGGGCTAATGTTCTTCTCCGGGTCCTCTGTCCCATGCCAGTCATTGGGGCTCTTCTCTGCCCCTCCACCGTTTTCATTTGGTGGCGGCAGAGTTTGAGAAAGTGAGAAAAAAAATTCACAGGATGCTGAATAAGCCCTTATATATTCCCACACATGAAAGGAATCTCCCAATGTTTGAATGGGGATAGTCATATAGAATTGCGCTCTATAGAAATAAAAGTAGTGAAGTTGAAGTTAGAAAACAGAGGGATGCAGGAGGTTCAAATTGGGGTGTCACCATCTTTGTAGTGTCCACAAGCAGTTCTCTTGAATGTGTACTATTTACGTGCAGTTTTAGTCACTATGCAGAGCAGGGTTCCTCTACCTGTCTATCCATTAGAGTCACATCCAACGCTAAGAGATGGTTGCAAGCCACGTTCAAACCAAAGTGTTTGGGGACACTAATGCCTAATTCATTGTGCATATAATGTGTATATTTAGAGTGTGTTGTCTGCTACCCTCCCCCATGCCTTCAAAATAATAAGCCCACTGTGTATTGATATCCCACTCCAGTAAACCCTTGAGTGAAGTATTAAGTGATTACATGAGTGAATCCCACAGCCCCAAATGTGTGAAATGGAAAAATTGGGTACGTTGATAAGTTTGCCGGCTTACCAGTTTTTGCAGCTTCTGTCCTCCACAGACTGGGAAACCATGCGTGGGTAACCTAGCGCACATGTGACAATTTAGTCAGCCTCAAACAATCCCTCAGACAGCCCGCGAGCCACAAAGCAGTGGTGCACGAGCCACATGTGGCTCCTAAGCTACAGGTTGGGGATCAGAGATGTAGAGACATAATAGATTGTGTGCATGGAGCTCTATATACTGTGTATTGGTCACAAATGTCTTTCAGCCCTCTGCTATTTGAAATTAATTTTGTATGGTTGCAGATGGCATCCTCACTTAAAATGAGATGAAAACATTTTGAAAAGCATATATAGAAAAACACCTTAGTCACACTGCAACCCAGTGTGACTAAATCTGGAGATGCTATCTACAGTCGGGGGTTCCTGGAGCAATGATATAAAATTAGAACGTGTTAGTAGGATGTTGGGTGCATTCCTAAACTGGGATATGTGAAAGCATTTTTGCATGGTAGTTGACAAATTGCTTACCCAGAGAATCCTTTTTAGGCTTAGATTAAGGCATTACATTAGCAGACTTTCATGCAAAGCATTGATACTGATGATGTATGGCATCTACATATTTTTCCTTTGTAAAATAATGGCATGGAGTTACAGGAAGCCGTGTGACTTAAATATTAAGTTTAGATGCTGGCAAGCATCTGATGGATGAACAAAGGGTCAATCCCATTACTGCCAGTTAAATTCAATTGAGATTGGAGACTGATGTCACTTTACTATATATATAACAAATGTGGCTTCTTTTGTCATTACAATTATGGTGAAACCACCATTCTTCCTAACTTCAAGGTCAAATACTAAATGCAATGTTTCCCTGGATATGTTTAATGAGATTCTAATTTAAGGTGCAGCTTGGCTCCTGCTCTTGGTACAGCAACTTCAAGGTTGCATATTTTATATTTTTGTCTGTTCTGAACCGTTTATCTTATCTGTCTAAAGAAGAAGGTCTGTTTCTTTGGTAAACAAAATAGCTTGAATAAAGATAGCATGGCAGGGACGCAAGCCTGTCCCAATCCTGCAGGGTGATTTTTACCCAGTCCAGCACTTCGCACTAACTATTTTCCTGAACTCACCTGGACTTAGATAATGAAAAATCTTATTCATGCCAGGTAAACTGAGCCCAGGTGGGTAGTCAGTGCTAATTAAAGGACTGGAAAAAATTCCCACTGCAGGAATGGGTCAGGTTGGCACCCCTGGCATGGACCTGTATCATCAAGGTACACATTATACTTTACCAGCATTTATTTTATTTTTTTGTTTTCCCCTAGCGATGGAAAACAGTATTCCACAACATTTTAATGTAACCCCTACACATTATTTATACCAGCCAACCTGCCCCCCATGACCACCCCTATTTTCTACTTAGGACACCCTAGGGATACATGAATTCATGCATAGAGAGAACACCACCACACTTTAACATATGTAATAATTGCTGTCACCAAATGCACAATGTATCCTTAAAGCGGAACTAGTTCTGCTTTACTATGGGCTGCCCCGTAGTGCATCACCACTGTTAAAAAAAAGAAAGCGGGCGTCTGGATACTCACCGCTTCCAGGCCGCCGTGACACAACCTTTCAGACTCCAGGACGCCCTTACATGACCATAAGCTGCCTATAAGTGGGGCCAACGGCTGATCCTATCAGCACTGGCCCTGGAGGCTGATAGGCTGCCCCGTGGCCGGCACAGAAGAACCCCGGAAGAGCTGAGTATCTGGGAGATTGAGCTGCCCTGCAGCTATAAAGCACAGTGAAACTTTGGTCTTTTTTTTACCATAGTTCCGCTTTAACAGAGTACTAAGCATGTACATCTATGCATATAATGAAGTTTGCCACAATTGAGGATTAACTTAAAGTGATTGGCAAGTCAAAAGTTAAAAAACATAAATATTAGTAGATTACCTTACATTACCTTCCTGCCTTCCTCAATCAACTTACGTCCCGCTGACCTGGTTCTTCAATCTCCTTCAATATCTAAACTAGACTTAAAACACCAAGGTATATTTTAGGGTAAAGTTCTCTGGCCCCCACCTGTGGGTCATATCATGTAGTGCACATGTATATATTGTGACTTACTTTTCCCCCGTGGTTCTATTAGGGTCATCCCCTGTAGTGTGCATGTATGTAGTGTGACTTACCTTTCCCTCTTGGTTCCATTAGGGGCATCCCCTGTAGTGTGCATGTATGTAGCGTGACTTACCTTTCCCTCTTGGTTCCATTAGGGGCATCCCCTGTAGTGTGCATGTATGTAGCGTGACTTACCTTTCCCTCTTGGTTCCATTAGGGGCATCCCCTGTAGTGTGCATGTATGTAGTGTGACTTACCTTTCCCTCTTGGTTCCATTAGGGTCATCCCCTGTAGTGTGCATGTATGTAGTGTGACTTACCTTTCCCTCTTGGTTCCATTAGGGGCATCCCCTGTAGTGTGCATGTATGTAGTGTGACTTACCTTTCCCTCTTGGTTCCATTAGGGGCATCCCCTGTAGTGTGCATGTATGTAGTGTGACTTACCTTTCCCTCTTGGTTCCATTAGGGGCATCCCCTGTAGTGTGCATGTATGTAGTGTGACTTACCTTTCCCTCTTGGTTCCATTAGGGGCATCCCCTGTAGTGTGCATGTATGTAGTGTGACTTACCTTTCCCTCTTGGTTCCATTAGGGGCATCCCCTGTAGTGTGCATGTATGTAGTGTGACTTACCTTTCCCTCTTGGTTCCATTAGGGGCATCCCCTGTAGTGTGCATGTATGTAGTGTGACTTACCTTTCCCTCTTGGTTCCATTAGGGGCATCCCCTGTAGTGTGCATGTATGTAGTGTGACTTACCTTTTCCTCTTGGTTCCATTAGGGGCATCCCCTGTAGTGTGCATGTATGTAGTGTGACTTACCTTTCCCTCTTGGTTCCATTAGGGGCATCCCCTGTAGTGTGCATGTATGTAGTGTGACTTACCTTTCCCTCTTGGTTCCATTAGGGGCATCCCTTGTAGTGTGCATGTATGTAGTGTGACTTACCTTTCCCTCTTGGTTCCATTAGGGGCATCCCCTGTAGTGTGCATGTATGTAGTGTGACTTACCTTTCCCTCTTGGTTCCATTAGGGGCATCCCCTGTAGTGTGCATGTATGTAGTGTGACTTACCTTTCCCTCTTGGTTCCATTAGGGGCATCCCCTGTAGTGTGCATGTATGTAGTGTGACTTACCTTTCCCTCTTGGTTCCATTAGGGGCATCCCCTGTAGTGTGCATGTATGTAGTGTGACTTACCTTTCCCTCTTGGTTCCATTAGGGGCATCCCCTGTAGTGTGCATGTATGTAGCGTGACTTACCTTTCCCTCTTGGTTCCATTAGGGGCATCCCCTGTAGTGTGCATGTATGTAGTGTGACTTACCTTTCCCTCTTGGTTCCATTAGGGGCATCCCCTGTAGTGTGCATGTATGTAGTGTGACTTACCTTTCCCTCTTGGTTCCATTAGGGGCATCCCCTGTAGTGTGCATTTATGTAGTGTGACTTACCTTTCCCTCTTGGTTCCATTAGGGGCATCCCTTGTAGTGTGCATGTATGTAGTGTGACTTACCTTTCCCTCTTGGTTCCATTAGGGGCATCCCCTGTAGTGTGCATTTATGTAGTGTGACTTACCTTTCCCTCTTGGTTCCATTAGGGGCATCCCCTGTAGTGTGCATGTATGTAGTGTGACTTACCTTTCCCTCTTGGTTCCATTAGGGGCATCCCCTGTAGTGTGCATGTACGTAATGTGACTTACCTTTCCCTCTTGGTTCCATTAGGGGCATCCCCTGTAGTGTGCATGTACGTAATGTGACTTACCTTCTCAAAGTTCGTTCATTCCGTGGCCTCCCATGCCGCCTGCTTCCACCCACTGTTACTCACCTTTTTCTGGTGTTTTTCAGGAGTCCACCTCTTTTCAAACAACATTACCCACCCCCTGCTAGAGCTGCTGCACCCTGCTTGAAGGATGTAGCTGCAAGAAAAGACAATGCACAGCATATACGGTACTTGTTTATATTTTTTATTATTAAAATGTTTGTATTTATTTTGTAACCTTTTTTTTGTTTAAAACTCCTAAAAACGTGTTTTAAATTTGTATTTAAATATGAAATCTATTTTAAAGGAACTTTTTGGGGTGGATCAACATGGCACCTGTAAAGACAAAAGACACCTGTTCTTTGTCCTTTTAGGAGCCACCCTTCTGCTCGGTGCCATCCCTTTGCCTGGGTCTGGAATGAAATGCCAACAGATGTTACAAGTCTGCACATGTTTTATTTGTGTTCTGCTTGTGTAGTGGTCTTGACTTGACTTGGTTTTCACTCACCTGAGTCATGTGCCGTACCAGTCTCGCAAGGCCCCATCGCGGCATATTCATCCTTGGATGAATCTATAAGGAAAGAGTAGCACACGACACCAGCACTTAGCACAAGTGGCATTTTTGAATCCCTTACCCAAACCAGTGTGTTTGTTTAAAATTACTTTAAAATCAGGTTACATTGCAACCACCAAATGCATTTCTACGCAAGTGGGTGCATAAGCACCTAGGCCAAGTCGCTCACTCAGCTCTCCCCTCTGCTAGTACTGTCGGATACTGCTCACTGACAGCGCTTTGCAACATGACAGGACATGGCGAAAGTGGCACACCCGGCTCTCCCCTCCACTAGTACTGTCGGATACTGCTCACTGACAGCGCTTTGCAACATGACAGGACATGGCGAAAGTGGCACACCCGGCTCTCCCCTCCACTAGTACTGTCGGATACTGCTCACTGACAGCGCTTTGCAACATGACAGGACATGGCGAAAGTGGCACACCCGGCTCTCCCCTCCACTAGTACTGTCGAGTTGTAATGCCTGTGGTCTCTGTCCTGTCTGACCCTGCAACAGTTAACCAGCTCCCTTTATATACACACCTTTGGCAAAATTTTGGCACATGTGGGGTAGGACATTAATGTTGTTGGCCTGGTTCACCTCTGACTATTCAACAGGCAGCCAGGGTTTTGTTTTTGCCAATTTTCTGATTGCCATTCAACCAAAAACCTGTTTGTCTTTGAATCCCAGGCCTATGCCATTTCTGTGAGTCCCACCATGTGCCTTCGCTCGTATGTCGCGGCTCCGGAACCCAAGGATTGGAGGCATGCCAAAAAAAGTGGGAAGATCTTAAGATGGTGGTCCGGAAGAAAATCAGCACCAGATGAACTGAGGCATAAGTGGTGAGGGACCAGAGGGAAGTTTGGCCCATACACATTGGACCACTCTCAAACTCAACACTTGTTTTTGTGTTCCAGGTTGCAAACTGGTGGTCAACTACCAAAAACCTTGCAGTTCACACATGAAGAGGAGCGCGTGTTGGGGATGCTGCACCCCCACACCTACCAGGGGGTGTCTGCACCTCTGACACAAATTGTCAGCATATGTGACGGACAAGGTGGAGAAGGACGACCACAAACAGCTGCCACAAACATGAGTGCCCACATGCATGCCCAAACTGGGAGGGATTGCCTGGGACACACATGTTGAGCAACATAGTTGGCGTGGCCAACTATTTAACTGGAAGCCGGGGCAGTGACGTAGTTGCAAAGTGGTTTTTGCCACACAAAGACATTGGGCCCAGTGTGTAACCCATGTTGAGGATAGGAAGCAGACCAGGTAACAAATGTTTTATACTTATGCTTTGCCCTTGCCTTTGCAGCAACCACCCAACCAGCAGCCTCTACTATTGCAGCAGCAACAACTGCGCCAACAGCCAATAGTCTGGCATGCCTTTCCCGGACCCACTGTCCAGACCTGGCCCATCCACCAGCCACCCACCCAGTGAGGGGAGCCAGCAGCCTCTACTCTACAGACACAGATGAGGTAAATGTGTGGCAAAAATAACCAAATGGCAATGGACAGGGGAGAGGAGGAGGTTGAGGCAAATCATTTTTTATTTTTTAATGGCTGTGTGGGACCGATGACCCAAGCAAACAATGTTGAACCGAAAAACTACAGTTTTTTTTAGGCCTGAAAACAGGCAAATCAGGGCTCGGAATCACACCCTAGTGCAGACTACAACCGTAAAATTACATAGGCACGAAAGCCAAAATTTGGCAAATAAAAATACGGCCAAAAAGGCAAATCAGACATAAAACACGCCTAGAATCACACGACATGGAAAAGTAGAGAAATTTGGGGCTTTGGCGTAATTCCTGCATGCGGGAATGTATACGTGAGGGGCTCTGAATCGGGGCTAATAATCTAACTACTGACCCTCTAAGTCCATGTTTTTCATTTGTCCTCATACTTCTTATATGACCTGATCTTATACAAGAGGCTATTATACCATCAGCTAGATGAAACTAAAGCTATGCTCGGGTGTGTCAATCTGAGAATGCACCGAGAGCAATGGAATCCCATAGTTGCTACTATGTGATAAGCTTTAAGAGCCGATTGGCTAGCCAGCCTCCTTTTTTCACAGTGAGGATCTCTCATTTAAACCACAATTATTTTGATATATAGGTATAAGGTATAACTCACCTGCAGTTTGCTGGGACAAGCAAAAATGATGTTTACACTACATACATTATATTATCACCTTGCCAATCTTTTTATTATCTTTTGAGGGGAGGGGGCATAGATGGCCATTGTATGTTTGCCCACACATAGGAATTCTTCCTGTGTGTTTCCAACATGTGACACAACTACCACTGGCGAGATGCTATCAGGTGCTACAGAGTGACCTCTTTCATTAATACTTTATCAAGACCTGATTTACTCCAAGTAGAAAACTTCAAAATCTACTCCCATACATTGGTGTGTATTTTGTGTTTTTTTAGGGTTTATAGGTGAATCACAACATCTTTAGACAATAGAAAGTGGTACTTTATGTGTAAAGGTTGGGAACCCCCGTCAGCCACTTTGGGATCCTCAGAAGGCAGCTGTGAACAGTGCCAGGAACTGCCCCAAAGATGCCAACTTAGTTGAGACCCCCACAAGAGCTGGGGAAGGCAACATGAGGAGCTCTAATTAGACAAAGGGATTCGCTGTGGGAATTCTGGGAAGTTTTAGGGGCAATCCTGGGAGGGGTTACACAGCAGGGTTGCCCCAAGGACAAGAACCAAAACCCAGGATAGTGAAATTATGGCATTCAATTGACCAGCCAGCCATTTTTTTTTTTTTGGAAACTGATTTTTGGAAATCTTGCCAGGACCGCCTACATTTAATCTTCACAAATGAATTTACAAATATTAGTATATTTATTATCCAGAACAGTAGCTGCATACGTGGGGTAAAAGTGTAACTTTTTCTTTTTAGTCTCGTTTATTATTCACTGTAAAACAACCACCTCCTGTTTTTCACAGTTGGAGACGTAGAGCACCCTCCCATGGGGCTTCCATAGGCTGCTGGGACCACTTTAGTCCTGACAGTGAAAGATTACTTTCTTTATAACTGAATGAATCACTTTCACAGGGGACAGATGGAGGTCCTTACATCTATTGATAAAGGCTAATCTAGGAATGGGTGTGAGCACCTTCAAATGAATATCGACAAAAAAGGAATAATAATGAATTAACTGTATAGGAGCAGGCTAATTAATTGGTAAAGCAAGTCGTACAATTGGTGTGCCTTCTGTTAAGAATTACAACAGGCATCTTGGTGATCTTTTTAATGATACCACACAAGAAGGTGCACAATGTTGTCTAAAACTGCGATAGTGCATTTTTACGGATGGGGTAAATAATTTTTCCAATAAGGTATGAATATCCATATGTCATTGGAAAATTATTCCAGGTACTGGTTAATTCTTGTAAGGTAACATTAAACTGGACGAACAGCCTTGAACAGTTGAAAAAAACTCACTTGCTCCATCTGCATGCATGATACTGAATCATTGTCAGCACGTACATTTGATCCTGCATCCACTCAAAGCTGAAACGCCACCCTGCTGATTTTCTCCTGGTCGCGGCCATCTTGAAGCACCCCTGAGGCTTCCTTTCCCAGCATCCCACCTGTTCTGCTGCCTGAATTTATCCGACATAAACCACAATGCAAAGCAGCAGAAAACCCAGAAGCATTTTCTTTTTTTTTTTTTTTTTTTGGAGGCTGTCTGCAGATTCACAGGTCACAATGTTGAGGCTAAAATTGGCCATGGTGGGAGTTACAAAAAACTAAATTAATTGTTATGTACAATCTGAATTGCCCTGGGGAGGATGCATATGAGCACCGTTTCTTGTAAGGGTGTTGGTCCAGTTTAAAAAGGTCACTGAGATACAGGTTGCAATTCACACCGGGCACTCCCAATGTAATCATTGCTTCACCAAATAATAAATATGATCCCCAGTGACTTCAAAGATTGATACCTAGGGGGCGGAATTGAACATTTACATATACTCCATTTCTTTGATTAATTATAATTGTATTATATTTATTATTTTATTACTTTTTCTGTTTATTGTCTTATACATCTACTTATATGTATACTTGATCTCATTATAGTATGAATTAGCAGATAGCATGTCTGTCTTTTTGAGCAAATCCAATAGTTATTTTTAAAATGTAAGATTCTAGACTTGTGCCACATGTATATAACTTTATTTATACAAGTAACATATCATTTATCACAAGGAATTATGAAAGACATTTGATTTCACTTAGTCCAGTACATCTTTAGTCTTTAGTGCTTAATACTTAGAACCTTTTTATGAAGTGCGCTATTTAATGTCATTTTGCAGGCATGTGCATCTGCTTTAGAGCATATCATTATATTTTGGTGACTTTTTTTTACAGCATGGCACTGCAAGTTACAACGCCCAATGTTAAATAATCAGCTTAGATTAGGGGCACTAGGTATTGGCCAGTCTGTATCTGTGCCTGCTGGACCCTTATGCTGTTTACAACAGCACCAGTGAGCATCACTCTGTACGACAACGTTTAGGGGCTGAACTCCGTTTTGAATAATTTTTGAGATGCTTAAAACATTGGCGCTGTATGTAACAGGTGCTGACGCATTTCTTCATTACAGTTACAGGATGCTCAAAGAAAAATAAGTCTTCAAAAACATTTTGTACAAGAAAATAACAAAATTACATTTGGCGGACAACGGACTCAATGGTCTCTTGACACAAGGGACTACAACTACTATGTGTTTTTTATGATGCATTTTTTATGGTGAGATCTGCTGTATGTTTCTATGTTTTTAATGATTTCCTAATAAATTGCAGATTTTATGACCATGCTCATGGACTTGAACTACAATAATGAATGAAAAAAACATTCTGAACAGGCCAGGGATCCTGTGTCACTTGACTGAGCACAAAATAAAAATACATTAACCAATAGTCACCAGAAAAACCAGGACTGGAATGACTAATTGAAGAACATGGGAGAATGACACCGTAGCTAACAAAGCACCCAGTACTCTTGATACATGGAATGCTATATAGCGCTAAACAATTTTTTTTGCATCATAAATATGACTTGCTGGTGGCACACACGAAAAACACCTGCCGCTATGTGGCGTTAGTGTTTCTTAAGGTGTTCTAAATCACTGTTTCTCAACCTGCAGTACACATACCTCAAGGGGTGCATGGCGGTGTTCAGGGGCACACCAACAAATGAAGTTCGATTTGGCTGGTACAACCTCTCTTGTACTTTGAGGCTGGTTGCCAACTTATTTTAGTTCTATTTATAATTGATCACCCCCTTGGGGGTACTTGGTTGGAACCTCTTCTTGCTAAGGGATACTTGACATAAAAAAGGTAAGAAAAAAGAAAAAATAAGAACTGTTCTAAATAACTATTTTGGTTTATATATATTATTTTATTACTTGCTCTGTTTTTTGTCTTCTAGACCTACTTTGATCTCATTATAGTAGGACTTAGCAGGTAGCATCCCTGTCTTTTTGAGCAAATCCAATAGTTATTTTTAAATGTAAAATCCTAGACCTGTGCCACACGTATATAACTTATAAATGTATACAAGTAATATACCATTTATCACAAGGAATGATGCAAGACATTTGATTGCACTTAGTTCAGTACATGTTTAGTACTCAGTATTTAGAGCCTTTTTTATGAAGTGCGCCATTTAGAGTCATTTTGCAGGCATGTGTATCAGCTTTAGAGCTCCTGCATCTAATTATATTAAATAATCAGCTTAGATTGGAGCATAAGGTATTGTCAGCGCTAAAATATTGTCTTGCTTTAAAAGTATGAGTCCAGTTGCCTACCAATTTAGTTTTGAATTAAGTAAACGGGGAGGCCGATTCATTAATAGCGGCAGGTAGCGACAGTTGAGCGACTGTAGCAGTATTTTCACAGCGCCCGCTAGTAGTCGCTGTGCTTGGCCATTGTTCGGTTGTTGATAGCGACTGAGTCGGTGTGCAGTAATGTTGAATACGGGGTGACGAGTCGCTATTTGACAGGTTCCGCGATGTATGGGTGCGCATGATAGCGACTGGTCAGATCGACCGGCTCCCACCATATTCATCAAAAAATCACGCTCAAAAAATTCTCGCGCTGTGAAATGCATGTTTAAACCCCAGAGCGCTGGCGGCGATGTGTTAAAAGTAGTTTTTTAACCCCCAAACCACCATATTTTTGGAAACAAAAAAAAAAAAATGTTAAAAGAATTTAGTAATATGAATACAATAATATCAGACCTGTAATATCAATTCTGCACAAATTTTTTTTTTCCCTTAAAAAAAATATCTAACATGGCAGAAGTGGTCACAGAATTGTTCACATTAAAAAAAAAAAAAAAAAAAAACTTTAATAACAATTAATTATGAATATTTAAAGATTGTTCCATTGAAATGCATTGGAGAGCGCCAGGTAGCGAGAGGTCATACCTGTCGCTGTTCAAGGTCGGACGCTGGCGCTGTGGGCTGAGGCTGGAATAATGATGAATGAGCAGGATTGGCTTGATAAATGTGTGATTGTGGTGGGGAGCCGGCGTTCTCGTGGCGGTGCCCGTCATTACCGGCCGCTCACCAGTCGCTACCTGTCGCTATTCCTTCATAAATAAGGGCCATAGTGTTTCAGAAAAAATAATATCAGCTAATTTAGGATAAAAAGGTTTCACTATGATCTAATATTCTGCTAATGCAGCAAAGGCAAGTCTGCGGTAATGAAAAAGGCTAGCAAGCTATAAAGCAGACGTTTTTATATAAAAATATAAATAAACTACATTAATATGCCAGTTTTACTGTTTGAATTCATTAGTGTTCTTTGGGGTGCTGACCAACAGCTGTTTAGCAATGTGTATCTTAAACATACATATTTCACTGTTTATAAAGTGAGCAGTTGGATAATTAGTTTCAGGAGATGCCATCTGTTGGCATCTCACAGCTTAAACTGTTGTGGCCAAAACTGCTTTGTCAGATAAGCCAAAATTTAAATTACACCAGTATTAATTTAAACTGAACCTAAAGTCTAAAAAGGTCCGGGACACATGCTTTAGAACAGGCTAAAATGCTCACCCTCTTCTGCATTCTGGTGGCAGCTGTAAAATGCCTCAGGAACCATCCAGCTGCTCATGACCACCAGCAGATCAACTATAACCAGCCACACTGTCCCTTGGAGCTCTCAGCACGTAAGCAACACAGTGGTCCCAAGGCTGTTTGGGACCACAGCAGAGCATGCACATAACTCATAAAACTGCCCTTCCCAGCTGAACCACACCCGGCTTTGCTTAGAATATATAAGGTATTTACATATAATCAGATATGCCTTGCACCAACCTTACAGGGGGTCAGGACCAGTTTGACAGCCATGATAGAGCAACAAGCTCATTAGCTATTAAATCTCTACATGTTTCTAATTAATCTACCATTCTGACAAACCCATTTAACATTTGCAGAGATCTCACTACCTTTCGCCCCAAAGGGGTACTCATGTATCTTCTGGCTGCTCCCTGCACTCACTTCCTTCTTCCAAATTCTTTGCTGTCCCTTCAAGTTGCTGCCCCTCCCCCCAGTCTTATCTTGCTTCTCTTCCATCTAAGTACGCAAGCGCCTTCTAGAATGCTCATCTGAAGTGTTCCTTACATTACCAATCTCACATACTATCCTCACTAGCCCTAAAACCTTAACATTGACCCACTTTATTCACCTCTAAAAACTCTCTCATTGTCACCCTTAACTACTTAACCCTTTGAGTGCCGGCCTACCGAGATTTTTTGTCACAATCTGTTGCCAGACGACTTTTCACGTTTTTGCGCTACACGTGTGCAACCTTGATTTTTGAAGGGATTTCCAGGGATTTCGATGAAAATTATATATTGTTTTTTTCAGCAGAGTCTGGGCTTCAACATGAAATGTCTTGTTTGGCCTTTTTTTAGTGTATTCTCAATACTTTTGGGTGAAATATGTGCAAAAAAATAAAAATTTGTAGTGTTTTTTTTGTAATAAAAAAATGTAAGTTTGTTAATAAAATATTATTGCGTGTGAAAGCCCTATTTCTCCCGGTTACAATGGTACCACATATGTATAGGTATACCCCCTTTCCTGAAACAGCAGTTTAGGAGATTCCAGATAGGATACAACTATGCAATATGATTGCATAGTTGTAAGGGGTTAATAAAAAAAAAAAAATGACATAGGGTTCCCCCTTACCCAGCATTACCGACCCGGACCAGCTATGGGGGCTTGTAGAACAGGGCGCAGGGGCCAGCGTTGGTGGCCCCTGGCCCTGCAGGCTTCTAGCCCGCATAGCCACGTGGCCCGGGCCCTTCTACCCCCCCTGGCCGTTGGGGAGGCAGGTAATGGGGGGCTGGGGGTTATGGCAAGTCACCCGCTTGCCGCAGGTGACCTGCCATACCCAGAGCCTTGTGAACTGGTATAAGGGGTCTCATGGACCCCTTACCAGTTCACAAAGGGTTAAGTTAAAAAAAAGACACCAGACAAATATTTTATTATTCTATTTTCACTTATACTTACCTCCCATCCAGTGTCCCACGCTGCTGCAGATGACAGTTGTCGGTAGTGATCAAAGCATGGAGGGTGGCAGGCAGGGAGATCAGAGCCACCCTGCCTGCCACCCTCCCTGCTCCGATCGCTGCTGACAACTGACAGATCGGAGCCCGGGTGCTGGTAACCCGAGGAGCTGGGTGACGTCATCAAGAGGGCGGGACTAGGGGCGGGGCCAGCGCCGGCCGAAGAGGATGGTGAGGGTCCGTTTCTGGGCCCTCACAAGCAGCGTGGAAAGCCCAGGGGGGGATCGGAACTTTTCGTTTTATGGGCCTCTAAAATCAGCTACGTGACTCTCACGTAGCTGGCACTTAACGGTTGGAGAGGCAGCTACGTGAGAGTCACGTAGCTGGCACTAGAAGGGTTAAACTAGGATCTCTACCAAGTGGCACCTTAGAATAGGATGGCTGCCATGGTAGGTGGCTTATTGTTTCAGGAAGATCCCCTCTATTGTCTCAATTCCAACATCTGAGTCTTCATCCCCACTAGCCTCTTCTTTCAGTTTCTCACCTTTAACTTGTATCTGGTCCCCCTCCGTGTGGCACCTTGGAAAAGAATGGCTGTCAGAGAGAAATGTTATCTTTTCTCTCAATTTTAATCTCTGGTTCCTTACTTCCCATGAAATTATGGCATCTACCCTCTCTCTCTCTATATATATCCTGGGGCTGGACCCCCTTTATGTGCCACCTCAAGATTGGTTGGTGGCTCCTGGGACTTGAAAGTCCCTCAACCCTTATATGTATTGCTCTATTCCCAACTCAGTTCATGTTGAAATTGTTAACTAAACATTATTCCTCTGATCCTATTAATTGCACTTAGGGCCTTATTTATGATGCATGCATTTTAGCATAATTTTTGTGCCTATAGCACCAGCTTCGGAGTGCCGGCATTTCCGTATAATTTGGCGCTGTGCTGTGTACTACATTGGCGCTAGTAGTTGTTGCATTCAACGCTAACTAATTAGCGTTGATTATTGCTCTTACGTATTGGCCGGCCTATGTCAGTGCCTGTTGGACCCGCTGGCTGATTAGCCCAGCGCCTGTGAGCGACACTTTGTACTGCCATTTTTCAGGTGCTCCCCAGCATATTTATTAATATATTTTCCTCCTTTAAATCTCTGGTGCTGTATTTTTCAGTGCTGGTCAGCGTTTCTTCATTACAGTTACAATAATTCACTGCTGGGGCCAAAGGGGAAAAACTTTACAGTGCGTTTATGATGCGTTTTAGTTGTTGGTGTCCAAATTACACATTATTAAGCAAAAGAAGCCATTAAGATCAATTTCAATAACCCAAAACAAAAAAAAAAAAACATTTGGCCCATCTAGGTCCTGCGTTTCAATTATTGACAAGTTCCAATGCAGGTGTTGTACAAATAAATGATTTTAATATTAATTATAAGCATTAAACATTTCAATCCAGTTCTGCCTATTGTGCTTTATGGGATCTTGAGCAGCTTCAACCCTAGTGCCCAGTGCTGCATCCTTTACAGCGCTAGTGTTAAATAAGAGGCTAGATGGCTGCTGTACTGGCGTTTGCGTTTTTTAAGTTAAATCGTACACTGAGTGCCGCTAAGGCCAAAAAAGTGGCGTTGTGTGGCGCTGTCACTTCTTAACCCCTTAACTGGCATCTTACCTAGCGTTTTTGTCACCATTTTTCACTATTTTGCACCATACAGGTTCAACTGAGGTTTTTTAAGGGATTTCCATGGATTTCGCAGGACAATTGTATATTGTTTTTTCAGCAGTCTGGGCTTTAACATGTTTCTGCCCAGGAGACCCCCCAACTGAAAAGAGCACTTCATAACATTTACAAATAAAATACAACTACTATCCACACTATAAAGGGTGAAATAAAAAAAAGGTGTGGGGTCCTCCCTACCCAGCATAACCAGTCCGGGGACCAGCTATGGAGGGCTTTTAGACCAGGGCGCAGAGGCCGCATAGGGGAGGCAGGTAATGGGGGCCTTGTGAACTGGTATAGGGGTCTCTTGGATCCCTTACCAGTTCAATAAGGGTTAAATGTAAAAATAAACACACACACACACACACACAGAGGAAAAAAAATGACATTTATTATTTTTTTTTCTCTACTCACCTCTAATCCTGTGTCCCACGCCAATGACAGTTGGTGATAGGTGCAGAGCAGGTGGAGGGCAGGGCATTATAGCCCCCTGCTCTCTCACCCACTCTGCACCAGTACTACCGGCATCTGTCAGAGCCAGAGCCAGGTCAGAAACTACAAGGAGCGGGATGACGCCATCCCGCTCCTCCCACAAAAAGGTGTGGCTAGGGCGGCAGCCAGCACCATCAGATGGGTGGGGCTCTGTTCCGGGCCCTCAAATGAAGCCTGTTGGGCTTGGGGGGATTGGAGGCCCTGGTGAAAAGAAGACCTGGCCGGAGGGATTGGGAGATGAGGTGAGTAAATGTCATATTTTTTGTTAGTTACAGTTACGGTAGTTAGTATTTATAGTTATTTCAGCGGCGGCACAAGCGGGGGATCCTGTTTCGGTCCCCTCCTGAAGCTGGGAGATCCCTGGGGGGATCGGATGCCCCCAGGGGGAGAGGAGACCCTCAGCACTGGATCCAGGCTGGAAGTGAGTTTTTTTTTACAGTAGCAGGGGAAAATACCAAGCACGTAGTTTCTATGTGCAATGCAAATGCTGAACTTAAGCAAAGTGTTTTTAGGTTTAGGGTCATACCATTTATCAATATTTTTATTTTATTAATATATCAATGTTTTATTGTTATATAACCTTATGGAGAACATGTAACCATTCTTTCAGTCTGTGGTGACCAATCAGGAAGCTCAACTTGCTACGAATCTTGGTTGCCTCTTGATGCTTTTTGATTGATGCGCGCCCTAACCTTGTGCTTTTTTTTTCCATTGACCTAACCTGACCTTTTATTTTACCTCTGCCATCCATTTGAGATCAATTTGAAAGCAGCCTTAAATCATGGGCAAATAAAAGGATCAAAAGCAATCGATTATATCTATCTATATAGGCTACCAAAAGTGAGTCCCTTTAATATTACTAGTGATGCTAACTGGCAGACTGGCCAAGTTTTCCTATTTACTTACTTCTGCAATGATTGTACATTTAGTAAATCAGCTAAATCTTAGCTTTACTCACTTCTGAGAGTGACTGGTCCAAAAGAACTTAGAAGAACTCCCCATATATAAGACACATGGCAGACATCTTCACAAGCATTGATGCACAGGTTGGGGTAAATATGAATGTATTGATTTTGATCATTTCATTTTATTGTGCCCAGTACTTATAGTTTTAACAATTTTGGTCTATCTAGAAAATGCCTAAAGGGATTTTCACTCTTCTGGGTTTTGGTTTGTATTACAAGGCCTATGTGTGAAAGCCCCTGGTTTGCCCAGTAACTTATCCAATCAGTATTGATTGTTGTGTATCTTAATGGCTGGAAATTAATTCTGAATAAATGGATTGCAAGGCACCTCCCCCCATGCCACAGCACCTCCGACTGCACGCACCCTAAGATATGCCTGGGGAGAGCCATGCACAATGAATGGAGGGATACCAGGGATGCTGGCAAGGGTGCTGGGCAAACCAGGAGATTTAAACAGCAGGAAACTCCCACAGATTTGGATGCCCTATGGGAAAATTGTAAACCGAACCTGGAATCTTTTAGACTCCAGAGCCATGTTACATGGGGTTTTGGTATTCTTTAAACAACAGTAGCACCCATTGCTTTTTTGTTGACAGCTTTTTTTTCTTCTGAAGACTCGATATTATTAAGCAAATTAATAATGCAGTTTATCTGCATAATATTTTTTAGGATTAGGCTATTCATTCAAGTATATTTCCATTATCGATAAAGTCTATTGAATGTGTATCTTTTAGCATCCTATTGCTCAGAGGATCACAAATGCATTACATATGTTTATTAATAAAAGAAAAAAAAACATTTTCTGTAAATGATCTGCACTAAGGTCTGGCTAATTCTGTACACTGAAATATGGCTAACTTTAAATTTGCACATCGGGGATTTATTCCTTGGATGTATAATGGTGTCTGCCGAATATTTCAAGAGGAGTTCTAAATAAGATTAATGGCTGGCTTTTAGTTCTTTGCTGTGCCGGAATGGTGCCAGATAGCAATCTCGGAGATTAAGTCATTATCCTGAGAGGTTTGTTCAGATATTGCCCCTGTGAGTCATAGCATTTAATTCCTTAAAAAAAAGAGCCACAAAGACCTCAATGTTAATTACATTATGTTGGCAATACAGGAAGGGTGAATTCCAAATGACCAGTGAAAAGGCTTATCAATTCAGGCAAGAAATTTCCTTCTTTTCTCCTTTCCGTGAATATGCGTCCTCAATATCTCTCAGCATTGCTATTTTGGGCTGTGCCTTTTGTCAATGGTTTACATCATGAAATATGTCCTTCAATTATGTAAATGTAATTATGTCAGTAAGCATTACTAAGACACAGAAAAGAGCACTAAATACATTTGAAAAACCTTGTGTTGAAAGTGCAGCAGCTCAGTACAGCTAGTAAGCACCAGTCATCCACAGGTTTACAACAGTAATTGGTTTCTATCAGTTGCCATTTGCAGGCTTACAGTCATAATATCCCCAACACCAAGAGCAACCAATTTATGAATGCCACTCTGCCTAAGGTCCCATAGAAAATAAAATCAGGCATAATACCGATGCATATATACCCTTCTGCATTTATGGCTCATCAACAGATGCAGCTGCATTATTATTGAGGCTAATTTATTATAAAAGGTGCAGGCGGTACCTCATTCGAGACGCCCGGCAGCACCCGCACCACTGCACCCGTGCTATAAGCTGTAGCGCTCCCAGCCATGAATTTTATATGTCTATGCGCTAGCGACACCTAGCGCCTGCTGGGAGTGCTGCAAGTTGAAAGTATTTAAGAAAAAAAACACAGCGCTCACAAAGGCGCTCAAAAAAACGGGATTCAAGGCACACAGCGCCTGTTTTTTAAGGTCATACAGTTTTTTATTTCTTTTCTAAATGGGAATTTCATTGAGGACACTTGAAAGACAGGACACAGCTTTCTTACGGGCCAAATCACAAGTTTGTGGCCCAACACAAAAGTGCTAAAAATGCATCCAAAAATAATCCCAACCAGCCCAGATATCCCGTGGCACATGCACCAGCCCCCATGGCTGTGATTCGCCAGGTGGGACACCTTACCGCTGTATAAAAGGTGGGGTCCAGCTCTCGGGACTCGGACAGAATGCTCTGCATTAGATAGGGAGAGGTTGCCTGTGGAGTGAGGGACAGATAGGGAGTTTTGGGGGGAAAAAATTGTCCTTTTCAGAACATTTATTTAGGGACAGTGGCTGGAGTGAGGGACAGATAGGTTGTTGTTAAAAACAAAATTGTCTTTTTCAGGGCAGTTAGCGTCAGCGGCTGGACTGAGAGACAGCGAGGGAGTTGTTGCTAAAAATGAGATCGTCCTTTTTAGGGAAGTTAGTAAGGGCTGGAGTGAGAGACAGTGATTGCCATTGTAGTTGAGGCCACACAAGGCCAAATAATTATTGCATGTCCACATGGTTAGGCCATGTGAGGGTCATTTGTGTTTAATAACACATAGTAATTGAATGTACACTTGTTTAGGCCACATGAGAGTCATTTGCGTTTAATAACACATAGTAGTTGAGTGTCCAATTGTTCAGGTCACGTGGGTGTCATTTGTGTTTAATAACAAATAGTAATAACAAATAGTCCACTTGTTTAGGCCATGTGAGGGTCATTTATATTTAACAAATAGTAATAACAAATAGTCCACGTGTTTAGGCCACGCGAGGGTCATTTGCGATTAATAACAAATAGTAATTGAATGTCCACTTGTTCAGGTCACATTATGGTCATTTGTGTTTAATAACACATAGTAATTGAGTGTCCACTTGTTCAGGCCATGTGAGGATCATTTGTGTTTAATAACACATAGTATTTGAGTGTCTACTTGTTCAGACCACGTGAGGGTCATTTGTGTTTAATAACAAATAGTAATTGAGTGTCCACTTGTTCAGGCCACATAAGGGTCATTTGCATTTAATAACACATAGTAATTGAGTGCCCACTTGATTAGGCCATGTGAGGGTCATTTGCATTTAATAACAGATGGTAGTTGAATGTCCATTTGTCCTGGCCACATGAGGGTCATTTGTGTTTGATAGCACACATTGAGTGTCCACTTGTTTAGGCCACGTGAGGCTCATTTCTGTTTAATAACACATAGTAGCTGAGTGTCCACTTGTTCAGGTGACATAAGGGTCATTTGTGTTCAATAACACATAGTAATTGAGTGTTCATTGTTTAGGCCACTTGAGGGTCATTTGTGTTTAATAACACATAGTAATTGAGTGTCCACTTGTTTAGGCCATGTGAGGATAATTTGTGTTTAATAACAAATAATAATTGAGTGTCCACTTGTTCAGGCTACGTGAGGGTCATTTGTGTTTAATAACATATAGTAATTAGGTGTCCACTTGTTCAGGTCATGTGAGGGTCATTTGTGTTTAACAGCACATAGTAATTGAGTGTCCACTTGTTTAGGCCATGTGAGGATCATTTGTGTTTAATAACACATAGTAGTTAAGTGTCCACTTGTTCAGGCCACATTAGGGTAATTTGTGTTTAATAACACATAATAATTGAGTGTTCACTTGTTTAGGCCACGTGAGGGTCATTTGTGTTTAATAACACATAGTAATTGAGTGTCCACTTGTTTAGGCCACGTGAGGGTCATTTGTGTTTAATAACGCATAGTAATTAGGTGTCCACTTGTTCAGGTCATGTGAGGGTCATTTGTGTTTAACAGCACATAGTAATTGAGTGTCCACTTGTTTAGGCCATGTGAGGATCATTTGTGTTTAATAACACATAGTAGTTAAGTGTCCACTTGTTCAGGCCACATTAGGGTCATTTGTGTTTAATAACACATAATAATTGAGTGTTCACTTGTTTAGGCCACGTGAGGGTCATTTGTGTTTAATAACACATAGTAATTGAGTGTCCACTTGTTTAGGCCACGTGAGGGTCATTTGTGTTTAATAACACATAGTAATTAAGTGTCCACCTGTTCAGGTCACATTAGGGTCATTTGTGTTTAATAACAAATAATAAATGAGTGTCCACTTGTTTAAGCCACATGAGGGTCATTTGTATTTAATATAACAAATAGTAATTGAGTGTCCACTTGTTCAGGCCATGTGAGGGTCATTTTTGTTAAATAACAATAACTGAGTGTCCATATGGTTAGGCCATGTGAGGGTCATGTGTGTTTAAAAACACATATTAATTGAGTGTCCACTTGTTTAGGCCACATAATGGTAATTTGTGTTTAATAAATAATAATTGAGTGTCCACTTGTTCAGGCCACGTGAGGGTCATTTGTGTTTAATAACAAATAATAATTGAGTGTCCACTTGTTCAGGCCACGGGAGGGTCATTTGTGTTTAATAACATATAGTAATTGAGTGTCCACTTGTTCAGGACATGTGAGGGTCATTTGTGTTTAATAACACACAGTAATTGAGTGTCCACTTGCTCAGGCCACTTAAGGCTCACTGCTGTTACATAACAAGTATTAGTGGTGTGTCCACTTGTTCAGGCCACTTAAGGGTCACTGCTGTTTAATAACAAGTATTTGTGATGTAACCACATGCGCAAGCCATTTGGGGTCACTGCTGTACAATAACACATATTAGTGGACTATCCACTCGCTCAGACCACTTAAGGGTCATTTTATTGTTAATTCCCTTTGAATTGTCCATTTCAGGCCACAGTAACTGCAGATGTATAACAATACAGCAAATAAACTACAGGGATGTGGCCATGGTGCTGCTGCTGTTGGTTGTGATAGAGCTTGTGCTGCAGGAAGAGGACTTGTTTCATCTTTGCCTGCTACACCTTCCTCTGGTGCAAGCAGGTGCCAGGGTTTGGAGCATATTTTTGCAGACACCAATACTGAGGCCAGAACAAGTTGAGGCAGTTGTTGATTATGGCACGCAGTGCTACCTGTTCTGTGGGATTGTCTTCCACCCACTCCACTTCTGAGCGTGCTGAGCCCTCCTCCTCACCCCCCTTCAAATCAGAAAGTCATGGGGTCACTAATGCTCTACAATGACACTCCTGGCTGGTATACCGAGGGCCATCCGCCTGCCCCACTTGCAGACCAAGAGTTCCCAGATGCCCAACAACTTATGTTGGAGGATAAGGACATGGCCAGTGGACCATCGCAGGACATCTACGATGATGAAAAGATAGTGCCAACTGCTGAAGCTTTCTGCAATGTTGAGGCTGAGAGCAAGGCTAGTGGGGGGGAGTGGGTGGAAGAGGATGCCAGAGAGGATGATGGGGGACTGAAGGCCACCAGAGTTCAGAGGAAGGTGGTGGTCACACAGCCCCAGGCAGCCAGAAGAAGGGTGAAAATCATCAGTGGCTACTACTGCCCACCAGGTCCATGGGCTGAGCATGCCAAAGCTGCCTCAAAGGATCTCCCCAGTGTGGCATTTTTTCAAGCAGTGCACAGACAGCAAGACATGAGACACGTGCACGCTATGCCAACAGTCCCTGAAGTGCTAATAATCTCAGCACCTTGTGCATGACCAGGCAGCTGCAAAAAATCACGAGCTGCAGTGGCAGAAACACATGAAAAACATGCAAACACCTGAGTCTCCCTCTGCTGCTTCAATTGTCTCAGCCTCTAGCATTACCTCTCCAACAACCACCTCCAGCAGAAGCAGCAGCAACATCACCAATCCTGTCCACGTTACGTGGCATACTGACATACTAGTATACTAGGCATTTCACAAAGGTGGGCATCCCGATTTGGGATAGGGCATTAGTGGGCCCTGGATTCCTCAAGCACCCTGTGGACCAGGACCCCTCCCTCATCCAGAGACCTTGCTCTTTTGGAACCTAAGATGCACCTAACATACCCCCCTTCTGCCATTTGTGAGCTTGACATTAGGTAGATACTTACCTTTTCCTATTGTAATCTATTTACAAGGTGACTATGGAGTTCCAGGTCCTCTTAGAGTTAGGGGCAGAGGTGTAACTTGAGGTGGTGCAACCACACCCCATGAGCTCAGGGGACTCATCATAGTTGCTCCTCCACCTTACGGTATTTATTATATTTGTGCTCACATGGCATCATTTAGAAAAAGGAAGCATTATTTGTCTCAGCTGTTTCAGTCTTTAGTTGTCTAGCTGCATTTAAAAATGAAAAGTGAGAAAAAGACAGAAAAAATGTAACTGTAAGGGCCTCATTTAATGCTTGCACCAGGGCCCTGGCACATTTAGTTACACCATTAGTTATAGGTGTGGCATGGTCGTGACCAGGGAACGTGGCTCAATTGCAAAGAATTTAGGTGCACTTATTTTCTCCCCCCTGCTTTTAACAAGGTGCCATGCCCCTCTTCTAAGCCACACTCTCTGGACCCCCCAGGACAAAATCCTGGTGTGCCATTGGCGGTACCATGATCTTTCCATTTGATTGTGCTACAGGGTATCATCAAAGATTTGGATATTTTTAAAAAACCGAACCCTGACCGAACCTACATCTTGTCTCTGACACGTTTGGAGATCTCCTTTGGTCTTTATGGTGTAGTTTGGTTAGCGGTAGGAACTGATTGATTTTAACTCAGACACACAGTGCAGGTCCAGTATTGCCCCTTTCTCGGTCAATTGGCTGAGGCTGCGTATAATAAGTGACTGGTCAGACCCCATATTCAATACTGTGTACAGAACCTGAGCTCATTCAAAGGCAAGCAATTAAATGAATATATAGATTGGGAGGAAAGAAAAAAAACCTAATTACGTTTATTTTGTTTGGAATGTATGTCTGTTGTATGTCTGAAGCGTGATCTAATAAATATATATATAAATATATCTAGGGTCAATACAAAGATCAATTCCATGATCTATCACATTGTGTAACCAGTGGCGTACATAACCCTGATGGGGCCTGATAGCCGGGCCCCCACTAGCAGCAGCACAGCAGCCAGCACACCAACCCCCCCCTACTTATTCTTACTCTTTCTGGGTCTGTGGTACCCACATTAATTCCCAAAACCACTGCCGACCAATACCATGGCACTCTGATTGCCTGGCAAGCCCTATTAAGCACCAGTGGGCAAGAGATGCGAGAACTAATGCCTAGGTAATCCAAAAGCACATAGTAAACAGCAATCTCATACTGATATGCCCAGGGTGTGGTGGATGCAGAAGCCACACTATTGATTTTGAAAGGAAGCTTATTTCAAGAAAAAAATGTATTTTGCTCATGGGATGACTGGCTATAGGAAGAATTACTGGTGGGCTGCACTTCTTTGGGGCCAGTTGGGCATCTGCCTTACCCCCATTTAATTACTGCATACCTAGTCTCCTCAACTCCCTGTACCCACCCCCAAACTGTCTTCCCCTCCAACAAAGGAATCTGGTGCCCCCGGTGTTACAGCTTCAGCATCATGGCTGTAGGGGGTCACATTATCAGGTCCAACAATGATAAAGCTTCTGTAACATTTTATTATACACGTCCTGCCCATGACCTCCCCCTGCAAAGCTATAGCCTTAGCCTTGGCATGCACTTATTGACCATCTAGGGGGAAGGTCACCGGTTGGTTATAGGATTGCTGAGCCGGTAGAATCTGAGCTCATTTTTGGCCCAGTCCACCCCTGACTATGGCTGTGACCAGGGCTGTTTCTAGGGGAGGGTGAGCAGGGCACTCGCCCTGGCAACCAAGGCCATTGGGGGCACCTTTAGCCCAGCCATGCTGTTTTCTTCAGATAAGCGAGGGCCACTGTTAGTGGTGCAGGCCATAAAACAGGCCCCTCATCCCCCCATATTGGGCCCAGTCATGTTAGGGGGCACTGTCTGCTGCTAAGAAAGAGGCACCTATTGGCAAACAAAGGTGTAGGACAGCAGCCGCACCAGAGGATGGGTGAGGAGGGGGCAGGATTTTTTTCTTCCCGCTTTGAGCACTATTTTGCCTAGAAACTGCCCTAGCTGTGACCTTTAAGAGTAACAAACAGGTAAACAAATACAACCTTCCTTCAGTCAGGAAAATTAAATGAATCTTCTTCCTAATTTCTCTTGAAAACAGTAAATGTTTCTCTCAGTATTGGTTAATGCAGCACCAATATGCACATATGATTTCAGAATATAGGCATTGATGTAATTCCCGCTGTCCTATAGCATGTGCAAATGAATTTACTGCACAGACTTACCTCTAAATAACTTGTAAGTTCCAGGCTAGTGGAGCAAAACCTGCTCTGGAAGACGCAATGCCTTCAGGTCAGATTTGTTATGACAATTGCAATTCCATCACAGGAAAGATAACATTTTCAGGAGAAGATGGATCAAATTACTCACAATGGTTTGACTGCAAATGAACCTAGTGTGTAAATTCATGAGGCTTTCTACCTGAAAGAAGAACAAAACAATATGTCACCCACAATGAGTCAGACTCACTTCTGCTGACACTGGAGACATCACACCCTTAATTTTAGGGTCTGTGGGAAATAAAATATGGTCTTCTTTTTCCTACATACACAAGACTTAATGATGTTAGTCTTTTGTGGATTGATGTAGTTTTTTATGAATCATATTTCTATGTAGTGTATGCTAGTAACTCAGAACTGTAAACGCACAATGGGCCAAAACCTGTCTAATATCTTTCACCAATACCCGAGCTCTGGATCCATGAAGCCCCCCACCTTACACTGGCCATTGTCAACATGATACAATTAGTATGCAAGTGAGAGATTCAGGGTCGGCGTCAGCACCTGGTAAGCCCGGTCAACTGCCGAGCCCCCCCCCCCCAGGGGGGACCACTGACAGCTGGCACAATGTGGTTATAGAACGTAAACTTTGCATCAGGACCCTGCACTCCCTCCAGTTCTGCCCCATCCATCCCTGTCCCCTAAGCTCTGCCCCATCCATCCCTGTCCCCTAAGCTCTGCCCCATCCATCCATGCCCCCTCAGCTCTGCCCCATCCATCTCTGTCCCCTAAGCTCTGCCCCATCCATCCCTGTCCCCTAAGCTCTGCCCCATCCCTGTCCCCTAAGCTCTGCCCCATCCATCCCTGTCCCCTAAGCTCTGCCCCATCCATCCCTGTCCCCTAAGCTCTGCCCCATCCATCCCTGTCCCCTAAGCTCTGCCCCATCCATCTCTGTCCCCTAAGCTCTGCCCCATCCATCCCTGTCCCCTAAGCTCTGCCCCATCCCTGTCCCCTAAGCTCTGCCCCATCCATCCCTGTCCCCTAAGCTCTGCCCCATCCATCTCTGTCCCCTAAGCTCTACCCCATCCATCCCTGTCCCCTAAGCTCTGCCCCATCCCTGTCCCCTAAGCTCTGCCCCATCCATCCCTGTCCCCTAAGCTCTGCCCCATCCATCCCTGTCCCCTAAGCTCTGCCCCATCCATCCCTGTCCCCTAAGCTCTGCCCCATCCATCTCTGTCCCCTAAGCTCTGCCCCATCCATCCCTGTCCCCTAAGCTCTGCCCCATCCATCTCTGTCCCCTAAGCTCTGCCCCATCCATCTCTGTCCCCTAAGCTCTGCCCCATCCATCTCTGTCCCCTAAGCTCTGCCCCATCCATCCCTGTCCCCTAAGCTCTGCCCCATCCATCCCTGTCCCCTAAGCTCTGCCCCATCCATCTCTGTCCCCTAAGCTCTGCCCCATCCATCCCTGTCCCCTAAGCTCTGCCCCATCCATCTCTGTCCCCTAAGCTCTGCCCCATCCATCCCTGTCCCCTAAGCTCTGCCCCATCCATCTCTGTCCCCTAAGCTCTGCCCCATCCATCTCTGTCCTCTCAGCTCTGTCCCATCCATGCATGTCACCCCAGTTCTGCCCCATCCATCCCTGTCCCCTAAGCTCTGCCCCATCCATCCATGCCCCCTCAGCTCTGCCCCATCCATCCCTGTCCCCTAAGCTCTGCCCCATCCATCCCTGTCCCCTAAGCTCTGCCCCATCCATCCATGCCCCCTCAGCTCTGCCCCATCCATCCCTGTCCCCTAAGCTCTGCCCCATCCATCCCTGTCCCCTAAGCTCTGCCCCATCCATCCCTGTCCCCTAAGCTCTGCCCTATCCATCTCTGTCCTCTCAGCTCTGTCCCATCCATGCATGTCACCCCAGTTCTGCCCCATCTACCCCTGTCGCCTCAGCTTTGCCCCATCCATCCATGTCCCCCCAGGTCAGCCCCAATTCATCCATCTACCCTCAGCTCTGCCCCATCCATCCATGTCCCCCAAGCTCAGCCCCAATTCATCCATCTACCCTCAGTTCTGCCCCATCCATCCATGCCCCCCCCCCCAGTTCTGCCCCAACTAAAAAATAACTCCAATAGGGTGTTGGAGTATAAGCAGGCAAACTGGGATGCTCCACTCTGGCATGCGTGACCGGCGCACGCATCCTTTGCTTCCCTTCATGGCTGTGCACAGCCCCGCCTGCCACAACTCAATGACTGTACGGCGCAGAGCACAGCCAAAGGGAGCTGAGCGACTCTATAAGTGTGGCTAGGATTCCATTCCTTTTTTCTAACTGCACTTTAATATGCGCAGCGGGAGAAGGTGATTGGACGAGCATCTGCTTTGTGGGCTCGAGGAGAGGTGCGTGACCTCGGCGTTCTGGGGGGTTTCACACGGTGGGGCCCTGTTTTATACCTATGTGTAAGAATGCCTCCGGCCCCACTGTGTCCACAAGCCAAGGAACCCCAGCTCCCAATGCTATAGCCCCAACATGTTTGAAGTGCCTCAACAGGGATGTCCCGGGCCGGTAAAATCCAGGGCTGATTTTTGGCCCCAGTCCGCCTGCATAAGTAGGGTGAAAATGCTTTGCTTTTATAATAAGGGCCTGATTTGCTATGTGTACTCACATGCCCAGAAAAAGCTGGGTATCCTTTTGGCGTCTTTATAGTCTAGTTCATTAGTTATAACCATATAACCTATTATAGCAGTAAAATAAATCAAATAAATCACTGCTCGAACATTTGTTGTTGAAGTCAATAAAGTAGCTATGTTCCCTATTTTATTCAGGAGGTGAGGTGGTGTTGTTTTTCAGGGGTTTGAAGCATTAGGTGATGCTGGGTCTTGCAGTTTCACAGTGGAGAAGTAGGAAGTAGCTTGTGTTTTGTTTCTAGGCGGTTCTGGAATAGAGACGGGGGGGGGGGAGATTGTGTCCAAAATCCAACAGTCACTGACATCACAGGTTACTTTCGTTTTAGGGCCTGGTCATCCTTAAAGTGGACCAACACCCAGGATTTTGACTATCCTGGGTTTTGGTCCACTTCGGCGGGGCACCCCGATGGGGGGTGTCCCGCTCTCTGAAACCCCCCAGAAAGCCCCAAAAACTCACCTCTCCCTGCTCCCACGTGACCGCGCCGTCCAATCCCCGCCGACGTCCAAGCGGTGACAGCGGCGTCCAAGACAGCGCGTCCGCCGCCTCCCGCGCGCCACTCTCGGCGTGCACGCGCCTGCGCCGGCCATTCACAGACGGCCGGCGAGGGCGAGCGCACGTCTAGAGGGGCGCGTGGGAGGCGGCGGCGGCGGAAGCGGCGGCGGATCAGTTAAGGAGTTTGGGGTTTTTTTGGGGGGGATGTCCCGCGGTGAGTGAGGTGATCTTATAGATTCCCGGGCCGATCACCCCTGGGTGTTGGTCCACTTTAAAGAGGAACTGTGGTCAGAAATGGGCCACCACGCTATGCATCGGCACTGCTATACTACAGAGCGGGGACTCCTGTATACTAACTTCTTCCTGGGTCCCTCTACAGCAGATGACTGCACATAGTCACGTGGGACCGGGGGAGGTGAGTATGCAGATAGCCCCATTCTGTAATATAGCGGTGCCTGCTGCATATTAAAGAGGGGATCTGCCCATTTCCTCTTTAGGCAATACAAATGCAATGCAGAGCTGAGACTTAATGCAACAAAAATGCATAAAATGACTGTCCATTCCCAGCGCCCTGCTTGCAGTGTATTTGCATGCGGTGTGTCTGCAATGTCTGAAAGAGAGAGAAGAAGGAAATAAGGAAAATAGAGTGCGGAGAGGAAAGATGGAAGTAATGTTAGAAAGAGAGAGGAGAAGAAGGAAATAAGGAAAATAGAGAGAGTATGAGAGAGTGCGGAGAGGAAAGATGGAAGTAATGTTAGAAAGAGAGAGGAGAAGAAGGAAATAAGGAAAATAGAGAGAGTATGAGAGAGTGCGGAGAGGAAAGATGGAAGTAATGTTAGAAAGAGAGAGGAGAAGAAGGAAATAAGGAAAATAGAGAGAGTATGAGAGAGTGCGGAGAAGAAAGATGGAAGTAATGTTAGAAAGAGAGAGGAGAAGGAAATAAGGAAACTAGAGGGAATATGAGAGAGTGAGTAGAGGAAAGATGGGAGTAATGTTAGAAAGAGAGAGGAGAAGAAAGGAAATAAGGAAACTAGAGAGAGTATGAGAGAATGCGGAGAGGAAAGATGGGAGTAATGTTAGAAAGAGAGGAGAAGAAAGGAAATAAGGAAAATAGAGAGAGTATGAGAGAGTGCGGAGAGGAAAGATGGAAGTAATGTTAGAAAGAGAGAGGAGAAGAAAGGAAATAAGGAAACTAGAGGGAATATGAGAGAATGTGGAGAAGAAAGATGGAAGTAATGTTAGAAAGAGAGAGGAGAAGGAAATAAGGAAACTAGAGGGAATATGAGAGAGTGAGTAGAGGAAAGATGGAAGTAATGTTAGAAAGAGAGAGGAGAAGAAAGGAAATAAGGAAACTAGAGAGAGTATGAGAGAATGTGGAGAGGAAAGATGGGAGTAATGTTAGAAAGAGAGAGGAGAAGAAAGGAAATAAGGAAAATAGAGAGAGTATGAGAGAATGTGGAGAAGAAAGATGGAAGTAATGTTAGAAAGAGAGAGGAGAAGGAAATAAGGAAACTAGAGGGAATATGAGAGAGTGAGTAGAGGAAAGATGGGAGTAATGTTAGAAAGAGAGAGGAGAAGAAAGGAAATAAGGAAAATAGAGAGAGTATGAGAGAGTGCGGAGAGGAAAGATGGAAGTAATGTTAGAAAGAGAGAGGAGAAGAAAGGAAATAAGGAAACTAGAGAGAGTATGAGAGAATGTGGAGAAGAAAGATGGAAGTAATGTTAGAAAGAGAGAGGAGAAGAAAGGAAATAAGGAAACTAGAGGGAATATGAGAGAATGTGGAGAAGAAAGATGGAAGTAATGTTAGAAAGAGAGAGGAGAAGAAGGAAATAAGGAAACTAGAGGGAATATGAGAGAGTGAGTAGAGGAAAGACTGAAGTAATGTTAGAAAGAGAGAGGAGAAGAAGTAAATAAAAACTATAGAGAGTATGAGAGAATGCGGAGAAGAGAGAAGGAAGGAATGAGAATGCGGAGAGGAAAGATGGATGTAATGTTAGAGAGATGGAGGAGAAGGAAATAAGGAAACTAGAGAGAGTATGAAAGAATGTGGAGAAGAGAGAAGAAAGGAATGTCAGAAAGAGAGGAGAAGAAGGAAATAAGGAAACTAGGAAGAGTATGAGAGAATGCGGAAAAGAGAGAAGGGAGGAATGTCGGAAAGAGAGAGGAGAAGGAAATAAGGAAACTAGACAGAGTATGAGAGAATACGGAGAAGAGGGAAGGAAGGAATATCGGAAAGAGAGAGGAGAAGGAAATAAGGAAACTAGACAGAGTATGAGAGAATACGGAGAAGAGGGAGGGAAGGAATATCGGAAAGAGAGAGGGGAAAAAGAAGGTATAAAAAAATAGAGAATGAGGGAATACAAGGAAGAGGGATATAAGAAATGTGGGAAAATAAGGGAAGAAGATAAGAATCTGGGAAATAGAGAGAGAATGAGAAAATACCATTTTGTGAGTACTCACCTGAAAAATGGATATTGTTGGTGTGCCACAAACCCCGCTTCACTTTTAAATATTCTTCACTTAATGGGTTAACTCACCGCCGGGTGACGTAGTGCAGAGAGGAAGTCTTGTAACGAGCCCCCTTCCGGCCTATATATACCTGGTACCTCCCTTCAATCACCAGTATATTAAAAAGCAGAAAGACAAGGTACCAGTATTCCACCGGTAACCTCAAAATCAATTTGATATAAACAAAAAGCTTCACCATATAAAGGCTTCGGAAATACCGAAAAGGGTGGGAGTGAAGCGGGGTGTGTGGCACACCAACAATATCCATTTTTCAGGTGAGTACTCACAAAATGGTATTATTCTTGGTGTGCCACACACCCCGCTTCACTTTTAAATATTCTTCACTTAATGGGACATCCAAAAGCAGTGTCCACAAGGGATGGGCATCTCAAGGCCAGGTGAAGCATAACTTAAATGACTGCAGTCTGCAGAACTTTGCAGCCAAAAACAGCATCCGCTGAGGCTCGCACATCAACTTTGTAAAACTTAGAAAAAGTATGAACAGAAGACCAAGTGGCGGCCTTACAAACTTGTTCAACAGAAGCTTGGTGCTGAAAAGCCCAAGACGCCCCAACGGCGCGAGTAGAATGAGCAGTGATATGAAAAGGGGGAACTCTTCCCTTAGCAGAATAGGCCGCAGTAACGGCCTGACGTATCCACTTGCTAATGGCAGATTTGGCTGGTGCCAAACCCTTCTTAGGCCCATGGGGCACAACAAAAAAGGAATCCGTCCTACGAAAAGGAGACGTGATAATCAAGTAGTACTTAACACAGCGTACT
Organism: Gastrophryne carolinensis; assembly: GCA_027917425.1. Taxonomy (NCBI): domain Eukaryota; kingdom Metazoa; phylum Chordata; class Amphibia; order Anura; family Microhylidae; genus Gastrophryne; species Gastrophryne carolinensis. Next base: position 210,707,157 of record CM051236.1, read on the forward strand.
ACATCCAAACAATGCAAAACCCTCTCTTTGTCATTCTTAGGATTAGGACACAAGGAGGGAAGAACAATATCTTGGTTCAAATGAAAAGCAGAAACAACCTTAGGAAGAAAGTCTGGCTTGAACCGAAAGACCACTTTATCCTGATGCCTCTCAAAGTAAGGCGCCTGGCTAGACAAGGCCGCCAACTCCGAGACACGCCGGACCGAAGTGATCGCTACCAAGAAGACAATCTTCTGAGTCAGGGTAGACAAAGCAATATCTTGCAAAGGCTCAAAAGGAGGAGCCTGAAGAGCAGAAAGAACCAAATTCAGATCCCAAACCGGGAGTAATGGTTTCCTGGGAGGCCGCACATGCGTAACCCCCTGGAAAAAAGTTTTAACTAAAGGCTTAAGCGCAACACGCTTCTGAAAAAAGATAGATAAGGCAGAGACCTGCCCTTTCAACGTACTTAGCTGGAGACCAGAATCCAGCCCTGATTGTAAAAACTCCAGAATCCTGGAGACCGAAAAGACCCTACAAGGAAAAGATCTTATCTCACGCCAAGCGATATAGGCTTTCCAAGTCCTATAGTAGGTGATGGAAGAAGACCTCTTCCGGGCACTGATCAGAGTCTTAATGACTGAATCAGAAAGACCCTCCTCCTTCAGGATGGAGGTTTCAGCAGCCAGGCCGTCAAACCCAGCGCTGGTAAATTGGGGCAACACAATTGACCCTGAACGGGTTGAAGAGGCAGAACGAACTGGTCCACTGCCAGCCGAACGATGTCTGCGAACCTCACTCGTCTTGGCCACCTTGGGGCCACGAGAACGGCGGACACCCTTTCCAGAGCCAACTTCTGAAGCACCCTGCCCAGCATGGGCATCGGAGGAAACAGGTATAGAAATCCCAGAACTTCCCAGCTCAGGGACATGGCGTCCACTGCCAGAGCCAGAGGAACCTGGGAGAGCGACACGAAGTTCGGGAGCCTGCGAGAGGTCCCCCATCGGAGATACAGTGAGCGAAACACCCGAGGATGAAGAGCCCATTCCCCCAGACAGGGAGAGCCCCTGCTCAACCGGACCGCTACCTGGTTCTTCATCTCTGGAAAGCAAACAACCGCTGTTTGATTGCCTGAACGCACCTGGACCGGAAGGCCCAGAATGTGCTGAGTCAGGAGAACAAGCACCCGACGGATAGTTCTCAGCTTCAGCATATTGGTGGGTAAGTGGGCCTCCTGAGGTCCCCACTGCCCCTGAAACTGCAGCTCCCTCCAGAATCCGCCCCATCCCGACAGACTGGCGTCCGTGGTGACAATCTTCCAAAGGAGGATCAGGAAAAACCTGCCCTACACCAGATTGGTCGAGACCAACCACCACAGGAGGGACTGCCGGACCCGGGAGGACAACTGGAGGAACTGATCCAGCAACCGAGGCTGCTGGACCCAAGACGCTAACAGAAAAAGCTGAAGCGTTCTCGTGTGAATTTGGGCAAATGGAAGAAACACTCTGTGTTGATGAGAGTCCAGGCCGGGACGAACCGACCCATCTTTCTCGGGGACTGCGAAAAGATTGGAGTATAAACCAAGGCCCAACTCTAAGCGCGGCACCGGCCGGATGACCGCCATCTCTCACAGATTCCTTACCGACGCCAGGAGCCCCTGCGTGGCCAAAGGATCGATGGGCACCCGAGACCGAACGAACCGTGAAGGAGGGTGAGACTCGATTTCCAGGACGTAACCAGCCAACACTACCTCCTGGATCCATCTGCCTGGAACCAGTTGGCTCCAAACCTGGGAGAAGTGTCGCAATAGTCCCCCCACCCACACGGGTGAGGGCAGCCCCTCATTGCTGAGAGGGCTTATCAGCAGGTTTGGGCTTGGAGCCCCAGGACTGAGTGGGCCGGCCACGTCCCCTCCCCCGAGTCCAACCTGCACCTCTGGTAGCGGGAGAGGAAGCCCCCTTGCCCGCTCTGAATCCTCGAAAGGAAGGCCTACCGGATCCTGCCCCCCTAAAGGGGCCACGAGGCCTCTTGCGTTGTGGCATCTTACCACCCTTTGCGACTGAATCAATTTTCTCCCCAAACAGACGTAACCCCAAAAAGGGGAGAGCTGTGAGCACCTTCTTAGAAACTGCGTCCGCCGACCACTGACGCAGCCATACTGACCGGCGAATAGCCACCAGCATAGCCGCTGCCTTGCTACTCATAGCCAGCGCATCATCCTGAGCGGATAGGACATAGGACACAAAAGATTCACACTGCTTAAGCGCAGTAAACTGTTTACAAGCGGGATTAAGATCCTCATATAGCCCCTGAATCAAAGACTTAATTGCCAATAGAAGAAGGGCTGAAGCACACACCGGGCGCAATGCTGACCCGGAATAAATAAAACCATGGCGTGCGTATTGGTCAATCCGACGATCTTCCCCATCTTTAGGGACAGTAGTCTCAGCAGACTGTACCATGGCCGTGCTGGAGAGCCCTAGCACAGGGGTATCGACGTCAGGAGGGACAGACCAAAGCTTTACCAACTCTGGCGGAAAAGGATAACGCTTATCCCAACTGGAAGGGATAGCAGATAACCGCGTGGGATGTTCCCATTCCCTAAGGACCACCCTCTCAAAGTGGTGTTGTCTGGGAAAAACCCAACGCGGCTGAGGTTCTTTAAACAACTGACCCTTTGGCAGGGTGACAGCCTCAGGTGGATCCAAATTCAAAATTTTAAACATTTGAGCCAGAATGGAGGGAGGGTCAAAAACAACCCCCTCCGACCAATCGCCAATCGCATCAGCCTCAAGCTGATCTGCAGGCTCATCTGACTCCAACAGGAAATCTTCCTCATCCGGGGATCCATCGGAGCATTCCACAGGCTCACATAACTCGTCCTGTGGAGCCGAAGGTACCGGAGTCAGGTGCCTCCGTTTTGCAGTGGCCTTTAACCCTGCTTTAACGGGCACTACTTTCCGGGGGCTGGCCGACCGTGCCGCCACCTCGGACTGCGAATCCCCACTTTTGACAGTGTCATGCGGGGTCCGGAACAGGGAGGGCGAGGTAGGCGATGATGAAGGATGCGATGGGCCCGCAGCCGAAGCAACGGACTGGCGCGCAATAGTCTGCTTTGCACAAGGGATGCAGATAAAGACATCATCAGCTGGGAGTAGAGCCCCACAACTTACGCACCCCCCGAATGGCTCAGAAGAACCGTTTCCGGCAATAACGGAAGCCTCCATATGGTGATTTATGGTATTCGCAATATTTGGGCTTTTAGGCATAAGCCAACCCGGGATGCCCCCTTATTTGTAAATGTCCCGGAAGGGAGGATTTAAATATATTATATATTTTTTATTTTTATTTTTTTTAAGGTCCCCCTTAATAATCTATATATATATATATATATATATATATATATATATATATAGATTATATATATATATGCATTCTTAAATATTTAATATCCCTAAAGACTAGCCAGGCAACATAGAGCCGGAGGGCCACCATAAACAGGGATCCCGGGATCTGTAAGGCAAGAAAACCACAATCAGATCCTCACATGTGTGCAGCAATCATATATACATGGCACCAAAGTGCCTATAAAAATGAGCAAAAGTCATGCCCCCTAATAAAAAATAACTCCCCACCATATCCATATACAAATCCCCCTCAACGGCCCCACCAAGGTGGGGCCGCTTACCTGGACAGACCGAGCGCCGCAGCCGGAGAGCGAGACAGCAGCCAGCAGCCGCAGCACAGGAGAAAACGAAACCAAGTGCGGCCGCGCGCCCCACGTGACTTCCCCTTTGAAAGGAAGTGAAGCTGGGGCCGCCGCATGACGCCACCGCCGGCGCCACGCCCCCGTCGCCGCGTCACCGGGACCCGCCCTCCTACGCTGATCAGTGCGGCCAACTCAACTGGTGATTACACCAGATGAGCCACTACACGTGCGCACAGACAGCGGAGGGGGGAGGAAGACCGCAAAGCGTAGCCATGCCCAAGCAAACTATAAACAGTGGCCACAAGACCAGCGGGGGAAGGGGGGAGGCGGGAGGGGGCCACTTAGGCGGCAAGCCACCTACCCCGCGCGGTCTGCCCCAAAGCAGACCTAAAACACAGTAAAAAGAGAGTGCACACATGTTCAATGCATAACGTAAACACACATATGTTGTAATAAAGTTATACTAGTGAAACACACATACCTAATGCACACCCTCAAACCCCCCCCCCCATAGTGAAGGGAGAAGGGACCGTAACGGGAGAGAAAAAGGGACTATGGGGACCCTCGGGACAGGGGCATCCCATTTCCGGATCACCATGCCCCACGCATGAGGTCGAGCGGTAGGAGATAAGCTCCTAGGCACTTAAAGTGCCATCTACCATTTGCCCAGTGAGCAGCCTAAGCTGGGAGGCTTCCATTCCACCATCAAGGTATAAACACTCAAACCGGGCAGAAATAGACCAAAAAGGGGGTGCCGGGGCAGAACCCCGGCTACCTGTAAGCAGGAGACTTCAATCTTCTGTCTTGTCGTCAAGCAGAGAGAAAAATACTGGTGATTGAAGGGAGGTACCAGGTATATATAGGCCGGAAGGGGGCTCGTTACAAGACTTCCTCTCTGCACTACGTCACCTGGCGGTGAGTTAACCCATTAAGTGAAGAATATTTAAAAGTGAAGCGGGGTGTGTGGCACACCAAGAATAATACAAAGAAACAGAAGGAAACTATGTGGGAAACTGTGAGAAAAAGATGGAAATGTGGAAAATATAGCGAATATAAGTAAATACAGAGAAGAGAAAAGGGAGGGAATGTGCGAAAGATAGAGTGGAAAATGATGGGTTGTGGAATAAAGAGAGAGATTGCGGAAAGGTGAAAAGAGAGGAAGACAGAGAAGAAGATGAGAAGGAAACAGAAAGATGATGGTATCACATAAAAGTTAGGAAGGATGGGAAAGGAAAGAAGGTAGAGAGAGTGGAACAAAGTGTAAAAAAGAATAGGAAATATTAGGGACAGAAAAGAAAAGAGAACACTGAAATAGCAGACACATTCTGGTGCTTCTTTTATCTAAAAGATGCCAAGTGAGCACACATATGATAAAAAATGGTGGCAAATCAACAATTATGGGGCTCCTCCGACCTTCTGGACTCCCCTCTCAAGTTACGCCCCTAAGATGATTGAGACACTTGAAGGTGGTGTATCCTGGCGCCCCCTTACTTTGTGCGTCCTTAATGCCAGTTTTATTTAGCCTAGAAACTACCCTGTGTATAGTGATGGACTTTCTGTAGCCACAGTACACCACACCATGTACATTGCTAATAAAATCTGCTGTATATTTACACCATAGAAGGGTAAGCCACATGCTGCTTGAGCTTGTTTTTAGTTTGACATGAAAGTAAAATCTTCTTTAACTTAGAAATGTAAAGGTGTGTGAAGCCAAGGGCTCAGGGAACAAATAAACCTTTCCAATCTATCTTATACAAGATTTATTTCCTTAAGACTGTGTGGCAAAACATTTTCCCGAGATAATAAAAAAAGATTTCATTTTAGCCGTCTGAACAGAAGACTCCTTAGGGATCAGTTTGCAATTGTAGTTGACTATTTTCAATCCACTGAAATACCACACACAATGGGCATCCTTGCCAAAGAATTTTAAAAGGACCTGAAAAGCGCTTTGGTAAAATTCTATTTTCACCACAGGGTTGAGACACCTGATAAAAAATGTGTAAAATAAGGGCCTTGTATTTAATATGCGGCATCTAGCATCTTGTGGCTAAATCGCCTTTTGTCTTATCTGGCGCTGTGCTGTGGACTACATTGGCACTACCAGTTGCTGCGCAGGATGCTACTTATTAGCTTTGATTGTTGCACTAGGTATTGGAAGGCCAATGTCAGCACCTGTTGGACCCGGCTGCCAATTATCCCAGCGCCAGTGATCGCCACTTTGTACCGCTGTTTTTCTAGCGCTCCACTACATATTTACCAATTTTTTCCTCCTTGAAATCCTTGGCGCTGTATTTTTTTCAGCACTGGTCAGCATGTCATCATTACATTTGCAAGAGATCACTGCTGAGGGCAAAGGGGACAAACTTTACAGTGCGTTTAGGTTGCATTTTAGTTGTTGCTGGAGCCATTAAAATTAATTCTAATAACTCCCCAAAAAACATTTTGTGAAATCTAGGTCCTGCGTTTCCATTACTGACTAGTCACAATGCAAGTTCTTTACGCTGCAGCCTTTTCGGTGCTAGTGTTAAATAAGACGCTAGCTGGCGGCCGCATCAGTGGTGCCGTTTTATTATTCCTTATAGTGAACGCTAAGTGCCACTGAGGCCAAAAAATTGGAGTTGACGCTTCATAAATAAGACTCTAAATGATTTGTTTATTTAAAGCCCAACAGCCAAATTCTATTTTAGTGATAGTTTGAATATGGTAAGGTTATATTACTTCCTGTTTAGTCACAAAAACCCTCTGGGTGTCACAGGGAGCCCACATGTTGTGCTAATCACCATCTCATCATTATCTTTTCTAATTACCTTCCTGGTTAAAGTATCATTTTATGGCTCTAAAAAATAGCACCCATCACTTTTTACCTCACTAAAATCTGTGCCATCTAGGAGAGAAGTAGTCCAAGAGTGTTGGGGGCTTCCAAAGATCCAGTGCTGTCTCCCTGAGTGGGAAGTTCAGCTGGAGTAAGGTAAAAATTGGCAGGCAATGAATTGAATAATTGAAAAGTACATATATTACACATCTGGGGTCACACTTAGTGCCGCTCCCCGGTGAACAGCACTAAATAGAGAAGTAAAACAAGAAAAACACTTAAACCAGACCAACACCGTTTTTACCTTTAAGCTATTTAAGCTATTTATGCGTTTTGCTGCGAGGGGGGCTCCAGCATTCTGGATGCCCCCCCTCACTTCTTACAATCACCACACAGCCAGACCAACACCCGTTAAGGTAAAAACGGGTGTTGGTCTGGTTTAAGGGTCAGGAGCGACTACTGAGTTCACAATCAGTTTGACTGGGTGTTTCACAGTCACTAAAGCTCTCAATAGGGTTGATTCATGGCCATGCACCAAAAACCATGTGCAAGTGCTTCCGCATGCAGAAACGTTCAGTGTCCGATTCATGGCCCCATGCACTAGAGTGGCGCACGTGCGCATTACACAAGATCGCATGTGTGGTGCGAGCGCAAGTTTCCGTTTCATGCGCAAACTTGTGCATGAAATCCAGTTATCTTTACGAGGAAATGGGCAAGCTCCGTGTGCATTCTGCAAGCTAAGACATTCACTGGTCCCCATGACCCTCATGTTTCTCCCTCTTTCCAGCTTCTGCTTTTTGAGGCGAATCTCTATTCTCCAATCTTGTGTTCTGCTTGTTTTTACGTGTAGCGTTCTATTTGGTGATATATTGATTCCTAGTGACCTACAGTGCTGTGTTTCCCAGTGTTAGGTTCCAGATGTTCTTTATATTCTCTCTATAAAAAACACAGATTTTTATTTCATTTTTTTGGGGCATTGTGCAATAACATGCTTACTGTGAACTCTGAATCTTTATTGTAGTTTCCACTGTGAGTATTGCATTATTTATTTGATCAAGACAGTGACTGAGTAACCCCTGGTATTGTTTTTAGAGAGTCTTATGTGTACTGTGTATTGTGTGTCTTTGTGGTGTGTTACCAAATTAACTGATAATAATGTTAGTACCACACCTGTGCACCCTTGAGTGGGGGAGCGCCTAGTGGGGCTCGGCACCCAATTTTTCAGTTGGGTTATTGTGGTATACGCCCTATCCTGCTTGCACAGTGCACTTAACCTTTGGTTGTGCATCAAGTTTCTGTATATGAACAGCTGCCTTATGCAACAATAGATCTATAGGTAAGAAAGTATTCTTTGATTTTACTAAAAAAATAATTATTTGGCCAATAAAGTCAGTTGTTCCATGAAGAGTTTAAAGTGATTCAGCAGGGACTTCTGCTTCCATTTGGGGCACCACTAGCAGCAACACGTGGGTTAATCTCAGCCATAGGTGGAGACTACTAGATAGAAAAAAAATAGCTCCTCCCGGCCTATATAGGGCAGGCTGTGACAGGATATTCTTAGTTAATTAAAAAGCAGTGCAGCCACAGCCTTGTGAGGGAAGGACAATAACCTGTGCATGATGCGTGCAACTAGAAACCAACACAGTCACCACATAGCAGTAGGGTGGGTGTGATGCCCCAGAATAAAAACAGAAGAGAAAAGAGGGGTTCACCTCCATCTGCAACACCTTACGCCCCAGAGCGGCTTCAGCAAATGCCCTGACATCAAGTCTATAAAACTTGGTGAGGGTGTGGAGAGAGGGCCAGGTGTTGGAAAGCCCAAGATGCGGCAATCACCCTGGTGCAGTGAGCGGTGACTCATAATGACGCCTCCTTCCCCTTGAAGGCGTAGGCTTGTATGGCCACCTGCCTAATCTATCCGCTAAGAGTGGACTTGTCTGCCGCCAGGCCCCTCCTTGACCCTTCCGAGATCACGAACAAGACACCCGTGTTATGTAGCTCTCAATTAGCGGCCAAGTAATACTTTAATGCCCTGACCCCTTTGAGGGAATGTAGGAGTCGCTCCTTATGGCGAGTAGGACGAGAGCACAAGGAGGGTAGCACTATTTCCAGATTAAGATGGAAGGGAGAGACCACCTTCGGGAAAAATTCCTGCTTCACATGAAACACGGCTTTGTCTTCATGTAGCCCCAAAAAGGGTGATCTGATCGAGAGCACTGCCAGCTCCAAAAGCTGCCAGATGGAATTTATTGCCACTAGAAAGGCTACCTTCAATGTAAGCGTCGTAGGGGAAAGCCTCCATCATGGGTTTAAAGGGGGGCCCCTGAAGCGCTGATAGGACCAGATTAAGATCCCAGGGTGACTCCGCCACAGAAGCCGAACAAGCACAGTGCCCTGCATGAACCAAGGTCCCAATTACCGTGGCGGACAAACCCTTCTCTTACAATATGCTGGTTTCAACAACCAAGCCGCTAAAGCCAGCGCTGGAGAATTGGGGTGCCACAGAGGAGCCTGTTGCAGAAAGATGATAGGAATCTGCTCGCAGTTGACCTTCTTTAACATGCGACCCAGAAATGGCCAGCGTGTCGACCACCACGGCCAGGGGGTCTAGCACTCTGAACACGAACCTCTGGACCTTCCGAATCTGTCGGCCTGACCCTGGGACAAGGATGGACCTGGCAACCCTCCGCCAAGGAGGTATTTTGCTCTGACGATTCCGAGCCTGCAGCCGCAGGGGAAACTGGACGATCCGGCTGAGGCATGGAACCTGCCAGTTGCGTAAGGTGACGCAGGACAGTAGTGCACCCAGCACACAGGGGTCCCTCGTCTGAGGTCAGCCGCGCTTGGCACATGGGACACGCAGCATCACTCTCCATTAAAAATAAACCCTGGTGCCTCTGATGCATCTGACATGGTAAAATGGTTGCTCTAACTGCTAAGCAATACAGTTAGAGTGCTGGTCCCCATACCCTCTTGCCAATCAACTACTAGTCAGATCTGCCTGCACTACCAGAAAAGCAAGCAGCTTCCGGACCCCCACCCTGCAAAGTTAAAAGGCTTTGCCCCCCAGAGGGAGCCCTACCTGACCAGGGAAACCATGGGGTGGCAGCTGCGCTGGAATCGATCTTCAGCCCAGGAACAGGGAGGCAGTGCAGGAGCTGCCAATCAATTATCTTGGCATGTAGCAGGGACCTCAGGCACCACACAAGATGGCGGTGCCTTGTGCTGTTAGTGAGGAGAAGGAGGGTAGGGTCACAGACCCGCAAATGTGGTAGCCCCGTCTGCTCCCATCCGCCACAATGACCCGCAGGCTCAGCAGGCACACACTCTTCCTGAATCTGCCAATAGGGGTGGTGGCCACGCCTCCCTCCAAACACTGGCACAGAGCTTTGAATGAGTTCTGACCAGAAATTCTGCCTTTCTCTCAGGGTGTCATGGAATGTAGTAAACACAAACACAGACACACACACACACTGACCCATGGGAGCCCGGCCACCTAGCTCAGGCCCACAACCAGCAGTCATAGGGAAGACAGACAGCGACCAGGGTGGGTAATAACCCAGGGGGTAGCGAGAACAGGAGCTCAGTGTGAGGCACACAGCAGGGCCACCATGCAAGGCCCAATAATCAGGTACCCTGCTGGCAGTGGGTTTCTGGTCCTCGGGGCTCAGACCCAGTTGGACGAGCCCCGATGCTTGACTGGACTCCTCACTCTTGGAAACGCTTGGTAACCGACTTCAGGCATCTATCGGGGGTCCCCAGGAACACTGCAGCTGGTGAGGGGCTGGTAGACAGACGGAGTTGAAGCCCCTGCTCCCGATCAGCACTGCACTAAAAACAAAATACTAAAAACAGAATATTCAGGGCTCTATAGCCCCAATGCCTCAGTGTTAAATAATGGGTACTAGTGAGACCTCCTGGACATCAGCCCTGGGAAAAGACAGGGGTGCAACCTTTCCCCAGCCTTGTTTGTATTGGCAGTGGGGCATGTGGCGAGCAGACTCAACCAGCACTCTGTTTTCAAGGGTGTAATGTGTGGTTGGAGTGAACATAATTGTGCCCTATTTGCTGACAATTTGCTCCTGTTTGTAACCGACCCATAAAGGTCTTTAGTTGCAATACTGAATGTGTTAAATCAATTTTCTAAGATTTACGGTTTGAGGGTAAACAGGGCCAACTCGTTAACTTTAATTGTAAACTTTGATAATGATCAGAGATCATTGCATTTTCATTGGGCGGACTCTGGTATAACTTATTTGGGCATTAAAGGAGCACTATCGCGAAATTGTGTAATTTTAAATATCCATAAAAACACCTTGGCTAATGAGAGGAGGGGTCACTTATACACCCGTACTGAATAAAACTCCCACCAAGCTTGTGTTTTTTTTCTCCTGGTTGGAATAAAATCTAGGGGTAACAGGTTTAGTCTATGAGGGGTGACAGAACCTGTCACCCCTCATTTCCTTTTCCTTCTATCAAAATAAAAGAAACAAGCCTGGGTGGATATTTCTTGATGTCGGCTGAATAAGTGGCCACTCGTCCCTCCATCCAGCATATTTATATGGATTTTTATGATTGGGCCATTTTTTCGCGACTCCTTTAAGCTAACACTTGATTTAAAATATATGTATAGGCTGAATTACACTCCACTCTTTAGAAAATTTAGAGCAACTTTTAAAGATTGGGAGGGCAGACCCTTGTCTTGGTTAGGTAGGATGGTGGCCAACAAGTTGGTTCTACTCTCTAATGTGTTTCTTTAGAACTATCCCATGTCCAATTATGGTCAGTGATCTGACGAATATGCAAAGGTGAATTAGAGAGAGGAGGGCTACAAAGTTGCTTAAATTGTATTGGTTTTAGGAAAAGGTGATGAGGATTATACAGCGTTTTTAAAAAGTTTTATTAAAATCACCAGGTGGCCTGGGTGGTATCTCTCAAGTCTATGAAGATTTGATACATAGAGGAAAAAAGCTCCCATACATGGAGGCATGGAACAAGGAATCCCCCTGGAATGGTGGGGTAAGAGCAGAAAAAGATGGGGATTTCCTCCAAGTAACTGGATTATGTAAGCTAGGTCCAAGGTCATATTAAGATGGTACTTGCTCCCGACAAGAACCGGCAGAATGTCTCAGGGGTGGGAGGGTTAATTGCTTTAGTGGTTGAAGCATTAGGGGCAATACACTACAAACCTGGTGCCTATGCTCTAGGGTCAGAAGGTTTCTGGGGGGGTAAGGTATTCAGATTTATTAGAAAAGCTTTGGGTCTGGACATTCAATGTGACCCCCACTGTCAGCCACGAAGATCTCCCGGTCATGGAGGAAGGAGACAATCTCCTTAAGAACATTTAAATTAATGATGATGTTGAACAAGAAATTGGCCAGCATATTGACTAGGAACCAACAGCAATTTGGGAGAATCGGAGGGAATTCAGCAGTAATGGAGAATGGCTATAGGACTTGATTTAGACCCAAGGGAAGCACAGTTAGTAGTATTGGTGTTTTTTTCTCTTTATTTTTATATTTCTTTGAATACCACTATTATGGGGAGCTTTGTCTGATGGAATGAGGGTCTTGACGATTGATTAGAGCAATATAAGGATAATAGTAATTCTTAAAATGAACTGTAAATGGCAAGAGCAGGCAACGCCCTTCTATTAGAATCTTTTGCAATTACATTGTAGTGTTATGGTGTAATAATGTTTATGTTTTTTGTATCTATGTTACATAAAATACATTGTTTTTTTATTTAAAGAGGTTCAGTGATGATAACTCCAAAACTGAACCATTTCAGCCCACAGGATTAAGAGGAACAGGGAGGCAAGTGTCATTTTCTTTTTGCCTAGACTGGACAGTCTAATACACAACCTAATTAAATGTACTAATATTCTTGCACAGTTCTATTGCCCATTTTGTCAAAAGTTTCTATTATTTCCTGCCCTATATAGTATGAACCTTTTTCAAATTAGCGACAGCTTTCTGGCGAATTCATATGTAATCCAGGAATCACAATTCTAACTTCTACTCAAAAGACTTTGCACATAACAAATATTTGAACCTTATTATCTGTAAAACGCTACAGTAGTAGTAATGTATGTAAGGCTTGAAACAAATAAACAAAATTAATTAATTATTCAGTCCTTCTCTTCACAGAACTGGATCATGCAGAGACATGTTTTATTTATCAGAATGGGTCTGCTTTCCTATTTCATACGTCTGTCAGCGGTCGAGCAATGGAGCATGTCAATCATTTGTCCTCTGCATTTGTCTTTTAGCAGCACTCATACTTGGTACATTATGAATATTTCTTTAGAATTTCTGCCACACAAACACATCTGCCATAAAAACCTGCTGTTTGTTAAATAAAGAATAATTATCTTAAAACAAAACTGTCAGCCATAAAATGTGGACATCAATGATGCCAATCTATTACATTTGCCTGTTTACAGTTATGACAATCCATTACATTTGTGGCATCAATTAAGCAATTACATTTGACCGTCAGCTAGCCGCTAACTAGCTTCCCAACCAGTCATAAAATGCCCACCCAGGCTGAGCCTATAGCGTTGCAAAGACAGATCATGACGGGTAGGCTGATTCATTATTAGCGGCAGGTCGTGACAGGTGAGCTTCTCTAGCAGGCATTTCAGAGCGCCCGCTAGTAGTCACTGTGTTTGGCCATGGGTCGCTAGTTCAGAGCGACTCAGCCGCTGTGCAACAATGATGAATACATTGTGGGGAGTCGTTATATGACCAGTACAGCGCTGTATGGTAGCGAATGGTAGCGACTGGTCACACCATAGTCATGAAAAAAACAGCCTCACACACCTCCGGCGCTCAAAAATGCTTCGCTGTAGCCCAGAGCGCCGGAGGCTGTGTGATTAAAGGTTGTTTTTTAACATGTATTCACCAGTAACAAAGCAAAAACATATGGAATTCACAGTGTAATAACATTGTAACATGAACACATTAATGCCAGACTTGTAATGTCAATTCTGCATAAATATATAAAACATTAAAAATATTTACAAAAATGGCTTCTTCTAGGCCAGGAGAGGTCACAACATTATTTGAGATTAAAAATATTTAAAGAGAAATAAAAGAATGTCCATTGAAATGTATGGGAGAGCGACAGGTAGCGAGAGGTTATACGTGGCGCTCTGCAAGGCTGAACGCTGAGGCTGGGATAATGATGAATCGGACGCTACATGGCGTTATCCCAGTCGCTCAAAAGATTCTGCTTAATAAATGTGTAATTGCGTGCCATGTCCGGCGTTCACCAGCCGCTACCTGTCATTTACATGGCACTTACCTGACAATATCCCTTCATGAATAATGCCCTAATAGTTATTATGGTAACTCTTAAATTGATGGTATTGAATTTTTAGCATTGTGGGACAGATAATGTGGTAGAGGTGGTTATGGCTCCTACAGGCTTGATGCTGAGGCATTAGCACTGGGGGCAGAACATGGGCCAGGGATGGGGAAGTTACAGTGAGGCTGAGGGAAAGACTAGGGAGTAACATATTGGATGGTGTGTGTTAGAAGCAGCAGCGCAGCTTGCCCCTGGGCAGTGCAGTACAACATGAATTATCCCGGGTCTTTGTATGGCCAGTCCACCCCTGTTGCAGGGCAAGACTAAGGAGTAACATATTGGATGGTGTGTGTTAGAAGCAGCAGCCCAGCTTGTCCCTGGGCAGTGCAGTACAACATGAATTATCCCGGGTCTTTGTATGGCCAGTCCACCCCTGTTGCAGGGCAAGACTAAGGAGTAACATATTGGATGGTGTGTGTTAGAAGCAGCAGCCCAGCTTGCCCCTGGGCAGTGCAGTTCAACATGAATTATCCCGGGTCTTTGTATGGCCAGTCCACCCCTGTTGCAGGGCATTGCAAATTTGGATGCCCTCCGTGGGAAGCTACTGGAGGAACCAAAAGTCAAAACAAGTTTAACTTCAGCCAAAATACTTGTTTTAGTATTCATAGTGCAGTGAAGGAATACAGCCCCCATCATGTCTGCCCTATTGGGGTATTTAGGGCCTTAATTAAGAAGTGCACCACTTAGTGTCTTTTTGATAACATAGCGCCAGTTTTTGAACATCGGCATCTCTTATTTTTTGGCTGTATTTGGACAGAATGGCATTACAGCGCACAATGTTAACTAACTAGCTTTGATTGTTGCACTAGGTATAGACCGGCCTGTGGTTCAGTGCCTGTTGGATCAGAATGACAATTATAACAGCACCAGTGAGCACCATTTTGTATTGCCATCTTTTAGGTGCTGCACAGCATATTTATTAATTTTTGGCATGCTAAAAATATGTATTTTACTATTGCTAGCTGGCGTTTCATCCCTACATTTACTGCATTACACTGCTAGGGCAAACTTTACAGTACGTTTAGACTTTGTTTTAGTTGTTGCCAAAATTACACTGCAAAAGTATCCATGAAAAATGATTTTACAAGAAAAAATGTAAAGTACATTTGGCAACATTATTGACTTGGCACTATGCAAGTTCTGTATAGAGCACAACATATGTGTGTAATATTATTCATAAGCATAAAACACTTCAATACAGTCCTGCCCATTGTGCTCTAGGGGATCTTAACCTACAGCACCACTACAAACAGGCGCAGCTTAAACAAGATCGTTGAGCGCTGCAACCTATATGGCGCTAGCTGCTGAGGCAAAATTATTGCCACTGAGTGGTATTAACAGGCGCTGGTGCTTGATAAATCAGGTTCCCAATGCAGCAACCAGTTTCTCCAACAAGAAGAAAAAAAAATGGTATAAAAGGAAATTCTACATAAATATTTTCTTATATTTTGCAACCATAGATGCAATTAACCTGCAATAAAATAATCTAATATGCAAATGACATTACTTTGCTTAATTAGCATACTTAGATATGGTCCGTTACATTCTTACAGCTTGATGTTTGAGAATAATACTTTGTCAAAATATTAACTGTATGTGTTTAATCATTGTCATGTTAAACTCCCTGCTGATCTATGTAGTGCTGGATATGTATGGCCTACAATAGACATCTAATGAATTTGATATTTAACACTACTAGTCTCATTTTATTACAACCACAATTTCAGCCTTCCCCTGCTGCTCCCCTTTTTCTCTATGGAATTCACTATTCATTAGCCTTTCACTGTTATGTAGTTCTCCCATCATTTACTGACGCTGATTCTGAACTTGATGGGCCATACAATGATTAAAAATTGAAGCATTATATAAATAGTTAAGAAACCTAGGTAGCTAGGGAAATAATTTAGTATTTAGAGAGATACTGGTTTAAATATTTGGTTGCCATAAAATGTGTAGTCTTCTGTGGAAATGGAAAAGTTTATACCTGCATTCAAACTTGATTGGTTCTTTTATAGTTTTAATAAAGCAAATGAAACAAATATACGTTCACAAATGTAAGAAGAGATTAAAGAGGAACAAAACCCAGGATTTTCACTTTAGTTTTGTTCCTCCTCCTCCTCCTGGGAGTATCCTGATTTGGGATGTCCCACTGTGTGGGATTCCTTGGATCACCATAAAAATTCACCTTTCTGGCAATCCCACAGTGCATACATGGGCAGGCGGGCAATAAGCAGCTTGCATTCTAATCTGGGAGTCTCACACATTGGGGCACCTGGTTTCTAAAGACTGTATGACTGTATGACTGTTAACCCATAGACCACATACTTCACTCAAGGCCCGGGGGGCAGATGCGGCCCTCCAAACCTTTTATGTGGCCCCCTGACAGGTCAAAATAATTATGTGTCTACATCTGTCCTGGGCAATATAATTCTGTGGCTATTCTTGGCAAAATAATTATGTGTCTACATCTGTCCTGGGCAATATAATTCTGTGGCTATTCTTGGCAAAATAATTATGTGTCTACATCTGTCCTGGGCAATATAATTCTGTGGCTATTCTTGGCAAAATAATTATGTGTCTACATCTGTTCTGGGCAAAATAATTAAGCAACTACTTCTGTCCTGGGCAATATAATTCTGTGTCTACATCTGTCCTGGGCAAGATAATTCTGTGTCTACATCTGTCCTGGGCAATATAATTCTGTGGCTATTCTGAGCAAAATAATTATGCGTCTACATCTGTTCTGGGCAAAATAATTAAGCAACTACATCTGTCCTGGGCAAAATAATTCTGTGTCTAAATCTGTCCTGGGCAAAAGAACTATGTGCCTATTGTGGGCAATATAATTCTGTGTCTACATCTGTCCTGGGCAATATAATTCTGTGGCTATTCTGAGCAAAATAATTATGCGTCTACATCTGTTCTGGGCAAAATAATTAAGCAACTACTTCTGTCCTGGGCAAACTAATTCTGTGTCTAAATCTGTCCTGGGCGAAAAAACTATGTGCCTATTGTGGGCAAAATAATTCTGTGTCTACATCTGTCCTGGGCAGACTAATTCTGTGGCTATTCTGGGCAAAAAACGTATGCGTCTACATCTGTTCTGGGCAAAATAATTAAGCAACTACTTCTGTCCTGGGCAAAATAATTCTGTGTCTAAATCTGTCCTGGGCAAAAAAACTATGTGCCTATTGTGGGCAAAATAATTCTGCGTCTACATCTGTCATGGGTAAAGTAATTTTACATCTACATCTGTCCTGGGCAAAATAATTCTGCAACCACATCTGTCCTGGCCAAAAAAATCTGTGTCTACGTCTGTTCTGGGCAAAATAATTATGCGGCTGTCCTGGGCAATAATTTAGTGTCTGCATCTGCCCTGGGCAAAATAATTAAGCAACTACATCTGTCCTGGGCAAAATAATTCTGTGTCTAAATCTGTCCTGGGCAAAAGAACTATGTGCCTATTGTGGGCAATATAATTCTGTGTCTACATCTGTCCTGGGCAATATAATTCTGTGGCTATTCTGAGCAAAATAATTATGCGTCTACATCTGTTCTGGGCAAAATAATTAAGCAACTACTTCTGTCCTGGGCAAACTAATTCTGTGTCTAAATCTGTCCTGGGCGAAAAAACTATGTGCCTATTGTGGGCAAAATAATTCTGTGTCTACATCTGTCCTGGGCAGACTAATTCTGTGGCTATTCTGGGCAAAAAACGTATGCGTCTACATCTGTTCTGGGCAAAATAATTAAGCAACTACTTCTGTCCTGGGCAAAATAATTCTGTGTCTAAATCTGTCCTGGGCAAAAAAACTATGTGCCTATTGTGGGCAAAATAATTCTGCGTCTACATCTGTCATGGGTAAAGTAATTTTACATCTACATCTGTCCTGGGCAAAATAATTCTGCAACCACATCTGTCCTGGCCAAAAAAATCTGTGTCTACGTCTGTTCTGGGCAAAATAATTATGCGGCTGTCCTGGGCAATAATTTAGTGTCTGCATCTGCCCTGGGCAAAATAATTATTTGCATTTTGTTTCAAGTTATTTTTCGTGGCCCTCTGTGAAAATGAGTTTGACACTCCTGACCTAGACTGTAAGATTGATTGTATCTAGTCTATTGAATAACTGTAAAAGTGTATCTAACTCTATAGTGTGAAAAGGGTGAATGACTGCTTGTACAATATAGGAGTGTTTAAGTGTGTGCCGGAAGTACCCTGCACTCATGTCACAGATCACTCGATCAAACAGATGAGAAAGATCGATTTTGTGACAGATATCACCATTAATAATCAAAACACTATCTATATAATGACTTTTATTGATTGGGTGGAGTGGTGGCATCCCGAGGCTGTGCCACATTTAAGGCACTGAGCATTTCAGCTTGTATAAGGAGATTTTATGTCTGTATTTTAAGAATCTTTTACTGTTTCAGCAGCTAATAAATAGTCTTATGATGCAACATCAAATATATTCCAAAATCTTTGGGCATATAATATATTTCAGGCAATCTATTTCAGGTTCCACTAAGATCTTTTGTCTACTCTATAACTTTTGGGTCAGTGGTCTGTTTTTGCTCCTTTATTGAAATATACCAAATTATTAATTTACATTTAAAAAAACACTCAATTTAAAGTAAATAATTACTTTGCAAGTTTTGATAGCTTTTGTCATGATGTGCACTTATTCCAAACTTTAGACAGCAGTTTTGTGAGTGATTAAAACATATAAATTATTTTTTTTGTAATAGACTACAAAGTGCTTTTTTCTATAGTAAAGTAAAGAAAGGCCAAATTGGGCATGCTCAACCTGTGGCCCCTTGAGTCATGTGATGTGGCCCCTGACGTGCTGTGGGGAAAGTGGGACCGGTAAATAAAAGTGCAAAGAAAGTTAAATGGAGGCTCAGTAAGGGTGGCAGGAGGGGTGCAATGGCAAATAGAAGTGAGAGTGGTGGCTTGGTGTAATTGGTTATTTGTGGTATCCCAAGAAGCCTAGATAACAATAAAGGAGACACTTCTTTGTCATAGGTTTTCTATATGAATTGTATGCTTAGCATTGATGGGAGTTTAGACAAGTTGGGGATTTGAGATAAGGTCAAAAGAAGGGCTATAAAAATGGGGTGCATATATTCAGAGAACAAATCAATCAGCACTGGCAGCATGTGGGTAATGTAACATATGAATGTGTTATAAAGTGGTGTGGTGGAAATACCTAAGAGTATAACAATTCACTTTAAAGTGGACCAAACCCCACGGCCATTGGCCCTGGAATTTATAAGATTCCAGGGCCGCTAGATTCCTTTCCCCTGGGGAATCCTGTTTCATGAAACCCCCCAGGTCGTCTGGTATACTCACCATCTCCCCCGGTCCAACGGCGCATGTGCAAGAAGTGGCCGCTCCCCTGTTATCCCTTTAGCAGGGTGCATGCCTGTGCCAGGCATTTGTGTATGGACGGAACAGGCACCCTCCCTGCTAGAGGGCAGCTGGGATGCAGCCTTCGACATGCTTGGGCACGCTTGGCTAGACCCTTTCTTTCCCTCATCTATCTACATACATACTGTACTGACAGATGGTAGTGGCAAACAGGACAAAGATGGGGAGCAGGGCAGAGATGGGAGTGCATTGGGGAGCAGGGCAGAGATGGGGTGCATGGGGAGCAGGGCAGGGATGGGGTGCATTAGGGAGCAGGGCAGAGATGGGGTGCATTGGGGAGCAGGGCAGGGATGGGGTGCATTAGGGAGCAGGGCAGAGATAGGGTGCATTGGGGAGCAGGGCAGAGATGGGAGTGCATTGGGGAGCAGGGCAGGGATGGGGTGCATGGGGAGCAGGGCAGGGATGGGGTGCATTAGGGAGCAGGGCAGAGATGGGGTGCATTGGGGAGCAGGGCAGGGATGGGGTGCATTAGGGAGCAGGGCAGAGATGGGGTGCATTGGGGAGCAGGGCAGAGATGGGAGTGCATTGGGGAGCAGGGCAGGGATGGGGTGCATTAGGGAGCAGGGCAGAGATGGGGTGCATGGGGAGCAGGGCAGAGTTGGGGTGCATTGGGGAGCAGTGCAGAGATGGGGTGCATGGGGAGCAGGGCAGGGATGGGGTGCATTGGGGAGCAGGGCAGGGATGGGGTGCATTGGGGAGCAGGGCAGGGATGGGGTGCATTTGGGAGCAGGGCAGGGATGGGGTGCATTTGGGAGCAGGGCAGGGATGGGGCGCATTGGGGAGCAGGGCAGAGATGGGGTGCATGGGGAGCAGGGCAGAGATGGGGTGCATGGGGAGCAGGGCAGGGATGGGGTGCATTGGGGAGCAGGGCAGAGATGGGGTGCATGGGGAGCAGGGCAGAGATGGGGTGCATGGGGAGCAGGGCAGGGATGGGGTGCATTGGGGAGCAGGGCAGAGATGGGGTGCATGGGGAGCAGGGCAGGGATGGGGTGCATTGGAGAGCAGGGCAGAGATGGGGTGCATTGGGGAGCAGGGCAGAGATGGGGTGCATTTGGGAGCAGGGCAGGGATGGGGCGCATTGGGGAGCAGGGCAGAGATGGGGTGCATGGGGAGCAGGGCAGGGATGGGGTGCATTGGGGAGCAGGGCAGGGATGGGGCACATTGGGGAGCAGGGCAGAGATGGGGTGCATGGGGAGCAGGGCAGGGATGGGGTGCATTGGGGAGCAGGGCAGAGATGGGGTGCATTGGGGAGCAGTGCAGAGATGGGGTGCATGGGGAGCAGGGCAGGGATGGGGTGCATTGGGGAGCAGGGCAGGGATGGGGTGCATTGGGGAGCAGGGCAGGGATGGGGTGCATTTGGGAGCAGGGCAGGGATGGGGTGCATTTGGGAGCAGGGCAGGGATGGGGCGCATTGGGGAGCAGGGCAGAGATGGGGTGCATGGGGAGCAGGGCAGAGATGGGGTGCATGGGGAGCAGGGCAGGGATGGGGTGCATTGGGGAGCAGGGCAGAGATGGGGTGCATGGGGAGCAGGGCAGAGATGGGGTGCATGGGGAGCAGGGCAGGGATGGGGTGCATTGGGGAGCAGGGCAGAGATGGGGTGCATGGGGAGCAGGGCAGGGATGGGGTGCATTGGAGAGCAGGGCAGAGATGGGGTGCATTGGGGAGCAGGGCAGAGATGGGGTGCATTTGGGAGCAGGGCAGGGATGGGGCGCATTGGGGAGCAGGGCAGAGATGGGGTGCATGGGGAGCAGGGCAGGGATGGGGTGCATTGGGGAGCAGGGCAGAGATGGAGTGCATGGGGAGCAGGGCAGGGATGGGGTGCATTGGGGAGCAGGGCAGAGATGGGGTGCATTGGGGAGCAGGGCAGGGATGGGGTGCATTGGGGAGCAGGGCAGAGATGGGGTGCATGGGGAGCAGGGCAGGGATGGAGTGCATTGGAGAGCAGGGCAGAGATGGGGTGCATTGGGGAGCAGGGCAGAGATGGGGTGCATTGGGGAGCAGGGCAGGGATGGGGTGCATTTGGGAGCAGGGCAGAGATGTGGATTCAGAAAAAAACAGGGCAAAGATGGGGAGCAGGGTGGAGATGTGGGTGCATTGGGGAGCAGGGAAGAGATGTGAGTGGAGTGAGGAACAGGGCAAAGATGGGGAGCAGGGTGGAGATGTGGGTGCATTGGGGAGAAGGTTAGAGATGTGGGTACAGCAGGGAACAGGGAAAAGATGGTGAGCAGGGCAGATACAGAGGTGCAGCGAGGAGCAGGACAGAGATGGGGATGTAGTGTGGAAGCCTACAGAGCAGCGGGGAAACAGACTATCAGTTTCTGGGGCCCACGCCAGGCAAATCAAAGAGAGGTAAAGTGCTGGTAAGGGATGTCATATACTCATATTCATCCATTTGGTTCAAGATTTTTGTAGAATGGTTAATTTCTGCTTGCAGTACGAAGATAAAAGTTGGACAAGGTGCCCTAAAGAGGAACAACCACCTCCCTAGAGTCTATAGGACTTTAGGGATGGTTGTCTTCATCTTTATGGGGCATCTCGAACTGGGAAGCCTTGTTGTGTGTATCCCTGGGGGTTGCCCAATCTACTCAACTCCATCCATGCTACATCTTTGGGCCGTGGCCGCATCCCTGATATACCTTTACCTAGAGTGCATACCCGCGGTATGCATTTCTGAGTGGCTAACATGGGCACGCATGTGGGGATGCGGACAGCGACACTTGCTTCATTCGCTCTGTGCTCAGAGAAGAAAAGAAAATCTGAATGAAATGATTTACTGAGCAGCCTGTACATGTGCACGTGGGAACTATGAAAAGGTGAGTTTACAGGTAATCCTGGGTAATCCTGGGAATACACACAGCAGGTATCCCAAATCCGGATACCTCCAGCAAGAGAAACAAAATCAAGACATTAAAAACCTAGACACAACTTTCCATGGAGCCCCATGAAATGATAAGTCTGCCCCTCGGAGGAGGCAGTAATATTGGTGGTGTTTTATGTGGTTGCAATTACAGTGGGTATCCTGATTTTTTTAAAAGATTCACGCTATTCAAAATAAAATTTTCAACATTCCTAACTATTTACCTAAATACTTAGGTTACCCATGCTCTGAGCACCCCTGGTCTAAATGAACTGAATAGCTGAATAGCGGCATAACAGCAGGGAGTGCTGACTGTTGTTTGTAGAACGAGATAGAAATACGAATCCAAGTATTGTTTTAACTAATCAAATAAACTTATCTGAAAATAAATGGACCATATTACTTTTTTTGACCCACCAAAATATAGAGTTCAGCTGGGTGAGAAAGAGACCAAATGGCAAAGGGTGGTGTCTAAAACTCAACATGAGACTGCTAAAATAATACAGAAGATTCTAATGATAACTTAAGTGTTTATTTAATAAATATTCCATGATCAGTTCCTCCAAACAGAAATGAATAGTTCTGGAAGTTCTCCAAGGACACATAATCTAGCAATCTGTTTGACCAGTGACTATGGCACTTATTCCCACAAATTAGCACTTCTGTCTAGTGCGTCGTAATATTTGAAGTCATAATAAAAAGTTTCACTGTCAGCAGTATAGGCTCAGTTTACTCCTGGGTCATCAGTACAATTACACTATTTCTTACACTTAAAGCAGACCTCCAGCCTAATGAACTGCAGTGGTCCTTGTGGCTGCTGCATCCCTGCACCCCCCCCCCCCACACTCAGCTGAATATCCACTTTGTACAGCGATAATTAATGGGGTGGTCATACAGATGTACCAATCGTTAATCGAGAAACACAGCTCAACTAATTGAATTGTACCAGTAGAGGAAGCTACTGAAATGCATTGAAGATTTCAAGATAGCACGATGCACCAGTGGATCAAGTTGAGTGTTATAGAAAGCTGCATCGGTAGGAAATGGCAGCCATGCCACTGCCAATCGGAGGCTTAGTTTCTTCATGGTCACATGTTGAAATGCTTTCCCCTGAGAAATGTCTCTGCCCTCCTGGCTATGACACGGTGTGAGGGTCTGCAGGTCACATTTGACTGCTTTTCTTTCACAAAAACCAGCATCCCCTGCTCCTTCTCAGCACTCCCCCCCACCACCAGCCCAAAATAGAGTAAATATCAGGGGACTGTTATAGCAAGGGATGCCAGCTTTTGTGCAACTCACACAGTTTGGAATAGTTAGAAGGAGTTATTCTGTCTATTGCTGTTCACTGGAAAGCTATTTAAAGATAGCGAGGGTGCAGTGCCGTGTTTCTCTAGCCACACATTAATATGCTCAGCTGGAGAAGCTGATTGGAGGAAAGCTGCATCTGCGCTGGGGTCTCATTGGGAAGGTAAGAAAAGTGGGCAACTGGCAAGGTCTCACACAGCAGGGCATGCGCCAAAATCCCCCCCCCCCCCATTATTATGCTTTTTGAAATATTTTAAGAATTTGTATGAGCTTAGTTGGTCTCTTTTGATAACTTTTGAAGTGCAAAAGCATAAAAAGGGTATTATATTAAAAAAGTAGTACTTTAGTAGAAACTCACCTCTTTGTGGTCCTACCGCGCATGCACGGCCGCTCGTGCTCAGAGCCACTGACATCACACCATCTAAGACAGCGTCTAAGGCCAGCGGCTCCGAGCACGCTGACGGCTGCATTCCCTGCTTCCTTCTAATAGAGAGCAGCTCTGCACCAGCCATTCATAAATGGCTGGCGCAGGCACGCACCCTGCTAGAGGGATAGCAGGGATGCGGCCGTGGCCCGCGCATGTGCCATTGGACCAGGAAGGTAAGTGAACGGGGCGACCTGGGTGGTTTCACACAGTGGGGCATCCCGATTTTGGATGCCCGGGGGGGGAGGAATCCATTGGCCCTGGAATCTTATAGATTCGTGGGCAGATCGAGCTGGGTTTGGCCCACTTTAAATAAAAGGGCAGACAAAAAATCCCCTATAGTGACCCTAAAGCGTATATTGCATGCATGCCCTGGGACATATGTGTGAAAAAATGACTTCAATTGAGTTTGTGGAGAGTGGGTATCTTGAATGTGTAGAATGCTATTCGTTATGGCAATGGGCAGTTTTCAAATTGCCTATGTGGCCCACACTCCTCAAATGGTTGAGTACCCCTGCTGTAACTGTGTGACCTTGACTCAAGTCTGCTACGAATTCCATTTCTGCCTTTAGATTGATATTCCTCGTTAAAGGCCAACCTGTTCAATACTGTGCCAATGTTGAGACGCCTATATAAGTAATAGTAAAACGGTGACTGCTATGGTTAAAGCAGTTTTGCATATCTTTGCGACACCCTCCGGTTTGGAAGGGACTCTCCACCAATCATCATTTATTGCCATGCATATTTATGACTTGCAGTGAATTATGACTAAATGAATTGCCTGGCGCCATCCACTGGTCGCTCGTTCTTTGTGCACGCACATGTGAGGTTATTCAGATATGCCTGGTGCATGTGAACGCAGGAGATGCTGGGGGTGCCAGAGGAAGCCCAAGGAGATGCCATGGGAATTCCTAATCGAGTAAAGTACAGGGAAAACCAAGCAGTTTCACATAGTAGGGTTTCCAAAATCAGGATGCCCCTGAGGCTTTCACCCTGCCCTAGAGTATATTACACTTTATGGCCAGGTGCAATGGGTTCTTGTCTGGTTAAAGGGTTTAATTTTATCATACAAAATATTTACATGATGTCATGTACATAATGTCAAATAGAATTATTGTACAAGCTGGGAATTTGCAAACATCAGAATTGCATGGGAAGGATAAAACCACTCTGAACATGAACATTCATGGTTTTGATCTTGTATGTGTTTTTGTCTGTATGTAGCTGTTTTTAATTTACAAAAAACTCTTGATGTGTAATTGCAACTGCTATATTTTATTTGCAATAATTCTATAAGGTTTAAGCTTTCTAAAAAATGACCTACAAATTCTATTTGTAATACTGCCACCTACAGTTTTTAAATGGTATGAACTGACAAGAACTGTTCAATGAAACAGGTTCTATAACTTCTTTGGGCAGTTTTACTTATTGCCTGAAGTGACCAGACTGGCAATTTATCCAAGAAATGATCTGTGGGTGTCACTTGAATTTAGCATGGCAAAAAATAATATGTTTTTGTGCAGATGGTGACACTCCTCATACTGATCTTTTCTCTGTTCTGATCCATTTTAGTGTCCCGCACTGTAGAGTCTCGTTCCCTATACACCACCCTCGTACTGTCGGTCACAGTGATTGCAGCATGCCCACTCGATTCACAGCAAGGCATTCCTCAATTACTGTGACCGACTGTGTGGGGTGGCGAATGGAGAATGGGCAGTCCCTTCATGGTCAGATAGAGCATGCTTAAAGTGGATGTGCAGTGTCACAGTTACAAAAAAACATAATTTCTTACCTTGCACAAAATTCAGCGCTGTCATTGGCGTTCATACGGCAGTCGCACAGTAGCCCCCCTTGCTATCTGCACCCACCTCCATTTAAATTAATAGGCGGGTGGACACCCGCAGAAAGCAAGGGATGCCGCTCTGGGTAGCCTCTCCAAGATGGCTGCCCCATGGCTTGAATAGCCAGGAGAATGTAATGGATTTGGGATCTTTTTTTGTAACCCTCTACTGTCTTGCCTCAGGGCCAGGGGAAGAGGGTGATACTCTGATATAGGACAAACTAGTGAAAAAAAATTAGTGTCAGCTCTTTTTTTAGGCTGATACTTTTCTGCCTTACAGCTGCCGACAATGGATGCTTTCCAACTGTCCACAGTCATGAAAGTAGCACACATTTGCTACCGGAGTTGAAATCAGCCAAACTGCCCAACTGCAGCATCTTAGACAATAGATCAAGGCAGTGGGAGGGTAGCTTATAATGCAGCTAACAAAATAGTCTAAACTGACCTTTTAGGTCAGTTCTGTAGACAGATTTTCCGGCCTACAGTAGCTGTGGAGACACGTAACGTGATTCTAGCTATTCCAGGGGTCGCTGGTATGGCAATCCTTATGCTAGGCCTTGCACTTCTGGCTTTAGGGAATTACAGCAATGTGTATTGGAATACCAGAAATAACCACGGTTTCCAACAGTCTCTACTGGCTCTTTGACCTAGTCTAATATTTGTTGAAGATACTGTGCAAGAGATTACAACTTGTTTCTGTATGTAATCTGCACTTATATTGCTAGGTTAATGCAGTTTACGTTTATGACAGTAGATGGTGCTGTTACATATATATTGATGTGTACTCTCATTTTTTATGCTGTGTTGTGTTTTCTGTACATTGAGGTGATCTCTATGACTTTTTCCTGTCTATGTTATTCCCCATGTAAGGTGACTTTGTCTTACTGCACCCATGGTCCACTAAAGTGAGTTCCTGTTACACCACAAATGTCTATCTGGATGTATAAGGAAATATGCAAACTGGAAAGAAGCTGAAGCACAGCCAGTGGGCCAGTGGGCATGCACACAGATCAGGGGAAGCTACTCTTTGTACTGCCTGTGTGGTTGCCGTAGCAGTACTGGTGACATCGCTGGTTCCCGGGCAAGGTAAGAAGCTTTTTTTGTTGTAACTCCACTGCCCTGCCCTGCCTTAGCACCAGGGGAGGGTAAAGGGTGGGCAGGTTACACTTAGACTAATGGGTTGAGTCAATATAAATAACTATAATTAGGCCATCAGATTTCAGTTTAAGCCTGCTAATGTGGGTCCCTTTCATATTGTCTGCTTAGTCGGTCATAAATGAAATGTTGTGACTTTTGTCATGTCAAGTGTAATGTCTCACTATTCATTTTTAGTATTTTTAGTCAGTGTCCCACCTACAGTAAGTAATTATACTTGTATATGCAATCTACGTACACTAGCAGTATTCAGTAGAGATGGTACAGTCAAGGAACATGACTGTACCATATAGCATGATTGTACCAGAAAACATCCATCTTTTACCATCTCAGAAAATGTAGACTATATCAATAGGAAAGAAAGAAAGTAGGGACATGACGAGGGTAAAGCAGCTCGGAATATCACTATTGAACTTTAAATGGTTGATAAGCAGCTTGGAAAGCAACGACTAACAAATACCGTATTTTTCGCCCTATAAGACGCACCTGCCCATAATACGCACCTAGAATTTGGGGGAGAAAATAAGAAAAAAAATATTTTAAACCAAAAACGCACCATTACAGACAGTGTGGCATTCCCCTTTCCCATTGGCCGTGTGGGATGCCCCCATTCCATAGACAGTGTAGCATGCCCCTTTCCCATTCCCCGTATATCCAGTGTGGCATTCTCCCCCCTCCCATTCCCATATAGGCAGTGTACACCTCATTATCATAAGCAGTGTGGCATTCCCCCCTCCTATTCTCCATATAGGCAGTGTGCCCCCCCATTCCCATTGGCTGTGTGGCATCCCCCTCCCCCCATTAGTATAGGCTGTGTGGCATCCCCCTCTCCCCCCATAGGCTGTGTGGCATTCCCCCTCCCCCCCATTAGTATAGGCTGTGTGGCATCCCCTCTCCCCCCATTTGTATAGGCTGTGTGGCACCCCCCTCTCCCCCCATAGGTTGTGTGGCATCCCCCTCTCCCCCCATTTGTATAGGCTGTGCGGCATCCCCCTCTCCCCCCATAGGCTGTGTAGCATCCCCTCTCCCCCCATTTGTATAGGCTGTGTGGCATCCCCCTCTCCCCCCATAGGTTGTGTGGCATCCCCCTCTCCCCCCATTTGTATAGGCTATGCGGCATCCC
Source organism: Gastrophryne carolinensis (assembly GCA_027917425.1). Lineage (NCBI taxonomy): Eukaryota > Metazoa > Chordata > Amphibia > Anura > Microhylidae > Gastrophryne > Gastrophryne carolinensis. Next base: position 210,735,164 of record CM051236.1, read on the forward strand.
CCTCTCCCCCCATAGGCTGTGTAGCATCCCCTCTCCTCCCATTTGTATAGGCTGCGTGGCATCCCCCTCTCCCCCCATAGGCTGTGTGGCATCCCCCCCTCTACCCCCATTTGTATAGGCTGTGTGGCATCCCCTCTCCCCCCAATTCCCATAGGCTGTGTGGCATCCCCTTCTCCCCCCCATAGGCTGTGTGGCATCCCCCCCCCCAATTCCCATAGGTTGTGTGGCATCCCCCCTCTACCCCCATTTGTATAGGCTGTGTGGCATCCCCTCTCCCCCCAATTCCCATAGGCTGTGTGGCACCCCCTTCTCCCCCCATAGGCTGTGTGGCATCCCTCCCTCCCCCCAATTCCCATAGGCTGTGTGGCATCCCCTCTCCCCCCATTTCCCATAGGCTGTGTGGCATCCCCCTCTCCCCCCAATTCCCATAGGCTGTGCAGCATCCCCTTCTCCCCCCATATTGTGTGGCATCCCCTCTCCCCCCAATTCCCATATTCTGTGTGGCATCCCCTCTCCCCCCAATTCCCATATTCTGTGTGGCATCCCCTCTCCCCCCAATTCCCATATTCTGTGTGGCATCCCCTCTGCCCCCAATTCCCATATTCTGTGTGGCATCCCCTTCTCCCCCCATAGGCTGTGTGGCATCCCCCCCCAATTCCCATAGTCTGCGTGGCATCCCCCTCTCCCCCCAATTCCCATAGGCTGTGTGGCATCCCCTCTCCCCCCATAGGCTGTGTGGCATCCCCCCCAATTCCCATAGGTTGTGTGGCATCCCCTCCCCCCCCCAATTCCCATAGGCTGTGTGGCATCCCCTCTCCCCCCAATTCCCATATTCTGTGTGGCATCCCCTCTCCCCCCAATTCCCATAGGCTGTGTGGCATCCCCTCCCCCCCCAATTCCCATAGGCTGTGTGGCATCCCCTCTCCCCCCAATTCCCATATTCTGTGTGGCATCCCCTCTCCCCCCAATTCCCATAGGCTGTGTGGCATCCCCTCCCCCCCCCCCCAATTCCCATAGGCTGTGTGGCACCCCCCTTCCCCTTAATTCCCGTAGGCTGTGTGGCATCCCCCCCCCCAATTCCCATAGGCTGTGTGGCACCCCCTTCCCCTTAATTCCCGTAGGCTGTGTAGCATCCCCCCCCCAATTCCCATAGGCTGTGTGGCACCCCCCTGTGTGGCTTAAGTAAAAAAAAAAAAAAAAAAGTTACTCACCTCTCCACTGACACCGCTCCGCTTCGGCACAGGCCACGCCCACCCCATTCACGGAGCTGGCCGTAAGAAGCAGCGGCGGGCTCTGTCCCGGCCCCGCCGCTGCGATCGCTGTCCATTACAGGCAGCGATGACAGCGGCGGGGCCAGAGACAGCGCTCCCGCCGGTCCTCCGCCTGCTGCTGCTTCCTGGGCACATGCGAGCACCCAGGTCAGGGCAGCGGGTGGGCGTGGCCTGCACCGACTTGGTGCAGGCCACGCCCACCCGATGCCCTGACCTGGGTGCTCATATGTTCCCCAGGCAGAAGAAGCAGCAGATGGAGGAGCGGCGGGTGCGCTGTCTCTGGCCCCGCCTCTGTCATCGCTGCCGGTAAAAGACAGCGATCGCAGCGGAGGGCCGGGACAGAGCCCCCGCGCTCCTCTGGGCTCCCGCAGTGTGACAGGCAACGCGGGAGCACCGGGAACGGGTGAGTTTTTTTTTTTTTTTACATTCGCCCGATAAGGCGCACGGACATTTTCCCCCCACTTTTGGGGAAAAATAAGTGCGTCTTATGGGGCGAAAAATACGGTAATTAGTGCCCTCAATAGATTAATAAGACAAATAACACAAGTCTGTCGGCACTCATAATGCATAAACACTCCACCTGTACACCAACTTTTATATGGTTATTTGTTTGTTCTTATTTTGTAACTGTTATTGTTGGCTGTTTACTGGTGCTCCTGGCATTTTCCCAATCCAGTTTAGCTGGCTAAGGCATGTAATACATATATCCAAACCCAACATGGGTTTTATTAACCTTATGTTTACCATCAGGCATTATCCTCTTATTCCACCAGGAAGATCTACTTATAGAGATCTGCCCAAACTTTTTTTTTCTTCTCCAGGTACTAACAAGCTGACAATTCATTTTGCTAGCTAAATTAATTTAGTAATACTGTATATTGTATAATATGCAGCATGTATTTAGAATCCCTTCTTTCAGTTGTTGACAGCAGTCAACAGTCATTGTTGGTGTCACAGTGAAAATAGACTATGACAAAAAGTCAAAAAGTCACCCTGCTACTGTTTTTATTGCTGTACAGATGTAATTAATGTATTTCATATGCTATGTGTCTAGTGCTGGTAGAGTTCTGCTATTTGTTTTTCATGCTTCCTAAGGAGGGTTGGGGGCAAAAGATTAACTAAGAACATAGATTAAAAGATCTATGCCTCTAGCCTTTATACATGTCTGCAAATCCCACATCAAGTTTAAAATACATCTTCTATAAGAACTGTGAAAATGGAGCTATTTTAGCAAACTGAATAGCGAGTTAATTAACAGAGATTTTTTCCCCCAGATATAAAAGTTAGGTAAATTTGTACTTATCATACAAAATTTTCTACTGAGTAGCCAAAGCAGGTGCAGAGAAACCATATAGCCCACTGGAGCATCATCTGATTACAGTACCACATATGATAGATGCACACATGCCATCTGTTTTAAACTGTTTGTAAATTATACATAGCTAATTAGGTCTGCTGCCAAGACTGAATACAGGCAGTATGATTTTGACTGTCCCAAATGGCTAAACGCAGGGCCAGTCTTAAACAATATCATGTGATCAATATACATACATTTATATTTAGATTCAACTGTTGGGTAATGGGTTAAGTGTAGTTATCCAGTTATTTAAAGCTTCACTGGCTTTTGAGGTGAAGCTAGGTCTACAATCCATGGAAATCCATTTGCAGACTGCATGGCTGGGAAGCTGCAAAATGGCCCTGAAGCTATACTCTACTGAGACCCAAATCACCCAGGCACACCGGCACCAACTGCCCCCTGGATATAAAACTGCTCATCTATGCTTAAAAGTTTTCCGTGCAGGACAGAAACAGTGCTTTGAGTGCATTGTTCTTCCTATGGCAAGCAGGTAGCAGGAGGAGCAGGTAGCTCCTCCACAAGCCACATAAGAGTTGAGAAATTAGGGAGCTCTGAATTACCAGATGTCAGTTACAACTATAGGGCCTGGTTTGATATTCACCTGGCTTAAAGCGGACCAACAGTCAAAAATGACACCAGACCAACCAAACAAACAGTGTTCATAGTGCCCGCCCCAGGGCAATTATGATTGCTGCACATAAAAATACATTTACCTTTTTCTACATTTACCTTTTTGCTGTAGTAAAATTAAGAAACAAAATGGTGGCTCATGCATTTGCAGGAAGTGCTGCTGGGCTTCCTGTTACTGTGCATTGTCAGTTACGTCAGTTGAATCCATACAGCAGCATGGCTGAGATGCTGGGAGAGGAAGCTCCAAAATGGCCGCTACCTTTCTTATCCAACTGTGCCAGGCTGTTGGTCTGGTCTAAGTCTAAAAGGATTTTAGGTGTGCGTTAGAACACCTATCCTTGTGTAATAATAAAATAGGTGCCAAAGAAGAGGATGCTGGGCAAATGCACCAGGCAACAACTGCTTGGTCGCCTAGGTGACATACAGAGAAAGGGAAGCACGGAATGAGCCATCATGGTTTTGGGGGGGGGGGCTTAGCCATCTAGAGAGGACTTAAAGTCTTTATTGACCTAGAGGTCTTCCTTAGTATTACTGTGATGCCCAGTGGGACACCTGCCTTCTGTAAGCAGACAACCCCCAATCTCCACCACCGCTTCTGCCTTTAGACAAGTCCCCATTTTCCGGGAAGCTATGAACTCCTCCTCTAAGAACTCCAGTTGCCCCCAGATCATAATAGGCGCAAAGGATTGCTTACGGTGAAGGCCGATGAACCATGAGGGTATCCCAAAGCCGAGGTCATTCACAGGTAGTCAGTCCAGAAGGTGCGTCAGTACAGGGATAAGACAGGTGCGTAGTCAGGAATAGCCAAAGAGTCAAGCCGGGAGGTCAGAGGTAGCGAGGTATCCGGAGGGGCAGGCAGGTTCGAGGTCAGACAAGCAAAGGTCGGTTCTGGCAGCAGACAAAGATGGTCGATCAAGGGTCAGACACTGATAATCGCTAGTAGAATCACAACCAAAGCACAAGAGACTGTAATGGGCACTGAGCACTGGGCTGACGTATTTATGGGGTGGCTGACCAATGACAACCCAGGAAGGAGTGTGTGTGCTGATTGGTGCAACTTTCCAGGGGCTGGTCAGTCTTGGCAGCGCCTCCTGGCAGCAAAACTGTCAGACTGTCGAGTGCGCGCCCGCACAGCTAGAGAGGAGCGGGGGAGGCCGCCAGAGTGGTGCACTGCGCTCCCCTTCATCCGGAAGCGGCGGCCACGCTCAGCAGCCGGAAAACAGCGAGCGCCATCCAGCAGCCGCTCGCCAGGTACAGGTAAGTCTCTAACAATTACACTGAGGGGAATCCATACCGGAGATGTCCTGGACTGTTTGCGAACATCTTTATAGTTTAGGGCTGCATTGCAGAACATTGCATTCTACTTTACTTGCTGATTTATTGTAAAAATGACGTTGCTCAAACAACATAAAAACAATTCTGATCAGTAAGTCCAGCTTCAGTGAACAAACTTCAACAAATTTGTTTTGGTTGGATCGCATGCGAAAAACGTAAGTAACGACTGATTCAACAAAGCGGACTAATTAAATTTGTCCAGTGAAAATGCAAGTGAAAAATGTATTTATTGTTTTTTAATGCACTTGTGCAACTAGTCTTTTTGCTATGAAGGATTACATTCATCCATGAAATGCTAGCTGTGTATTAGATCAAGGCAACTGGACATGATGTTTTCTTTTGCTTCACATGTTTTGTTATTCATTCCACTATTAGAAAAGACAGCTGGATGACTTGTGAAAAGTGTTGAAGTAAAAAAAAACCCTATTGCAGTTGCATAGATGTATTCCTACAGATTTGCAGGAGTTAATTTTATTAATTTATTTTGTAACTGTTTCAAATAAAATGAAAAAAAGAATCATAGCCTGTAGCGATAACCCTTATCGCCGGAAGGCTTCACCGCCCGAGACGTCCTTTCCCAATGGTGAGAGGTGCTGCTGGAATTCCAGAGTCGTCCGTGAGGAAACAGGAACAGCCCATACAAGGGCTAGTGAATTGTAATATAGCGTTTCCCTCAATAAGAGACAGAACTTCAGTATTGAGGGTGAAGGTGAAGTGCCTTTATTAGTGCCACTCTAGGCCTTATATACACAAGTCTCCTATTGCATGACACACACACCGACCAATAGCAGCAGGGCACACAATCCCTCAACTCTGCCGGTGACGCAATCAGCAATCCAATAGAGACGTCTGTAATACACTCAATCCGAACAATGCCATTGTCTGTGACGTAATCAATTAACACAATGGCAGTTTATAATACAATCCAAACTACAATGACATTGCCTGTAACAGTATCAAAATACAATGACATTGTCTGGAACCTAATTAAGAAAAGGCCAGTGAATGACCCGGTGGGCAAGTGAATAGTGATGACATCCAAAAGACAGAGCCTCTGTCACATAGCCCTTCCTCCAGATTACCAGACTGGTGCACCAGGCATAGTAAGCCCAGAGCCAAAAAGCCTGGCCCTGGCAGCTTTCCAGCCACATGACCTTTGGCCAAGGTTTAGCACTTTTCCGGGGATGTCAGCTTTAATTCTTTATTACAACAGTAATTAAAAAATAGAAAATTAACTAATAATGAGGTGTATTGTGTTAAAAGATCAAGGCAACTGGATTTGCTGTTTTATTTTGCTCCACATGTTTTTATGCTATTTATCCCAACTGGATGCATGTGTGAATTCAATATTTCCTATTGGGAAAGGTTGCTGGATGACTTGTGAAACGTATCAAAGTAAATTGCATATATTTATTCCTGCAAATATACTGGAGTTAACTTTGTATTCATTTTTTTTTTATTTATCAAATTACCAGGCTAGTGCACCAGTCTGGTCCTGGTAACCCACTAGCCCCTTTAGCCTTTGGCCCAGATTTGGTGCTTTGCCTGGGGTGTAGGCAAGTTAATACCGCACGTCTTTTACACTGATACAAAAAACGTGCTGGCAGTTGCTAACCTGGGTACATAAGGGGATGTGCTTAGAATATTTTACATCTGCTCGGGGCAGCTGTAAATAATTTGTTACAAAGAGTAGTAAAAACTTTACTGAATCACACAAATTTTTTACAATTGTAAATTTCAGTTTTCTCAAAAAATCTCTAATTTCTTGTTACAAAGTTTGTTGAATTGAGGTCATAGTTCTGAACTTTCCTGGGAATGCGTCAAAGCTCATGTGACATAGCTGTGACTCAAGTCTCCACAGAAGGAACAGTATGCTATAAATCAAAATCCCACTAATTAGAATTGTTGGCTGCATTTCAAACCTGTTGGCTGCACATACAAGATTGCTAGCCATTGACATTTTTTACATTTCATTTAATAACGAAGTCACCAAATCAATAAGCTTCTAATCTAGTATGCATGTGCATTTATATACAGGAGCACATTTTTCCAGATAAACTAAGCAAAAAAATAAGTTTTATAAATTGACAGACTGAGCACTCCCCACATGAAAAGCTTCCCTTGACACCGGACCTAGATAGCCAGTATTGTGCTGGGGCAAAATGACTGCTACACAGCTTATATTGTAAATTTGGGGCCTCCTTTGCCACCATTCTAGGTCCCTCCCCAATCCAGGGAGAAAATCACTAACCTTTTTACAACAGGGAGTTTCTTTAGAGATCCTACTTAAACTGCAAATCCAGGGCAGTGTTGTACACCCTCTACTGTGACTGTCCAAAAAGAGTGAAACCCAATATGCTCTGAAATGCAGAATTCAGGCACATCAAACATCTGGAAGGCTAAGAAGGACCATCAGGCAGGTAACATCATAGCCCCAGTTGCTAGACATTTCAGGGAATGCCATAAATGTGACAAAAGTTCGATAAATGTCATAGCTATAGAACAGTATAAACTGGGGAGCAGAGTATGCATTTTTTATCACTCAGTTGATATCTCTATACACATAAGGTGATTTTAACTGCCAAAAATTCTTTTAACAATATTTGCATTAGTTATAGTATTTACTTATTGTATATAAAGATTGTATATAGAGATGTATTTGCTCTTTATCTTTGTGACAGTGCTCGCTGTTGGATATCACCCCTTGGCGGGTTGCTAGGAGATTCGGCTTGTGTCGTTCCGGCGGCATTGCTTCCTGGTTTCCTGCCTCAGGGGAGAGGGCCCAGTGGATCTATTGGCCTTTTTGATGCGGCAACGCACCCTCTTGCCCTTGTGGACATTTAAGCAGCAAACATACACAGAGCAGCACATTACCCTGGAGAAGAGGTATTGATAACCTCGGAACGCGTGGGTGCTTGCGCTCCTCCTGCCTCTGTTATTACTACTTAATCTGATGATATTTTCTCTAATTATTTGCTAGACATTCTATTATTGCTTGCTCTTCTCTTATTCCTCTTATTGATATGGGTTTTAATCATATTCTTTAGATAGGATACTGGATATTTATTAACACCAAGATAGGTTGGTGGATATTTTTGTTAACCTAATATAGGTTATTTATATATTGGTTAGAATTTATGGTGAAGCCCTTTATTCATCTTTGCATTGATGGCATTTTATCGAATATGAAGTGGACAAAAGGAGAGTGGCAGCTGCTCAGACCATTTTATAACTAACCTGGGAGGTGCAAGTCAGCAGGGCAATTAGGTTACTAAAGACTTAAAGGAGCCGCAGCACTCAACCTTGTTAGCTTGCAGACCAACCTATAATCTGTCTCTAAATCTGGTAAAAACAGAGGCTCGGTCACACACATCTGCAGAAGTATGCTAAGCTGCACCACCACGCCAAGGTGCCTCTATGGGTGCAGTCCTAACTCTAACGCAGCCCTCATAGAGCTCTCATAGATTAGAGTTAGGACTGCACCCATAGAGGCACCTAATTGCCCTGCTGACTTGCACCTCCCAGGTTAGATATAAAATGGTCTGAGCAGCTGCCACTCCCCTTTTGTCCACTTTGAATTTGTGCAAGCACATGGGGTGTGGGGTCTAGGCTGTATTGCAAGGTCTTGACCCTTCCACCCCATGGCTTGCACATGTGGTTTAAGGCAACCTCAGGTAAGCCTGCTCCCATTTTATCTCTTGCATTGTATGTCCCAAATGGGGCTCTCATAGATTAGAGTTAGGACTGCACCCCACAGAGGCACCTTGGCGTGGTGGTGCAGCTTAACATACTTCTGCAGATGTGTGTGACCGAGCCTCTGTTTTTACCAGATTTAGAGACAGATTATAGGTTGGTCTGCAAGCTAACAAGGTTGAGTGCTGCGGCTCCTTTAAGATTTTATCGAATATATTGAATATGAATTGTTGTTTGCACTTATGTAACTGATTGCATATTATTGGTTTACTATTGAAAGGACTTACCCTATTTGAGAAGTTTAGGACGCCTTTTTTGTTTTTAACTGTCTTTTATGTATATGTTTTTTAATATGTGTGCAACTATAAACAAGTTCTTTTGATTGCCCACTAAGTGCAGTGGTGTATTTCTGGGCAGCTTTTGCGTCCCACTTCTCTTTTGGCTTACTTCCTGCTCAGTTACAGTAATAATTTATTCACATGACAGATTAAACTCTTTTATCTGTTTGCTTCCAAGGCTATACACAGCAGATGACTCCACATGGAAGAGAGAATAGCAAAAAGAGAGTGCTTAGCATGGCAAATAGGGGCAGACTGGCCATAGGAGGGCCAAAATAATTCCTCTTGGGCACAGTGCTTTTGGGAAGGAACATGTGCCAGATCAAATGCCCTCCTGTTGAGCATTAGCTGTGAAGACTGGTCACTGACCACCTGGGAAGCACATTGGCTGGCCGGCGGGCAAGTAAAATCCTGAGCAGATTCTGGATGCCACAGTGCATCCATGGTGGCAAAGTAAACAAAACCAACATTAAGCATGGAGGAATGCATAATTTGTTTATACAGGGGCAATGTGTATAGCTCTTCTATCAGCTCCTGCTTTAATACCCATGGTGTGCAGGCCAAGGTAAAAGCCAATGTGAACCAGCACTTAAATTCTAATCAAAAGTAGCCTGCCCCTAGTGCTCAGTCACTGTAGGGGGTTCAAATAAAAAATTACTCACTTCATCCCAGCAATGAGCTTCCCCACAATGCTCCTGGCAGCAACCACTACAATACTACACAGACTCAGCATATCTGCTCCTTTCATTGCACATGCTGGCAATTATTCAAGTTGGGCAGAATGTAACCCCCTGCAGTGGGCTGACGGGGAGGGCCAGGACTTTTTAATTACAATTTAGGTTTTTTTTTAAACCATTGCTGAAACTGTTTTCTAAAGAACAGTGTAAGGTATTTATCCTACAAACAGAAACAGAACACTGAAAAATATTTTAACCTAGGCCTACATCTACACATTAAGTAACACCTTATATTTCTTCTAAAATGGCGAGTCCTCGTTTGGACCGATATAATGAGTGCGTACATACTCCACGGTGACGGGCAAGTGATTAACGATGGATGAATCATACAACCATCTCAGTGTCTGGAAGAGCGTCAGAAAATCCACTTTCCCAACAGCTGTAAAGCCATTTTTTAAGCCTTGGTAATTTAAACACTCAAACTGGATAGACATGAAAGGTAATTCATGTCATAGTGAGACTACACATTTTTTCCTGATGATTTATGAATGTGTCCCTGCATTTATTCCTAGGCTTTGGGTCTAACATTTATAACCAGTTTCTGTAGATTTTATAAAAACACATGTAAGCACTTCATCTTGGTATCTGTCTTATTTGTTGCATCATAAACTAGAATAAAACTGTCTAGACACGGTTCCACAAGTTATTACATTTCCTGGGCCATTTGTCATGATTTACACAGGGCTTGAAGTGAATGAAACTTCAAATTTCACATAACATTAAACTATCAGGCACATCGCTTACACATCTAAGTAAAGAACATTTTAGAAAATGTAATACCTGCTTATTATAAGTAAAAAAAACAATGGCTGTGACATTGGTTTGAAGCTCTCTTACTGAGATCAGAATTCTAAGATGATGATCCATTTTTTCAGTTCTGAGATACACATCAACAAGCTAATGGCCATTTTAATATGCAAATAGAGAGTAGTCTGTACTGTTCTGTCACCCTCTCATGTAGGGAGAATGATAGCTAGCTCAGCTTCTTTCTAAAGAGGCACTGAAGCGTAGGTCACAAATATACACACTACTCAATAGAAACCATAGTTGTACATAGCAAACACAATATACAGCATATATATATATATATATATATATATATATATATATATATATACACAAATTTTATATACAAATGGCATTTTATGGAAAAGTAGTATTCTTAAAATATTATGTAATATATAAATTTTATATATATATATATTTTGTCTCTCTTGCTGTCATAGAACCAGGACTTTTCCTCTCGTTTCCCAGCAGAGGGTGCCAAAGTTTCCATGCGCTCGCATTTGCGCACTAGATGTAGCAGTGCCAGTAAGCGTGCGTGCCTGCATGCGCTATCGGCTGTAGCAGCACAATCTGTTGTTGCGCCGCGGTTATGAGCATGTGCGATTATGCACGTGCATGCGATCAATTGTGTGCATGTGCAGGGGCCTTTAGATACTGCCGAGCCCCGACCTGCATTGCCAGTTGGTCATTTCTCCTGCCTGTTCCCAAGTTCCAGTCTTCCATTCCTGTGTACCGACCTGGCTTGATTCTGACTACTCTCCTGGCGACCTTGGCTTGTTTACGACTTTGATTCAGTTCTGCCTGCCCACGGCCTTGGCTTGTTTACGACTTTTATTCAGTTCTGCCTGCCCATGACCTCGGCTTGTTTATGACTTTGATCTGCCAGCCAAGACTTCAGCTTGTTCCACGTGTCCAGTCCAGCTCTGGTCTGTCTTCTACCCAGAACTTGGAAAAACACACTCCTAGGTTGCCTGACCTGGGGCCTTTCTGCAGCCCAGCCTATCCTTTAGAGGCTCTAGTGAATATCAGGTTGGTCCTTAGATTCCAGGCTTCCCGGTTGAGAGGTGAGCTGGTTCTTAGTCTCCGCAATCAGGGTTCATCCCCCGTAGCCTGACAGTTGTTATGTGTAACTAGTTGCATTTGAACTGTCATACATAGGTCAGGTCATACAGGCAGGCTAAGATGTCTCTCACAAGCCCAAAGCCTTCAGTCCACGTTCCTTCCTCCACAGTTTCAAAGGACAGAACAAGTTCTGATAGTTTCGCTGGGCCAGGAGGAACGAGTTTAGGAGTTTAAGGTTAATGGAACTAGGGAGAACAGGCTGTGGTCTTGAAAGAAGGTGGTGTGTATATAACTGGCCAGTGACAGGCTGTGGGGGAGAGCCTTAGAAAAAGAGTCTTAGGAGTAGGGCCATAGGTGAATGAGAGAGCCCTGGAAATAGCCATGGAGAGGAGGCCGAAGCTTCCAGCTTGGAGCTTTGCTTATAGGTTCCCCTGTCAAGAAGGTAAATATATTGGTTGCTTCTCAGGTAATGTTCATAAGTCTGCCTTAACCACAGTTTATACATATGCCTAACATGTAACTCTCAATCCCAGCTTGTTGTACCTTTTTGTTTTGTAAGATTTGATTACACGTTGTATTACTGTACCCCAATATAAGTCTTTATTTACCATTTGTCTCAGTAATCTCTTTGAAATAAGGGATATCAAAAGAACTACAATCTTTTGTGTTTATCCATAGTGTTACTATTGACCAGTTAATAATATATATATATTTGTTTGCATTTTTTTAGCAGAGCCAGGCAGAATATGAATATGTAATATATATATATATATATCTCCTGCCTGACTGGCTCGCCTAAAATATATATATATATATATATATATATATATATATATATATATTTATTAATAACCAATAGCCAATAGATTGTAGTTCTTTTGATATGCAAGTTCAGGTTCCCAAGCCTGAATACAGACCTTAGCCAGAAGTCCCTGTCCAAGTTCGGTGTCCGGGCCAAACACAGACAAGCTGGTTAATGGGCTGCTGAGCACTCCATCAACCTGCTTCATCTAAGGTTGCAGCAGCAGGAAGCTGCTGTAACTCACCTCTGCTCATGATCCCCTTCCTGTCAGCGGTGGCAGTGTTTGAAACCGTAACCCAGCCGGGGCTACAAAAAGATGGTGCTGGCACTAGAAGTGTCCTCATTCATGGGAGCCGGCAATCATCTTCCTGTAGCCCCGGCTGGGGCTGGTTTCAAACGCTACCACCAATGACAGCAAGAGGATCGCGGGCAGAGGTGAGTTACAGCAGTGAGCTTACTGCTGCACACTCTGCGTCCACCCACCACAGCCACCCCCCAAAGTTCAGGTTCCCTAACCCAAACATTTATTCAAAGTTCGGCTGAACTTGCTGGACCCGAACTGTTAGGGATTCGCTCATCCCTAATTTTCATATTACCTTTTGAAGAACTGTGATTGTATGGTGGATTGTTTCAGACATGCCAACCTGATCATTCCTGCAGGGTGAACTTTCTCCAGTCCTACACTCAGCACTGACCTTTTGCCCCAGCATACCTAAGCTCAGCTAATTAACTTGTTTGAATTATCTAACTTCATTTCTAATTATCTAATTTAAGGTGTGTTAAGCTAAATAGTCACTGTGAAGGACTGGAGAAAAACAAAAAACACATAGGGCCTTATTCATGAAGGGATAGCGCCAGGTAATGCCTGTTAAGCGGCAGGTAGTGGAAGGTAGTGTCAGGTGAACCGATTCATCATTATCCCAGGCTCAGCATACAGTGCCGGCGTTCAACCGTGCAAAGCGCCACGTCTAACCTGTCGCTGCCTGGCGCTCTCTCATACATTTCTATGGACGATCCTTAAATCCCTTTCCTGATTCCAATTTTTTTTTTCCTAAAAAAAAAAAAACCCAAACCTGACGTATTCTGGCCAAGAAAATGACATTTTAGAAAACTTTTTGTATTAATAATATTTTTATGCAGGATTGTCCTTACAGGTCTGGTATTAAAGTGTTCATGTTATAATGTAATTCCATATGTTTTCACTTTGTTACTAGTGGATACATGTTCAAAAACAGCCTTTAATCACACAGCCTCTGGCGCTATGGGCTACAATTACATGATTTTGAGTGCCGGCGAGGTTGGTGGCTGTTTTTTTGATGAATGTGGTGTTAATCAGTCGCACTGAGCTGGCGTTACATTGCGCTCACATACAGCATAGTTTAGCGACTAACATATCATATTCATCAATGCCGGACAGCGACTGAAGCGCTCTGAAACAATGATACATGGCCGAGCACAGCGACTACTAGCGGGCGCTCTGAAATCCGCTCATCTGGCGCTACCTGGCGTTAGTAATGAATCAGCCTTTCCATATACACTACTTACATATCACTGCTGACATATATTTACATGTAATATATATACTTTTTGTAGATTGCTTGAGAGTTACAGAATTTTGTATGGCATGTTATGTCAGCAGCCATGTCACTGGGTAGCTTGCTGAATCTGCAGTCTTATGTAGGAGTAGGTCACAACACAATATAGTAGTGATGTGCTGCCTTTTGATTAACAATTATTGCATTCAATACAAACATATCTTAACATGTACAGCTTGATTTTTATCACTGTGTTTATGCTAATGCAGTTAAATAATAAATCAAACAAAAGGCTAGTTTGCCTAATGTACCGTGTTAATTTAGGCCCATGTTGTATTTTCATCCTATAATAGGCCTCTAGGAGTATGCAATTATCTTATAACCTGAAGAACTGATGGAAACAGGCAACTCTAACAAGTTCCCCTCAATATTTATAAATCAGACAAGAAAATGGAATCACTACATCATGTCAGGCATAAGATGCATCGACAGCTGTCATTTCACTTCAGAAATGTGTTGTGGGAATCAGTAAATATGTTTTATGACACTGCTCAGCAACCTGTGGAAACTTCAGTCATATTTATCAGAAGGAAAAAGGCTTCTGGGAAAATCTATTCTACAATTAATAATGGCTGAAAATAACAGACAACCTATTAAGTCTTTGCGATTAACTTAAAAGGGACAGTCCAAGCAAAAAGAAAAAATACATACTCATTATTTGCCCATCTGCAGCTATTCTGTCTTGCCCCTTAAACCTTAGGTGTATACAACTATGCATACAACAATGGCAGCCCACGATTTTGCATACCTGCACCACATTCCCACTGCAAAATGTGGTCCTGCATTTGGCCAACAATAGTCACGTGGTCTCGGTTTATCTTCTGGGATTATGGCCGCTGAAGAAAATCTTGAACACATGACCACCAGCGGACAATCGCGGTGCCGCTAAGCTAAACTGGGACTGCTGGTGGTTTTAGGACTATTACCTTTCAGAACAACAACTTCCCAAATGATAGTATGGCTTCACAATAAAAAGATCAAAGCTTTGCAATAGCCCAGTCAGAGCTCAGACCTGAATCTGATTTAAAAATACAATCCTGTGAAATACTTACCTGTAGAATTGGTATTAGAAGTATACAGTACGTCCTGCCCAGATATAGTACTTACACTTGGGTATTACTCCGCCAGATGGCGCTGCACTGCAGAGACATGTAAAACAGGCTCCTCCCGGCCCCTCAAATACCCGGGGACCTCCCACAAATCCCCAGCATTGAAAAGCAGTGAACAAGAAGCCGGGAGAATTTAACCACCCAAAAACTGGTAACTATAACAATGATGACAATCACCATACAGGGGATCCAAGATAATGCAACAAACAGGGTGGGGTGGAGCAGGACGTACTGTATACTTATAATACCAATTCTACAGGTGAGTATTTCACAGAATTGTATTATTCTTAGTATACAGTACGTCCTGCTCCAGATAGATTACTTACACTTGGGACATCCAATAGCAGTGTCCATAAAGTAGGGTGGGATCCCCAATAAAAAAGGTACAGCAGACAGTTTAAACCACTGCCGCCTGCAAAACCTTGCGGCCAAAAACAGCATCAGCATCAACAGCATCAGCCGAGGCCTTAACGTCAACCTTGTAAAACTTTGAAAAGGTATGAACAGAAGACCAAGTAGCAGCCTTGCAAACTTTTTCAACAGAAGCCTGGTGCTGAAAGGCCCAAGAGGCACCAATAGCACGAGTAGAATGAGCAGTAAGGCGGAAGGGAGGATTCTTCCCCTTAGCAGAGTAGGCCTGAATCACAGCCTGACGGATCCATTTGCTAATAGTAGACTTGGCAGGGGCCAAACCCTTCCTAGGACCAGAAGGGACCACAAAAAGTCAGTTTTCCTGAAGGACGCAGTGACTACTAGGTAATACTTCAGACACCTGACCACATCCAATGAATGCAAAACCCTTTCCTTAGCATTGCTAGGATTGGGGCACAAGGAAGGAAGAACAATATCCTGGTTCAAATGAAAAGCAGACACCACCTTAGGAAGGAAATCCGGCTTAAAGCGGAACACCACCTTATCCTGGTGTCTCTCAAAGTATGGGGGCTGGATAGACAGAGCCGCCAGCTCAGACACACGCCTGACCGAAGTAATAGCCTCCAGAAAGACAACCTTGAGGGTAAGTACAGCCAGAGCAGCATCCTGAATAGGTTCAAAGGGAGCACCCTGCAAGGCAGACAAGACCAAGTTCAAATCCCAAACAGGGACCATAGGTTTTCGTGGGGGACGCACATGAGTAACCCCCTGAAAGAAAGTCTTGACCAAGGAATGTTGAGCAAAAGACTTCTGAAAGAAGACAGACAGGGCAGAAACCTGACCCTTCAAAGTACTGAGTTGGAGACCCAACTCCAACCCTTGCTGTAAAAACTCCAGAACCCTGGGAACTGAGAACACCTGACAGGGAAGAGACCTAGACTCACACCAGTCAATGTAAGCATGCCAAACCAGAGGAAGTTTTCTTCCTAGCCTTCACCATGGTCTCAACCACCGAGGCAGACAAGCCTTTCTCCATCAAGATGGAGGTTTCAGCAGCCAGGCCGTCAAAGCCAGAGTTTGTAAATTGGGATGGCGTAAGGGGCCCTGAGTGAGCAGATCTGGCACTCCTGGCAGGACGTACTGATCTACTGTCATCTGTACCACGTCTGTGAACCACACTCTTCTCGGCCACCTGGGGGCCACCAGAATCACTGGCTCCCCTTCCAGAGCAATCTTGCGCTGTACCCTGCCCAGCAGGGGGAATGGAGGAAATACATACAGGAGCCGAAATTCCTGCCATGACATGGACAGAGCATCTGTGGCCAAGGCCAGAGGATCCTGAGACCGGGAGACAAAAGCCTGGAGCTTGTGATTGTGACGGGATGCAAACAGATCCACATCCGGTAGACCCCAACGGTGACACAGGGACCTTGGTGAACACTCTGGGAGCTGAGGTGAGGCCAAATGGCAAGGCCACAAATTGGTAATGTTGATCTTCCAACGCGAATCTGAGAAACCTTTGGTGTCCTGGGAACACAGGGATGTGAAGGTAAGCATCTTTGATGTCCACCGACGTC
This sequence comes from Gastrophryne carolinensis, assembly GCA_027917425.1. Classification (NCBI taxonomy): domain Eukaryota; kingdom Metazoa; phylum Chordata; class Amphibia; order Anura; family Microhylidae; genus Gastrophryne; species Gastrophryne carolinensis. Next base: position 210,751,828 of record CM051236.1, read on the forward strand.
ATGAGATCCCCTGGGCACAGGGAGCCAATGGCCGAGCGCAGAGTTTCCATGCGAAAGTGCCTGTTTCTGACAAATTTGTTGAGGATATTTAAATCCAGAATGGGCCTGACTGACCCATCTTTTTTGGGGACTGTGAAAAGGTTGGAATAGAACCCCTTGCCTCTTTCTCTTAAGGGGACCCTGCAAATGACCCCCAGATCCAGAAGGCCTTGCACGGCCTGCATCAAGACCTGAGCTGAGACAGGGTCCTGGGGGATCCGGGACCTGATGAATCTTGGGGGGGGGGCGCACAGCAAACTCTATCTTGTAACCAGAGGACACTACCTCCTGAATCCACCTGTCTGAGACGTGATGCCTCCAGACGTGCGCAAAGTGCTGTAGCCATCCCCCCACCCTGATGGGCGAGGGCGCCCCATCATGCCTGAGGGGGCTTAGGAGAGGGTTTTGGCTTAGACCCCCAGGAAGAGCCAGGACGTCGTCCTCTGCTCCTGTGCCAAGAATCTGCACGAGCCCCCGCGAAGGACACCCCTTTTCCCTGCTTAGCACCGCGGTAGGGGAGTGAAGGGGGGCCCTGGCCCCGAAAGGGCCGAGACTGACGCCTGCGCTGGGGTAACTTACCTCCTTTAGCAAAAAGGTCTAGGCGGTCCCCAAACAGGCGTAGCCCCTTAAATGGAAGCCCAGTAAGGGCCCTCTTAGCAGCATTGTCAGCAGCCTTATGGTTCAACGCACTACGCAGCAGCCCAACTGGCCCTAAAGCAGTGCGGGCCACTAGGAATTCTTCCAGGTTTCCCAATGCCAGTCCACCCGTGAAAATGCCCAAAATCTGCCCGATCTGGCAGAATTATTAAACCATCTGTGCTCCTGTGGCAATCAATAATGTCATACATGGCCGGCCTTTGGGGTGTGCGAGGTGTGCGGTCGCACAGGGTGCCATCCAAACTAACCTATAAGGGGGCACAAGGGGCTCTCAAATGGAATAGCAGGCCTCTTCAAAATTACCCAATCTTTCCTTTCTTCTTTCTGCCTCTCATGTCAGCTTCTTTACCCCTGCCTTTTTTTTCTCAAAACATCCTTCGGGCAGCATACGCCTGAGACCTCCGGGCTCCTCCCATCGAGTGGAACACGTGACCACCAGCAGATAAAATCTTGACTCCTCCCTCTCTTCCCCAGTTGTTTTCGTGTTCCTCCACGAGGAAGGAGCCTTGACCACTGGCTCCTGGACCGTTGGTTCAGGTAAGTATTTCCGGTTACTATGGACCAATTTTTGAAAGAGCAGGTGGTCCATTTCCTGTTCCCGAAGACCTTCTTAGAGTCTGGGGTTCGGGATACCCTATGGGATATGGCCAGATCCCATTCTTTGAATTTATATTCAAAGGGGGGTAAGTAAGTTATGCCCTCTTACTGAGGATGATGGGAAGAGTCGGAGTTACCGGACTCCTTAGGATTGGGACCTTATTTATGCTGGAATCTTTAAAAAAAAAAAAAAAGAGAGGTTTTTTGTGCGGTACCTTTAAGAGGCGGGGAGGAGAGGGGTTGACGCGTCCTCTGTCTCCCCGGCTGACTTCCGCATTCTTTGCCGGCATGACCGTCGACCGGGTCGGCTCCCCGCCTGGGCATATCTTCTCCGGGGGTCACCGGCAGCGGCTGCAGTACTCCTCGGGCGGGCACCACGCAGAACGGCGGCGGTGCAGCGGCGGTGCCTCAGCGGCGGTACAGCGATGCTCCAGCGGGGCAGATTTCCAGCGGCAACGGCCCCAGGTACACGCGCGCGCGCTGCCGGCATTTTTTTATATAGACCATGCCGGAAATAAGGTCCCAGGCTGCTTCCTCCCGGGCTGAGGTCACATTCCTGCGCCGGAGAAAAAATTCTGCTTCCCTAGAACACGTGTTCTTAAAGTAATATCACGGTGTTTAGGGCAGTCTAACGGTCTGGCCTCCCCTTCTATTTACTACAAGGGGTTAATGACATTAATTGAGAAACTTGCACCTGCCCTATTTAATGGGTTCAGAGACTTAGTTTCTTGTTGCCTCTTATCCAGAAGCATGGCGGAACAGCCACAGGACGGATTGTTGAATCTTATGGGAGATTCTTCCACAGATTTCATCTATGTGGAACAGGATCCTTCCATCATCCCGTCTACTGCTGATTCTGGAATGAGGAGGCCCAGCTCTGCCCTGGTAAGTCCTTAGATTGATTGGGGAAACTAATGTATTTTTTACTCCTTACTGATCCCAATTTTTTTTTTTTGTTGCTTATGTCTTATAGTCTAAAACTCCGGACAAAGCCTCAAAAAAAAATATTTCCAAGTCCTCTTCTTCTGGGTCAAAGTCCAGTAAAAAGAGTAGAAGATGTCCCCTTTGTGATGTGAAGCTTCTGGATTCTTACATTAAGCCTCTTTGCCAAGTTTGTACAAGTAAAATTGTTAATAAGGAGCAAAATGAGGATTTGATGAGGATGATGAAGGAGCTTAAGGATCAGATCTCTTCTTCTCCCATGTCACATAGAGTCCCTGATTGTGCGGGCAACCAGGTGGTGTTTTCCCAGCCTTCTTCGGGACCATTTGATACTTCCCTGTTTTCAGGTCAGTTAGGAAAACCATCCTTCTTTGCTTGTCAGGAATCCTTTACTCCTGAGGAGGATTCTGACGAGGGGGAAGTTTCCTCTGCGGATGAGGATCCTTCATTGGGATCTTCCTCATCCAAGACCAGGTGTTTGTTTCCCCCGGGAGACTTACCTTACCTATTGCACATGATATATTTATCGATGGGCATAGAGGAAAAGGTAACAGGTCCATTATCTAAACAGGACAAATTTTATCCAGATTTGGCCCCGGATTCTTCCTATGTTTTTCCCTTTCATGACTACCTAAAGGACATGATTTTGGAGCAGTGGAAGGATCCATCGAGGAAGGTTTACATTATTCGGGGTCTTAAGCGTAGGTATCCCTTTGCTGAAGAAGATTCCCTCTTTTGGGAAAAATGCCCCAAGTTGGATGCCCCCTAACCAGCCCCCTAAAGTATCTAAGGGGGCTGGTTTAGCGTTTGAGGATTTTGGGGTTCTTAATGATCCCTTGGATAGGAAGATGGATTCTCTCCTTAAGAAAGCTTGGCAAGTGGAATCCAACATACTTAGAACTAATTTGGCTTCCAATTGTGTAATCAGAAATCTGGGATTTTGGTTACAACAGCTTAAGGATTGTCTCTTGGAAGGAACAAGCATAGAGAAAATCCTTAAAGCCTTACCCATTCTGTTTTTGGCCACAGCATTTATTACAGACGCTATGGCTGAATCTATCAGATTCTCAGCACAGAACTTAGCTATCACCAATTCTGTTCGCAGGTCTCTTTGGGTTAAGACCTGGCCGGGCAATATTGGATCCAAGATGAGACTCTGTGCAATGCCATTTAGGGGTGAATGTTTGTTTGGATCTGATTTGGGTAAAGTCTTAGATATGACGGCGGATAGAAATAAATGTTTTCCGCCCCGTCCTAAGCCTTCTACTAGTAGAATTTATTTTCCTAGGAGTTCGTTTAGACGTCCCTTTCTTAACAAGGGTGCTCCACAGAGGGCCAGAGGAGCCTCCGCTTCCGCCAGTGCCGCTCGGAAGGGCAATTTTAAAGGTTCCACCCTGTTTGGAACCTATCAAGCTAGATCCAAGAAGCAATGACGCCAATATCATTATTGGCGCCAGGCTAAAGGGATTTTGCACAGCCTGGCAAGGCCTGTTGGATTGTCCTTTCATAGTAAGAGGTATTACGAAAGGCTTCAATCTAGATTTTTCTCAAACCCCTCCTTCAAAATTTTTGATTTCTTCTCTTCCCGGAGGCAGGGAAGAAAGAGAAGCAATTTTTTCAATTATATTGGACATGAAGTCAAGGGGAGTAATTGTTCCAGTGCCATTGCCCTTGCAGGGAACAGGGTTTTACTCCAGCGTTTTCCTAATAAGGAAAAGTATGGGAGGATTCAGATTCATTTTGAACCTGAGGTATCTCAACCATTTTGTCCAATACAAGCATTTCAGAATGGAAACTATTTTTTCCGTAAAAAGTATGCTTCACAGGGGGGCATTTTTGGCTTCAATAGATTTGAAGGATGCCTATTGGCAAGTACCAATGAGTCCCCTGGCTCAGTCCTTTATGAGGTTTGCAATAAAGGATGGAGACCGGATCCTACATTTCCAGTTTGTTTGTCTTCCCTTCGGCCTTGCCTCCGCTCCAAGGATCTTTACGAATGTATTAGCAGAACCTCTGGCGTTTTTGAGATGCAGGGGGATAGGAATAGTCGCTTATTTGGACGATCTCCTTCTCTTTGCTCAGTCAGGAGACAAATTGGAGGAGAATCTTTTTTTCACCATGAATCTATTATGCCGTTTCGGTTGGATTGTGAATTTCAACAAATCATCCCTGGTGCCTTCGCAAATCATGACCTATTTGGGATTTGAGATCAATACAGTTCTTCAAGTCCTGATTCTTCCTCTTCAAAAGATTGCTATCCTGCAGGAAGCAGTTCGGAATATCTGCTCAGGTCCGATTCCCTCCGTAAGGCAAGCTATGAGAGTCCTCGGCCTGTTAACTTCATCCTTTCCGGCAGTAAGATGGGGTCAACTTCATTCCAGATGCCTTCAAGCCCATATTTTGGAGAATTGGGATGGAACTCAGATCGGACTAGATCAACATTTACTGATCTCACAGAAGGTCAAAGAATACCTGATTTGGTGGTTAGAAGAAAACCGTTTTTCAAGGGGATTACCATGGGTAGATCCCAGGGAGATAATTGTGACTACAGACGCCTCAGCCTGGGGCTGGGGGGCACATTGCAAGACATGGACAGCTCAAGGGAAATGGTCACCGGCCATGAGTGTTTCCTCATCCAACCTCAGAGAATTGGTGGCAGTAAAGAACGCATTATGGGCCCTACGGTTACATCTACGGGGAAGACATGTTCAAGTAAGAACAGACAATGCTACAACAGTGGCCTACATCAATCACCAAAGAGGAACAAGATCCTCAAAGTTGATGATGGTGGCCTCAGAAATTTTAATGTGGGCAGAGGTCCATCTTTCGTCCCTAACAGCAATACACTTGAAGGGGACCCTAAATCAGATGGCAGATTTCTTGAGACGGTCACAAATAAAAGAGTCGGAATGGTCCCTGAATCCAGAGGTCTTCCGGATGATTTGCAGTCGAAACGGTTTTCCGGAGGTGGATCTATTTGCTTCTGCAAAAAATCACAAAGTGAGGAGTTACTTTTCTCTGAATCCGAGAGATCAGTCTCTGGGGGTGGACGCATTAGCCCATCATTGGCATTTCCATCTGGCCTACGCTTTTCCACCAGTACGCCTGATTCCATTATTTCTGAAGAAGCTGTTCCGGGAACCAGTTACAGTTCTCCTATTAGCACCATGGTGGCCGAAGAGATCCTGGTTTTCAACACTGGTGGAACTATCAGTGCGGGACCCTTGGGAGATTCCGGTGATCCCTCGTCTGTTGACACAGGGCCCTATAGTTTGCCAGAATCCTCATTGGTGGAGGTTGACACTGTGGACCCTGAAGTCTCCTTACTACGAAAGAGAGGGTTCTCAGGACCAGTGATTAATACTCTTCTTTCAAGCAGGAAGCTAGTGACGAGAAAGATTTACCTTAAGGTTTGGAAGACTTTTATCTCCTGGAAGAAAGAAAATAGGAAGACTTCATTTAAAGTTCCGGTCATTTTGGATTTCCTGCAACAGGGAGTTGACAAGGGACTAAGCCTTAGTACTTTGAAGGTCCAACTTGCGGCCCTTTCAGTTTTCTTGGACAAGAAGCTCTCTTCTATTTCTATCATCAAGAGATTCTTGCTGGCTGTCAAGCGCGCCAAACCAGTTCCAGTAAAAGTGATTCCTCAATGGGATCTAGCAAAAGTGTTAACTATGTTGAGTTCTCCACCTTTCTATCCGAATAAACATCTGCATATTAAGTTGCTTATGTGGAAGGTTTTATTTCTTGTTGCCATTACATCAGCACGAAGAGTTAGCGACATTCAAGCATTATCTTCTCGTCATCCGTTCCTTCAAGTGTTTCCAGACCACGTTCTATTGAAGGTGGATCCCTGTTACCTTCCTAAAGTAGTATCGGACTTCCACCGATCTCAGGAGATTGTAATTCCTTCCATCACGGAGGAGAATCCAGAATTGGCGGCCTTGGATGTCAAATCGCTACTATTGATCTATTTAAATCAAACCAGCAATTTCAGGAAATCAGACAGTCTATTTGTAGCTTTCTCGGGACCGAGAAAGGGATTGAGTATTTCAAAAACGACGTTGGCACGATGGATAAAAAATACCATTAAAATGGCTTATGGGGATTCCAACATACCAAATGGAGTGACGGCTCACTCAACACGGAGTGTTTCCACATCTTGGGCAGAGCAAGCTGGGGTCTCCATTGAACAGATTTGCAAAGCAGCAACATGAACTTCAGCTAAGACCTTCGCTAAGCATTACCGTTTGGATGTCTTGTCTCAGATGAACCAGTCCTTTGGAAGGAGTGTTCTTCGAGCAGTTCTTCCCACCCTATGAGGTAGTCCTCGCCTATCTCTCAGGCGTATGCTGCCCGAAGGATGTTTTGAGAAAACCTAAGTTAGTTACCTGGTAACTTTTTTTCTAAACATCCGTAAGGGCAGCATACGCCTACTTCCCCCCCTAATGTTAAGTCTGGAGGGTTATTTTATTGTCTTACAGTATTTGCACGGTGGGAGTAGTGTTTTTTGGTTTCTTCTTCTCTCCTTCAGATCTCTACAACAACTGGGGAAGAGAGGGAGGAGTCAAGATTTTATCTGCTGGTGGTCACGTGTTCCACTCGATGGGAGGAGCCCGGAGGTCTCAGGCGTATGCTGCCCTTACGGATGTTTAGAAAAAAAGTTACCAGGTAACTAACTTAGGTTTTTTCTTTCCCTCCATCTCTCGTTTCCAGTTTATTTATTTTCTCTTTTTCCTTTATTGTTGCTCTCTTCCTCTTTCACTCTCATTCTCTCTCTCTATTTATTTCATTCTCTCTTCCTTTTGGTCTTGATCTTTCTACTCTCTTACTTTCACTGTCTCTTTATTTCATTCTCGTTTTCTTCATTCACTTTCTCTTTCTTTCTCACTGTTTCCTTCCTTCTTTCTCTGCAATCCTATTCAAACTATCTCCCCCCCCCCCCCCCCATTCTCTCTCTCCCTCTTTCTGGGTTTTCTGTTACTTGCTCTCCATTTTGTAAGTCTTTAGGGCAGAGGAATAGCTAGGCTGTCTGGCACCAAGGGCAAAGATTTATAATAGCGCCCTCCACCTGTGCTCATGTCCCCCTGACCTGCTGTACCCAGGGCAAAGATTTATAATAGCGCCCTCCACCTGCGCTCATGTCCCCCAGACCTGCTGCACCCAGGGCAAAGATTTATAATAGTGCCCTCCACCTGCGCTCATGTCCCCAGACCTGCTGTACCCAGGGCAAAGATTTATAATAGCCCCCTCCACCTGTGCTCATGTCCCCCTGACCTGCTGTACCCAGGGCAAAGATTTATAATAGCGCCCTCCACCTGCGCTCATGTCCCCAGACCTGCTGTACCCAGGGCAAAGATTTATAATAGCGCCCTCCACCTGTGCTCATGTCCCCCTGACCTGCTGTACCCAGGGAAAAGATTTATAATAGCGCCCTCCACCTGTGCTCATGTCCCCAGACCTGCTGCACCCAGGGCAAAGATTTATAATAGCGCCCTCTCCACCTGCGCTCATGTCCCCCTGACCTGCTGCACCCAGGGCAAAGATTTATAATAGAGCCCCCTCCACCTGTGCTCATGTCCCCAGACCTGCTGTACCCAGGGCAAAGATTTATAATAGCGCCTCCACCTGTGCTCATGTCCCCCAGACCTGCTGCACCCAGGGCAAAGATTTATAATAGCGCCCCCTCCACCTGCGCTCATGTCCCCCAGACCTGCTGTACCCAGGGCAAAGATTTATAATAGCGCCCCCTCCACCTGTGCTCATGTCCCCCAGACCTGCTGTACCCAGGGCAAAGATTTATAATAGCGCCCTCCACCTGTGCTCATGTCCCCCAGACCTGCTGCACCCAGGGCAAAGATTTATAATAGCGCCCTCCACCTGTGCTCATGTCCCCCTAACCTGCTGTACCCAGGGCAAAGATTTATAATAGCGCCCCCTCCACCTGCGCTCATGTCCCCCTAACCTGCTGCACCCAGGGCAAAGATTTATAATAGCGCCCCCTCCACCTGCGCTCATGTCCCCCAGACCTGCTGCACCAAGGGCAAAGATTTATAATAGCGCCCTCCACCTGTGCTCATGTCCCCAGACCTGCTGCACCCAGGGCAAAGATTTATAATAGCGCCCCCTCCACCTGTGCTCATGTCCCCCAGACCTGCTGCACCCAGGGCAAAGATTTATAATAGCGCCCTCCACCTGTGCTCATGTCCCCCAGACCTGCTGCACCCAGGGCAAAGATTTATAATAGCGCCCCCTCCACCTGCGCTCATGTCCCCCAGACCTGCTGCACCCAGGGCAAAGATTTAAAATAGCGCCCTCCACCTGTGCTCATGTCCCCCAGACCTGCTGCACCCAGGGCAAAGATTTATAATAGCGCCCTCCACCTGTGCTCATGTCCCCCAGACCTGCTGCACCCAGGGCAAAGATTTATAATAGCGCCCCCTCCACCTGCGCTCATGTCCCCCAGACCTGCTGCACCCAGGGCAAAGATTTATAATAGTGCCCCCTCCACCTGTGCTCATGTCCCCCAGACCTGCTGCACCCAGGGCAAAGATTTATAATAGCGCCCTCCACCTGTGCTCATGTCCCCCAGACCTGCTGCACCCAGGGCAAAGATTTATAATAGCGCCCCCTCTACCTGTGCTCATGTCCCCAGACCTGCTGCACCCAGGGCAAAGATTTATAATAGCGCCCCCCACCTGTGCTCATGTCCCCCAGACCTGCTGCACCCAGGGCAAAGATTTATAATAGCGCCCTCCACCTGTGCTCATGTCCCCCTAACCTGCTGTACCCAGGGCAAAGATTTATAATAGCGCCCTCCACCTGTGCTCATGTCCCCCAGACCTGCTGCACCCAGGGCAAAGATTTATAATAGCGCCCCCTCTACCTGTGCTCATGTCCCCAGACCTGCTGCACCCAGGGCAAAGATTTATAATAGCGCCCCCCACCTGTGCTCATGTCCCCCAGACCTGCTGCACCCAGGGCAAAGATTTATAATAGCGCCCTCCACCTGTGCTCATGTCCCCCAGACCTGCTGCACCCAGGGCAAAGATTTATAATAGCGCCCCCTCCACCTGTGCTCATGTCCCCAGACCTGCTGCACCCAGGGCAAAGATTTATATTAGCGCCCCCTCCACCTGCAATCATGTCCCCCAGACCTGCTGCACCCAGGGCAAAGATTTATAATAGCGCCCTCCACCTGCTCTCATGTCCCCCAGACCTGCTGTACCCAGGGCAAAGATTTATAATAGCGCCCCCTCCACCTGCTCTCATGTCCCCCAGACCTGCTGCACCCAGGGCAAAGATTTATAATAGCGCCCTCCACCTGCTCTCATGTCCCCCAGACCTGCTGTACCCAGGGCAAAGATTTATAATAGCGCCCTCCACCCGCGCTCATGTCCCCCTGACCTGCTGCACCCAGGGCAAAGATTTATAATAGCGCCCCCCACCTGTGCTCATGTCCCCCAGACCTGCTGCACCCAGGGCAAAGATTTATAATAGCGCCCCCCACCTGTGCTCATGTCCCCCAGACCTGCTGCACCCAGGGCAAAGATTTATAATAGCGCCCTCCACCTGCAATCATGTCCCCCAGACCTGCTGTACCCAGGGCAAAGATTTATAATAGCGCCCTCCACCCGCGCTCATGTCCCCCTGACCTGCTGCACCCAGGGCAAAGATTTATAATAGCCCCCTCCACCTGTGCTCATGTCCCCCAGACCTGCTGCACCCAGGGCAAAGATTTATAATAGCGCCCTCCACCTGCAATCATGTCCCCCAGACCTGCTGCACCCAGGGCAAAGATTTATAATAGCGCCCTCCACCTGTGCTCATGTCCCCCAGACCTGCTGCACCCAGGGCAAAGATTTATAATAGCGCCCTCCATCTGTGCTCATGTCCCCCAGACCTGCTGCACCCAGGGCAAAGATTTATAATAGCGCCCCCTCCACCTGTGCTCATGTCCCCCAGACCTGCTGCACCCAGGGCAAAGATTTATAATAGCGCCCCCCACCTGTGCTCATGTCCCCCAGACCTGCTGTACCCAGGGCAAAGATTTATAATAGCGCCCTCCACCTGTGCTCATGCCCCCAGACCTGCTGCACCCAGGGCAAAGATTTATAATAGCGCCCCCCACCTGTGCTCATGTCCCCCAGACCTGCTGCACCCAGGGCAAAGATTTATAATAGCGCCTCCTCCACCTGTGCTCATGTCTCCCTGACCTGCTGTACCCAGGGCAAAGATTTATAATAGCGCCCTCCACCTGTGCTCATGTCCCCCAGACCTGCTGCACCCAGGGCAAAGATTTATAATAGCGCCCCCTCCACCTGTGCTCATGTCCCCCAGACCTGCTGCACCCAGGGCAAAGATTTATAATAGCGCCTCCTCCACCTGTGCTCATGTCTCCCTAACCTGCTGCACCCAGAGCAAAGATTTATAATAGCGCCCTCCACCTGTGCTCATGTCCCCCAGACCTGCTGCACCCAGGGCAAAGATTTATAATAGCGCCTCCTCCACCTGTGCTCATGTCTCCCTAACCTGCTGCACCCAGAGCAAAGATTTATAATAGCGCCCTCCACCTGTGCTCATGTCCCCCAGACCTGCTGCACCCAGGGCAAAGATTTATAATAGCGCCCTCCACCTGTGCTCATGTCCCCCAGACCTGCTGTACCCAGGGCAAAGATTTATAATAGCGCCCCCTCCACCTGTGCTCATGTCCCCCAGACCTGCTGCACCCAGGGCAAAGATTTATAATAGCGCCCCCTCCACCTGTGCTCATGTCCCCCAGACCTGCTGCACCCAGGGCAAAGATTTATAATAGCGCCCTCCACCTGTGCTCATGTCCCCCAGACCTGCTGCACCCAGGGCAAAGATTTATAATAGCGCCCTCCACCTGTGCTCATGTCCCCCTGACCTGCTGCACCCAGGGCAAAGATTTATAATAGCGCCCCCTCCACCTGTGCTCATGTCCCCCTAACCTGCTGCACCCAGGGCAAAGATTTATAATAGCGCCCTCCACCTGTGCTCATGTCCCCCAGACCTGCTGTACCCAGGGCAAAGATTTATAATAGCGCCCTCCACCTGTGCTCATGTCCCCCAGACCTGCTGTACCCAGGGCAAAGATTTATAATAGCGCCCTCCACCTGTGCTCATGTCTCCCAGACCTGCTGTACCCAGGGCAAAGATTTATAATAGCGCCCTCCACCTGTGCTCATGTCCCCAGACCTGCTGTACCCAGGGCAAAGATTTATAATAGCGCCCTCCACCTGTGCTCATGTCCCCCTAACCTGCTGTACCCAGGGCAAAGATTTATAATAGCGCCCCCTCCACCTGCGCTCATGTCCCCCAGACCTGCTGCACCCAGGGCAAAGATTTATAATAGCGCCCTCCACCTGTGCTCATGTCCCCCAGACCTGCTGCACCCAGGGCAAAGATTTATAATAGCGCCCTCCACCTGTGCTCATGTCCCCAGACCTGCTGCACCCAGGGCAAAGATTTATAATAGCGCCCTCCACCTGTGCTCATGTCCCCAGACCTGCTGCACCCAGGGCAAAGATTTATAATAGCGCCCTCCACCTGTGCTCATGTCCCCCAGACCTGCTGCACTCAGGGCAAAGATTTATAATAGCGCCCCCTCCACCTGTGCTCATGTCCCCCAGACCTGCTGTACCCAGGGCAAAGATTTATAATAGCGCCCCCCACCTGTGCTCATGTCCCCAGACCTGCTGTACCCAGGGCAAAGATTTATAATAGCGCCCTCCACCTGTGCTCATGTCCCCCTGACCTGCTGTACCCAGGGCAAAGATTTATAATAGCGCCCTCCACCTGTGCTCATGTCCCCCAGACCTGCTGCACCCAGGGCAAAGATTTATAATAGCGCCCTCCACCTGTGCTCATGTCCCCCAGACCTGCTGTACCCAGGGCAAAGATTTATAATAGCGCCCTCCACCTGTGCTCATGTCCCCCAGACCTGCTGTACCCAGGGCAAAGATTTATAATAGCGCCCCCCACCTGTGCTCATGTCCCCAGACCTGCTGCACCCAGGGCAAAGATTTATAATAGCGCCCCCTCCACCTGTGCTCATGTCCCCCAGACCTGCTGTACCCAGGGCAAAGATTTATAATAGCGCCCTCCACCTGTGCTCATGTCCCCCAGACCTGCTGCACCCAGGGCAAAGATTTATAATAGCGCCCTCCACCTGTGCTCATGTACCCAGACCTGCTGCACCCAGGGCAAAGATTTATAATAGCGCCCTCCACCTGTGCTCATGTCTCCCTAACCTGCTGCACCCAGGGCAAAGATTTATAATAGCGCCCTCCACCTGTGCTCATGTCCCCCAGACCTGCTGCACCCAGGGCAAAGATTTATAATAGCGCCCTCCACCTGTGCTCATGTCCCCCAGACCTGCTGCACCCAGGGCAAAGATTTATAATAGCGCCCTCCACCTGTGCTCATGTCCCCCAGACCTGCTGCACCCAGGGCAAAGATTTATAATAGCGCCCCCTCCACCTGTGCTCATGTCCCTAGACCTGCTGCACCCAGGGCAAAGATTTATAATAGCGCCCTCCACCTGTGCTCATGTCCCCCAGACCTGCTGCACCCAGGGCAAAGATTTATAATAGCGCCCTCCACCTGTGCTCATGTCCCCCAGACCTGCTGCACCCAGGGCAAAGATTTATAATAGCGCCCCCCCACCTGTGCTCATGTCCCCCAGACCTGCTGCACCCAGGGCAAAGATTTATAATAGCGCCCTCCACCTGTGCTCATGTCCCCCAGACCTGCTGCACCCAGGGCAAAGATTTATAATAGCGCCCTCCACCTGTGCTCATGTCCCCCAGACCTGCTGCACCCAGGGCAAAGATTTATAATAGCGCCCCCCCACCTGTGCTCATGTCCCCCAGACCTGCTGCACCCAGGGCAAAGATTTATAATAGCGCCCTCCACCTGTGCTCATGTCCCCCAGACCTGCTGTACCCAGGGCAAAGATTTATAATAGCGCCCTCCACCTGCGCTCATGTACCCAGACCTGCTGTACCCAGGGCAAAGATTTATAATAGCGCCCTCCACCTGCGCTCATGTACCCAGACCTGCTGTACCCAGGGCAAAGATTTATAATAGCGCCCTCCACCTGTGCTCATGTCCCCCAGACCTGCTGCACCCAGGGCAAAGATTTATAATAGCGCCCTCCACCTGTGCTCATGTCCCCCAGACCTGCTGCACCCAGGGCAAAGATTTATAACAGCGCCCCCCCACCTGTGCTCATGTACCCAGACCTGCTGTACCCAGGGCAAAGATTTATAATAGCGCCCTCCACCTGCGCTCATGTACCCAGACCTGCTGTACCCAGGGCAAAGATTTATAATAGCGCCCTCCACCTGTGCTTATGTCCCCCAGACCTGCTGTACCCAGGGCAAAGATTTATAATAGCGCCCTCCACCTGTGCTCATGTCCCCAGACCTGATGTACCCAGGGCAAAGATTTATAATAGCGCCCCCTCCACCTGTGCTCATGTCCCCCAGACCTGCTGTACCCAGGGCAAAGATTTATAATAGCGCCCCCTCTACCTGTGCTCATGTCCCCAGACCTGCTGCACCCAGGGCAAAGATTTATAATAGCGCCCCCCACCTGTGCTCATGTCCCCCAGACCTGCTGCACCCAGGGCAAAGATTTATAATAGCGCCCTCCACCTGTGCTCATGTCCCCCAGACCTGCTGCACCCAGGGCAAAGATTTATAATAGCGCCCCCTCCACCTGTGCTCATGTCCCCAGACCTGCTGCACCCAGGGCAAAGATTTATATTAGCGCCCCCTCCACCTGCAATCATGTCCCCCAGACCTGCTGCACCCAGGGCAAAGATTTATAATAGCGCCCTCCACCTGCTCTCATGTCCCCCAGACCTGCTGTACCCAGGGCAAAGATTTATAATAGCGCCCCCTCCACCTGCTCTCATGTCCCCCAGACCTGCTGCACCCAGGGCAAAGATTTATAATAGCGCCCTCCACCTGCTCTCATGTCCCCCAGACCTGCTGTACCCAGGGCAAAGATTTATAATAGCGCCCTCCACCCGCGCTCATGTCCCCCTGACCTGCTGCACCCAGGGCAAAGATTTATAATAGCGCCCCCCACCTGTGCTCATGTCCCCCAGACCTGCTGCACCCAGGGCAAAGATTTATAATAGCGCCCCCCACCTGTGCTCATGTCCCCCAGACCTGCTGCACCCAGGGCAAAGATTTATAATAGCGCCCTCCACCTGCAATCATGTCCCCCAGACCTGCTGTACCCAGGGCAAAGATTTATAATAGCGCCCTCCACCCGCGCTCATGTCCCCCTGACCTGCTGCACCCAGGGCAAAGATTTATAATAGCCCCCTCCACCTGTGCTCATGTCCCCCAGACCTGCTGCACCCAGGGCAAAGATTTATAATAGCGCCCTCCACCTGCAATCATGTCCCCCAGACCTGCTGCACCCAGGGCAAAGATTTATAATAGCGCCCTCCACCTGTGCTCATGTCCCCCAGACCTGCTGCACCCAGGGCAAAGATTTATAATAGCGCCCTCCATCTGTGCTCATGTCCCCCAGACCTGCTGCACCCAGGGCAAAGATTTATAATAGCGCCCCCTCCACCTGTGCTCATGTCCCCCAGACCTGCTGCACCCAGGGCAAAGATTTATAATAGCGCCCCCCACCTGTGCTCATGTCCCCCAGACCTGCTGTACCCAGGGCAAAGATTTATAATAGCGCCCTCCACCTGTGCTCATGCCCCCAGACCTGCTGCACCCAGGGCAAAGATTTATAATAGCGCCCCCCACCTGTGCTCATGTCCCCCAGACCTGCTGCACCCAGGGCAAAGATTTATAATAGCGCCTCCTCCACCTGTGCTCATGTCTCCCTGACCTGCTGTACCCAGGGCAAAGATTTATAATAGCGCCCTCCACCTGTGCTCATGTCCCCCAGACCTGCTGCACCCAGGGCAAAGATTTATAATAGCGCCCCCTCCACCTGTGCTCATGTCCCCCAGACCTGCTGCACCCAGGGCAAAGATTTATAATAGCGCCTCCTCCACCTGTGCTCATGTCTCCCTAACCTGCTGCACCCAGAGCAAAGATTTATAATAGCGCCCTCCACCTGTGCTCATGTCCCCCAGACCTGCTGCACCCAGGGCAAAGATTTATAATAGCGCCTCCTCCACCTGTGCTCATGTCTCCCTAACCTGCTGCACCCAGAGCAAAGATTTATAATAGCGCCCTCCACCTGTGCTCATGTCCCCCAGACCTGCTGCACCCAGGGCAAAGATTTATAATAGCGCCCTCCACCTGTGCTCATGTCCCCCAGACCTGCTGTACCCAGGGCAAAGATTTATAATAGCGCCCCCTCCACCTGTGCTCATGTCCCCCAGACCTGCTGCACCCAGGGCAAAGATTTATAATAGCGCCCCCTCCACCTGTGCTCATGTCCCCCAGACCTGCTGCACCCAGGGCAAAGATTTATAATAGCGCCCTCCACCTGTGCTCATGTCCCCCAGACCTGCTGCACCCAGGGCAAAGATTTATAATAGCGCCCTCCACCTGTGCTCATGTCCCCCTGACCTGCTGCACCCAGGGCAAAGATTTATAATAGCGCCCCCTCCACCTGTGCTCATGTCCCCCTAACCTGCTGCACCCAGGGCAAAGATTTATAATAGCGCCCTCCACCTGTGCTCATGTCCCCCAGACCTGCTGTACCCAGGGCAAAGATTTATAATAGCGCCCTCCACCTGTGCTCATGTCCCCCAGACCTGCTGTACCCAGGGCAAAGATTTATAATAGCGCCCTCCACCTGTGCTCATGTCCCCCAGACCTGCTGTACCCAGGGCAAAGATTTATAATAGCGCCCTCCACCTGTGCTTATGTCCCCAGACCTGCTGCACCCAGGGCAAAGATTTATAATAGCGCCCCCTCCACCTGTGCTCATGTCTCCCAGACCTGCTGTACCCAGGGCAAAGATTTATAATAGCGCCCTCCACCTGTGCTCATGTCCCCAGACCTGCTGTACCCAGGGCAAAGATTTATAATAGCGCCCTCCACCTGTGCTCATGTCCCCCTAACCTGCTGTACCCAGGGCAAAGATTTATAATAGCGCCCCCTCCACCTGCGCTCATGTCCCCCAGACCTGCTGCACCCAGGGCAAAGATTTATAATAGCGCCCTCCACCTGTGCTCATGTCCCCCAGACCTGCTGCACCCAGGGCAAAGATTTATAATAGCGCCCTCCACCTGTGCTCATGTCCCCAGACCTGCTGCACCCAGGGCAAAGATTTATAATAGCGCCCTCCACCTGTGCTCATGTCCCCAGACCTGCTGCACCCAGGGCAAAGATTTATAATAGCGCCCTCCACCTGTGCTCATGTCCCCCAGACCTGCTGCACTCAGGGCAAAGATTTATAATAGCGCCCCCTCCACCTGTGCTCATGTCCCCCAGACCTGCTGTACCCAGGGCAAAGATTTATAATAGCGCCCCCCACCTGTGCTCATGTCCCCAGACCTGCTGTACCCAGGGCAAAGATTTATAATAGCGCCCTCCACCTGTGCTCATGTCCCCCTGACCTGCTGTACCCAGGGCAAAGATTTATAATAGCGCCCTCCACCTGTGCTCATGTCCCCCAGACCTGCTGTACCCAGGGCAAAGATTTATAATAGCGCCCCCTCCACCTGTGCTCATGTCCCCCAGACCTGCTGTACCCAGGGCAAAGATTTATAATAGCGCCCTCCACCTGTGCTCATGTCCCCCAGACCTGCTGTACCCAGGGCAAAGATTTATAATAGCGCCCCCCACCTGTGCTCATGTCCCCAGACCTGCTGCACCCAGGGCAAAGATTTATAATAGCGCCCCCTCCACCTGTGCTCATGTCCCCCAGACCTGCTGTACCCAGGGCAAAGATTTATAATAGCGCCCTCCACCTGTGCTCATGTCCCCCAGACCTGCTGCACCCAGGGCAAAGATTTATAATAGCGCCCTCCACCTGTGCTCATGTACCCAGACCTGCTGCACCCAGGGCAAAGATTTATAATAGCGCCCTCCACCTGTGCTCATGTCTCCCTAACCTGCTGCACCCAGGGCAAAGATTTATAATAGCGCCCTCCACCTGTGCTCATGTCCCCCAGACCTGCTGCACCCAGGGCAAAGATTTATAATAGCGCCCTCCACCTGTGCTCATGTACCCCAGACCTGCTGCACCCAGGGCAAAGATTTATAATAGCGCCCTCCACCTGTGCTCATGTCCCCCAGACCTGCTGCACCCAGGGCAAAGATTTATAATAGCGCCCCCTCCACCTGTGCTCATGTCCCTAGACCTGCTGCACCCAGGGCAAAGATTTATAATAGCGCCCTCCACCTGTGCTCATGTCCCCCAGACCTGCTGCACCCAGGGCAAAGATTTATAATAGCGCCCTCCACCTGTGCTCATGTCCCCCAGACCTGCTGCACCCAGGGCAAAGATTTATAATAGCGCCCCCCCACCTGTGCTCATGTCCCCCAGACCTGCTGCACCCAGGGCAAAGATTTATAATAGCGCCCTCCACCTGTGCTCATGTCCCCCAGACCTGCTGCACCCAGGGCAAAGATTTATAATAGCGCCCTCCACCTGTGCTCATGTCCCCCAGACCTGCTGCACCCAGGGCAAAGATTTATAATAGCGCCCCCCCACCTGTGCTCATGTCCCCCAGACCTGCTGCACCCAGGGCAAAGATTTATAATAGCGCCCTCCACCTGTGCTCATGTCCCCCAGACCTGCTGTACCCAGGGCAAAGATTTATAATAGCGCCCTCCACCTGCGCTCATGTACCCAGACCTGCTGTACCCAGGGCAAAGATTTATAATAGCGCCCTCCACCTGCGCTCATGTACCCAGACCTGCTGTACCCAGGGCAAAGATTTATAATAGCGCCCTCCACCTGTGCTCATGTCCCCCAGACCTGCTGCACCCAGGGCAAAGATTTATAATAGCGCCTCCACCTGCGCTCATGTCCCCCAGACCTGCTGCACCCAGGGCAAAGATTTATAATAGCGCCCCCTCCACCTGTGCTCATGTCCCCCAGACCTGCTGCACCCAGGGCAAAGATTTATAACAGCGCCCCCCCACCTGTGCTCATGTACCCAGACCTGCTGTACCCAGGGCAAAGATTTATAATAGCGCCCTCCACCTGCGCTCATGTACCCAGACCTGCTGTACCCAGGGCAAAGATTTATAATAGCGCCCTCCACCTGTGCTTATGTCCCCCAGACCTGCTGTACCCAGGGCAAAGATTTATAATAGCGCCCTCCACCTGTGCTCATGTCCCCAGACCTGATGTACCCAGGGCAAAGATTTATAATAGCGCCCCCTCCACCTGTGCTCATGTCCCCCAGACCTGCTGTACCCAGGGCAAAGATTTATAATAGCGCCCTCCACCTGTGCTCATGTCCCCCAGACCTGCTGCACCCAGGGCAAAGATTTATAATAGAGCCCCCTCCACCTGTGCTCATGTCTCCAGACCTGCTGTACCCAGGGCAAAGATTTATAATAGCGCCCCCCACCTGTGCTCATGTCCCCCAGACCTGCTGTACCCAGGGCAAAGATTTATAATAGCGCCCCCTCCACCTGTGCTCATGTCCCCCAGACCTGCTGTACCCAGGGCAAAGATTTATAATAGCGCCCTCCACCTGTGCTCATGTCCCCCAGACCTGCTGCACCCAGGGCAAAGATTTATAATAGCGCCCTCCACCTGTGCTCATGTCCCCAGACCTGCTGCACCCAGGGCAAAGATTTATAATAGCGCCCTCCACCTGTGCTCATGTACCCCAGACCTGCTGTACCCAGGGCAAAGATTTATAATAGCGCCCTCCACCTGTGCTCATGTCCCCCAGACCTGCTGCACCCAGGGCAAAGATTTATAATAGAGCCCCCTCCACCTGTGCTCATGTACCCCAGACCTGCTGTACCCAGGGCAAAGATTTATAATAGCGCCCTCCACCTGTGCTCATGTCCCCCAGACCTGCTGCACCCAGGGCAAAGATTTATAATAGCGCCCCCTCCACCTGTGCTCATGTACCCCAGACCTGCTGTACCCAGGGCAAAGATTTATAATAGCGCCCTCCACCTGTGCTCATGTCCCCAGACCTGCTGTACCCAGGGCAAAGATTTATAATAGCGCCCTCCACCTGTGCTCATGTCCCCAGACCTGCTGCACCCAGGGCAAAGATTTATAATAGCGCCCTCCACCTGCGCTCATGTCCCCCAGACCTGCTGCACCCAGGGCAAAGATTTATAATAGCGCCCTCCACCTGTGCTCATGTCCCCCAGACCTGCTGTACCCAGGGCAAAGATTTATAATAGCGCCCTCCACCTGTGCTCATGTCCCCCAGACCTGCTGCACCCAGGGCAAAGATTTATAATAGCGCCCCCTCCACCTGTGCTCATGTACCCCAGACCTGCTGTACCCAGGGCAAAGATTTATAATAGCGCCCTCCACCTGTGCTCATGTCCCCAGACCTGCTGTACCCAGGGCAAAGATTTATAATAGCGCCCTCCACCTGTGCTCATGTCCCCAGACCTGCTGTACCCAGGGCAAAGATTTATAATAGCGCCCTCCACCTGTGCTCATGTCCCCAGACCTGCTGCACCCAGGGCAAAGATTTATAATAGCGCCCTCCACCTGTGCTCATGTCCCCCAGACCTGCTGTACCCAGGGCAAAGATTTATAATAGCGCCCTCCACCTGTGCTCATGTCCCCAGACCTGCTGCACCCAGGGCAAAGATTTATAATAGCGCCCTCCACCTGTGCTCATGTCCCCCAGACCTGCTGCACCCAGGGCAAAGATTTATAATAGCGCCCTCCACCTGTGCTCATGTCCCCAGACCTGCTGCACCCAGGGCAAAGATTTATAATAGCGCCCCCTCCACCTGTGCTCATGTACCCCAGACCTGCTGTACCCAGGGCAAAGATTTATAATAGCGCCCTCCACCTGTGCTCATGTCCCCCAGACCTGCTGCACCCAGGGCAAAGATTTATAATAGCGCCCCCTCCACCTGTGCTCATGTACCCCAGACCTGCTGTACCCAGGGCAAAGATTTATAATAGCGCCCTCCACCTTTGCTCATGTCCCCCTAACCTGCTGTACCCAGGGCAAAGATTTATAATAGCGCCCTCCACCTGTGCTCATGTCCCCAGACCTGCTGTACCCAGGGCAAAGATTTATAATAGCGCCCTCCACCTGTGCTCATGTCCCCCAGACCTGCTGCACCCAGGGCAAAGATTTATAATAGCCCCCTCCACCTGTGCTCATGTCCCCAGACCTGCTGCACCCAGAGCAAAGATTTATAATAGCGCCCTCTCCACCTGTGCTCATGTCCCCCAGACCTGCTGCACCCAGGGCAAAGATTTATAATAGCGCCCCCTCCACCTGTGCTCATGTCCCCCAGACCTGCTGTACCCAGGGCAAAGATTGATAATAGCGCCCTCCACCTGTGCTCATGTCCCCAGGCCTGCTGTACCCAGGGCAAAGATTTATAATAGCGCCCCCTCCACCTGTGCTCATGTCCCCCAGACCTGCTGTACCCAGGGCAAAGATTTATAATAGCGCCCTCCACCTGTGCTCATGTCCCCAGGCCTGCTGTACCCAGGGCAAAGATTTATAATAGCGCCCTCCACCTGTGCTCATGTCCCCCAGACCTGCTGCACCCAGGGCAAAGATTTATAATAGCGCCCTCCACCTGTGCTCATGTCCCCCAGACCTGCTGCACCCAGGGCAAAGATTTATAATAGCGCCCCCTCCACCTGTGCTCATGTCCCCCAGACCTGCTGCACCCAGGGCAAAGATTTATAATAGCGCCCTCCACCTGTGCTCATGTCCCCCAGACCTGCTGTACCCAGGGCAAAGATTTATAATAGCGCCCCCTCCACCTGTGCTCATGTCCCCAGGCCTGCTGTACCCAGGGCAAAGATTTATAATAGCGCCCCCTCCACCTGTGCTCATGTACCCCAGACCTGCTGTACCCAGGGCAAAGATTTATAATAGCGCCCTCCACCTGTGCTCATGTCCCCAGGCCTGCTGTACCCAGGGCAAAGATTTATAATAGCGCCCCCTCCACCTGTGCTCATGTCCCCCAGACCTGCTGCACCCAGGGCAAAGATTTATAATAGCGCCCTCCACCTGTGCTCATGTCCCCCTGACCTGCTGTACCCAGAGCAAAGATTTATAATAGCGCCCCCTCCACCTGTGCTCATGTCCCCCAGACCTGCTGCACCCAGGGCAAAGATTTATAATAGCGCCCTCCACCTGTGCTCATGTCCCCAGACCTGCTGCACCCAGGGCAAAGATTTATAATAGCGCCCCCTCCACCTGTGCTCATGTCCCCAGACCTGCTGCACCCAGGGCAAAGATTTATAATAGCGCCCCCTCCACCTGTGCTCATGTCCCCCAGACCTGCTGCACCCAGAGCAAAGATTTATAATAGCGCCCCCTCCACCTGTGCTCATGTCCCCCTGACCTGCTGTACCCAGGGCAAAGATTTATAATAGCGCCCCCTCCACCTGTGCTCATGTCCCCCAGACCTGCTGCACCCAGAGCAAAGATTTATAATAGTGCCCTCCACCTGTGCTCATGTCCCCCAGACCTGCTGTACCCAGGGCAAAGATTTATAATAGCGCCCCCTCCACCTGTGCTCATGTCCCCCAGACCTGCTGCACCCAGAGCAAAGATTTATAATAGCGCCCTCCACCTGTGCTCATGTCCCCCTGACCTGCTGTACCCAGGGCAAAGATTTATAATAGCGCCCCCTCCACCTGCAATCATGTCCCCCAGACCTGCTGTACCCAGGGCAAAGATTTATAATAGTGCCCTCCACCTGTGCTCATGTCCCCCTGACCTGCTGTACCCAGGGCAAAGATTTATAATAGCGCCCTCCACCTGTGCTCATGTCCCCCAGACCTGCTGCACCCAGGGCAAAGATTTATAATAGCGCCCCCTCCACCTGTGCTCATGTCCCCCAGACCTGCTGCACCCAGGGCAAAGATTTATAATAGCGCCCCCTCCACCTGTGCTCATGTCCCCCAGACCTGCTGCACCCAGGGCAAAGATTTATAATAGCGCCCCCCACCTGTGCTCATGTCCCCCAGACCTGCTGCACCCAGGGCAAAGATTTATAATAGCGCCCTCCACCTGTGCTCATGTCCCCCAGACCTGCTGCACCCAGGGCAAAGATTTATAATAGCGCCCTCCACCTGTGCTCATGTCCCCCAGACCTGCTGCATCCAGGGCAAAGATTTATAATAGCGCCCTCCACCTGCGCTCATGTCCCCCAGACCTGCTGTACCCAGAGCAAAGATTTATAATAGCGCCCTCCACCTGTGCTCATGTCCCCCAGACCTGCTGCACCCAGGGCAAAGATTTATAATAGCGCCCCCTCCACCTGTACTCATGTCCCCCAGACCTGCTGCACCCAGGGCAAAGATTTATAATAGCGCCCCCTCCACCTGTGCTCATGTCCCCCAGACCTGCTGCACCCAGGGCAAAGATTTATAATAGCGCCCCCCACCTGTGCTCATGTCCCCCAGACCTGCTGCACCCAGGGCAAAGATTTATAATAGTGCCCCCTCCACCTGTGCTCATGTCCCCAGACCTGCTGTACCCCGGGCAAAGATTTATAATAGCGCCCCCTCCACCTGTGCTCATGTCCCCCAGACCTGCTGCACTCAGGGCAAAGATTTATAATAGCGCCCTCCACCTGTGCTCATGTCCCCCAGACCTGCTGCACCCAGGGCAAAGATTTATAATAGCGCCCTCCACCTGTGCTCATGTACCCCAGACCTGCTGCACCCAGGGCAAAGATTTATAATAGCGCCCTCCATCTGTGCTCATGTCCCCCAGACCTGCTGCACCCAGGGCAAAGATTTATAATAGCGCCCTCCACCTGTGCTCATGTCCCCCAGACCTGCTGCACCCAGGGCAAAGATTTATAATAGCGCCCCCTCCACCTGTGCTCATGTCCCCCAGACCTGCTGCACCCAGGGCAAAGATTTATAATAGCGCCCCCTCCACCTGCGCTCATGTCCCCCAGACCTGCAGCACCCAGGGCAAAGATTTATAATAGCGCCCCCTCCACCTGTGCTCATGTCCCCCAGACCTGCAGCACCCAGGGCAAAGATTTATAATAGCCCCCTCCACCTGTGCTCATGTCCCCCTAACCTGCTGCACCCAGGGCAAAGATTTATAATAGCGCCCTCCACCTGTGCTCATGTCCCCCAGACCTGCTGTACCCAGGGCAAAGATTTATAATAGCGCCCTCCACCTGTGCTCATGTCCCCCAGACCTGCTGTACCCAGGGCAAAGATTTATAATAGCGCCCCCTCCACCTGTGCTCATGTCCCCCAGACCTGCAGTACCCAGGGCAAAGATTTATAATAGCGCCCCCTCCACCTGTGCTCATGTCCCCAGACCTGCTGTACCCAGGGCAAAGATTTATAATAGCGCCCTCCACCTGTGCTCATGTGTCCCTAACCTGCTGTACCCAGGGCAAAGTTTTATAATAGCGCCCCCTCCACCTGTGCTCATGTCCCCCAGACCTGCTGCACCCAGGGCAAAGATTTATAATAGCGCCCTCCACCTGTGCTCATGTCCCCCAGACCTGCTGCACCCAGGGCAAAGATTTATAATAGCGCCCCCTCCACCTGTGCTCATGTCCCCCAGACCTGCAGTACCCAGGGCAAAGATTTATAATAGCGCCCTCCACCTGTGCTCATGTCCCCAGACCTGCTGTACCCAGGGCAAAGATTTATAATAGCGCCCTCCACCTGTGCTCATGTCCCCCAGACCTGCTGCACCCAGGACAAAGATTTATAATAGCGCCCTCCACCTGTGCTCATGTCCCCAAACCTGCTGCACCCAGAGCAAAGATTTATAATAGCGCCCCCTCCACCTGTGCTCATGTCCCCCAGACCTGCTGCACCCAGGGCAAAGATTTATAATAGCGCCCTCCACCTGTGCTCATGTCCCCCAGACCTGCTGCACCCAGAGCAAAGATTTATAATAGCGCCCCCTCCACCTGTGCTCATGTCCCCCTAACCTGCTGTACCCAGAGCAAAGATTTATAATAGCGCCCCCTCCATCTGTGCTCATGTCCCTAGACCTGCTGTACCCAGGGCAAAGATTTATAATAGCGCCCCCTCCACCTGTGCTCATGTCCCCCAGACCTGCTGCACCCAGGGCAAAGATTTATAATAGCGCCCCCTCCACCTGTGCTCATGTCCCTAGACCTGCTGCACCCAGGGCAAAGATTTATAATAGCGCCCTCCACCTGTGCTCATGTACCCAGACCTGCTGTACCCAGGGCAAAGATTTATAATAGCGCCCTCCACCTGTACTCACGTCCCCCAGACCTGCTGCACCCAGGGCAAAGATTTATAATAGCGCCCTCCACCTGCGCTCATGTACCCAGACCTGCTGTACCCAGGGCAAAGATTTATAATAGTGCCCTCCACCTGTGCTCATGTCCCCCAGACCTGCTGTACCCAGGGCAAAGATTTATAATAGCGCCCTCCACCTGTGCTCATGTCCCCCAGACCTGCTGCACCCAGGGCAAAGATTTATAATAGCGCCCCCTCCACCTGTGCTCATGTCCCCCAGACCTGCTGCACCCAGGGCAAAGATTTATAATAGCGCCCTCCACCTGTGCTCATGTCCCCAGACCTATTGCACCCAGGGCAAAGATTTATAATAGCGCCCTCCACCTGTGCTCATGTCCCCCAGACCTGCTGCACCCAGGGCAAAGATTTATAATAGCGCCCCCTCCATCTGTGCTCATGTCCCTAGACCTGCTGTACCCAGGGCAAAGATTTATAATAGCGCCCCCTCCACCTGTGCTCATGTCCCCCAGACCTGCTGCACCCAGGGCAAAGATTTATAATAGCGCCCTCCACCTGTGCTCATGTCCCCCAGACCTGCTGCACCCAGGGCAAAGATTTATAATAGCGCCCCCTCCACCTGTGCTCATGTCCCCCAGACCTGCTGCACCCAGGGCAAAGATTTATAATAGCGCCCCCTCCACCTGTGCTCATGTCTCTAGACCTGCTGTACCCAGGGCAAAGATTTATAATAGCGCCCCCTCCACCTGTGCTCATGTCCCCCAGACCTGCTGCACCCAGGGCAAAGATTTATAATAGCGCCCTCCACCTGTGCTCATGTCCCCAGACCTGCTGCACCCAGGGCAAAGATTTATAATAGCGCCCTCCACCTGCGCTCATGTCCCCAGACCTGCTGCACCCAGGGCAAAGATTTATAATAGCACCCTCCACCTGTGCTCATGTCCCCAGACCTGCTGTACCCAGAGCAACGATTTATAATAGCGCCCTCCATCTGTGCTCATGTCCCCAGATCTGCTGCACCCAGGACAAAGATTTATAATAGCGCCCCCTCCACCTGTGCTCATGTCCCCCAGACCTGCTGCACCCAGGGCAAAGATTTATAATAGCGCCCCCTCCACCTGTGCTCATGTCCCCCAGACCTGCTGTACCCAGGGCAAAGATTTATAATAGCGCCCCCTCCACCTGTGCTCATGTCCCCCAGACCTGCTGTACCCAGGGCAAAGATTTATAATAGCGCCCTCCACCTGTGCTCATGTCCCCAGACCTGCTGTACCCAGGGCAAAGATTTATAATAGCGCCCCCTCCACCTGTGCTCATGTCCCCCAGACCTGCTGCACCCAGGGCAAAGATTTATAATAGCGCCCCCTCCACCTGTGCTCATGTCCCCCAGACCTGCTGTACCCAGGGCAAAGATTTATAATAGCGCCCTCCACCTTTGCTCATGTCCCCCTAACCTGCTGCACCCAGGGCAAAGATTTATAATAGCGCCCCCTCCACCTGTGCTCATGTCCCCCAGACCTGCTGCACCCAGGGCAAAGATTTATAATAGCGCCCTCCACCTGTGCTCATGTCCCCCGACCTGCTGCCCCCAGGGCAAAGATTTATAATAGCGCCCCCTCCACCTGTGCTCATGTCCCCCGACCTGCTGCCCCCAGGGCAAAGATTTATAATAGCGCCCCCTCCACCTGTGCTCATGTCCCCCAGACCTGCTGTACCCAGGGCAAAGATTTATAATAGCGCCCCCTCCACCTGTGCTCATGTCCCCCAGACCTGCTGTACCCAGGGCAAAGATTTATAATAGCGCCCTCCACCTGTGCTCATGTCCCCAGGCCTGCTGTACCCAGGGCAAAGATTTATAATAGCGCCCCCTCCACCTGTGCTCATGTCCCCCAGACCTGCTGTACCCAGGGCAAAGATTTATAATAGCGCCCTCCACCTGTGCTCATGTCCCCAGGCCTGCTGTACCCAGGGCAAAGATTTATAATAGCGCCCTCCACCTGTGCTCATGTCCCCCAGACCTGCTGCACCCAGGGCAAAGATTTATAATAGCGCCCTCCACCTGTGCTCATGTCCCCCGACCTGCTGCCCCCAGGGCAAAGATTTATAATAGCGCCCCCTCCACCTGTGCTCATGTCCCCCGACCTGCTGCCCCCAGGGCAAAGATTTATAATAGCGCCCCCTCCACCTGTGCTCATGTCCCCCAGACCTGCTGTACCCAGGGCAAAGATTTATAATAGCGCCCCCTCCACCTGTGCTCATGTCCCCCAGACCTGCTGTACCCAGGGCAAAGATTTATAATAGCGCCCTCCACCTGTGCTCATGTCTCCCTGACCTGCTGTACCCAGGGCAAAGATTTATAATAGCGCCCTCCACCTGTGCTCATGTCCCCCAGACCTGCTGTACCCAGGGCAAAGATTTATAATAGCGCCCTCCACCTGTGCTCATGTCCCCCAGACCTGCTGCACCCAGGGCAAAGATTTATAATAGCGCCCCCTCCACCTGTGCTCATGTCCCCAGACCTGCTGCACCCAGGGCAAAGATTTATAATAGCGCCCTCCACCTGTGCTCATGTCCCCCAGACCTGCTGCACCCAGGGCAAAGATTTATAATAGCGCCCTCCACCTGTGCTCATGTCTCCCTGAACTGCTGCACCCAGGGCAAGTGACCCCCCCCCCCCCACGCTTCCCCCTAGATACACCCCTGCTTGAGGGGGCACCATCCAATTTTGCCCCGGGGGCGACATTTAGCTGTAGGGAGGCCCTATGTGTCCATAGCCTCCTAAGCTGACACCTCGTAACAGGCAGTGTATGCTTTCACACGATTTACTACACCCATAGAAACAATCATTTCCTTCGAGAAAATGGGATTCTATAAAATGTGACAAGAAACACGGCACCATATTAGAAAATCAACACTATAAAATACACCTGGTGATTTCAAAGGAAGCTGGTCCTATAAGACGATGTGTCCTTCATTCCTGGATTACAGTAAATGCAAAAAATAGGAGCAATAGGAGACAAATGGCTTATTATTCATGTTGTCACTCAGGGCCAGACAGGCAGATCAGGTTGTAGTATAATCACAGGACTGGCTGACTATTGGGAGCGCTATGACGGGCGCACTGTTATTAATTAGAATCCGGGCTCCTGTTAAAGCACCGGGTCACGTGACTAGGCCGGCTTTTCAAGAGGTCAGTAGGATGACGTCGTCATGGAAGGGGCGTGACGCGTGACGTGGAGCAGGTGACGGAGCAGGAAGTAGACGGGCTGTGTGTTGTGGTTTCGCAATGGAGGTGAGGAGAGGGGGTCCCGGTGAGCTGCGGCTTGTTACAGCGTAGTTATGGGGGTGTTACTAAGGAATGGACATTTATACTAGTCAGCCTTTAATAGATAATGTGCTTCTGTCTCGTATTTTCAGCTCTCTCTCCTCGCTGTCCCTGCCTGTGTGTTTCTCTGCCTTAGGCTCACACTGGCCCACCTGGTTACCAGGGAATTCCCTGGTAGGCCCATGAACATAGAGGCCCCTGTCTCCAAAAGGGATAATTCATTATATGTCGGCAAATACTGTGTTATGTATTTGTTTTATGATAGGAGCAGCAGGTGATGTGGGATGTCACTGTTCTATGATAGGAGAGCACTGGTGATCCACTCACTCAATACAGCTGGTGAAGCCCTAACTCTTACCTGACACCTCGCTCTCTCTGGGGAGATGCAGCCCTGCGATTGGCCGGCATCCTACACATGTCCTGTGCTCTGGTTTCTGCTTTGAGGTGTCAGGTTAGACAGGCCTTACCAGAGCTTGATCAAGGTTGCCCCCCCCCCCCCCCACTCTCCGGCAGCAGACCAACACCCACGTTTTGTCTGGATTCATATCTGTGTGCATGAGTCCTTAAAGTGGACCAAATCCTGGGTTTTGGTCCTTGCCCCTGGGTGCACCCCAAACGGCACACGCCCTTCTAAAGGAATAGGGGGGAGGATGTGGCCGCTGCGTTGTTGGACCGGGAAAGATGGCGAGTTTATGGACCACCTGGGTGCCCTGGGGGGAGTGAATCAATCGGCCCAGGAATCTTATTAATTTCTTGGCCGTTCTCTGTGGGTTTTGGTCTGCTTTAAAAATCAGTAATATTTGTTTGTAACTATAGGATGGCCCCATAGAGTCCTGGTGGACCCAGACATTCTATCTGTGTGTGTCTTTCTCTCTCTCTCTCGCTGTCTCAATTCAATTGGTATTTTTGACCATATTTCCGCTAGTGGAGCCCCCCCCCACCCAAAAATCATATGTACATTGCAAATGGATCCTTCTCCCCCACACCACAAAATACTATGAATATAGTATTATAGTATGCATATAGTATTCCCCTTCCACTAATAGTTGCCAGATATCACCCCCAGAATTAGTTTCCAACGGTAAGTCACTTGGTGGGTGCCTCTTCATTTAAACCGGACCACAGCCTGGCACGGTTGGAAAAGAAAGGTAGCAGCCGTTTTGGAGCTTCCTCTCCCAACTGACAATACACAGTAACAGCCCGGCAGCACTTCCAGTTTACAGGTGGCCTGTAAGTCCGTGAGTCGCCATCTTGTTTTCAAAATTTACCACAGCATGAGTTTGAAAATTGTAAATTGATTTTTATGTGCAGCAATCTAAATTGCTCTGGGGAAGGATGCAAATGAGCACGCTTTGTTGTGTTGGTCTGGTTTAAGTCATTTTTGGCTGTTGGTCTGGTTTAATTGGTATTAATGGCTTCTGATATACCAGCTACTGCAGTAGCAGCTTTACCTGTTGGCAGAAGAGCTGTCATTTTGTTGCAGCTAGGGGCCTCCTCCAAAAATTTGCTGTAAACCGCACTAGGGGAAACTTCAGTTCAGGTCTTTGGGACACCACTGTGCTGCTGCATGTAGTGTCGTCAGGACAGCCGAGCTGGGCTGGAAATTTTATAAGGGGTTTCATGCTGCAAAAAAGGTGATTGGCTACCTAGTCGCACGCAGTAAATCAGAGCTTGTGCCAAACAGGGGCGCGCTTGATGGCACGTCATGCTCATGACCATTCATCAGTTAGGGGAGCACTGACATGCCTCTTCCATTGTAGTGAATGGAGAGGAGGCGTGACTGCGCCACTGTGACTGATGGCGGGGGGGGTAGGTGCAAGCCAGACACGGAAGCGCCGGTAGTGTTCCAGCAGTCGAGTTGTTGATGATCGGACTAGGAACAATCAGCTGCACGGGACCAAAAATGAGTACCCTTTTGTTATTTTGATTGTGTGTTAAATCGCCTTTGAAGGCCTTGGCAGCCCTCTGGTGGGACAGCCCGCTGTGTGTATACACAGGTTACATGCAGTGCCACACCTGTAATGAGGCTGAATGAGGCAAACGTGGAGTGGGGGCAGCATTGATGATCCCACTTTCCTCCAGGGCAACAGGCTTTCACACAGCGGGCATAGCAAATTAGGATGTCACACGATTACCCGCTAGCAGTTACTGCTAGTGGAAGGGCTTCATCTCAGGCAGCAGAGAAGCTACGGTCACCCCTGGAGTTGCATGCATCAAAGACGCCTGAGAGCTCTGCTTTGCACTTAAAGTGGACCAACACCCTCCCATGATCGGCCCGGGA
The DNA here is from genome assembly GCA_027917425.1 of Gastrophryne carolinensis. Classification (NCBI taxonomy): domain Eukaryota; kingdom Metazoa; phylum Chordata; class Amphibia; order Anura; family Microhylidae; genus Gastrophryne; species Gastrophryne carolinensis. The sequence goes on from CM051236.1 coordinate 210,782,037, forward strand.
ATCTATAAGATCAGACCCCTGACTGTGGGGCACCCCGATCGGGGGTGCCCTGCTGTGTGAAACCCCCCAGAAACCCCTAAATCCCTACCTTATCCACGATCCAGCGGCGCCCGCCGCCGCCTCTCGCGCTTCCCTCTAGCAGGACGCGCACCCGCGCCAGCCGTTGGTGAATGGCTGGCGCGGGCGTGCGCCCTGTAAGAGTGACGCGCGGGAGGCGGCGGCAGCGCGCGCACGCTCTCTTGTCCGGCGGGGATTGGCAGCGGCGGTCACGTGGGAGCGAGGAGAGGTGAGTTTTCGGGGTTTCACACAGCGGGGTGCCCCGCCGAAGTGGATCAAAATCCTGGGCGTTGGTCCACTTTAAGTTTAAATTTGCCTTTTATCTATTGAGGCTCTAAGGTCTGCGATGTCTGGGTTGTAATAGGGGGCAAAAAAATTGCGCATACTGCGCTCTGTAACTGGTATTATGAGCACAGGATTTATTTTATCTCTAACCTAATTGAAAAATTCGCCATGCTATGAACAGTATCTGCAAGTGACAACCACGGTTATTTTTTAAAATGTTTATATTTTAATTATTTTTTCATCTGCAGACCAGCTTTGCCATTAATACATGTTATTAAAGATTGCACTTTACAGTGTTTCCATAACCTAGGAAAATCAGATGATAAAAAGCTACACATAGGCCCATAGGTTAACATAACCATTTTGTAGTACTGTCGCTTGAACAGTATTTTAAGAAATGATAGTACAGGTAAAGCATGGCGACACCTATTTGCGCAGAATCTTTCTAGGATATGTTGAAAGCATCTTTTCTCCAAGCCATTGGTTCATTAAAAATGTGCTTGCATCTCTTAGGCTGTGAAACTGACAGCTGTGATGCACAGTGGGCACTCTCTTAGCTTTCTAATCTCCTCAGTGCTGTGTTACTGGGCCTCTGTAGCCCAGTGAAGGTTGTCGATTGATTTCTGGGATGAAAAGCTTGCACCTTCAGATCTGCTGTTTTACACTTACCTGGTATCATGGCAGTGCCTATCCTCTTCTTGATTAAATGGTGGCAAATAAAAAATGGAGGGGGCATCTACTGACTCTTGGTCAACTGCAGGAGGTTAGCTAAACTGAAACAAGGTGCATATTCGGCTGTCAATTTACTGCCTTTCAAAAGATTGTAACCAATATTTGCCACTTTTTTGGTCAAAACCCTACCCCTTCCTCCCCAGTTCAGTTCTTTGTGTTTCCTCCCTAAGGAACTACTGGACAGTAGGCTGCAATCAATTTGTTTTATTTTTTTGTTTTTAGCTCCAGGAGTTCTGGAGGAGCCCGCTGAGCCTGGAACCATCTGTTATCAGGTGTAGTTCACCCGAGGTTCACAGATGACCAGGTCCCAAATAGCCTGACAGCACACTAGTTGCAAAAGGAGGTAGACAGTCATTTCAACAGACGCCAGCTCCTGGGGTTGGGAAGTCACCAGGATAGTCAACAGGTCCAGGGAAAGGAGCCACCATGCATAGCAGACAGACCCATTAACTTCAGGGAACTTTTGGCGTTCAAGCTATCACTGAATCACTTCCTACCAGATATCTCAGGTTGAGAAGTCCAGATCTGATCCTACAATGCTTCCACAGCAACATTCCTAAATCATCAGGAGGGGACCAGGTCCTTAAAACTAATACATCTATATAACTCGTCATGTCAATAGCAGCAGTTCCTTTAAAGAGTACCCTAAAAACTATTGCAGATTCTAACCTGGGTCAGGGTTCAACAGACCGAGTGGTGTCTAAACCAGGTTGTTTTCCTTCAGAGGGTAACTCCTCAGATAAAGATCCTTGTCATTACCAACAAGTCAAAATGAGAAATGTTCTACTTGCTGACAAGGGGGGGGGGGGGGGGGGGTGCATTAGCAATGGATGCCCTGGCTCATTCCTGGAATTTTGAGTGATAAGCTTCTTCTGTATAGTCAGTCAAGAAATCAGCTACCTGTAGCCAGCACCTCTTAAAAGTTTTCCAACAGTGGACTTGTCAGTTGTGTTAAAAAGAGTACTGGAACTTGCATTGGAAGTACCAGAAAAGTGGTTAGGTTTGGAATTTTGTTTCTCATCGGCCAGGTGGGTATGTGACCTGTAGGCCTTATTAATATAGGAACCCCACTGTTCTATTCTCCCAGATAGGGCCATACTGAGACCTGATCCTTTATTTTTTTTTGCCAGAGATGCTACATCTAATAACAGGCTCCAAGATGTAGTACTCCCAAAATTCCAGCTAAGACGGGATCAGAAGAGGAGCTCTCATTTTTAGATGGGAAGAACATTATTTATTTAAAAAAAAAAAATAGATCCAAGTAATGGTTAGCGGAATAACTTTTTATAATGAAAAAGAAAAGAGGCTTAGATGCCTCAAAATCCACTATGGCAAATGAATAAGAGACTATGTACAGGCTTATTCACCCAAATGACTCCTACTCCTCAGGTCTGTGCGCATTCAACCAGAACCAGATCCACTACCTGGGTAGAGAGAACTGGTACCTATATAGAAGAGATTAGTAGGGCAGCAAGGTGGCCTTCACCCTACACCTTCCTGACGCACTATAAACTAGATCTCCCTTCTGGGCAAAACAGACTATTGTACTGGCATATACATGCAGAGGCGTTCCCCACCTCCACAGGTTTCTGCACACTCAACCAGAGCCATACCTGCTTCGGGGCAAAAAGATCTGTAAAGCAACAATGTGGTCATCTCCCCTACACCTTCCTCAACCACTACATATAAAGCATCAGGCCTTTGGTACAAGGGTCTTACTTGCAGCTTCCCACCCCTGAGTTAGATTACTTGCCTAATCCTCTCCGTGGGTCATGCTGATGGGAGAGAAACCCTGTTAGACTTACTGGTAACTGTTTCTACGAATCCTTCAGCATGACCCATTAGTCCCCCCCCCCCCCCCCCCATGCCCTATGGTTTAGCTAATGTTACTTGCCTAAGACTGAGGTGGGGAGGAAGGGGTGGGGTTTTGACCTCTGTTCAGTTTGTGTTTCCTCCCAGGGTCGTAAAAAAAACAATTACCTGTAATTCTAACAGGGATTTTTTACCTGAAACCAATATAAACAGAAAAGGAAAATTTTTATGTCTGAATTGTTTTTTAGGATACTGGTCAAGATGGAGTGTCCTCACCTGCTACCCCAGGGGCCAGCAAGTCTAAGGTATTTTGATATATGTATATATATATATTTTTTTTTTAATAAATATGTGACTTTGCTAATATAACCATGTATTACTTTCATTTTTTTTATATGCTCATTGTAGTGAAAAACAAACACAGGATGTGTGCAGCCTCATTGACTGTGAACAGAGACTGACCGTCATTGCCTTGACATGCTCACTAAGTCTGGGGCAGAGGTGGAGCTAAGGCCCAAAACATTTTAAAGAGAAACGTTAAGTAAAATCAGGCGATATTTACAACTTCTACATTTCCTCATATGCTTGCCAGTCAGAAGACCTCCAGCAACTATTCACATTTGCTGGGCTGGTTGGAGCACTGTGATGTGCAAGTCCTCCCTGCAAACCTGGTTGGTCACCAGTGGGCACATTATTGGCAACTATACCAGAGAATATAGAAGGGGTAAGCTTTGGCTGACCTGATTTTAGTTCCTCAACCTCTTAAAGGGTCTTTGAAGCACAGTTAATAAAGGCCGCACTGTCAATATTGGGAGGATCCTCGAGCATGTTCCACCATGTGCAGGCCCATACTTTTTCACGAGAAACAGGACAAAGACTGCCCTCCTGCATCATTTCTGATGAACCCCTTTAATTGTTCTTCCATGTTTGATAAAGGCAAGCTTTTTTTTTCTCAAAACCCTCCCCCGGGCGGCATACTCCTCAGACCTTATGGCCCTGCCCATAGGTAGGAACACATGACCACCAGAAATGAATAAAGCTTTGGCTCCTCCTCTCGGCCTCTAGTTATTGTGTTCCTGCCTTGGGCAGGAGCCAGACCACCAGCTCCTGAGCCTAGAGGTTAAGTAATTACCAGGGCAGACCCAGATTGGGAGGGCTGGTTCCCCACTTCCCCCCTTCATTCGAATGTGCAGCAACTTCCTGTCCCCAACAGGCTTCCTTGATTTTGCTTTCCTATATTAGGATCCTTCTAAGGATCTGAACATACACATACATATAGTCCTTTTTGTTGCTGCACTTCTGGTACCATGAGCATGAATAGTGTATTATTGTTGTACACTCTTGTAATGTCTACCTTGTACAGCTCCATGTAACTTAATGGCGCTCTCTAATAAAGGACATAATGATAACCTATGTTGTGTCCTGAGCGAAACGCCGGAGGTGGATCTTTTTGGATCTAGAAAGAACCATGAGCTGAAGGAGTTTATTTCTCTAAATTCCTCTGACCCATCTCTCAAAATAGGTGCCTTGGCACACGATTAGCCCTTTGGTCTAGTCTGCACATTTCCTCCAGCCCAATTACTTCCTCAAGTTCTTAACAAGTTATCCAGTCAACCAGCTACAGTTTTGCTTCTGACCCCTTGGTGGCCATAAAGACCTTGGTTCTCATCGCTGGAAACCCCGTCGATACAGGAACCCTGGGAGCTTCTGGGGAGACCAAACCTGCTATCCCAGGGACCAGTGCTTTGTCAAAGATCCCCAGAGGTGGTGTTTGACTGAAGTCCCCATGATCCTAAGAGGTTTTTCAGACAATGTTATCAAGACCCTACTTTCCAGTGGGAAGGAGGTGACCAGAAAGATTTATTTGAGAGTCTGGAAGACTTTTAAAACATGGAAGATTCATAACGGTAAACCTGCTACCAGCCATCTGGTTATTCTTGATTTTCTCCAGGAGGCAGTTAATTTGGATCTCAGTGTCTGTACTCTGAGGGACCAACTGGCAGCTCTTTCAGTATTTTTGAGATTATCTTAATTTTCGCTGGTCAGTTAGGTGTTCTAGAGACAAGTATATCCAGCTCACCCCATCCACCTAAAACGCCAGGAAAAGGAGATCACATTGGCAGTCCTCTACAGCTGAGATCAATAGCTGTATGTTTTCCAGCTGGTCCCTCTTAAAAGATTTTTAATAGCGGTGTTTAAAATATAGCCCAAAAAATAACGTTTTTGTGAAAGGAAAATAGATGAAGGACCCGGAGCCACCTTTGTCCTGCTGCTGGGACCATGTGGCGCATTTCGGGCCTAGAGTGGCCCGTAATCCTACCAGTTAGGTGTTCTAGACCGGTACGCGTGAAGCTAGCTCCTCAATGGGGTCTAGCTAGAGTCCTGACAGCAATTACCTTAGCTAAACCAAGGATTGGAGAAAGGTGGATACATTATTGGTTTCATTTTCAGGTCCTAGGAAGGGCTATTGTGTGTCTAAGTTGATTGTGGCCTGTTGAAATGCACAATTAGTATTGCCTATAATGGATCTCCAGTTCCAGGAAAAAAGTGTCTCTACATCTTGGACAGAGGAAGCTGGGGCTTCTATTGAACACATTTATAAAGCGGCCACCTGGTCTTCAGCCAAGACATTTGTTAGACATTACTGTTTGGATTTACTAACCTTTGAAGATCGGTCCTTCCCAACCTCCCAACCAATAGAGGTAGATCTCACTTACTTCTCTAAAGTATGCTGTCTGGAGGATGTTTTGAGAAAACTTTAGAAAATAAGTTTCCAGGTAAGTAACTGGAAGTGCATTTACAACACATTTAGAGAGATTTCAACCACTTTTTATTGCAGTGAAAAACAAGGGATCGCCTACCTGATCCAAAGGTGAAACACTGACAAATTAAGGGGGACTCTAGTTAATCTACCTTTCCTTGTAACCGATCACATGTCAAATTAGTTTAAAGTGGACCAACACCCACGGGTGATCGGCCCGGGAATCTTATAGATCACCTCCCTCCCCGTGGGACATCCGAGATCGGGATGTCCCGCTGGGTGAAACCCCCCCAAACACCCCAAACTCCTTACCTTATCTTCGGCGGCGGTCGGCCGCCGCCGCGCCCCTCTAGACGTGCCCGCGCCGGCCGTCTGTGAATGGCCGGTGCGGGCACGCGCGCGTGACGCGCGGGAGGGGGTGGCGGAGGAGCCGCTTGTCCGCGGCGGCGATCGGGGGTGCCCCACCGAAGTGGACCAAGACCCAGGATAGTCAAATCCTGGGTGTTGGTCCACTTTAAAGGTGGTTCCACTGCATGCATGCTTCTGTGACAGGCCTAACTGAATGGCCGACACAGGCACACTCGGCTGTGGAAAGCCACTGCGTGGATGCCTGCCACCCTCCCCCTTCATTCAGCTTTCTATGCTGCCCATTAATATGCATGACATAGAAAGCTTGAAAGCCTGCACATGCTCAATGGGATAACCAGTGAGGTAAAAATGTTTGGGTTTCTTTTGTAATATACACAGCCTGGCAACGGAATGTCCCCCTGAAGAGGTACAAGCCCTACGAGAACAAAATTCTTTAGTTTTGCTTCTCTTTGCCCCTCCTTTCTGTCCCGTTCCTCTATTACCACACTTTCCTCCTGGTAAACACAAGTGGCTGCATCCCCAGTGAGAGTGCACCCACTGCTGGGTATGCAGCAGCTCACGCACCCAGCTGCCACAAAGAGTCATTTGCACCCAGCTGCAAATGGTTCTAATTGGATGAGAGTCCGCGTATGTGCCATAGGACCAGGGAGAGGTGAGTTTTTCTGTGCGATCAGGGCAGTTTCACATAGCTGGGCATCTAATATCCGAATGCACCAGGGCAGGGAGCAACACACAGGATATTCAGAATACTGGGTTTTGTTTCTCTTTAAAGAAAGAGGCTGCTCCTGCCCCTTAGAACTTTCAACTTGAGCAAGCCAAAGTGGTCGCACTTGTCGGACTCACTCATGCTGGGAGTGCCGAGGGACAGGATGGCCCTGCAACCACATTTGAAGTGTGGTCCTGGAGGAATGAAAAGGAGGGACCTACTACATCATACTGAGCACGCTGCAGGAAATTAGGGTGAGGCACATGAGGCAGGCTTCAGGTAATCGAGCATCTTACTGCCTTATTATTGCCATTGCCTGGTCTGTGAACATGGACATTTCTCAGCCTTTCTGGTACAATCCAAAAACAAAAATGAATGGCCCATTGTATTTACATCCATGTTTTGCAGCTGGACACCCTGCCAAAAGAAGACCTTATCAAGTTTGCAAAGAAGCAGATGATGATTATTCAGAAAGTAAAATCAAGATGTACAGGTAAATATCCAGCATCTTTTTGCAAACTACTACTCTCTGATATTAACCTCTAACTTGCTGCTGGCCCTGTCACACTTTTGGAATTGATTGTACAGTCCTCTAAATCTGGCTATATATTTCTTTAAATCACCTTGCATTATGGAACAAGGAGGGGATCTGTTCATTAAATTCTAAATTTTAAGTGGCTAAACCATTTTGTTTACGTTGGGCACAGTAAGATAATCTCTTTAGTTTTTGCTGTACCTTGTGATTTTGCAGTGGACTTTATGGAGGCTTACTTCAAGCACTTTCAGTGTCAATATCTGATGTGTACTGATCAATTGGGATGCATATGATACTGTGTGTAAGAAACTGTTCCTTTTGATATTGTAATAAATATATTGCAACAGAAATACTTGCATTTTGTGGTGGGGTCTGACTGGTAGATCTGGTTCATGGCCCTGTCTTTCCCATCCGCTACAGTACCATTAACACAGTATGGCTTTGGTCCTAGGAGAGTTTAAGCTGCAACACACCCTGCCAGATGATCCCTATAGCTTCTTGCCTATCCTTTTTAGAGATCCCACACTGGATGTTGGTAGTATGCAGAAGAATGTGCTATGGGTGGTTGGGGTTTATCTACCTAGGGGAAACCTGTCTTGCGGGGACACACATTACTACCGCACTGGGTGATGGACCCATTGAATATGTATGTTTGAGCCATTATGCTTATATGAACAGTTTACACTGCAAAGTATTTCTGTATGTGGCATCATATGCTTTATGTTTCTTTTCATTTAAATGCATCATATGCTTTTACTTTCTCTTTTCCTATATACAGAGTTGGAGAAAGAAGTAGAAACTTTAAAATCAAAGCCAGTTAAGGCGGAAACAGATGATGTTGTGCAGGTAAAACATATTATTTATATTGGAACTGCAGATGGTTTCATCCTAGACAGAATTTAATTCATGTAAGCACTTTTGTGTCCACTGCTTTTTTCTCTCGTGCTGAAAGTCTGACCTTTCATGCTTGTTCCCAATTTGTTATACAACAAAACTATTCCCACTTGCTTAAGACTAGAGTAGATCATTGTCTCCCATTAAAGTGGATGCACAAAGCTCCCTTCCTGTAACATTCTGCCGTAGAAAGCCTAAGGAATATATATGTACTGCCGATTCATCTATAAGGGGGAACGTTTTCGTATGCAAAGTACTGCTTTGTTTTTCTTAAAGCCGAAAGAAACCTATGCGGCCGGTCCCTGGAATCTAAAAGCGCGCACATCTACAGGGAAGCTGTGTATGCGTCCATCCACTAGCCTGCTCTTGGCGCATCCTATAGCAGGATGCCCTGCTGTGTGAAACCCCCTGGCTCACCGGTAAACTTGCCTTTACCAAGCACCTTCCACACTGTTGTAATCACCAGTGGTACATACCTGGCTTCGCTGTGGATGTGCGCACCCACGCTTAACCTTTCTGAATAGCGGGTGCACCCAGCATGAAAGCCGGGGATGTGGCCAGCTGGCATTTCCACATCACCAGGCCCTTTTTGAGATCAGCCATCAGCTTTAAGCCATTGTTTTTATTTTTGATCGGAGGGTTTAGTTTATATTGCAAGACTACATGTTTAGTTTAAAACCAGGGGCTAGTATTTTTGTATTGCTGATCAGTGCACACATGCACAAAACAAGATTTACACATGGTTTTTCACTGCTTATAAAAATAAACTGAGACTTATCTGGATATTCATCTTATTACTTTTCTTAGGCACTTACTGAAAGACTGGACATGGTTTTACTGGAAAAAGCAGAAGCTCAACAACAAGTGGTTTCTATGAAGAAAGAATTAGCTAAAACAAAACACGACGCAGAGGTAAGAAGTTTAAATCATTTTAATGTTTTGAGTCCTGTTTCTAATAGCGTAAGTGATAATACAGTATTTAACCAACAGAACAAAGACCAGTCTAGTAATCAACATATCCTTATTTTTATATTTATTATGAACCCTGTTATAATATGCCCAACATAAGATCTGAGTCCATCAATAATGTATTGTATGGGTAGTTTCTTGAAATGCTTAACTCAATGATGCCTGGCCACTGTAGGTTAAATGGAAAGTTTGCATTTTGCATTTCTGGCATCTCTGTGGAGTAGCACTCTCACTCCCAGCCATTAAGATAGACTGTGCTCTGGAGTGCTCCGCAAACCTCGGGGAGGCCGGGATGCGGCTGCTCCATGCCCCATATGCTGAAGTTCTGTCTCGGAAAGGGCAATATGCTGTGCATTAGTGTGCATGCCATACAGCACTGATTAGACGAGAGACTGCACATGTGCAATGGGAACAATTGTATAGTATGTTCGGGGCTGATCCGAGGGTCCAACTCAAGATGCCCCAGGGGCAAGGACTAAAACTCAGGTTAGTGAAGTTCCCAGGTTTTGGTCCACTTTAAGTGTCAGGACAAAATTTATCCCAGAGGGCATTGGCCACAGGTTTTCTGGTGAACAACTTTTTGCAGGCCACTGCCCATGTGGTTATTTTTAGGGATAAGGTTCTTCACTTTCATCCAAATGTTCTCCTAAGCTGAGGCATTGTGGGCATGACCCCTTTGTCCCAATGAATGGAATGGCATGCTCACGTAATTGTAACAGAGGCAGGGGGTCTCTCCCACCAACTTGTTACCAATGCATGCCTTTGCATGTGTACACCACAGGATTCTCAGAATGGGTTTTATTGCACAGGATGAAGAGGTAGCAGCTGCAGTGGAGAAAAGGCGAGTACGTCCACATTCTTTTTGGGGGGGGCCTGAAACAGCCACTGCAGCAATCCCACCAATAGGAAGTGCCTGCCTTGAGAAGGAGCATAACACCTTAATCTTTCTGTAGGCTGCTACAGTTGAGACAGGAGGCACCGAACAATCAGCTAACACTAATCTTTATTAAATGAGTAATCTTTTTTTCTCAAAACATCCTTCGGGCAGCATACGCCTGAGACCTCCGGGCTCCTCCTACCAATTTGGAACACCTGACCACCAGACAGAATAAAATCTTGACTCCTCCTCCCATTCCTCAATTGTTTTCGTGTTCCTCCGTGAGGTAGGAGCCAGACTACTAGCTCCTGAACCAGGAAGGTTTAGGTAAGTATTTCCGGCGCTGTGGGCCTTTGCAGGGGGCTCTTTTCTCGGTCCTGGAGGCTTGTATGGTTGCCTGGGGCCCGGGATACCCTCAGGATTTTTAGGCCAAGAATCCCATTCTTTGAATTTTTACAAAGGGGGGTAAGCTTTATTTTCCCTCTTACTGAAGATTACTGTTTGGAAGAAGCTGGGGTGGCCGGCCCTAAAATAGTATTTATTATGTTGTGATGGCTCAGAGGAAGAGAATTGGTTGCACTGGATATGTTTTATTCTTCATTTGTGTTTGAATGTTTATTTTCACATTGTACCTTAAGAGGCAGGGAAGAGAGGTGAATGACGCTTCTCTCTCTCTTCCCCGCCTGACATTACTACAACGCCGATGCCACTTACCTTACCTTACCATTAGGTAGCGTTCGGCCCGGCGGATTGATCGGCGGCAGTGCAGCCAACCATCATGCGTTCCTCCACAGGTGGGACGCCCTCCTCTTCCTCCATGGCAGCGACAGCATTCCCGGGCGTGCGCGCGGAAATTTGAACTTGCTTGCTTTTGGAAGGAAGGGGAGGGGAGTCTGCTTCTTCCACCGGAATCCGTGAGGTTTTTCCACGGATTTCCGGGAATCTCGGAAGCTAAGCAGAAGGAAGCCTTGAGTAGAGACTCATTTTTATTTTATAGGAATCATCTCTGGGTTGATACAGACATTTGGAATAAAACATTTTTTCTTCAGTGAAAAATATGCTTTCACAGAGCCCTTTCATGGTCTCAATAGATCTGAAGGATGCTTGCTGACAAGTTCCAATGAGCCTTGGACTTAGTCCTGCTTGTAAGATTCACAGTAAAGGACTGGGTTTTTTACACTTCCAATTAGATTGCTTCCCTTCGGGCTGGATTCAGCCTGAGAATTTTTTACAAAGATATTGGCAGAACCTCTGGCATATCGAAGACAGAGAGGAATCAGTATTTGGCTGATCCCGACTATCTGCTACTTTTTTGCCCATTTAAGGGACAAATTGCTACAGGGCCTCAGTTACATCTTGGAGCTGTTTTCAGGTTGGTTAGGTTCTGAGCCTTGAGAGTTCAAGTCTGGTTCCCTCTCAGCCAATGAGTTATTTGGGATTTGAAGTCAACACTTTTCTTCAGACTCTTATTCTGCCTTCTCAAAAGATTTCGGCCCTTCAGGAAGCCGTTTGATTCCTTTGTGCCAGTTCAACATCTTCTATAAGACAAGCCATGTGGGTATTAGGACTGTTAGGACTCTTCATATACATATCCTGAGCATCTGGAATGGCTCCCGGTATGGGTTGGAAGATATAGTTTCAGTGCTTGATCAAGGGAAGCTATATCGGGAACCCCAAAAGGAAAGATGGTTACTACAGATACCTCAACTTTTGGTTAGGTAACCCATTGTGAAAGTTGGGCAGCACAAGGAAAGTAGCCCAAGGCCCTGAGCCAGTCCTGGCCCTGGATAACAATAAAGTAGCCTTGATGGAATTTGTAGAACATTGGAAGATCAGCATGTACAGATAAGATCAGACTATGCTACAACTGTAGCACACATTAACCATCAGGGGAGAGCGAGATTCATCGCTAGATGGTGGTCACATTAGTGATCCTTATTAGTTTAGAAGGAAACCTGAAGTCTCCGTCACAAGTGTTCCAAAAGGAACTTTGAATTCTGAGTGCTTCTCATGAGAGGGTCAGATTGGTCAGTCACCTCTAGGGTGTTCAAGCAGATCGGCTTTCAAGGGACTTTTCAAATATGGATCTATTGCTTCAGCAAGAAGTCACAAGCTGGTCAAGTACTTTGAATCCAGAGGGTCCAGCAGTGGGAGCAGACACCTTATCCCTTACACGGCAGTCCAGTCTAGTCTATGCTTTTTTCCGGTTCAATGGTGTTATCCATTCGGGTCCCTGGGCTGTCTCTACCCCTGGGCTGTCTCTACCCCTGGGCTGTCTCTACCCCTGGGCTGTCTCTACCCCTGGGCTGTCTCTAACCCTAGGTTGATTTTAACCCTAGGCTGTCTCTAACCCTGGGCTGTCTCTAACCCTGGGCTGTCTCTAACCCTGGGCTGTCTCTAACCCTGGGCTGTCTCTAACCCTGGGCTGTCTCTAACCCTGGGCTGTCTCTAACCCTGGGCTGTCTCTAACCCTGGGCTGACTTTAACCCTGGGCCGTCTCTCTAGCCCTGGACTGACCTTAGCCATAAGCTTTCTCGGGGGCTGAGGCTGACTCTGGCACTAGGCTAGTCCTTACTCTTACCCGAGCAACTTTTAGGGTTAAGATTTTTATTCAGGATCAAGTGTTCAACCTTTTGAGCTTTTTTCCCAGATCCATTATACTGAGAGTGGATCCTTGCTATTGACCTAAGGTCTCATCAGTTTTCTTGGACTCAAGGAATGGTCCTTCTTTCTATAACTGATGAGGAAGCTTTGTATGATATACTTTAGATGTTTTACACATTGTTGATGTCCCTTTACCAGACTAAGGGAGATCCGACAGTGGGTTCATGTACGTTGTAGGTCTGAGTAAAGGACGAAGAGGTTCTAGTCTTCTTTACAGGATTTGGCTTATCGAAATTATGTCAGGCCAAATGGTATCACGTCTCATTTACAAGAAGTGATGCTTCATCTGGGGCAGAGCAAGCTGGGGTTAAGCAGCCATTTGGTCCTTGCTGGTTTTTGCTGGACTCTTTCAGTTGGATCTTCTGTCTCAGAAGGATCTGTCTTTTGGCAGAAGTGTCCTCCATGCTATTCTTCCCACCCAAGGAGGTAGTACTCGCCTATCTCTCAGGCGTATGCTGCCCGAAGGATGTTTTGAGAAAACTTAAGTTAGGTACCTGGTAACTTTTTTTTCTAAACATCCGAAAGGGCAGCATACACCGGCTTCCCTCCTTTTTTTTTCTTATGTGGAGTTGGATTATGTATTGATTATATGTTGGAGTTGTGGGTCTGTTTCTTTTCTCTCTTTCATATCTCTACAACAACTGAGGAATGGGAGGAGGAGTCAAGATTTTATTCTGTCAGGTGTTCCAAATTGGTAGGAGGAGCCCGGAGGTCTCAGGCGTATGCTGCCCTTTCGGATGTTTAGAAAAAAAGTTACTAGGTACCTAACTTAAGTTTTTTTTTTTTTTTTTTACTATAGTGCAGATAATTATGTGGGACTTGAAGTTTAATTAAAGTGGTGGCCCACCTTGTCAGGCATAATATTCACCATGGAATGGAATAAAATGGACGTTTGAAACGCGCATCCCGCCCTGATCTATTACAGTTTCTATTGTGACACATTTGGTACATTTGGCCAGACATAGTGTTACATAAGGAAAAACAGCTTAGTGGCATGCTAATCTAATTTCTTCCAATACATAGCCATGTTTAAAAAAAGTGCCATAGACTATTCAGTTAGAAAAAACATACTGATTGTGTTCTAATAATGTTTTGCCTTTTAGGGGATTTCTAAGGCACAAATTCAAGAAATTCAAGATTTAAAAAATGAACTGTTTCAGTCTAAAACCAATCATAATGAAGATTTTGAAGCTGTCAAGAGAGAACTGCAAGATGCACTTATGAAACAAAAAGAGCTTACTGACAAGCTAAGTGTTCAGAAGAATGAAGAAGTTCCAGTTAGAAGACTGGAGGAAGAGCTTCAGAATACCCGTCAAGCTTATGAAGAAAAACTATCTAGTTTGGAGATTGCACTGGAAATTGGGGCAGAGCAGAATCGCACTCTAACAACCAATCTGAAACAAGCACAAGCTGATTCAGAAAAGTATTACAGTGAAATAAAAACTCTTCATAGTGAAATTTTAAATCTACAGACCAAGCACAATAAGGAAGTCAATGATTTAATGCGGCAGCTTGAAAGTTCCACAAATCAAAGTGAACAGGAAAAGATAGTATTGCAAGACTTGATTAAACAATATGTTGAGAAAGAGAGGATCTTAAAAGAGGAAATCAAAGCAACCAACCAAAAGAATGGGCAAGAGGTTGAACAACTTCGGAAGAAGCTTGAGGAAAATTGCAATGTGCCGGAAGTACAATCTAGTGTATCTATATGTGATGATGAGAAAGTGCAGCAGCTGGAGAGTCATGTAAGAAATTTAGAGTCTCAACAAAACCTCCTGAAAGATGAACTAACATACGTTAACAATCTAAAAAACGGTCTAGAAAAGGAGGTTGAGCATCTAAAAAGTGAATATTTCCATGAGCGGGAAGAGTTGGAATTTAAGATTAATGAACTTCAACTTGCTATTGAAGATTTTACTGGTTTAACAGAAAAACTACAAACTGAGCTTCAAACAGTCAAAAATGAAAGCATTCAAATTTCTCAGATAAGAAATGATGAAGTTCAAATCTTGAGAGAAAATCACAAAAAAGAACTGTTCGAGATAAGACAGTCTATAACATCAAAGTTTGAAGATGAGAGAACAGCTTTTGTTCATGAAATACAGCTTTTAAAAAATCAGGTTGACAAGATTAATCAAGAAAAAGAGGAAGCTTTGAACAGTTATGAGGGCTTAAGGGAAACCTTTCTAAGTCTTCAGTCAGAACTTGGGGAGTCTGCTGGCAAGATTAGCAGGGAGTTTGAAGCTATGAAACAGCAGCAGGCTACAGATGTCCATGAGTTACAACAGAAACTGAGAGCTGCATACAAAGACAAAAATGATCTTTTAGAAACTGTGAATCGGCTTCAGAGTGAAATTGTGGCGTTATCAACGAATCAAGGACAATGTCAAGAGCTTCAGTTGAAGTTAACTAATTTAGAGCAAAAAAATGAGGAGGTTCTGGCATCTCTGCAGCAAAAAGAAAAGCTGATTCAAGATGTGAATTCCAAATCGAGTAAAACTACTTCTGAAAATGTACAACTATCTTCAAATTTACAACTGTTAAATGAAGAGTTGCAAGAACTGAAAAAAATGTACAGCTCTGAACAAGTCAAGGTAGAGACATTAAAACAGGAAATGGAAACCTATGTAACAAATAACAAGGAGCTACAGCACATGGTGGATGAACTGAAACAGAAACTCCAAGAAATGGAAAACAAAGGTTTTGAAATGCAGGTGACTAGTTTGCAGCAGAAGAATGAAGAAGTTGTTGCTTGTTTACGTGAAAAAGACACATTGATCCAAGAACTTCAGCAGAAACTTCAAGAGATGATTGTGCAACATGTTGAAATATCAACTAGCAACGAAGGTTCAAGTGACGAACTTCAGAAGATAAAAGAATTATATGAAGGTGAAGCAACTAAAGCTTTAATCCTCCAGAGCAAAGCTGATGAACAAGAACTGCTCAATACACAGCTAAAACAATATATAGAGAAACTGACACACCAACTGCAGGAATTCATGAACAATAAGGATCATCTTGATTGCGAAATTACAAATCTCCAACAACAGGTAGACTTGTTGACCGCCTCCAAAGAGAATTTGGAGACTGAATTAAAAAAATTACATGATGAAGCAGCAATACTTCAAGAGGAAAAGGAAGTTATATCTAGAGATTTTGCTAGGCTTGTCTGTGAACACAGTGGTTGCGAGGCTTCTAAAGAAGAGCTAGACAACTTGAAAATAAAACTCCAGATGGCATCAGAAGCTAAAGATACAGCGGCTGTTTTGCTTGAACAAAAAGAACTTGCTGTAAAAGAAGTAAAATCTCAGCTCGGTGTCCTTCAGGATTTGCTGGCAGTCGAGTGCTCAGATCAGAATATCGACATTTTGCTTCAGGTTATAAAAAATGCAGTTCTTAAGTTAAAAGATGATGATAAGAAGGCAAATTTACTGAAAGAGGAGACATCTGTTCAGCTTGACCAGCTGCAGTTAGAGTCTGAATCTCAGTGCTCCGAGCTAAGAGCTCTCTTGAGTGACTACTCTAAAGAAAAGGTGCTTTTAAAAGGAGAGCTGGAAGAAATGCTTGCAGACAAAGAAGCCTTGCAAAAAGATCTCCTTGAGATGAAAAATGCACTTGAGAAATCAACACTGGAGAACCAGGAGTTACTCCGGCATATTGAAAATATGACGTCCAACCTGAATTCCATACCAGAAAAATATGATGCTGTGAAAAAGGAGCCGGAAAAAGATGATTCAACAAGTTTAATAGAAAACAAGGAGGCAGATCTTATTGCTCTTAAAACAGAACAAGATTTTATCCAGGTGAGGCATTTCCAGATTTTAATGTGCATGTTTGTCAAATACTGTACTTCATGATCGTTTTGTTTCATCTCTGTATGATTCAAGTACGCTCATTCTGAATGGTTTTGGGTGCCAGGCTGAATTCGATAAGCTGTATTTACAGATTATTTGGTTAAAAAAGGGGAGATCCTGGTATGAATTTCACACAGTCCAGCTCTATTGACTTTCAGGCTACATGGTGGCTTCCAGCATCTCTTTGGGGTCCCACCCATCCTAGGTAACAGATCACGTAGGTCAGATCAAAATGCGCCGAAGTGATGTGAATAACCTACATCACCAAGCTATTTACCTTTCTTCCATCATTTTTTTTTTTCTAAAGGTTCACATTAAAAAAGTACTAAAAATAAAAGTTACCTTTGACGCTGTGACAGCAGATTAAACAGAAAAGAAGCATCACACTTACTGAGGAGAGGAGAGTGGGATAAAGTACAGGGGGGCGGGTTATAGCTGTGCTTTGCTCAAGACAGAGCAGAGCTGGGGTCAGGAGAAGGTCAGCAATCCCAGAATGCAGAGCAGCACAGTCAGAAGGCACTTCCTGTTTGCATCTTGGATGTTTAAAGGCTCATAACATGCAGTAGATGCAGGTAGGATGATTTTTTAATGTGAGCAATCTGTATGTACAAACAAAAGCAAAAACAAATAGGGATCTACAAATGGGCACGCACACTGATAATATATGAAAAATATGAAAAGTTCATTTATTAAAGATACTATATACACAATAAAAAACATATACACACATATAAAGACAAAACAAGGTTAAAAACAAGTGGGTGGGTCCCCAGGATCCGCTCAATATCAAGCCGGTAAAGAGGTAGATATGATCAAGAGCCAATATTATATCTCTAAGTTTTTTGTACGTATCTACAACTATATACAGACAAGTATGCAGCCTGCTGGCGCCCTCTAATGGTCAATAATGGTCAATAATTATGCCAGCAAGAGGATTTTGTCAAGAGAATACACAGTGACCTAATAAACATGGTGAGTTAAACTATATACAGTCAACAAAAAATGCATGGTGCATAAATACAGTATAACAAAGTGCCAAGTGCTAATAAATATACCCTAAATCTAACCTGATGAACACCAAACATATATATTGTAAACACTAATTAGTGAGGAAAATTAATAATCAACAAAATCAATAATGTGAGCACATAACCATAATGCAAATATCAAAACTTTATAAAGCGCTATGCTGGATGTATACTGAAGGAATCCATTACCCCAATAAGACAAATCAAAATGCTGCTGTGAGTAATATATAGCTAATCCATAGTAAGCATAAGAAGACAGTTGCAGCTAAATGAAGCACAGAAAAGAGTGGGGACTGGATTGTATTTAGCAGAGGGGGCGCTCAGACCATACTTAAGCATAAATTAATGAAACATGAGAAGAGATAATACTACCGACTGCGGATATCCCGGGGCCTCTGGCTGCCCCACGCGTTCCGCCGTGCGCCCACGGCTTCTGATTGGGGTAATGGAGCCCGTGTTTTCGGCCGCCTTAAATCCTGTCTTGCCCTCAGACGCGCACAGCGTCAATTGCGTCCGGATGTATGCGGACGCGAATGACGTCTGCCCCCACGTCCGTGGGCCACGCCCCCCCGATGACCCGGCCGCCGTCATCTGATGCTGACACAGCAAGGGGGGCGCGGCCCGCCGACGCGAGGCTGCAGACGCTGACACCAATGCTCAGCCGAAGGCAAGGCTGGAGGCTGCACTAATTATTTATCCATTAGATGTTTAGTGTGTAATAGTATATAGATATACTCAATCTACATAATTTATCAGCAATGAAATACATGATATTAAACAATTCTATTATTACATAAAGTAATTATACATCAACATAATCTGTACAACATTTTATTTTGCTTTATATTCTATCCATACTGATGATCAAATCTAACATATATATAGCACTCCAGGTAATGGGCTGTCCGTGCTGGCAGTCCCTTATTGGCATAGATATACCATCACTAGGTGGAATAAAACAAAAAAAGGACATGAAGAGAGAAAAATGTCCAAAGCATATAGTCCAGCTGATAAGCCAATGATCCAAGCAGGAAAAACTGCTGCTTGCTTTTAAAGAAGAACTCCTCCAGTATCCGGCACAGAATCTCACAATTTGGAGCTTCATAGGTATAAAGAACAGATGAAGCATCTTGCCCGCCGTAGGGTCCATCTCCTCCTGAGAGGTGCTCACGGGATCACAACCTCATGAAGATCCTCCTTGGATCCTTCTTGCTGTCCGCTCGTCCAGGCGCATCACCTTAAGTTGGATCTCGCTAAGTGCACAAAAAAACAACTGTTTCGCGGTAACCACATGCTAGTATACAGATGTGTCCTGTTCATCAAACGTGAAAATAGGAAAACAAATATGAGTGAAGCAATGAAACGAGATGCTATATAAAGTAAGTGAAAATATGTGTAAATAAATTGTCATTAACAAATATGTTTAAACCAAGTGAAACCCCCCTCCCCAGCACCCCCCCCCCCCACACACCAACCACCCCCCACACACAAACGATATGAACCCACCAGTGCCCCTGGTGTGTAACACCAATGTGAGGTGATAAACAAATAAGTCCTGTAAAAGGATGATGCCAGGTTTAGTATAAGCCATATGGACGGAAAAAAGGATGTCAAATGAACGGTGTATAAGAGATATCCTCATTGAGGCCACGAGGCGCAGCCGTGTCAAGATTGAATATCCACTTAAGTTCCTCTCTCCGGAGTAGGTTTTTAAGGTTCCCTCCCCGGGGGCCCAATCTTACTCTCTGGAGTCCTGTAACCCGCAAATCCCGTACATTGGAACGGTGTTTCATGAGGAAATGCCTGGCTACTGGCACAAGGGTCTTACCTGCCTCCAGGTCTCTAGCCGCTGTCCGGATAGTAGATAGATGTGATTGTATTCTTAATTTGAGCATATTCTGCGTCTCCCCTACATATAATTTGGGGCAAGAACATTGTATCAAATAAATGACCGATTTAGTGTTACAATTTATAAAATTCCTCAATCTGAAGGAATGACCTGTGACAATATTCCTTACCTCCTTTGTTTTGAGCATGTGGGTACATATCGAGCAGGGGGGCAGACGTCATTCGCGTCCGCATACATCCGGACGCAATTGACGCTGTGCGCGTCTGAGGGCAAGACAGGATTTAAGGCGGCCGAAAACACGGGCTCCATTACCCCAATCAGAAGCCGTGGGCGCACGGCGGAACGCGTGGGGCAGCCAGAGGCCCCGGGATATCCGCAGTCGGTAGTATTATCTCTTCTCATGTTTCATTAATTTATGCTTAAGTATGGTCTGAGCGCCCCCTCTGCTAAATACAATCCAGTCCCCACTCTTTTCTGTGCTTCATTTAGCTGCAACTGTCTTCTTATGCTTACTATGGATTAGCTATATATTACTCACAGCAGCATTTTGATTTGTCTTATTGGGGTAATGGATTCCTTCAGTATACATCCAGCATAGCGCTTTATAAAGTTTTGATATTTGCATTATGGTTATGTGCTCACATTATTGATTTTGTTGATTATTAATTTTCCTCACTAATTAGTGTTTACAATATATATGTTTGGTGTTCATCAGGTTAGATTTAGGGTATATTTATTAGCACTTGGCACTTTGTTATACTGTATTTATGCACCATGCATTTTTTGTTGACTGTATATAGTTTAACTCACCATGTTTATTAGGTCACTGTGTATTCTCTTGACAAAATCCTCTTGCTGGCATAATTATTGACCATTATTGACCATTAGAGGGCGCCAGCAGGCTGCATACTTGTCTGTATATAGTTGTAGATACGTACAAAAAACTTAGAGATATAATATTGGCTCTTGATCATATCTACCTCTTTACCGGCTTGATATTGAGCGGATCCTGGGGACCCACCCACTTGTTTTTAACCTTGTTTTGTCTTTATATGTGTGTATATGTTTTTTATTGTGTATATAGTATCTTTAATAAATGAACTTTTCATATTTTTCATATATTATCAGTGTGCGTGCCCATTTGTAGATCCCTATTTGTTTTTGCTTTTGTTTGCTAATAGTGGTTTGGGACCTATGGGAGCACCCTCTGTGTTATTAAGTTTTTTGATATTACTGTAGTGCCCTTACAGGTTTGTACTTGTGTTACAATCTGTATGTACAAGGTGGGGAAAACATATAAGATAGACTCTTATTCAGAGTGAAGGACCGCTTTAAGGAGGAACTTCGGACCTCTAACATACTAGGTCCTAATAGCCCCCCACCACAATGCAGCATACCTTTTGGATGATGGTGTCTTCGAGATCGCTGTCATCCAAATGCTTTTTCCACCCACCCCCCTTGGCGTCTTAGTCATCTGTAATAGACGACGGGGGGGCTCTGTCAAGACACGGGGGCGTCCTCCCCCTCTGTCCTCACTAGAGTTGCACCGACACCTTGCAGCGTTCCAGATTCTCCTGCAGCCGTCCTGGTCCGAGATGAGGACTTCATTGCGCAGGCGCATTGCATCGTGAGAAGATGACAAGGTGGTAAGTACGGTCCTTCCACCGCATTGCAGCACAGGTAAAGTGGACATTTGGTGCCCATAGACTTCATGGGCTGTGTTGCAGGCAAAATGTAAAAGTGTGAAAGGGCCCGTTTTATGGGCAATTTTTTTGGCCTGTTTGTGACATGTTGGAGTAATTTTACTTCAGAATGACGCAAAGGGGAAGATGTGAAAGCGCACAGCTAGCTTAAACGCTAGCTTAAAGCGGACCTTCAGCATGATTTAATGAAAAGCCCAAACCTTAAAAAAAACTATTCCCCAGCATCTAAAATATTATAGGTTTTTAGTCACGTGCGGGGTTATAGCTGTGCTTAGCACAGACAGAGCAGAGCTGGGGAAACGACAGCAATCCCAGAATGCAGAGCGACACAGTCAGAAGACACACCTGAGTTGCCATCTTGGATGTTTAAAGGCTCATAACATGCAGTAGATGCAGGTAGGATGATTTTTAATGTGAGTAATCTGTATGTACAGGGTGTGGGAAACATATAATCTTATATCTTATTCAGGGTGAAGGTCCGTTTTTAAGATGTTTAATAATAACAACCCAAGTCTGCTGAATTTGTAATAATAATATAAAAAAAATTAGCATTGTATGTCATTTCTAGGTATTTCTTAATATTTTGTCCCAGAGACATAATGTACTTTCATAGATAACATCTATAACAAAGTGTTAGGTCCGCAATTAAATGATTTGATGCACTCCTGGGATCAATGTTCTTTTAATACAAGTCTTTAAAACTTCCCCTTATTTCAAATATAAATTTCACATTATGGTGTTAATTTAAAAGGGATTGTTCAAGCAGATTTTAAAAATAAAATCAGTAACTTACCTCGGCAAGCATCCTTCCAGCACTGTTTTTCCGCTCTCAGATGAATGAGGAAAATAACTTCCTCATCAGTGGCTCCAGCCACACTCGATGCGGGCCACCGATGACCCGTCGAGGAGCCATGCCCCTCCTCATCGGCCCTTGAATGGTGCTCTGTAAGAGCAGCAATTCAAGCACAGGTAAACCATCCCCACCCAGTATACTCCTTGCTAGGCGAGTGCTCTTGCTTCCAAGCTGTCAGCGGGGAATGCGCTGCACTCATCAATGCTCACCAATGGCTCCAGCCTCATGGGGGGGCACAACACGGTGCAATTGCCTCCAATCTGCCTGGCCCAGAGCCCTTTTAGCAGTGCCGGCCATGGATGGCAAAGAGCAGTGTAAGTGACTGCAATACCTGTCTATTCACAACCAGCCTGGGGGGGGGGGGGGGGGGAGACGCTGCAGTCTCTTCTGCTGCTCCAGCTCTCCAGCCTCTCTACCTACCCCCCCAGCAACCCACTGACCTACCTGACCATTGATGCAGCTACCTACCTTCCCTCCTATCTATACACCAACGCACCTGCCTACTTGGCCACCTACCTGCCCACTGACCTAGCTACCTACCCACCCACCTACCTGCCCACTGACCTACATACCTACTTATCTACCTACTCTGGGGGTTTGCATCTGTGCATCTAGGGGTGCTTGCATGTTTGCCTCGGGAGGGGGCGTATTTGCATCTGATGGTGCTGAAGGAGGGTTTTTCTAACAAGGGTATTGTACTTTTAACAAGAAAGCAAAACTCTACATTTCTAGAATTTTTTTTTTTTTCAGGAAGATCAGAAGGCCAATCTGGAACATGAAAAACTTATAACAGAACTTCAGAAGAAAATAGGTACACACTTGTATTATACGTGCATGCATATTATCACCTTGTCTTTATTTCTAACATATATAGTCTCCACCAAGCACTTTATTGGGAGCATCTTATTCTTGTGCAGCAGCAGTGCACTATAAAGTCATGTTGATACAGGTTGGAAGCTTTATTCATTGTTCACAACATCCATACAAAAATATGACTCGTGATACGAGTTTGAGCATGACATAGTTGCTCAGTAGGTTGGTTGGAGTAAAACCTGGCCTATAAAAAAAATCCACTGAGCAACACCAGTTAGAATGAATGTGTTTTGATTAAATGGATTACACAGACTCAAACCTGCAACAAATATTACATGAACCAGAGATAATATTTTCATCCCATAGGGGGAAGCACTTCAGTCAGATGCTTGTAGTTATGTCGTGGTGCTGTGATGCTTGTAGTTAGTTATGGTGCTCAGCTCTGAAGATGAAGCTTAGTTTCCCATCTCCTACTAACCCATCTCTCTTGGCACAGAGAGACATGTTTTTACAGTTTCTCATTAGGAGTTGGATCCACGCTGCTTAGACAGTTTTGTCTAATACTACTACTTCTTCAATTTTTAAGTGTGATAGTTAAAATTCATATCACACCCAATCCACGGCCAGGGAGGCCAAGGAGGGGCAGAGGCCCAAGGAAGTCTTGCTAAATCATGTTCATTTTGCTACCCTAGTTTCTGGTGAATGGCATAAGTCTCTTGAAGTAAATTGACACATATTAACAGTATCTCCTTTAAAGTGGACCAACACCCAGGATTTTGACTATCCTGGGTTTTGGTCCACTTCGGGGGGGCACCCCGATTGGGGGTGCCCCGCTGTGTGAAACCCCCCCAGAAAGCCCCAAAAACTCACCTCACCACGCTCCCACGTGACCACGCCCTCCAATCCCCGCCGACGGACAAGCGGGTGACAGCGACGGACAAGACAGCGCGTCCGCTGCCGCCACCGCCGATAAGGTAAGGTTTTTTTGTGGCTTTGGGGGGGTTTCACCCCGCGGGACATCCCGATCTCGGATGTACCGCGGTGAGGGAGGTGATCGGCCCGGGAATCTTATAGATTCCTGGGCCGATCACCCCTGGGTGTTGGTCCACTTTAAGATGCCAACTTGAACGAGCTATCCATCTTGTGTAGTTGTGTGTCCTCCCTGGGAAAAACTGATGGTCACCGGACTGGGATCTCTCTGCCAAAGAAGGAGCACCTCTTATTGTTCAGTGTCTCATATCCTAAACTCTGCCAGTTTGAAACATGTTATCTGAATGCTGTGGTTTCCCTTACATGATAAAAAAATGGATCACATAAGACAATATTTTATAGGAGAATGCAGTATGTACGGGAATAACACGGTCAAAATCTATTAAGAAAAGTGAGACACCCATGCAGGAAACAGTATTTTTGGTCTTAGAATTGGGATACTACCACACTTTGTGTTTTCGCCACATTACAGGGGAGACACACATGTGCAGTGCAGGATAAACTGGGCAGAAAGAGATGGTGGACATGATTAGTTGTCTGCAAGGAAGACTGGGACGTGTCGGCAAGGGCAGAGTCCAGTAATGCCTTGCGAGACTCAGCGATTGAAGGGGAACTATGGTCAGAAAATCTCTTTAATATGCAGCAGTGGGCTGCTCCACTGTGCATCAGCAACAGTAAACTCCACATTGCACACCTGGGAACTCACCTCTTCTGCCTCTTCTTCTACGCCATATTTTCCAGAACCGTGGCACACACTTGGTCAGACTGCTTTCAGCTTACATGCTATGGTAACTGACAACCACCTCTTTGGCCCTTTGGAGAAAAGATCATTCCAGGATTCTTAACAGAACCAACCTTGAGGCAAATGGGCTAAAACTGCAGAAGGCCTACCCTGTATTAGTAATGTGTTCCCAGTAAACTGCTCTGGCTGGTTTCACACCAAGCGATTTGGAGGATGCTAGCGCTTTTAGGCCATGCGCCACGCAATCGCTGGTGTTCAGCATGTGAAGGGCGTTGGCGCTAGATGGAGTGCAATCGCTAGTGCAGCTACCTCCTAAATGTTGCTCTGCAGCGTTCTGAACGCTTTGTAAATGCTGAAGGTCGATGTGAAACCATCCATAGGTTACTTTGCACAGCATTTCAAGTGTTGGATGAACAATAAAGTGATACATACAAACTTTGTAATGATCTGCCCCGCCCTCTTATTGCTTGCTAGGTTGGAAAGGACTGCCATACACTGAGAAATCTTTTAGTGCAGATTTGGCCTCCACTGTATTTGTGGTACTTTTTTGTGTTTTTTTTTTTTTTTTTTTAATTTAAGTGCAGTTTCAAGATTAGATGTTGGTTTTACATAATCAACCCTTAATGTTCTTTGTACTGAAACAACAAGCTGTTTGGTCAATAGTGCTGTGCTAAATCCAAAATACATTAGTAGTTTTCACAGTAAAAAGCACACAGTTTAATATTTTGATTTTGTTTCTAGATGGTTTAGAGAGAGACTGTAAAGAGAGAGAAGAAAAAAGTAACAAAATTAAAGCAGTTGCAGTTAAAGCAAAGAAAGAACTGGATGCTAATAAGAAAGAGGTAAATTTTATTTGGTTAATTCTAGAATAAGTTCTGTGCTTAAAGCGGACCTTCACTCTGAATAAGAGTCTATCTTATATGTTTCCCACACCCTGTACATACAGATTGCCCACATTAAAAATCATCCTACCTGCATCTACTGCATGTTATGAGCCTTTAAACACGCAAGATGGCGGCTCATGGAACATTAGGCAGCCTGCAAACAGGAAGTACCCTCTGACTACGCTGCTCTGCATTCTGGGATTGCTGACCTTTTCCTGACCTCAGCTCTGCTCTGTCTGAGCAAAGCACAGCTATAACCCGCCCCCTGTACTTTATCCCACTCTCCTCAGTAAGTGTGATGCTTCTGAGTAAAGATGGCGGCACCGCCCATATCCTAAAGTCCTGAACAAAGTTGCAGCCCAGTGGGGGAAAGAATAATAAGTGACTAAAAACTATAAATATATTAATTTTAGCTGCTGGGGAATCGTTTTATAAGGGTTTGGGCTTTTCAATAAATCGTGGTGAAGGTCCGGTTTAAATGATATGTCTGAGATTTGTTTTTTTCTTTTTAGCAGCGTTTACATAGTACAGTTTAGGATTTTACATTGCAGTGTCATCATAACATTTGTGAACATTTTTAGTGTTCGAGTGATCACTCCCTTAGACGGCCATAGATGTCGGCCATAGATGCTAAAGGGGAATTTGAAATTGGAGACGAAATTGATTGTGAAAATGTAGGATTTTCAGGAACGCCAACAAATGTACCAAGGGGACAGCATTGCTTAAGCCATAAGAAAATTAGTCAGCATCTCCAAGACAGTTTATTTCTCAGGAGGGTGTAGTCGACTAATTTGTGGGTGCATCTGGATAGTGCACTTGCACTCCTCTATTCGCTATCAATAAAAAAAAATCTCACCTTCTTTATTTTCGTAAAAAAACTCTTTTATGATCTCAATGGCAGCTCTTGTGGGGTCTGTGGCCGGCACTGACACTCTGCACCCAGGTGAGCGCCACAGCCCTGCTGGCATTGACTGCTCTGCCCAACTGTAAGGGGGACCATTGAAAAGGCACACACAAGGCGTGCGTAGCCATCGCTGGCAGGAGCTCACCCAGGAGCTGAGTGGCACTTCCGGATTGCTGGCACAGTGGACTTTCTTTTTTTTTTTTTGTTTTTATTGTAGCAATCTGGATAGCGCAGGTGCACTATTCAGATGAACCTAACTTAGTTTTGAGGTGTTTTTCTGGTTCAAGCCTTTTATGATGGGGGCAGGAAGTAGCTGTGGATGAGCTGCAGTTACCGCACATGTGTGTAGCTAGTGACTGTCTGCAATGGATGCAGCTATACTAGGAAAAAGTCAGCATGTCTCTAATGTAGAGCTCACTGATGGTGTGAGGAGGGAAGGCATACGTTAAACTTCCTTTCTGGGTAAAGGATCGCTTTATGTCGTCACCTTCTGTCTACAACCCAGGGCCCCATAATAGTTTATATTTCTTTTTTACAAGTCTTGGCTTAATATTCATAAAAACACTAAAAGGAAGCAGTATGGTGTCTAAATGGCAACTGTATGCTAATTAGTTCAGTTACATCTAAACTGTTTTGGGACACTGGGATGGGCATAGAAGGTGACGATGTAAACTTCCTTTCTGGGTATATGATCACTTTAAAGGAACAGTCCAGGCCTTTGGGCTCCAGCAGCACTTCTATCCTAGGTTCATAATATAAAACTTGCCGGGTTTTGAGATTGTGTTCGCTTCTGGACACCATCTGTGATGAATTGCTGGCCCCGCATGTCTGTCGCAGTGAGAGAGGCATGCAGAGCCCCCCTACATTGCAGTGATTGTAGTGGATGTGTTGCGGGGGTGGCCCCAGAATTCGTTCTCTGGTCCCAGTAAGTGGCTTATTTTGTCTGGACAGGGACTTTCAATTGCATTCGTGGATAATCGTTTAAAGTAATATATGCTTTTTTTTTTATAAGGTTCAGTCATTAAGAAGAGAGTTAGAGCGAGTAAAAGCAGAAAAGGACCAGATGTCCTCCTCAATGAAAGACGTTGTTCAAGGAGCAGAAAGCTACCAGGTAAAGTTTTATTTATTTTTTGGTTTATATAGGATAATTTTGACAGGAAAGTATGGATGTTTTGCCTCTGTTTCACTTGTGTTTTGTATGTTTTTTTATTTGCATGTAATGATAGTGATGTATTTTTTGAGAGAGCATGTTACACTTTGTTATACTGTCAATATGTTCTTTGGGGAACATCTTTTAAAGTGGACCTCCAGTCAGAAATGACCAGTTTAACCATTGCCCCCAAGGGATACTAAATGTCCCTTCAGGCAAAGATGGAGCATGGGGGGGGGGGTGGGTTGGTGCTGGAAGTAGCTGCACCCTGCAGTGAAGTAAATCTATTGAAAGAAGTCTTGCCCTTAGATAGAGGATGTCACAGACAGCAGGGGACATACAGGATGGTTTTCCTAGAAAAAGAAAAACCTCCTGGCCAGGGGAGTGCTGACACTTCTTTTTCATGTTAGGGCACCCAGTTAGCGAGGGCAGACTTTAGGCATTCTACCTTGGTACTGGCTGGGAAACATGGTGGGGGTATAGAGCGAATAGCTCTGAAACGCTCTATTTTTGAAGAGTGTGGTTTTAACACAAGTATATCAGATTGGTCACTGTATCTTCTAGGGGACCCTCAGGTAATGGTGAATAAGGATGTTAAATTGTAGGGCTAGGTTGCATTAGATTAATTGTATTGCAGTGAATCAAACTTCATTTATTTTCTATTTTTTATTTTGTTTTTGTCCGCTATATTTCTCATCTCTTCCATTCCGGGGCACCACCAGTAGCAATGCATGGGTTAATCTCAGCTGAAGGCAATAGGAAAAAAAGCTCCTCCTGGCCTATATAGACAGTTTGTGGTATGTTATCCTCAGTTCTTTTCCTGCAGTCGCAAGGGACTGTGAAGATGGCTGGATTTTTTTGTTTTTTGAGCAAAGTGCTGAGCAGGGGCGCCTCCTCTGACCCTTGTTCCCTCTACCCCCATGGCTCCATGACTGCTGGGGGGGGGGGGAGCTAGGGACCGGGCTCACTGCTATCAGTGTGTTTGGTGCTTATTACTGGGCAGCCATGCTGGTCAGAGCTCAGCTGCCAGTGCTTTGTTGGGGGGGGGGGGGGACCTCTTGACTTTTACAGATTATTTCTGAATCTGACATTGTTCATGTTGTTGCAGGGTGGGGGTCTGGAAGCTGCATCATTGGCTTGTGGGTTGATCTCAACTGCAGGGAGGTGCATTTCTGGTAGTACAGGAAGGTCTGACCAGTAGTCGACGGAGCAGGAGGGTGTGGGGACCAGCGCTCCATCTGTATTGCTTAGCAGTTAGAGCAGCCAGTTTACCATGTCAGAGGCATTGGGATTTCGTATTTTAACGGAGAGTTGTGCCGCAGGTCCCATGTGCCAAGCGCGTCTGACCTCGGGTGAGGGACCCCTATGCGCTGGGTGCACCACTGTCCTGCGCTGCCTTACGCAGATGACAGGTTTCGCTCCTCAGTCAGAACGTACAGTTTCCCCTGCAGCTTCAGACTCGGATGGGGTTCCTCCTTCAGACGTGATAGACAGGGAGGCTCGGTTGGAGAGCATGGTCAGTGCCCTTCCTCAGCAGGGGCATTCGAAGTCGGTCTCTGCCTGCCTAGGCGGTAAAAGCTACTGCCAAGTGTAGGCACATTCAGACTGCTCCTATTGAAATGGTGCAGGACTGCGCAGACATTGGACTGTCATTTCATCTTGACGGACAATGCCCGGCGATCCCTGAATTGGTGGCTGGACCAGCAGTTGCTGGCAGTGGGTTGATCTTTTCTGCCGGTCTGGTGGGTCATCCTGACCACGGATGCCAGTCTGACAGGTTGGGGTGGTGTTCTGGACATCCAGACGGTTCAGGCTCTCTGGGACCAGCGGGAGCGCAATCTTCCAATGAATATGTTGGAAATAAGGGCGATTCTGCTGGTTCTAAGACATGGGTCTTTGCAGCCCTGGGGCCTTCCGGTCAGGGTACAGACAATTCCATGGCTGTGGTCTACATAAACAATCAGGAGGGAACCAGATTCAGGCAGGCATTTCAAGCAGTGAGTCGCATCATGAGGTGGGCAGAACTTCAGTTTCCATGCATCTCGGCGGTTCACATTCCGGGGGTAGAGAATCTGTAGGCCGATTATTTGAGCAGGGAAACCAGGGGCAATGATGCATGGGTTTTAGTTTGTTGCAGTTTCTTGTTGTGCGCATTATGCGCAGATTAGCATTCTTCCATTCCAGGGCTGTGGCTGAACTGCTTTTTAATTAACTGAGGAGGTCATGCCACAGCCTGCCTTATATAGGCCGAGAGGAGCTAGTTTCCTACGGCTGAGATTAACCCACACGTTGCTACTGGTGGTGTCCTGGAATGGAAGAGAAAAGAAATTTACAGGCAAGTACACAAATTTTTCTTTTTCTGTGTATTTACTAATGCAACAAACATGATGGGCTCGATTCAACAAAGGTGTGTTTTGTGCTTAAAAAGTTGTGATTTTGCGATCGTTTTTTTACTAATGATTCAGCAACCTGGAACCATGGTAAAACACGAGTCACTCAAATTAAATTCGATTGCGATTGTAAAAGAGCAAAATAAATTAGTGGATCGAAAAATTTTACTACTGCATTTTGCAATTCGAAAATTTTGCTACTGATTCAGGTGGACTTGAGCCACACACATTTTTTGATGCAGTTTTCAGCAGGAGAAAACTCATTTTGCTCTTTCTCACAATGGAGCCCTTCTACTTTCTTTGCATTGACTTCGAACATATTGCAGATGATGTGGCGCAGAGAAGGCGCAGACTACCTATACCCAAGTATTTTTGGACACGTTTGGATGTGGTTCAGCTGCCAGATCAAGCACTTTTCCAGCTTACCAGGCTAAATCGTGCAGCTTTGGAAGACCTCTATAGCCTGCTGCATCCATATTTGCCACCATTAACTGGTAGAGGACATGCAATTTCTGGAATGACGAATCTGATAGTTTGTTTGCAATTTCTGGCCAGTGGCTCATTTCAGCGCCTGGGTGGTGTGGTGGTTGGCATGTCCCAAACTTCTGTATGCCTTGCTGTCGATAAATTTTTAAAGGCAATGCGTGCCATTTTACCACGGTATGTGCATTTACCCTCCTCATCCCTGGAATGGACTGTAGTGAAACAGGGTTTTTATCGCATTGCTCATGGGGGCTCTGGATTGCACCCATGTTTGCTTTATCCCACCCAGTGTGGATGAATATATCTACCGAAATCGCAAGATGGGACATTCACTGAATGTACAGATGATTGCTGGTCCAGATCTCAAAATACTTAGCTTTGTGGCTGGCTGTCCCAGATCATGCCATGATGCCCACATTCTGCGAAATGCATTTATTTTAGACTATTTGAGAAGGGGCAATTATCTGGTGGATGGCTTCTTGGTAAGTGTGTAAACATTATTGTCTAACTTTCTGCAGAGTGCTTGTGATATATTGGAAAGCTCCAACCTTTTAACCCCTTTCTAGCCTCACCCTTATAGGAACTTAGAATCTGCAACTGATGTTAATGTCCCAAAGTATGCTGTTTCTTGATGTTATTGCACAAAGATTTGAGTATGCAAGTGTAACATTTTGCCCATTTTATATGCTTATTTGGTGACTGCCATGGGATTGGCTATTTAGACAAAAGCATTATTGCTGACGTGCTCTTACAGAACTCTCAAAACCACCACCTTTGCTCCGGAAATTGTTAAAACTCCATGGCTACTTGTTTCCTTGCCTTTGGCTGATTATTATTTTACATGCCCTGCTGTACGAAACAACCCAGGTTGCCTAGTATACTCACCAACTGCCAAACTTCAAGGATGCATGCGCAAGTAGGGGACACTCCTTGCTATAACTTTAGCAGGGTATGCCATGGCACCAGTCATTTGTAAATGTCTGGAGGAGACACACTCCCTGTTCCAGCCTAGCATGGATGTATCCACTGGCTTGTTGATACAAACTCAGGTATCCTATACTCAACTGGACTGTAGCTGAGTCCTTAAACAACTCTAGACCAGTTTGCGTCTAGGCCATTTATACGGATGAATGCATGGGAGGCCGCGCATGCGCCATAAGAACAGGGGAAGGTACATGGGAGTAGTCGACCTTTGGGTTTTAACACAGCGGGGCACCAAAACCCAGAATAGTCAAAATCCTGGGTTTTGGTCCATGATAAAGTGTAAGCATAAGAATGGGTACCATGAGGTTAAAGCTAGCAAAGAGCTGCACCCTGCACCCAAGGACATGTGGTGTTATGTGAGCAAGCTTTGTATAGAAAACAATGGCATATTTAATGCACATTTCTGCATTAAAGGAAACATTTTAATACAGGTCCCTGGCAATCCAACCAACCCCCCCCCCCCCCCCAAAAAAAACAACATACATGCCTCTTACAAATATTACTGTTTAATTAGTACTTCCACTACAGCATACCTTGCCTCTTTATTACATGTATCCACAATGTTAGCCATGTACATACAGCTACACAGGCAACTTAAAAATTTGAAAAAAATTATGCATTTACATTTACCCATTAAAAAGCCTTACAACACCATGCAAGAGTCAGAAAACAATACTAAAGAATAGAAAAAAAAATCGAGTACACTTTCCAATAATTTTCGCTTGCGACAGCCTTTTTACGGGCATTTTGAAAATTTTACGATCGCATTTTCGAGTGCACGTATTTAATTTAACCCCTTTGACTCACTCGCAAAAAGTTAAACATTTATGCATGCAATCCGATTTTTCGGGGCGCACAAATTTATTTCTACCTTTGTTGAATCGAGCCCGATATGTCTGTGAAGGATCCCATCCATCCAGGTAATAATAGGTGTAATAAAAAATCAAGGCCACCAAACTTGTTCAGTATTCTTGAATATGTTACACTACCCATTTGACTGGAGAACAAAACTGCAAGTTCGATTGCCTTAATTTATTTCTATAAATCTAACAAAAACACTGCAACACATTTGAGAGCAAAACGAGAGGTAAAAAGCACAGAAAAGCCCTGATTGTTGCAAACTAAGACCAAAGCAAGCTTTATTCTGCAATCAGTAAATTATTTACAAAGCCGTACAGTTTGATTCTTTTAATTTAGATTTTTGACACTCTGGTTGCCATGTATTACCAGGCATTAATAGTTTATGATCTGTAAATTGAATTTTCAGAATGTCTTGGTAGAATATGATAAACAAGTTGAGCTGCTGGAAAATGAGAGAAAACGGGCAAATTCTGCAGAAAACCGATTAGAAGAGATCACACAAAAATTACGAGCTACTCTTGTGGAGGTAAACATTCATTTAGTTTAACTAGCAATATTTAGTGTGTTTTTTTATGGTTATTCCATATAAACATGGCTATAGCTATATTTCCTTTCTTAAAAGTGGAACAAAACCCATGATTTTGACTTTCCTGGGATTTGTTCTGTTCCCGCCCCACTATGTGAAACCCCCAAGTTCGCCCAGTTAAATTGAACCTATACTCGGAAATAAAGTTGTGATCACCTTCTATCCCTAGTCTTGTGCTCCAAAACAGCCTGTTTTTCTTTTTTTATTTTTTTTACCTCCGCCTTTACCCAATATTCAAAAAAGCACCAGGAAAAAACATGAATATGATGTTATGGTGAATGGCACGCCATATGCTAATTAATTCAGTTACAACTAAACTGTCATATAATGGCAGTTAGGTTGAAGTGCTCCCCATTGCTGAGCTCTGTGTACTCTGTCTGCATCATCAATGGGGGGGTGGGGCTGCACAGCCAGGGAGAAATATGGGCGACTGCATCCACTTTGTGTTATAAATATTGGGCAAACGCTTTAGTAAAAAAGAAACACAGGCTGGGGATAGAAGGTGACTACATATACATATGCTGCTGCATCCCCGTCCGTGTGTGCGCTCCCACCTCAGACCATCTGAATGGCTGGGACGGGAGCGTGAAAACCACTCCGGGGATGCAGCAGCGCATGCCCCCATTGGCAACAATGAGAGCCATCTGCTAAATTACGTCAGTTCAGTGGGCGGCTCTCACTAGACGAGAGCCCTTGTATGCACCGTTGGACCAAGAAAAGGCGCATGTGTATTTTACGGGGGAAAGACTGCCTGCCCTGGAAACTGCTTTAAGCCTGGTGTTCATAATTGTAATAAAGCCAATACAATTTATATAGGCCTCAGTCTCTGCTCTTACAGATGGTGATTACGTGTGTTTCCCTCACTCTTATTTTTAGGCTGGCCACCTTTTAATACCCTTTCAAGGTTCTGTGCTTTTCATTCTATCCCCAAATCTAGTTAGACTTGGGGGATTTTTTTTTTCTTATGTTTTACAATCTCCCTCTGTTACAGACTGGCAAATGAAAATAAAATGTGAAGCATTAAAAAGGCTGCCCCACGTCCATTTACTTTAATAACGCATAACTGTATTTCAGCAAGAGAAGCTTCATTCTGTCATTGAAGACTTAACAGCACATATGGAAACGCTACAGACCAATAACAAGTGTCTTGAAGCACAAATTCCAGAAATGCAAAGAGTTAAAGCTGCAATGGATAAAGAATTGGAAGCTGAAAAACTCATAAAAGAGCAAATAATAAGGGTTAGTATAATATTGACAGTCCATTTACCATGTTTGTTTATAACTTCAGATTAAATCATTTCTGACTTTTTCTGCTTGTGGGGTTTGGGGGGGTCCTCCACATATCCCTCTGGGACACTTGTAAAGTTTACCTTTCTCGCTCTCCCCGCTCCAGGAATCTGGCGCCAGGATTGGCT
Source organism: Gastrophryne carolinensis (assembly GCA_027917425.1). Taxonomy (NCBI): domain Eukaryota; kingdom Metazoa; phylum Chordata; class Amphibia; order Anura; family Microhylidae; genus Gastrophryne; species Gastrophryne carolinensis. Next base: position 210,816,187 of record CM051236.1, read on the forward strand.
GCCCGCCGCTCACGTGAGCAGTGACATTCCGGCCGCCGAATGTCGTGCCAATTCAAAAGCCGGGAAGCCAAACCTGTAGATTCCAGGCTGGGGAACGAGAGAGAGATTTATGGGCATCCTGGAGGGGTTATGTGCGCAGGGGGGGTTCCAGCATTCTTTGGTCCCACCCCCCGCGTGTCAGGTAGCTGTGCTTCCTGGCGGCCACCAACAGCCTCGCTGCACAGGGTGTTGGTCCGCTTTCAAGCAACTCCTATATCCTTCACAGGACACATTCCGCCAAACTCAACCTCCACCACTTGTGATCCCTCCCCTTTTGTGTCCACCCCCCCCCCCCCCCCAATCCTTTAGACTGTAAGCTTGCAAGGGCAGGGCTCTCTTTTTCCTGTTATCTCTGGTTATCTCAACATTTGAACATTGTAGCATCTAGTTTGTATTGGTCCCTGTACAGTATGTTTTACCTTGTCTATAATTATACCCTGTACAGCGATACGAAGTGAGACGGCGCTATTTAAACATTATTAATAATAATAATATTAATTAAGTAATGCAGTAGATGTATATCGCCAGACACTGGCTCCAGCACCCCCACCCCCAACCCGGACCACAAATACAATCCTGAGGCTTGTGTCAGGTTGAAGGAGCTCTCATACCTAAATCATCCTAGATGAGGTGTGAATATTCACTTTCCTAGAAACTACAGTCTGCTTGTATTCTTCTTTAGTATTTTAAAATGCTATACTACAACCATCTACTTTTAGGATCACACCAATGCACTGAAACAGATTGAGGAACTCCAGGCACAGCTCCAGCAAGAAAAAAGGCAGCTGCAGAAAATCACACAAGAACTTGAACTCGTCAGAAAGGTAACCTATTGTATAGCTGTGGAGCCATTACTGCTATGATTATTTATGTATGTAACAATTGTGTTTTTGCATTGGTTTATAGCCTTGTTGTATTTTCCACACTAGTTTATAAGCCTAAATCCTTATTTAAATGTGTGCGTGTGTGTTTTTTTCTAGGATGCTCAGCAGAGCACACTCATGGATATGGAGATTGCTGATTATGAACGCTTAGTAAAAGAGCTCAACCAAAAACTCACCCATAAGTGCAGTCAGCTAGAAGATCTGGAACAGGAAATTTCCATTCAAAAGCAGAAACAGGAAGCCTTGCAGCAGGAGATATGTAAGACACTTTGGTTTTTATGTAGTTGTTTATTCATTCTTCACAGTTCCGGACGGGGATGCGGCAGCGTAGGCATATAGATTATGGCACTAAGAGGCTGGACACTAATAAGCGCTATTCACGGCTCGGGATATATAGAGATATATATATCTCTATATCTCTATATCTATCTATATATCTCTATATCTATCTATATATCTCTATATCTATCTATATATCTCTATATCTATCTATATCTCATAGGATGTGAATAAATTCAAGCTGACCTCTCTCATTAACTTTTGCTTTCTCTATTTGGGATGCAATGTTATAATGGTGAAGTTTGCTTTAAAGTGGACCAACACCGAGAGGTGATCGGCCCGGAAATCTATAAGATTCCCGGGCCGATCACCTCCCACCCCGCGGGACATCCGAGATCGGGATGTCCCGCGGGGTGAAACCCCCCAAAAAACCCCCAAACACCTTACCTGATCTTCGGCGGCGGCCGGCCGCCGCCGCCTCCCTCGCGCCCCTGTAGGCGTGCTCGCGCCGGCCGTCTGCGAATGGCCGGCGGGGGCGCGCGCGCGCGCCGAAAGTGACGCGAGGGAGGCGGCGGCGGCGGCAGCCGCTTGGACGCTCCTGATCCCCGCCTGGACGTTGGCGGGGATTGGACCGTCCTGTCACGTGGGAGCGGGGACAGGTAAGATTTTGGGGCTTTCTGGGGGGTTTCACACAGTGGGGCACCCCCGATCGGGGTGCCCCGCCGAAGTGGACCAAAACCCAGGATAGTCAAAATCCTGGGTGTTGGTCCACTTTAAAGTCAGGCAATGCTGTGGCACAGACCTCGCCATATACAGTAATAGATTGGCAGACTTTAGGTCCAGAAGGCACCAGAAAATTCTGTACAAGCAGCCAGACCTAAAAGAGATGTGTTCTCTATTGCTTTCTCTCCTCTAATACTTTTGCTGGGGCCAGGACTGTCAGGTAGTCCTTCTTGTCTTCTTCTTGGATGCAGGAAAATGCATGCTCAAGATTAAGAGGGCAAGCTATTTTTTCCTTATTAAAAGGTCTACCAGAATGCGGAGAAAGTGTGCTCTTACAGGCTTTTATTTTAAAGGACACAAAGCTTCTTGGCCTAGAGCGAATGGTGATGATCAAGTAGGCCTATGAGTATACTCCTACCCCAAGTCTGCCTTTTAGATCTTTAGATCCTTTGTTCTATTGTAAGGGAAAAAGGCATTTACCTCAAATTAATCCCTATGTGATCTGCAGGGATCTTGTGGGCACATGTTTCATATCATTTTTAATACTAAATGTGCAAGTGTTCTTTGCCATACATCTTGGCCACAAGATGGCACCCAAAACAAAAATTTGGGGAAACCTTTAACTGTTCATGTAAAACTCTTAATAAAATCTCTTTATATGCTGCTGATTTAAAAAAAAAAAAAGAAAACCACATTTTCTGAAACAAGAAATAGGATGGGGCTGCACCGGCTATCGATCAAGACAGTGTGCACACTAGGGAATTACCATATAAGTAATTAAGGAAAATGAGGAGTCCCACAACCTCCTCCAAAAAAATCCCCAACAAAAGTGGCACCACTAATTATAAAAATATCAATTTTATTATAGAGCAAAAAGCCAAAATAACATACACACATTACATTTTAAAAAACATATATGACAAACAACCACCCCCCCGGTGCTGCTGTATGGCCTCCTAATATATCCAATGATACAGCATAAATGAAGGGGCATAATAGACTGACCTATAAAAATGATTCCTAATCGCTATCACTGTGTAAACATTTGGTGCAAATAGCAATAACCTATATTACAATATTGCAAAAAATCCATATAAAGTGCTATGTGCTTGTGCTAAATATATTAAAAATGAGGACAAACCGGGTGAGGATATGAAGGTGCAGTCAGATAATAAGCCCAAAACAGGTATTCTCACGTATACATAGGAAGATGGCTCATGCTGTAAGCAGACCCCCTGCTTCCAAGCCACAATATTTTTATAATTAGCGGCGCCACTTTTGTTCGGGATTTTTTGGGAGGAGATTGTGGGACTCCTCATTTTGCTTAATTACCATATTTTCTGCCCGATAAGATGGACTTGACCATAAGATATTATGAACAATATAAAATAGTATTAGAAAACCACGCTCAAAATTTTAGATTTTATGTTGCATATATAACAATAAGAATATTGCTGGTAATGTCCTCAACGCAGGAAGAAATACAGAGTCACCAACACTCTCAACAATATGTAGACAAACGCACAAGAATGTGCAATTCTCCGGGACAGTTCAAATACTTTCAATTCAAATCACCACGTGGATTTCCAGGCTAATTAATTACAAGTGTATCCATCACCTGTCACACCACACACGTACCAGATAGCAGATGGCAAAAGCGCTTCTCTATATATCAATAATTATTTCTTTGTTAGATGTTTTCCATGTAGCCAGAGAGATGATTTGCCTTTATATCAAAAAAGATTCCTTTTTCTCTCATATAATCATCAAAGACTGGATTTATATATGATTAATTCCTTATCTATTTAAGTTGAACATGTAATATAAAACATATGACCGCACATAACGTGATACCATAGATACCTAGTTTCTATGCGCAGAACATAAAAGCTGCTTACCAGATTAAAATAGAATACAAGCGTTGTAATAAAATATTTCTAAGAAGGATCCTGATGATCAGAGTTCCATTCCTCCAATTCAAACTTGTTTCGCAATTTAAGCATTCACAGACGCCGCAGCGCATACATTACCGAGACCTAGGCCTCTGGACTCGGCTCTGCTCGGAGGTCACGTGATTAGAATTAGGCTCCGCCCAACGCGTTTCGTCACTTGGACTTGTTCACAGGCGCCCGTGAACAAGTCCAAGTGACGAAACGCGTTGGGCCATCTGGTACGTGTGTGGTGTGACAGGTGATGGATACACTTGTAATTAATTAGCCTGGAAATCCACATGGTGATTTGAATTGAAAGTATTTGAACTGTCCCGCGGAGAATTGCACATTCTTGTGCGTTTGTCTACATAAGATATTATGAATAAAACAAATATTCTGACCCAAATAGTGTGCTAAAATCAAATAACCTGAAGTGGGGCAACATGCAGAATCCCCCCATCCCCCAATTCTCCATCACAGGTGGCATACAGAATCTGACAAAACAAAAAGGTGTACCGTGGCACTTAAATCCTCCCCAGCCTGCAACACATCCTACAGTCTATCTAAATATAAATACAAAAACCCGCCGCACCAGTAAAGTAAAAGGGGTATGCAGTATTCTGGTTGGGTAAGGCAATATAGAAGCAGAGAAAGTGGGGGTGGCCCAAACACCCCCACAACCACACCAGAGACAAACTCCCGCACCACCATATAATTACAATGAGTGATATTTTATTGTATTTGGGCGACCACACAAAAGACAATGTTTAAAATGGTTTGTTTAAAAAACATACACACATTCATGACACTATATTGCATGTGGGAAACTGCACTTTTTATTTAATATACCATCCAACAAATAATAATGTGTTTCCTTGACACACCCTTTCTCTCTTCTGTATTGTCTATCTAAATATGCTAAAAACGGCAATGTTTTTGTTGCGCATATTTGCAAATGTATGGGAAGCCGCAGGACCACGCCAGGACACCTTTTTCCTGCAGTCTACTCTAACAGTGAGAGCTCCCCCAATTTTGGGTCACACATAGCAATGGATAAACTGAGAACTGAAGCTCTCACCGTGCAAATTTGTGCAATGAAAAAAATAAATACATTTAGACAGATTGTAGGATTTGTTGCAGGCTGGTGGGGATTTGAGTTCCGGGCTACTCCTTTTGTTTTGTCTCTGTCTAATTGCCCAGCCTAGTGTAAACTTCCCAGTCCAGCTATAAATTGATAGTGATGCTTGCCATTTCTCTTTTACAAACATAATCCCCTCAATTGCCCTCCCATAAAAGGCAGTGTTGCAGAATTCCCCCCCCCCCCCCTCCAATCCCCCTACAACAGGCAGCTTGCACAGCCCCCCTGAAACAAGCAGTAGAATTCCCCCATAACGAGCAATGTGGCACAATATAACAGGAAGTGCATCTTGCAGCCCTGGTTCTGTCTGGCAGTAAGATGCACAGACACCCCCCCCCCTCACTTCTGGGAGGATAAGTGCATGTTATAGACCAAAAAATATGTATTGTTTCTATTTATCGGACAGCCCTTATGTTTCTTACATAGGCAAAATGTGCTGAGCAATTCCATTTACTGAAAGGCACTTAATGTCAACCAAAACCCACGGAGATTGGCCCGGGAATCTATTAGATTCCAAGGCCGCTTGATTCCCTCCCCCCCGGGGCATCAAAAATTGGGATGCCCCGCTGTGTGAAACCCCCCAGGTCGCCCATAAACTCACCTTTTTTCCTGTTCCAGTGGTGCATGTGTGTGCAGCGCCTATATCCCACTATCCCTTCAGCAGGTCACGTACCCGTGCCAGTCGTTTGTGGTTGGCCAGTGCGGGTATGCTCCCTGTTGGAGGATAGCAGGGGATGCAGCAGCCAGCTTGGATCTGCTCGTCTTAGACGAAGAGACAGGAGTTGATCTGAACTATGATTGGACGAGAGGCCGCTCATACACAGTAGGACCAAAGAGAGGTGTGTTTGTTCGGCTGACCTGAGGGGGGCTTCACACAGCGGGACATCCCCAATTGGGGTGCCCCAGGGGCAAAGACCAAAACCCAGGATAGTCAAAATCCTGGGTTTTGGTCCACTTTAAAGAGGTCTATGACATTCCCCCCCCCCCCCCCCCAAATTGGTATGCCCCACTGTGTGAAGCCCCCCCCATGGGTCGCCAGATCTTCTTACCTCTTTCAGAACCCTTGCCACGTCTCTGTTCCACAGCCACATCTGCATACCTCTAGCTGTGTGCGTACCCACACCAGGCTATTCTGAATGGGAGACATGGGCACGCCCGAAGCTAGAATAGCGAGCATGGATGGGGCTGGCATTGCAAGCCGCACATACGCAGAGCTAAATAGAGCTGAGAGTGCTGTGTGACTTGGCGTCCGCAGGGTACTAGGGGGGTTAAAATATAGAATTGCAAGCTTTTCACACATTGCCTCACTGTCCCCTCTTTTCTTATTGCATGGCACGGCCTGCTTCAGTATTCATAACAGCCGGGTTATTCCGCCACAAGGTGGCGCAGTGTACTGCAGAAAGCTGTGGCATCTCCCGGCCCCCTATAAAAACGGGATTAACCATAGAGTTCCCAGTGTTTCCTCTGCAGTGAAACTGCGAAGATAGCTCTCTCTCTCTATGCGCAGGTGAGCGGGGCAACCAAGCCTGCGGCCCTGCAAGTCTATTTCCACCCGTTTCTGGACCCTCTCTGCCTCCCAGCCTTGGCTGACAGATTGGGTAAGGGTAGAAGAGCAGTTGCTGTCCTGGGGGTGAGTTTTAGGGGAGTTTGTCTTTTTCTTTTCCTTCAGGGGGCCCCCCTCCTCCCCCCTGGCCTGGATACTCGCCGCTGTCTTTCGTCTCTCTCCCCTCCCCCCCCTCTCTGACTTATGTTCGGGGGGGGCGGGTGGTAGCGGCGAGTGGTGTTAGTTGTGGTGTATTTTGCTATGTACAGTGTTTTTTTGGGGTTTTTTAGCCGCCACACCTCTTTGTACTGCGCTCCGTGGCGGGTGGCGCTATAACCTGTGGTGTTTTTGCTTAGTGATGGCGCCGTTCTTTGCGCACCGCGGAGGGGGCGGGGGATGACCGTATCGCCCCTCGAGGTACTTCTGCCGGCGCCATTTTGGATTAGCTGCGCGTCTGGTTTTCTCCCTTTCTGGCTGCGGTGCTGTATCCTCCTGTGTGTCGCTTCATCCAGCGGTCTGAGGCTTGGTGATCCTGTGATTTCCCTGGTCCGTGAGTCCCTCTTGGGGTTTTTTTTATTGGTCTTGTTGTGCATGTGCTGCGGGATGCTCATGTGTCGTTTTTACTTATGTCTTTCAGGCGGGATACCAGTGGGTTATGGCTTCTCCCGGCTCTACTCCTTCCTCCCCCTCATTTACTGACACGCTCCACAGAGGATTATGAGGAGTTTGATGCCACTGGTGGACGTTATTCCCTAGAGGAAGGGGAACTGTTCCAGGACTCTGACTCCTCTGGGGACCAGCAGGAGGGTTGCGATAGTGACCCTGGGTCTGCGTCCGGGGAGGAATCATGGTACCCTGAGGACACTGATAATCTGCTGTCTCACATTTTTGAAATTTTGCACATTGCTCCCCCTGAGGTGGCTAAGAAAAAGCAGGGGGAGCTCTTTCGCCCTGATAAACAGCGTCTTGAGTTCCCTGAGCAGGGACATTTCACTACTATGGTGCTTAAGGAGTGGGAATGTCCTAACAGGCTGCCCACTGTGCCCAAGGGATTGGATAAGAGTTATCCCTTTCCTGCTGATCTAGTAAATCGGTGGTCATGTCCCCCTGAGGTGGACGCTCCCGTGCTAGGTCTGTCCAATACCTCGGTCATGCCCTCCCCTGACGCTACCACTCTGAGGGACAGCGATGACCGGTGCATGGATCAGCTGGCCTGCCATGCTTTTACTTGTGTGGGGGCTGGACTGTGCCCGGCCTGTGCTGCTGCCATTACGGCTATTGCCCTTAATAAACTGCTCAAGCGTCTGTGATGGCGCTATGGCTGGTAGGAGGGAGGATTATAGGGCCCTCTTGCTTTGCTCTGATTTTGTTGCATTTATCCTTACTGCCATGGATGATGCTGTGAGATTGGGCGGTAGGGCCTCTGTACTTTTGGTGGCTATGCGCCGCTCTGTTTGGTTGCGTCAGTGGGCAGCTGACGCTGCTGCTAAGAAGGCTCTCACTGGGCTCCCCTTTGCGGGGCTGCGGCTCTTCGGTGAGCGTCTTGATGTTTTAGCCAAGGATGGCAGACTGCCTCGGCGTAGGAGGCAGCCCTGGCCCTTTCGACGGTCTCTCCTGGGGTTCCAAGCCAAAACCCCCTCCCACGGCCCCTCTGGCATGAGGGGGCGCCCTCACCCATCTGGGTGGGGGGACGGCTTCGGCTCTTTGCTCACGTCTGGAGGCTCCACGTCTCAGACCGGTGGATTCAAGAGGTGGTGTCCTCCGGTTACAAGATAGAGTTTGCAGCCTGGCCGCCCCCAAGATTCATCAGATCCCGGATGTTTTTAAACCCCCTGTCAGCTCAAGGGTTGCTTTTGGCGGTTCAATGCCTGCTGGAGTCGGGTCATTTGTCCGGTGCCCCCTCAAGAACTGGGTCAGGGGTACTATTCCAATCTTTTCACGGTCCCCAAAAAGAACGGCTCTCTGAGGCCCATCCTTTACTTGAAGGGCCTCAACAAGTTTGTCAGATTCAAGCATTTTCGCATGGAGACGCTACGCTCGGCTGTCAGTACCCTTCGCCCGGGTGACTTCATGACCACCGTGGACATCAAGGATGCTTATCTTCATGTGCCTATCTTTCCAGGTCATCAGAGATTTCTGAGGTTCGCGCTGGGGGATCAGCATTACCAGTTTGTAGCTTTACCCTTGGGTATCACCTTGGCGCCTCGGGTGTTCACCAAGGTGCTGGCGGGGGTGATGGCTCTGCTACGGAAACAAGGCATTCACGTTCTCCCTCACTTGGACGACATCCTTATTGTGGCCCAGTCCTTTCATCAGGCCGAGCAGGACACCCAGAGTGGAGATCACCTTCGGCTGGTTGATCAATTTTCCCAAATCTTCACTGTCCCCGTCCTTGGTGAGGTCCTTTCTGGGCATGACACTGGATACCTCTCAGGTCAAGGTGTTCCTTCCTCAGAAGAAGGTGGAGGGCATTCAGAAGCAGGCATGGGCTCTGCTCTTGTGTCCTCATCCCTCTATCCGTCTGGGAATGCAGTTGGTGGGCCTGATGGTGTCCTGCTTCGAGGCGGTCCCCTTTGCTCAGTTTCACATGAGACCTCTTCAGTTGCACCTCTTGTCATTCTGGGATCGGGACCCTGTGTCCCTGGATCAGGAATTTGCTCAGTCTCCTCTGGCCAGACAGTCCCTTTCGTGGTGGCTGGACTCAAGGAATCTTCTGGTGGGTAGGACTTTCCTGCCCCCGTGCTGGGAGACGGTCACCACAGATGCCAGTCTGACAGGCTGGGGGGGCTTTTGGAAGTCTCTGAATTTCCAGGGTCGGTGGGGCCCCCAGGAGGCACATGCTCCCATCAATGTACTGGAACTGAGGGCGATCAGGTTGGTTCTTTCTCAGCTGACCACACACCTTCGGGCTCGGGCTGTTCAGATTCTATCAGAAAACCAGACGGGGGTTACCTACATCACCCATCAGGGAGGAACTTGGAGCAAGCGAGCCTTCAAGGAAGTGTCCCTGATACTGTCTTGGGCGGAACAGAATGTTCCCTGCATCTCAGCGGTATACACTCCGGGGGTGGAGAACCAGGTGGAGGACTCCCTGAGCAGGGGGACGTCTCGTCTGGGGGAATGGTCCCTCAATAACCAGGTGTTTCTCTCCCTGTGTCACCGCTGGGGTCAGCCGGATGTGGACCTGTTTGCGTCCCGTCACAATCACAAACTTCCTAGGTTTGTCTCCCTGTCACAGGATCCTCTGGCCTTCGTCCAAGGCATTGCCAGTGCATCCGTGGCGGAGTTTCGGCTTCTCTGTGTTCCCTCTACTGGGCAGGGTCATGCGCAAGATAGCCCAGGAGGGGGTGCCAGCCATCCTGTTGGCCAAGAAGGGTGTAGTTCGAAGACGTTGTGCAGTTGGCAGTGGATCAGCACGTCTTGCCCAAGGATCCAGATCTTCTCACTCAGGGGCAGCTACTCCATCCCAATTTACAAACGCTGGCTTTAACGGCTTGGCTGCTGAAACCTCCATCTTGATGGAAAAGGGGTTGCATGCCTCTGTTGTGGATACCATGATTCGTGCTAGGAACAAGTCCTCGCCCTTTATCTATTTCAAGGTCTGGCATGCTTACATTGCCTGGTGTGAGTCCAAGTCTCTTCCCTGTCGGGTTTTTTCCATCCCCAGGATTCTTGAATTTTTGCAACATGGTTTGGATTCCGGCCTTCAACTGAGTACCCTCAAGGGCCATGTTTCAGCTCTGGCAATTTTTTTCCAAAGATCCTTTGCCAATCACCGATTGGTTAAAACCTTTTTCCAGGGTGTTACTCATGTGCGTCCACCTCATAAGCCTATGCTACCAGTCTGGGACTTGAATCTGGTGTTGTCTGCTCTGCAGGGTCCTCCCTTTGAGCCTATTCGTGGGGCTGCTTTGCCCATTCTGACTCTTAAGGTAGCCTTTTTGGTGGCTATCACTTCTGTAAGGCGAGTTTCTGAGCTGGCGGCACTTTCCATCAAACCTCCTTATTTTGAGAGACATCAGGATAAGGTGGTGTTTCGTCTTAAGCCAGATTTCTTGCCTAAGGTCGTGTCTGCCTTTCATCTCAATCAGGACATTGTTTTGCCTTCATTGTGTCCTAAACCTGCTAATTCCAAGGAGCGGACACTGCATTCTTTGGATGTGGTCAGGGCTCTGAAGTTTTATTTGGTCGCTACTGAGCCTTTCAGGAAATCTGATGCTCTTTTTGTTCTCACTTCTGGACCTAGGAAGGGTTTGCCTCCGGCTAAATCCACTATCAGCAAGTGGATCCGTCAGGCGGTGGTACAAGCCTATTCTGCTAAGGGGAAAGAACCTCCCTTTAGGGTTACTGCTCATTCCACCCATGCTATTGGTGCCTCTTGGGCTTTTCAGCACCAAGCTTCTGTTGAACAAGTTTGCAAGGACGCTACTTGGGCTTCTGTTCATACTTTTTCCAAGTTTTACAAGGTTTATGTTAATGCCTCAGCGGATGCTGCTTTTGGCCGCAAGGTACTTCAGGCGGTAGTGACTTGAACTGCCGGCCGTTACTCATTGGGGATCCCACCCTACTTTTGGACACAGCTTTTGGATGTCCCAACTGTTATGAATACTGAAGCAGGCTGTGCCATACAATAAGAAAAAAACAATTCTGTGAGTACTCACCTGTAGAAATGTTTTTGTTCTTGCATGGCACGGCCTGCTTCACCCCACCCTTGTTATCGTTATTCTTGGTTGCCTCTTTATGGTGATTGTTCCAAGTTAATTGGGGTTTTTTACATTTTTTTTACCTTCTCTCCAGGCTTTTTGTCTCACTGCTTGTCTACTCTGGGAACTCCTATGGTTAATCCCGTTTTTATAGGGGGCCGGGAGATGCCACAGCTCTTCTGCAGTACACTGCGCCACCTTGTGGCGGAATAACCCAACTGTTATGAATACTGAAGCAGGCCGTGCCATGCAAGAACAAAAAACATTCTACAGGTGAGTACTCACAGAATTGTCTTTTTTTTGACAGAAGACAGATGCCGATGATGATTTCTGATAGACTGAATTTTGTTTAATTTTGTTTTGTCTGCATAGCATCACTCCAGACAACAGTAGAACAACATGAGGAGCGAAGCGCTAAGATGAAGCAACTGCTTGTTAAAAGCAAAAAGGAACTTGCTGACTCCAAACAAGTGGTGAGTACTACATGCCACTGTATAAACATAGTACATGGGTATCTTCTGATCTCCTCACCTAACTTATGTCTGCATCTCACTGTAGGAATCTGATCAGCTGATACTTCAGTCCTCATTAAAAGGAGAGTTGGAGGCAAGCCAACAACATGTGGAGGCTTATAAAGTAAGTTAGCAGTGTTAAAGGTTGAAACAATATAGTATACAATTAAGCACAGAGCATATAGTTAATCTTATCTTATCTTATCAAATCAAAAGTCTTGAAAAATATTTCAAGTCTTGAAAAAGTTGCGGTGAGCGCAACGAAACGTTGACGGTGGCAGGGCGGTTAGACGTTCTTTTTATTATCTGGATTCAGCAGCAGCACATTGATTTCTATTCACCCCTTCACCACCCGAAAACACCGGCGGCCGAGGTGCGGGGCGGATGCAGAGAGGATTTTATCTGTTACACTTGTTGTTGATTCCATTTTTAAATGTGAGTACGCATTTGGTACTTATTTTAAGATTAACGCGTTAAAAGCGATATTATGCCAGATCTGTCCATCATTTCTCTTTCATGCATATAAAATCAATGGGAGAGCTGAGTGGAATTGATACTTAAAGCTTCCAATTAAGCCAAGATCAAGATTATGCTTAAAGGCTCTATGTGAAACGCCCAGTTACTACTGCCATTTGCTAAGAGTATATTTTATAGGTGGTGGGCACAAGGTGAAGGTCACTTAAAGGAACAGAGCCTTTATTTACAAGCACAATACTTTGGACTTACTAACTGACCAGTATTGAAAGATTTTTTCCATTGGAAGGAAACCAAGTGTTTAAAGATTGTCAAGGACATTTAACAGCTTATGCATTCAGAAATGTAATAGGACTGCTTAGAACCTATTTATTTAGAACTTGATTGCATCTTTTGATATAAGATTAACTATATGCTCTGTGCTTAATTGTATACTATATTGTTTCTGTCTTGACCTTATTTGGGATAATTAGGTCTAGTGCACGTTGAGCAAAGAGACGTAATATTTTTACATAATCCTTTTCACCTAGATAGCTTATAGAAGATCACAGCGCGGGTTTGTTAATTATAATTTTTTCTGGTTTAGTGTTAAAGGTTATCAGGTATAAATGATACATATTGAATTGCCTTATTCCTTTTATTATTATTTAAAGTGGACCAACACCCGGGGGGGAATGGCCCGGGAATCTATAAGATTCCCGGGCCGATCACCTCCCTCACCGCAGGGCATCCGAGATCCTGATCTCGGATGCCCCGCTGAAGTGGACCAACACCCTGGATAGTGAAAATCCTGGGTGTTGGTCCACTTTAAACAGGACCTTCAGCATTGTTTAATGAAAAGCACAAACCCTTAAAAAACTATCCCCCAGCATCTGTTTTTAGACACTTCTTATTCCTTACCCCACCGGGCTGCAACTCTGTGATGGCGGCGCTCGTATCCTAAAGTCCTGAACAAATACTGAGAAGAGGAGAGCAGGATAAAGTAAAGGGGGTGGGGTTATAGCTGTGCTTTGGGGGTCAGGGAAAGGAAAGTAATCCCAGAATGCAGGGTGATAGAAAACACTTCCTGTTTGCAGGCTGCCTGATATTCCATGAGCCGCCATCTTGAATGTTTAAAGGCATTACATGCAGTAGATGCAGGTAGTTCTAATGTGAGCAGCTGTATGTACAGGGTGTGGGAAACATATAAGATATGCTCTTATTCAGGTTGAAGGTCCGGTTCAATGTACAACACTTTCTGAGGGTGCTCTGTCCTGAGGAGGGTGTAGGTCTGCTAGTAGCTAGACATGTAGTAAGCTATAGTTAACCCCTTACAGAAGGGGGATCATGGTCTGATGGGTGACCAGAAGCAAGACCTCTAAAAGCATATGGGGATTAAAAAGCAAAACTAACCTTTAAACAGAAAAAAAATCAATGTGAACATTTTGCTATACTAGTCCCATTAGTAGCCCCTTATTTTTGGGTACAGTCTTGTTACATCTATAGTGCAAATAATTGTTTGCGGCTTCCAATTGTTACTGCTAAAAAAATGCTCTCCAATTACCTTTAATGTTCAAGAGAACTTCTAAACTATTTTGCTTATTAGATTCAGGTTGCTGAATTGACTTCAGAGAAGCACAAAGTACAAGAGCAGCTTAGAGCATTAACGGAACAACATCACCGTGCAGCTAATTCTTACCAGCAAAAACTGCTTGTTCTTCAAGAGGAGTGCACTGCAGCAAAGGTATTTGTTATTGTCGTTCTATCAAAAAATGGAGATAACCTTTCAGGAATTCTGATTACCCTGCTAGCTGCCTGGTGGTGCTAAAAAGGGCTGTTTCTTGTTCTTTCAAGAATATCAGAAAAGATCACAGATGATATCTTCTATTTATCTCCCCAGACCAGTCTGCATGTGTATGTGTTTGTAATGTTCTGGAATCTGGGCTGTAGGGAGCCACGTGAAGGAGAAGGTAGGGGGTGTCTGGTTCTCTGTTGTATTGGAAGCATGACTCCTAGTTGTGAAGGAACCATGAAGATTGCAGTCCTATCGGGTGTATCTCTTTCAGCAGAGAGGGCACCTGAGCTTGCTTGTGAAGATGACAGGTTCAAACTCTATTTATGTAAGTAAAGTTATGCAATACTGGAATCCCACCTTCGCTGATTGTGACATCCCAACTAAATAGTCAGTAAGTACTAAGCAGAAGCTTATTTTCTTCCATTGTAAAATCCTTTTCTTGTAGTCCTATGGAGGGTCCAGCCCCCAGGCTCCATTTGGAATGGGTTACAATGAAGGTTCAGTTATTTGGATTGACCTATTGTTTGGTACTGCTTGCAATAAACTGAGGTGCCTTTGTCGAGGCCAGGGTTATCTACTGAGGAGCTTTCTGGCAGGAGCTAAAAGCCAAATAATGTCCAGTGGTAGATGGTTCTGCTCCTCCCACTTAGAAAGGCCTGGCATGGGTATGCGCACATCTAAAGGTGAGTGGGGATTTGGCCGCGTCGCCGAGACATGCCGAGGGCTCCAGGAGCAGGTGAGTGGAACAGGTGATCCAATTTTTTAGATTCCAGGGCACGGCCGTGCAGGTTTTGACCCGCATTAAGTTTTTAAACATTCTTTTAAAAAACAAAAAAAAAAATAAAGGTAGGTGCTCCAACTGCCCAAAAGATATCTTAGACAGAAAAACGTGTTCATCTGTAATATGAAAAAAGTGTCTAGAGTTCTGCTTTAACAGACTGTTTATGTGTAGAACAAATAGCGTTTGCAGTCATTTGAAGCTCAGATCTATTTTTTGAATTCACTTCTCCTCTCTTTCCCCTAGTCTCAGCATTCCTGAATAAATTCCCCCCACCCCCACCACAAGCACAGCCTGCCACTTCTGTCAAGTGTCTTCAAGCTTTCATTTGGCAGCTCATTTTCCTTGGCATGTGAAATCTCTTACAATGAATTTTATCAGTTGTTTCTTTCTAATGCATGATTCAAACATGTGCTCACACGCCATGGCACTCACCCCACAATGGACCCTGTTTACATTCTTCATTCTGTGTGAATAATGCGCCTTCAAACATAGAATACAATGTGTGGTAAATGTACTTATTAGCTCTTTTACCTGCGCCTGAAATATTGTGGTATGAAATCTAAGAGAACACTTCTACATTGTGAAACACACCTCAAAATACACATTCCTAAACTGCTGTGACTTCACATTTTCCTCCATGGAAAATGTGATGGCCTTCTCTAACCCTTTATGTCAAGAATGAAACATTTGTGTTCTTCTTAAGCAGCATTCCCCCAGTGCTCACATCTGTTCTCTATTGACCTCATACTTCCTGTCGTGTCATCCTTTGTTTAAACCAGCGCTGCTTCCGGTCTTCTAGTCCAGTGTGGGCCAGAAGCCTGTCCATTAACCTACAGTCCGTGGCGCTATAATATATATATATATTCAGATGTGCAGAGGATTACATTACATTATCTACATAAGAAAATGTAAAGTCAATTACTTCAGTTCAGTGCAGTCTGCATAGGCCCGCTAATCATTGTACTGTTTTAATGAATAAGTCACTATGTGAGTTGTAGAAGGCACCTGGGTCATAGTTATTGTAATCCTTGGTAGGCAGTTAATGCATATTTTCAAAGTCTTTATATCTATATCAAATAAATTTAATTATATATTTAATAAGATATACACCTATGCCTCCTTTCTGTAGAAAATTAATCCTAAGGGTCAATCCTAAGTTATGTTGTTCCTGGTGCAAGTCTTACATATGTTCCCACACACACCCCGTCCAACGAGTCTTACCTCTTTGCACTGGCCACCCACTCCCCTACCAATCATTGGCATTGGTAGGAAGGCTACCCACCCCGTCCCAGCTATGGCTTCGCCAGTGCAGTAGCAGCTGGTTTGACGCACACCAGTGACGGGAATTCTTTGCCAGGTAGAGTGGAAATGATTCTCATGACCCCAAAGTTATATGCATACTGGGAGAAGTCGAACAATAATGTAAGCAGTCCCAACATCACAATGTGGATTCTCTACGCAGTCCCTAAAAAGTAGTAGCCAGTGTTTGAACAAATACGCTCAAGCCCCCCAAAACTGAATGAAAAAAGAGAGCACGTCCCACTGTTCCGACAGAAAAATGAATATGAATATGCAAAGTGCCCCACCCTGCCCCACAGTTAAATTGCAGAGAGCAAATGGAACCTCACAGAGCCTGTGATTACTACGCCGAAGCAACTGTCCAAGTCCCTCCACATCTCACAATTATTCAGCAGAAGGTGAGTGGATACTGCTCCATGTCTAAAATGATTAGTCACCGTGCAAACCCACTGTTATTAAGATTAATGCATGCACAACCCATTTATTCTAAGTATGCAGCATGTCCTGCTCCAGATAGTATTCATAACAGCTGGGTTTACCTCCACAAGAGGGCGCTTTACTGCAGAGATGGCAAAAAAGAGGCCCCTTCTGGTCCATATATACCCGGGACCTCCCACTAATTCCCCAGATTCTTCTCTGCAGTGGGCTGCAAAGGTCAAGATGATGGCTTCTCTTCTCGCAGGTGAGCTGGGCTTACAGCCCATGACCCTTTAGGAATATTCCCACCCGTTCCACCTTTTATTCTGCCTCCCAGCTTTGGCTGCGTGGTCGGGTGATGGTAGGCAGCTTTGTCAGGAGCTTGCTCCTACCGCAAATCCCCCACCAAAGGGTAGGCGTTCCAGGTTTGGTAAATTTGAATTGGGATACCCCATCCGCTATGTGCCCTCCTCAGCACTTGGGGACACTTGGGTGTCATTATGGGCATCCATCTCCCCCTTCTCCCGCTATCCCAGTTCGTCGGGGAGGGGGGTGCACTGTACTTGTGTGTGTTTTTATGTGTGCACTGTTGCATGGTGCTACCACACTGGCTATCAGGGCCAGTCCAGGAGTCCTCTCTGATCTCTGATTTTTTTTTTTTTAAATTGCCGCCGCTGACACGCGCGCCCTGCGGCGTCCGCGGTGACGTCATCGGGGGGGCCTGTTTGGTGCTGATTGGCTGCGGGGAGGCTGTGCCATTTTGGATCCCCGACTGGCTCATCGCTGCTCCCTCTGCGGTCCGTGAGTGCCCCTGCGGGCTGTGTGTTTTTAATTATCACTTTATTGCATTCTCATGGGTGTATTTTTTATGTCTTACAGGCGGGAAAACTGCTTTAGAGGTTTCTCCTGGTCCTGTCTATTAGTTCCCTGTAACTTTATTAGAGGCCTAAGTGGTTAAATCCTCCCACTATCCCAGCGGACATTTGGGGCATCCCGGGTAGCTGTATAGCGTAATTCCCATTGGCTTGTTGTGCCACTGAAATCACAATATGGAGGCTTCACAAGATATTGTGATCGGGGTCCCATCGGGACAAGCCCGGCTGTGTGTGGCATATGGGGCATCCCCTGTTAGCGATGATGTGCGGGTCTGTGCACCCTGCACCCAGCAGGCGCTTGCGCGGCACACTGGGCTGCCCGTGTCTGGGTCTGCACCCACCATGTCCTCTCCCACACCCCCTCGCTTAATTATGACTCCCAGTGAGATCAATACTAGTGGGGAGTCTCAGCCTGATGTGTCTTCCAGGCTGGCCAACATTGAGAGATTGATTGCTAGCTCTGCGGCCCGTAAGGCCCCAGCTAAAAGATGGCACGTGTCGCCTGCTGCGTCAGCCTTTCCTTTGGAGACTGAAGATTTCCTTGATTTATCTGACTATACCCCACTTGAGGAGGGGGAATTATTCTCTGATTCTGAATTTTCTGATGATCAGCATTACCTTGCGCTGATGCCGGCTCAGAGCGTTGGGATGCTGATGGCACCCATCGACTTTTGACTCAAATCTTTGAAGTGCTTTCCATTTCCCTCCTTGCTGCGGCACCCAAGCAACAGGGGGAATTGTTTGGGACTGCAAAGCCACGTTTGAGATTTCCAGAACAGGCACATTTCAATAATCTGGTTCTCAAAGAATGGGAGCGGCCTAGCCGGCTTCCTGGTATCCCTAAAGGATGGGATAAAAGGTACCCTTTTCCCTCGGATGTGATTAAATGTTGGTCAACTCCCCCGGAAGTGGGTGCCCCTGTTTTGGGGTTGTCTAACACTTCTGTGGTGCATTCTCCTGATTCCACTACCTTGAAGGATAGTGAGGACCGGCGTATTCACCAGCTGGCTTCCCATGCCTTTGCCTGTGCAGGATCTGCCCTGCGCCCGGTCTGTGCTTCTGCTATTACTGCAGTGGCCATTCGGTCTCTGGTCAAGGGCCTTTTGGAAGGCTCTCCCGATGATCCTTCTAGTGCCGAATTTAGAGCCTTATCACAATGTGAGATGTTTATCGCTTATATTCTTTCTGCCTTAGATGACACCATTAGGATGTGTAGCAGGACCTCTGCTCTGGTTGTTTCTATTCTCCGCTGACAATGGTAAGAAGGCTCTCACAGGGCTACCCTTTAAGGGGCTGCGCCTTTTTGGTGACCGTTTGGACCTTTTTGCAAAGGGAGGTAAGTTGCTCCAACACAAAAGACAGCCGCAGCCCTTTCGGGGTTCAGGGTCCTTTACTCCCTCCTTTCGTGGATCCAGGTCAGGGAGGGGGGTTTCCTTTGCGGGGCACAGGGGAGACCAAAAGGGATGGAGACCCTGTGCTCCGCGATCAGCTCTTTGCGCCCCGGGGACTTCATGACTTCTATAGACATCAAGGATGCTTACCTTCATGTGCCAGTCTTCCCAGGGCATCAGCGGTTCCTCAGGTGCGCCGTGGAGGACCAGCACTACCAATTTGTGGCACTTCCCTTCGCTCTCACCTCAGCCCCCAGAGTGTCCACCAAGGTGCTGGCGGGGTGATGGCTCTTCTCAGAGCCGGGGGCATTCGCATTCTACCTTATCTGGACGACCTTCTCATTACATCTCATTCTCTCCAGCAGGCAGAATTGGATACCCAGACGGTGGTAACTGCCCTGGAAACGTTCGGATGGGTGATCAATTATCCCAAGTCCTCCCCCTCTCTGTCCCTGGTGACCCCCTTCCTGGGCATGAATCTGGATACAATTCAGGCCAGGATTTTTCTTCCTCAGCAGAAGGTGGATTCTCTTCAAGCTCTGGTTCATTTCCTGCTGTCCAGTCCTCGTCCTACCATCAGGCAAGGGATGCAAGTGGTGGGACAGATGGTGGCCTGCTTCGAGGAAGTCCCTTACGCTCAATTTCACATGAGACCCCTTCAGCTCCATCTCCTTTCAGCCTGGGACAAGTGTCCCCTGTCTCTGGATCAGGCCTTTGTTCTCTCTCCTCTGGTCCGGCGGTCCCTCCTGTGGTGGCTGGACTCGAGGAATCTTCTGGGGGGGCAGATCATTTCTGACACCATGTTGGGAGAAGGTCACTACGGATGCCAGTCTGTCAGGTTGGGGGGGCTACTGGAGAGCCCTCCAATTCCAGGGGCTGTGGGGCCCTCAGGAGGCTCATGCTCCTATCAACGTCCTGGAGCTGATGGCGGTTCAGTTGGTGCTGGCGCAGTTGACTCTTCACCTTTAGGGCCGGCTGATACAGGTTCGCACCGACAACCAGACGGCGGTCGCCTATATCAGTCATCAGGGAGGGACTCTGAGCAAGAGTGCCCTCAAGGAGGTGCCGTTGATTCTGTCCTGGGCCGAGGACAATGTCCCATGCATCTCAGCAGTTTATATTCCGGGAGCGGAGAATCTGGAGGCGGATTCCCTGAGCAGGGGGACCTCTCGCTGGGGGGAATGGTCCCTCAACAGCGAGGTCTTCCTTTCCCTTTGTCACCGTTGGGGGATGCCGGACGTGGATCTGTTTGCTTTTTGTCACAATCACAAGCTGCCAGCATTTGTCTCCCTGTCCTAGGACCCTCTGGCTCTGGCGGTGGATGCTCTGTCTCTGTCCTGGCAGGGACTCGCTCTCCTGTACCTCTTCCCTCCGTTTCCTCTTCTGAGCAAGGTTCTGCGCAAGTTGGTTCAGGAGAGGGTGCCAGCCATTTTGGTGGCCCACGGGTGTGGTTTGCAGACGTCGTGCAGCTGGCAGTGGATCAGTACGCTCTACCCTTGGTTCCGGACCTTCTCACTCAAGGACGGCTCTGTTATCCCAATTTACGACGGCCTGGCTGCTGAAACCTCCATCCTAAAGGAGAAAGGACTGTCTGATTCGCTTGTAAGGGCTAGGAAGAAATCCTCTTCTACTATCTACTATAGGACCTGGCGGACCTCCATTGACTGGTGTGAGTCTAGGGCCTTTCCCTGTCGTGTGTTCTCCATTCCTAGGATCCTGGAGTTCCTTCAACATGGTTTGGATATGGGTTTTCATCTCAGCACTTTGAAGGGTCTCGTGTCCGCCTTGGCTGTTTTCTTCCAGAGGTCCTTTGCTCTACATCCTCTGGTCAAGACTTTCTTCCAGGGGGTCGCTCATGTGCGCCCTCCCCGCAAACCCATGGTACCGGTCTGGGATTTGAATTTGGTATTGTCTGTCCTTTATTTGAACCTGTGCATGAGGCTTCCTTGTCTATCTTTACCCTGAAGGTTGCCTTTTTGGTGGCTATCACCTCTGTCCGGCATGTTTCTGAGTTGGCGGTTCTGTCTACTGCCAACTGCCAACGCGTTTCGGACAATAGGTCCTTAATCATGACATGATTAAGGATCTATTGTCCGAAACGCGTTGGCGTTAGGGCCCATCTTGTACATATTTACTATTTTGTGACCTGTTGGATTATTGATTTTAATGGAAGAAAATTAAAGCAGAAGATGTTACAACATTTACGGGCTGGCTCAATATTTCTTACTATACTTGGCTATATGGCTATATTTTGATATAAATGAATACATATTTTTAAATGAGATCTGCTATTCTTTTGTTCAGCTGTTTTCCTACCATTCTCCTTTAATACAGGTAGAGCAAGCCGCAGTAACTGCTGAATTTGAGAGCTACAAAGTCCGTGTTCATAATGTGTTAAAGCAACAGAAGAATAAGTCAGCATCTCAAGCTGAGCATGAGGCCTTCAAACAGGAAAGGTATGGTAAAATGCTTTTTCTTAGTAGCAGTAACCGTTATTAGTATTCATTTTAGAGTACTGCAGATAAGAGCGATATAAGCAATAGCATTTTGCTCTACTGCCATATTCCTTTGTATTGGCATTAGGGAGCACCTCCAGACCATGGTGGATCAGTTGAAGAATAAACTGCAGGAAGCTCAGCACAATCTTCAGCTAAGTACAGGAGAGCTGCAGGCTTTGCAGTCTGAGCATGATATGTTATTGGAGAGACATAACAAGATGCTTCAGGAGACTGTGACCAAAGAAGCTGAACTCAGAGAAAAGTAAGTCTTTTGTGCTCTAAATTTAAAATGTATATATTGGGTGTTCAGAATGTTCCTATTTTGTATTTTATCTTGGAGACCGTTATAACAGTGCTGTATGACTTGATGCTCTAAAGCTGCCCATAAGCTTTACAAGTGACCTCTAGACAAACTTCCTGAAAGACCATGCTTTACTGACATACCCCCGATACTGTGGTCCTAATGTTGCCCCATAGTTTTTAATACCCAGCAGCCATTGAATCTGTTTGAAATCATCTTCTGTGCCCAAAGTTTGCAGTTATGTACAATCCAATGAGGGCACATAGGTAAAATTTCTCTTTTCCCTTTGTGCTTGTAGAAGTCTATTGGCACTAAGATACTTGGCATTTTAACATTATATGGTACATATAACTGACATTTCTGGGGTTTCAACTGAGTACTCAGACTGAAAGTCAAAAAAGCAAGTTCAACAAATTGCACCCCTAAAGCCCCACTCTGACAATCGGTGATATAAACTATTTGAGAGGGCTTAACTCCATGCAGATGTTCTGGAGTAGCAGACAGATTCTTTGATTCATAACTGCATGGGAGCGGCCATCTTGCCACATACATGAGTCCAGCTTATGAAAAACCAATGTCACATTCTAAATAGCTTTCACGTATCGGTGCAATCCTCCTTTAATTCTAGTAAAAAGCCATCGGCTGTGATGACTCGATGCTCTGCTGAATAGCTGAAAAAATTGTAACACTTTAGAAGGTTTCATATTGATTACCTTGACTGAATGGGAGTGTGGTAAATCCAGAATCCGCAGTGAACATTGATAAAGAAACATTGTTGCAGGTTTCCCTTCTCTCACACACACAATCCTAGCAGCTGGTTATTCAGTGTGTGTTTATAGAACAATACTCAAGCTGCCCATGTTTCTGAGGCATTTATTTCTCTTTTGGTGTGGGCTGCTGCTAGCACAGCTCTCCCCTCATGCCTATTGTAAGTTGGCGCTCCCATGCAGTTCTGCAGCAAAGAATCGGTCTGTTATTCCAGAACATCTTCATGTAGTTAAGCCCTCTCAAATAGAGGGGGGCTTTATAGAAGTAATTTACTAAACTTTCTTTTTTTGACTTTTGATCCGTTTTAACTCGGTGCTGCCCACCAAACTGACCATGTTTTGGGGCCGCTCAGCTAAGCAGCGCACTCACTCTTGCCAGAGTCTGCGCCGTGGGAGCTGAAGGAAAGTGAGTGTATGGGGCAGCCTGGGGGGGGATACAAACAGCTGGGCATCCTAATTCGGGATGCCACCACATCACAACAACACATGGGAAAGTGAAATACTGTGTGGTGTTCTTCTTTAATTAATATTCCTGGCCTGATTGCCGTGGGTACGTCGTGTCCTCACCCTGGTTCCCATCCAGACAACTATGTGAGCCACCACAGGGAGAGAGGGTGACATCACTGTGACTGTCCTGTTTATAGGGCTGGTATCCAGCATGACCAGAGGCTAGCTGCGTGGCTTCCCAACCAAGAGCAGACCTGCATTGCAGGAAAACAACGTGTGTAATGCACCATTGAAAATATAAAAGCAATGCAAATACAGCACTGTATAGTCAATGCAATAAAAGCAGCCCTAGTGTTGACTGTTTTATTTGTGTGTCTGGTTTGTAGATTGTGCGCAGTACAGTCAGAAAACATGGTTCTGAAGACAGAGCATGCCCAAGTGGCCAGCCAGCTCAGTGCCCAAAATGAAGCACAGCGCAACAGCTTTAGGGAACAAGTGAGGCGTCTTCAAGATGATCACAGAAAGACTGTAGAAACCTTGCAGCAGCAAATGTCTAAAGTGGAAGCCCAGTTTTTCCAAGCTAAGAGTGAAATATCTGTAACAAGTAATCTAACAACTGTTTTTTTTCTGGTTTAACAATATTTTAATGGTTATTTATTATGTTTTTTTAAGGTATTTAACTTCTACTCTCCAGAACATTTGCAGAAAACCACCTCATGATGCTCCTCAAAAATTGTAAATATCATTGCAAGACCCACATGCGGTCTATAGAAGAAGTGTTACAACACTTGAGGACTAGTTCAAAACTACTGACATTTTCTGGCTAAGGCTTTGTGGGCTTAACTTACTAACCTCTTAGAGGAGCAATAAGCCAACTTGCAACACTTCATATGCTGTATACTCAATAGGAGCTAAAATAAGGATGTCTCACTTAGGAACGCAGGCATTCCCCAGGAAAATTGAAAAATGGTCCTACAGTGCATGCGTGGGCTCTCATCCAATCAGAACAGCTTACCATGCCATTTACCATACCATGCATCTAATGTTCGGCAAACTTCTCTGTTCATGGCAGTTGGGAGTGTGAGCGACTGCAACCCCAGCCTATTTGAATTGCTGGGGATGGGGGCGTGCGCACAGCCGAAGGATGTTAGGGATGCTTCCCCCTGATATTTACATCTGCCAAGGAGCCAGGAGCATCCTAATTTGGATTTAGATTCCAGGTTGGGTTTTGTTCTGCTTTAAGATCATAGTGATTATAAATTTTATTTTTTATAAAAACATTTTTAAATAAAAATAATTGGTATTAGGAAGCATATTAAGGTTATGTGCTGTGTGTGTACTTAGTTTATATGCTGAATGATAAGTGGTTGTCTTTAAACCTACATACCAAGGTTGGCAGTTAGTGTTTAACTGATCCCCATGTAGCAGCATGTGTACTCAGCTGGTGAACTGTGTGGGAGACAAATGTGAACAGCATCTGCTTGTGGATGCAAAGATTAGCAACTTCCAGAAAGTGTTTGTGGAATCTTTCATTAGTTTGCTACTTGCATTTGCCTGGCTGTGTCCTTTTTAGTTTCAATATATATATATGTTGTGTAACCATGAATAAGGAAAGAAAGTTCCCAGCAGGCTTGTCTGAAACGCTATGGTCCTTGTATGTGCCTGTAGTAATGTTACAAAATGCTTTTAAGATTTTGTTGTATTGCAACACCAGACCTACACCCTTCTAATCCACTACATTGCGATGGCCGTCCGCAAGAAAGCCCAGGGCATTAGGCAGGCATATGTGTGCCCACTGTGTATGTGACTGCTGGCAACCAAAAGCCACCTTGTGCTGTCGGCTTCCCCCTTTGCTTGCTATATTCTAAGCATACAGCACGTCCTGCTCCAGACATAATCCTTACATGTGGGTATACCTCCGCCTTCAGCGCCGTGCACTGCAGAACATGAAGAAAACAAGCTCCTCCCGGCCCTACATATACCAAGGGACCTCCCACAAATCCCCAGATATACCAAGGGACCTCCCACAAATCCCCAGATTTCTCTGCAGTGCTTGAACTGCGAAGACATGAAGTATCACGCTCTCGCAGGCGAGCGGGGCTTTACAGCCCGAGGCCCTGCGGGACTATTTCCACCCGTCCTCTCTATGAAGAACATGCCTCCCCAGCCTGGGCTGCGTTGGTCGGGTGAAGGTAGGCAGCACCGTGTGTGCTTAACGGAGCCATGCTCCACCGCAATCCCCCACCATAGGGTAGGCGGTTTAGGCCGATTGTGAGCCTCATAGTGGATGCCCCTCCCGCATCATTGCCCCACGCCACGTGTAGTGGTGAACCCCGAGTGCTGGGTCACCTTCTCCCTTAGTTCCCCCCGTTAGTGGGGGGAAAAAGAGAGGGGGGGGTTGTGTACGTTGACCTAATCTTGCCCTATTACACAGTAGGTTTATAGCCTTTATTGGTTACCGGGGGTCAGAGCCGCACTTCAAACCTTATTTTAACTTTGACCGCAGCGCCTTTAAGGTATTTGACTTGGCGCGTAAGGCGGCTCCGTTTCGCAACGCCATGGCGTTTTACTACTGTCTCCTTCTCTATCTTGTTCCGTGCTTAGAGCTTCGCGCTCTCCGGGGGGGGGTCTGGTTTGGCGCGTTCCGCGTCACCTACAGCTCTGGCCCGCCCTTCGAGGTTCGCGTGGCGCCATTTTGTCGGTCTTCCCGCGTGCGCGTGGTCACGATCCTCCTTCTCCCCTGGTTGCTGTAAGTGCCCTCACGGGCGTCCGTTTATCTTTTCTTCTTGTGCTGCGCATGGCTCTGACACCCTCTCTTCTCCTTATGTCTTTCAGACGCCAAGCTTCCAGTGGCTTCTCCCGGCCTGATATATATAGATATCTCACGGGGTTATATTTAAATCCTCCCACATTCCCAGTGGGTATTGGGGCATCCAGGGTTGCTTACAGCATAAATCCCTACTGGCATATTACTTAGATTAATCACCATATGGAGGCATCTCAGAATTTGGTGTCCGGGGTCCCACGGGGACAAGACCGGCAGTGTACCATGTGTAGACAACCCCACGCCGACGCTGACAGGGCAGGGGTCTGCGGACCGTGTGTTGAACAGGCGCTGGCCCTGCAATCAGGTTTACCAGTAGCTGCACCTCGCTTCAATACACCTGTCTCCCCGGACTTAAAGCGGACCTTCACTCTAAATAAGAGTCTATCTTATATGTTTCCCACACCCTGTACATACAGATTGCTCACATTAAAAATCATCCTACCTGCATCTACTGCATTTTATAAGCCTTTAAACATCCAAGATGGCGGCTTATGGAAGCTGCCATTTTTGCAGGCAGCCTGCAAACAGGAAGTGCCTGCAAACAGGAAGTGACTGTGCTGCTCTGCATTCTGGGACTGCTGACCTTTCCCTGACCCCAGCTCTGCTCTGTCTGAGCAAAGCACAGCTATAACCCGCCCCCCTGTACCTTATCCCACTCTCCTCTCCTCAGTAAGTGTGATGCTTCTGAGTCAAGATGGCGGCGCCCGTATCCTAAATTCCCGAACAGAGTTGCAGCCCAGTGGGGGAAAGTATAATAAATTAGTGACTAAACATGTAAAATATATTAATTTTAGATGCTGAGGAATTGTTTTTTAAGAGTTTGGGCTTTTCATTAAATCATGGTGAAGGTCCGGTTTAAATCTCACTCCCGATGGGTCGCACTCGAGCGGGGATGACCAGCAGGTGGTGCCGCGCAGGCTCCCCACGGCGGAGCAAGTTATGTCTGGGTTGGCTGAGCGATTAGACGCTGGGAAGAAACGATCTCTGACGCCTCCTAGTTATAGGTTTTCCACTGAAACTGAGGAACCTGCTGCTATGCAGGACCTTGATCAGTCCGAGGATGGTGAACTGTTCTCAGGTTCTAGTTCCTCAGATGAATTGTCTTGGAACCGTGACGGTTCTGGCCCGGGGTCTTGGGGCCTGTGTGACACTGATGAGTTACTCATAAAGATCTTTGAAGTGCTGTCCATCTCTCCTCCGGGAGAGTCTCCCAAGCCTAAGAGGGAGAGTTTCCACACGGCGACGCCGCACCTGGAATTTTTGGATCAGGATCATTTCCAGTATCTTATATCTAAGGAATGGGAATCTCCTTGTAAACTTACAGGGGTTCCGGGGGTCTGGGACTGGAAGTACCCTTTTCCCCATGATTTGGTTGAACGATGGTCAGTCCCTCCAGAGGTGGATGCGCCAATTATTGGGGTTGCTAACTCTCCCTTCATGGCGGCCTCCTCTTTTCGTACCCTTCGGGATGCTGAGGACCGGCGCATGGACAGATTGGCTTCCCATGCCTTCTCGAGTGTAGGGACGGCTCTGCGGCTGTTACCGCGGTGGCCGCCAGGACCCTGTTCAGGAGGATAATTGACCAACAGCCGGAGGATCTCCCTTGTGAGGTCTTCAATGCACTGTCCGATTGTGACGTTTTTGTGAGGTTTAGCCTCTCGGCTATGGATGACACCATTAAAATGTGTGCTAGAGCCTCGGCTCTTGTGGTGGCTATTCGTCGCCTGCTTTGGCTGCAACAGTGGGGGGCCGACAATGATACAAAAAAGGCTCTTACTGGTCTTCCTTTTAGAGGACGACGCTTAATCGGGGCCATGTTGGACCTTTTTGGCAAAAAAGGTAAGGTGCCCTCGCGCAGAAGGCTGGCCCGGCAGCCCAGGGGCAGGGACTCCCCGCCCCCTCCTTACGTTAGTGTTAAGCGAGAACCAGAAGTGTGCTTCCAACTTTTTGGAGTGGAAGGTCGTTCCAGGGGAGGCAGGCAACGCCCTGGGACCTCCGGCAGGGCAAAACCAAATTCTGACAAAACCACACAAGCATGATGGGATGCCCTCGCCCAGTGGGTGAGGGAACTGCCACAGCACTTGGTTCTTATGGCAGGAGGCCATGCTTCGTTCAGGCGGTTACAGGTGATGGCCCCCCTGGACGCGTTTTTTAAAGGAATGGAGTTTTCTGGGCAGTTCCCTTCAGAAGTAGTCAGGGGTTTTCTAGTCCCCGTTGTTTCTCTTAGTGATTTGACACAGGCTGAGTTTGGCATAGAGGGTCTGGGCTCTCTTACAGGTTGGCCCTTGGCTGGTAATTGCATCCACACTGCTTTTCCTCCGGGATGACGCAGTCTGTCCAGGTCCTGTAGTCTGGACCTAGCATCTGTATTCCACAGGCTGTGCCTACTTGGTATCCATCTGTTGGGCCGCAGGCGCCCTTGTCCAGTGATCCTCTCGATGCCTGCGAGGATCCTTTTTCCCCTTCGGTCCTTTGTTCCTTCTGGACATCTAGTCCTTTATCCAGCCGGTGTTACAGGACCATTCTTCAGATTAGGGTCTTGTCTGGGGTCCCTCCCCAGTTCCCAGGAGGCTCGCCAAGGCGAGTATGGGAGTGCTTTCATGATCAATCACCGGTGCGGTCCGCGCTAGTTTCTACTTGAGTGGGGCTCCCTGGGAGTCCTTTGGATTGGTGCTTAGGCATATCAATTACTTGGTGTAACCTGGTTCATAATCTCCCTATGGGGTGGCATTTAGATAGGTCCAGGTTCAACCTTCCATTCTGATTTGGGTGCCTTGGTATGGAAGGGGTCTTGCCCTCTGTGTAGCCACACTACATTCACCTTGCGGCTGGTGGGCCTATTGCTGGCGGCCCGATGCTGTTCCTTTTCTCAGATGCCCCTGGGGCCTGCGGCACCTTGGGTTACTTATCCTGGATGGGGTTCCAACACCCCTGGAAATAGATCAGTACGTTCCCCTGTTGTTATGGGGGTTACCTTCAGGTTGGTCTGTTCATGGAAGTTGTTGATGGACATCACTTCCTTCTTGCTATCCATGTAGATGGTCGCCATGGGGACCAAGTCTGGCTGGGTCACTAAAGGGGGTTCTATTCCTTATGAAATTCCCCGTGTTCCTAAGGGGGGCCCCTTTAGGGGGGCCCATTTTCATACTGTTGGTAGGTCATCACATTGTGCCTTTTTGGGCCCTAAATTGCTGGGCTGTTTCCCTTAGGCCTTGTTTCGTGGGACTCTTGGTCTGTCTGGTCAGTGGCCTGTCCCTGCTGAGAAGGTCTCGGAACAGGTTGACCCTTCTTGTAGGGTCTGGTTCTGAGCTAGTGGAGGTTCTTACACTCCTTGCGCTTCATTGGTATTGGCTCATTGGCTGTCTTACTGTGCTGGGAGGGCCTTCCCTAGTGCCTCAATGAGCTTACTGGTGGGGGCCGTGGCCCCGTGACTGTTACAGAGACTCTGTCCTGGTTATGGTCCTAATTCTTTGCCATGGGTGATTGTCCCAGGACTCTCTGGCCTTGGTCATGGTGACCTAGTATGGCCTTCTGCCGGGTATTCTACCCTTTGTCTGACCCTTATTACACCCTGCTAGGTGGGGTTCTGCACAGGCATGCTGTGACAAGGGTGAACTGTTGCACTGGGGGCCTTGAGTGGCCCTGTGTGGTTTGGTTCGCATTTTCTGCTGAAGACAGTTGTACTGTGTGCCATCTCTTGAGGGCTGTTATGCCTAGTTAGGCTCCTTACTACGTCGCTCCCTTTACAGGGTTGGACGATGGTTATTCACCCTATCAGAAATGTTCTCTCTGGGTGTCTCTTCCTTTTGGAGGGTTGGGTCTAAACCCCTCCTTTTTATTCTTCTCCCTTTTTCTACCAGCTATGTTGGGAGATGTCGCCTTAGTTGGATGGCTTGGATTAGCTCTCTCTCTCCTACGGGATGTGGTCTTACCCATGGGTCCTAGTGTTCTTATGGCGTGGCTGGAGTTGGTTCCCCAACTCAGTTCCTTGAGAGGTTTCGGGGCTCGCCCTGTTTGTCCTCTGTAGAGACTAGTTTCAAGCTTCGGCGTTGAGCATTCCTCAGGGGTGGCTCAGGTGCATTCCCCGGGAATTCTAAGCTCCCTTGGGGGGGGGGGGTTACTTATCCTGTTGCCCTGCTAAGGGTTTCCCTGGGTCTTATTCAGGTTCTTGTCTGAACTGTTCCTTGCCTCGGATGACCCTTTAGGGGCGGGTGCCTCAGTCAGAGGCGTGCCATAGGAGACTGCTTCCTTAGCCTAGTCCTTTTTATATTTTACAGCTCTATATATCTATACACCGTTAGGTGAGGATGTTCCGCCTTGCACCAAGCTTGGGTCCAGGCGGAGTGTTGTCATTCTTCTCTATTCCAGAACCTATGGTCTCTGGACTGGTGTTCTGCTTACTCTGAGCTTAAAAGGGATCTGTATCCCTCAATAGGCCTTGGGAACTTCTGGACTGTTCCCTGTCCAGGGTTGGGACTATGCCCTTGGGGCTTATAGACGTTCCCATCCTTCTTGCAATAGGATCTGGTTACTTCCATGGGTATAGGAGCCCGTTGGACTGGTCTTGCTCGGCTGGTTGCCCTTCTGAGCTTATGGTTAACGTTTTGGCTCTTGAGGAGCCTTGTTGGCGTTGTTTTCAGTATTCCGCTGGTCTCGCTGAGACCAGGGTCCGTATTCCCTGACGGGAAAGGTTCTATGGTTGCTATGGCTACCCTGTTGTCGTTAGTAGCGTGGTTAGGCTTTTACTCTGGCCTGTTTGTTAAGGGAGATTCATTCTTCTCTCTTGGTTTGGTTTTCTTCTACCTGTGCTTGGCTTGGGCCTTCTGCACTCGGTTGTTGAGCAGGCTGACTAGTTCCCTGCTTGTGTTCTTTTAGCCTTGTAAGGCTCCTTAAGTTGAGTTAGAGCTTTGCTCAAGTTGCTCCTGGTGGCAAGGTTACAGGTGACAGCACTGTTATGGTTGGCTGTGCCTTTTTTCATGGGGATCCCACCCTACTTATGGACACTGCTATTGGATGTCCCACATGTAAGGATTATGTCTGGAGCAGGACGTGCTGTATGCTTAGAATAATACAACTCTGTGAAGTACTCACCTGTAGAGTTGGTATTATATGCATACAGCACGTCCTGCTCCACCCCACCCTGATTCACCTTGTTCTGGATCCCCTGTATGGTGATTGTTCTCTTGGATTTTATTGCCAGTCTCTGGGTGGTTGTTTTCCTCCTGGCTTCTTTCCTCACTGCTTGTCAATGCTGGGGATTTGTGGGAGGTCCCTCGGTATATGTAGGCCGGGAGGGGCTTGTTTTCTTCATGTTCTGCAGTGCACGGCGCTGAAGGCGGAGGTATACCCACATGTAAGGATTATGTCTGGAGCAGGACGTGCTGTATGCATATAATACCAACTCTACAGGTGAGTACTTCACAGAGTTGTATTTTTTGCTTCTTCTGCCCCTGTACAAAAAAGAGCTCCATGGTAAGTTTATCCAACTTTCTTGGGGCTGCTTATTGCTTTTTGTGACACCCCCTCATTGAAGACTTGGATATGGATTGTTTCTAGTTTTAGATTTTCCCAGTGGAGGAGAATACATTGTTCCCTTCCAGTACAAAAGTTCTGATTGTTTTGTAATCCTAATACTTAGAACGTTAAGGGTTATGAGCATGTAATGCGGCTACCTAAAAACAGAAATTGGGCTTCAATTATTTTGATACGCAGATGTTTTATATTGTCCAACTCTTGGTATAAAAATAAATTATGCAGCATACATTATACAGGTTTCTGTGTTCCTGTAGACTCCCAACAGCCCACAAAAAGCTTACGTGATAGAAGACCAGCTGACCTTCCTATGTTGGATTTGTACTCTGTTGCTCGAGAGGAAGGAGAGGGAATGGAGACCACCGACACAGATTCTGTGTCATCTGCTAGCACTTATATAGCTAGTCTAGAACAGTTACTTAATGCATCCGATTCCAAAACAGGTAAGCGATTTTAGTTGTAAACCTAATTATTGTATTTTATACTACATACACATATACACTATATTACACTTGCATGTGTCAAAGCTTTTTGTAACCCCCAGCCACTCCTCTCTTCCCCTGTGCCAAGCCTGATTTGGGCATTAAAATAATAGATCCTCTTATCTGATTGGCGTAATCTTCCCCTGATGCCAGTGGGATGGATGCAGGGCTCTGCATGGCAACCATGGACTAGAATGACAGTTGTTATTGAGTGACAGACCAGTACAG
This sequence comes from Gastrophryne carolinensis, assembly GCA_027917425.1. Taxonomy (NCBI): domain Eukaryota; kingdom Metazoa; phylum Chordata; class Amphibia; order Anura; family Microhylidae; genus Gastrophryne; species Gastrophryne carolinensis. The sequence goes on from CM051236.1 coordinate 210,848,032, forward strand.
TCAAACTGCTGCATGAGATTGAGTAACTGGTCTGTCAATCAAGGTCAAAGCGTCTGCTTTTGTGCCGGTTGCCTGCTCCTCTGTGTGTTTTTTTTTTTTTTTTTAATGCTAGTTCCCAAATTGGGCTTGGTACAGGGGAGTGGTGGGTGGAGTGTTACAAAATGCTTGGATCTATTTTAAGTGGAATTCTAATTCTAGTTTTATAGTGTATGATGTCATGATGTGTTGTTATTCCCTGGTCACCAATTTTTCTTACTGAGAATGTTACACAGCCGACATCCCCCAAGGAAGCAATTTTTGAAATTGCTTTCAAAGAGCTTTTTTTATTGTAATGGGTAAACTATAAGCCCCAGTTAAAGAGTCAACAGAAGGGCTGGAGTGTTGGATTCTAGTTGCGCTGTCATCCATAATGGAGTCTAAACCTGAAGTTTTTCCAAGTGTACAGCACGGCCTGTTTCATTTTAATCATTACTTCTGGGTATTCCGCCACAAGGTGGCGCAGTTGACTGCAGAAGACTTGTAGCTCCTCCCGGCCCTCTAAAAAGCCAGGAATCACCAATAGACCCCCAGTGTTTCTTTGCAGTCATTCTGCGAAGACCAGAAGATGGCTCTCGGGGCGGGGCAACCAAGCCTACGGCCCTGCAAGCCTGTTTTCACTCGCTTCCGGACCCTCTTGCCTCCCAGCCTCGGCTGACGGATCGGGTGATGGTAGGGGAGCACCTGGGTCGTGTGCTCGGTGAGCTTTGCTCCAGGCCGCAGACCCTGTGCACTGAAGGGTAGCCGGCCATAGGCGTATGGTGAGCCTATAGAGGGATGGGAGAAACCACTGCTGACTGTGTGTCCCTGTGTTTCGGGGTGAGTTGTGTTTTACTTTTGGGGTCGTTATTGTCTCGGGCTCCTTCCCCTTCTTCCGCCCTTCGTTTCATTTGCCCCCCCCCCCCCCCGCTCTGTTCCGCTGTTCTGTTCTGGTCCTCTCCTCTCCCTCCTTCCCCTCTCCCCGGCGTGGCCATTGTCGGGGGTGGGGGGGGTGCCGGGCGGGTGAAGTGTTTTTTTCCGGCCCCCTTCCTCGCCACCGCCGCGGGTGTACTACGCTCCATGGCGGGAGGCGCTATGGGAGCTGTCGGCGATGCGACCCTCATCATGGCGCTGGGCACCGTCACTGCTGCGAGGGCCGCTTCGCGTCCTTCCTTGGCGGCGCCGCATCATCTTCCCGCGGCCCGCCTCTCAAGGTGCCTTGTCTGCGGTGCCATCTTGCTGCCTGTGCTGGCCTACTGAGGGAGATTGCGTCCTTATCCGCGCTGTCTGCTGGCGACCCTGGACGCGTGCCGGCCGCTTCCTGTGTTCTTCATCCTGTGGGACTGCCTGTCGCTCTGTGCGCACTGCGCTCGCCTTCACCTGGTTTTCATGCTTATGTCTTTCAGGGGATAACAGTGTTGTGGTTTCTCCCTGTCCAATTCTCTCCCCCCCCCCCCCCCCCGTCCCTTCTCTGTTGGGCATCCCTTGGGGGCATCCCGGGTGGCTTTGATTAGCCTTTACCCTGTGTTGGCCTATTGTGCCTCTGATAATCACCATATGGAGGCTTCTGGGGATAGCGAGCTTGGGGGTCCCTCGGGGCAGGCTCGGCTGTGTGTCATGTGCGGGGCATCCCCTTTGAGAGGTGGCGCCGCGGTCTGTGTTCCGTACGCCCAAAGTATTATTGCGGAACAGGTTGGGATGAGTGCCTCTCTTCCCAGTCCTGCGCTTCCTTTGGCATCCCCTACTCCCCCGCGTCTGCATTTAGTCCCCAGTGAAGGGGAAGCTAGCAGGAGGTCACAATCAGATCTGGGGCTGCACGTGGCCAATATTGAGCGTCAGCTGGCCCGACCAGTGGCGGGCAAGGCCTCGGGTAAAAAGCGTCTGGGGACTGTCAGGGTGAGTATGATAGTGATCTAGGGTCCTCCTCGGATGAGGATACCTGGCCCCCGGATGATACCGATAGACTCTTGTCGGCTGTTTTTGATACACTACACATCGCCCCCCCTAAGGCGGCGAAGAAGAAGCAGGGTGAGCTTTTCCGCCCTGGCAAGCAACGCCTGGAGTTCCTGGAGCAGGGCCATTTCTCAAATATGGTTCTTAAGGAGTGGGAACGCCCTAATAGGTTACCCTTGGTGCCCAAGAGGCTGGATAGAAGGTATCCATTCTCGGACGATTTGGTTAAGCGCTGGTCGTGCCCACCTGAGGTGGACGCTCCGGTCCTGGGGCTATCTAACACTTCATGCCATCCCCCGACACTACCACGCTGCGTGGCAGCGCAGACCGGCGTATGGATCAGCTGGCTAGTCATGCCTTCACTTTTGTAGGGGCCGGTTTGCGCCCGGTCTGCGCCGCAGCTATTGTGGCCATTGCCATTAAAAAGGTCCGGTGTCTTGCTGAGGCCGCCCGTTCTCATAAGAATATGGAAGATTATAAGGACCTTTTGCTTTGTTCTGACTTTGTTGCCTTTGTGCTGTCTGCCATGGATGATGCCGTCTGGCTTGGCGGTAGGGCCTCGGCTCTGCTGGTTGCTATGCGTCGGTCCGTTTGGCTGTGTCAGTGGGCAGCTGACACCGCCGCTAAGAAGTCTCTCACTGGGCTTCCCTTAACTGGGCTGCGGCTTTTCTGCGAGCGTCTTGATGTTCTGACCAAGGATGGTAGGCTCCCCCAGCGTAGGAAGCAGGCTCGGCCCCTTTCGGGGATCCTCTTCCTTTCGCCCTTCAAGGGGAGGTCGTGGATCCTCCTTTTCAGGTAGTCGCAGAGACTTTTGGGGTTGAGGCAGATCCGGCAGTCGCCCTGGTCTCTCCTGGGGAACCAAGGCCCCTCAGGCATGAGGAGGCGCCCTCACCCGACCGGTTTGGGGGGTGGCTTCAGCTTTTTGCTCACGTCTGGAGACTGCGCGTCTCAGACCGATGGATTCAGGAGGTGGTTTCCTCCGGATACAAGATAGAGTTTGCAGCCTGGCCGCCCCCAAGATTCTTCCGGTCCCGGATATCTCTAAACCCTGTGTCGGCTCAGGGACTGGGTTTGGCCGTACAACGTCTTCTGGCGTCCGGAGTCATTTGTCAGGTACCTCTTCAGAAACAGGGTCGGGGGTACTATTCCAACCTGTTCACGGTGCCCAAGAAGGACGGCTCCCTGAGGCCCATCCTGGACTTAAAGGGCCTCAACAAATTCGTCAGGTTCAAGCACTTTCGCATGGAGACCTTACGCTCTGACGGGCGATTTCATGACCACGGTGGACATCAAGGATGCCTACCTTCACGTTCCGATCTTCCCAGGTCACCAGAGGTTCCTCAGGTTCGCTCTGGGGGATCAACACTACCAGTTTGTGGCCTTGCCTTTCGTTACCACCTCGGCTCCTCGGGTTTTCACCAAGGTACTGTCCGGTGTTATGGCTCTCCTGCGGAACCAGGGCATCCGCATCCTCCCTTACCTGGATGACATTCTGATTGCTGCTCAGTCTATTTATCAGGCCGAGAAGGATACTCAGGTGGCGACGTCCACTCTCAAGTCCTTCGGCTGGGTGATCAACTATCCCAAATCTTCACTATCTCTGTCTTTGGTGAGGTCCTTTCTGGGCATGACACTGGATACTTCTCAGGTCAAGGTTTTTCTCCCTCAGCGGAGGGTGGAGGGCCTGCAGTTGCAAGCGCGGTCCCTGCTGTCGTATCCTCACCTCTCCATCCGTCTGGGGATGCAGTTGGTGGGGCTAATGGTGTCCTGCTTCGAGGCGGTTCCCTTTGCTCAGTTCCAGATGAGACCTCTTCAGTTACATCTCTTGTCGGCTTGGGATCGGACTCAGGAGTCCATGGATCAGGAGTTTGCTCTTTCCCCTCTGGTTAGACAGTCCCTCTCATGGTGGTTGGACTCGAGGCATCTTCTAGTGGGCAGGTCCTTTCTGCCTCCCCGCGATGGGAGATCGTCACCACGGACGCCAGTCTGACCGGCTGGGGGGGAGTTTGGCAGTCACTGAAGTTCCAGGGTCAGTGGGGTCCCCAGGAGGCCCATGCGCCCATCAACATCCTAGAGCTGAGGGCGATCAGGTTGGTGCTCTCCCAGTTGACTCCCCACTTTCGGGGTCATGCCGTACAAGTCCGCTCGGACAATCCGACGGCGGTGGCCTATATCAACCATCAGGGAGGGACCCGAAGCAAGCGAGCCCTCAAGGAAGTGTCTCTGATCTTATCATGGGCGGAGGAGACTGTTCCCTGCCTCTCAGCGGTTTACATTCCGGGGGTGGAGAACCAGGAGGCGGACTCCCTGAGCAGGGCGACGTCTCGTCTGGGGAAATGGTCTCTCAGCAACAAGGTATTTCACGCCCTGTGTCGCCGCTGGGGTCAGCCGGATTCCTCTCCCTGTCCAAAGGATCCTCTGGCCTACGCCACGGACGCGCTAGCAATTCCCTGAATGGAGTTTCGGCTCCTTTATGTCTTCCCTCCATTTCCTCTGCTGGGTCGTGTGCTGCGCAAGATAGCCCAGGAGGGGGTACCGGCCATTCTAGTGGCTCCCCGCTGGCCGAGGAGGGTATGGTTTGCGGACGTCGTCCAGATGGCGGTGGATCGGTACGTCTTACCTGACGATCCAGAGCTTCTCACTCAGGGGCAGCTGCTCCATCCCAATTTACAAATGCTGGCTTTAACGGCTTGGCTGCTGAAACCTCCATCTTGATGGGCAAGGGTTTGCCGGCCTCCGTTGTTGATACTTTGGGCTCGGAAGAAATCTTCGTCCACTATTTACTACAGGGTCTGGCATGCTTATATTGCTTGGTGTGAGTCCAAGTCTCTATCTTGTCGTGAATTTTCCATTCCCAGGATTCTGGAGTTTTTGCAGCATGGTCTGGATTCGGGTCTAAAACTTAGTACCCTCAAGGGACAGGTTTTGGCTCTGGCAATCTTTTTTTTCAAATATCTTTTGCCACTTTTTTTCCAGGGAGTTACTTATGTGCGTCCGCTGCGTAAGCCTCTGTTACCGGTTTGGGATTTAAACTTGGTGCTTTCTGCTCTACAGGGTCCTCCCTTAGAGTGTCTGTGTAAGGCCGCTCTGTCCATTCTGACTCTTAAGGTAGCCTTTTTGGTCGCTATTACTTTGGTGCGTCGAGTATCTGAGCTGGCGGCGCTTTCCATGAAACCTCCTTATTTTGGGCGGCATCAGGATAAGGTGGTGTTCCGTCTTAACACTGAATTTTTGCCCAAGGTTGTATCTTCCTTTCATCTCAATGAGGACATTGTCTTACCTTCCTATTGTCCTGCCCCTGCTAATTCCAAGGAACGGAATCTTCATTCTCTGGATGTGTTCAGGGCGCTCAAGTATTATCTGGTTGCTACTGAGCCCTTTAGGAAGTCTGACTCTCTTTTTGTTCTTCCTTCTGGACCTAGGAAGGGTTTGCCTCCAGCCAAATCCACTATCAGCAAGCGGATTAGACAGGCGGTGGTGCAAGCTTATTCTGCCAAAGGGAAGGAACCTCCCTTCCGCGTTACTGCTCACTCTACTAGGGCTATTGGTACCTCTTGGGCTTTTCAGCACCAGGCTTCTGTTGAACAAGTTTGTAAGGCCGCTATGTGGTCTTCTGTTCATACTTTTTCTAAGTTTTACAAGGTTGATGTTAGGGCCTCAGCGGATGCTGTTTTTGGTCACAAGGCGATTCAGGCGGTAGTGGCCTTTTTTTTTTTTTTTTTTTTTTTTTGTATGGCTGTGTATTTTTTATCATGGTTTATCTCCCGGCTTCTTGCATAACTGCTTTTCAACACTGGCGGTCTATTGGAGATTCCTGGCATTTTATAGGGCCGGGAGGAGTCTTCTGCAGTCAACTGCGTCACCTTGTGGCGGAATACCCCGAAATAATGATTAGAATGAAACAGGCCGTGCTGTACACAGTAAAAATCAATTCTACAGGTGAGTAATCAGAGAATTGTATTTTTTATATGTTCAAGAAAATTAACTAGCGATGCTAACCAGTCATATAAGTTGTTTTTTCAATTTAAAACGATGCACATGGGTGCTATTATTACCACTCTTGTATTCTCATTAGTTTTATATGAAGGGTGAATTTACATCATTAAATCTCAGAGATGCTCTAAAACCTCAAAGGGATAATACAGGATTGTATGTCGCAGATTATGCCTCACCCCTAATTTTATCCAAGCTAGGGTTTCTTTGCCTGGTTGGCCCTAAGCAAGCATCCTTTGATCTTTACGTGAAGGTACACTTCTAACCAGTAAGGTTGGCATGTTTATTCTGGGCAGTACATTGGTGTAACTACTTTAGTTTTCAGTTGTATGCCTCTGTGCATTTTTTTGCATTTTAACTGCATACCAAGACATGTTTCTAAGCCTTTTTTGGGTGAACCAGTTGCTAGGTTTGATATGTTTTATTAGATAAACTTCAATGTTCTTGACTGACTCGAACTACATATGGGATGCTTTTCTATGATGCTTTTTAGCCACCTGCATGTGCATTTTAAAGGGCCTTTCTGAGAGGTTAAAAAACTTTAAACCAATGAGCATAGATGATCACAATCGGCATGAAGGCTACGGCTAGAGTTACAATGATCTAGTAGATCTGGTGGATGGTGGGCAGGGCTGTCATAGGGGCAATACAGGAAAGACTCCTGTATGTGGCTTGGTCACTCAGGAGGCCCCAGCTGCTCAAAATAGTTTTAATGGTGGCTCTTGAGGTGGCTGTCAAAAGTAGGTACTGTTCTATGTGCGTTGGTTTTTCAGACCTAATTTTCGAGCCACAACACTTCAAGGAAGCCAGCCAGTCGCATATATGTCAACTATTAATTATTCATGTTGCATTTTATGTGTCTTTTTTATGTGTTTCTAGTTGCAGAGCCTCCACCATGGCAGCCTGAACTTACCAAGGAAGACCTAAGTGAGAAACTTAACACTGCATTAAAACGTGTTGACCACCTGAGCGTCTTGCTTCGGGAGACAGAGGCAACCAATGCCATGCTAATGGAACAGATAACTGTATGTATATGTGCTATCAAACAGGAATCCCTTCCAAAGAAAAATAAAAATATGTTAACACAATATTGGATTACTCAGGAAAAAAACACTTCGGTCAAGTTTAAAGGGTTGCTGTCATCCACAAATCAGGCAGCCTGACTCGCCAATCCACAATTTGGCAGAGCCCTATCCACGTGGCAGCTAGACAATGATTTTTTTGGGGGGGCGGGGGGGGGGGAGATATTCTGCCACGGCCTGTTAAGCGGGGGGGTTCTATGATGATGCCTGTTATGGGGTGATCAGGAAGGCTATTCTGCATACTGTCTGTTATAGGAGGATTGGGGGGATTCTGCCACACATCCTGTTATGGGGTGATTGGGGCTGGGGGAATTATTCACATTGATTTTGATGGGGGGGGGGGGGGGGGATTCTGAAAATTGCATGATATGGGATGATTGGGGGATTGGAGGGGATTCCTCACTTCCTGTTATTAGGTTTTTGGGAACAGAGTATTTTATCACTTTGGTGAACAATTCTGAACAATTTAGTTCAGAATATTTTTTTCTTATTTTCCTTCTTTAAAGTGGACCAAAATCCAGGGTTTTGATTATCCTGGGTTTTGGTCCTTTCCGCCAGAGCACCCCGATCAGGGGTGCCCTGCTGTGTGAAACCCCCCAGATCATGGAGCACAACTCTCCTCTACCCAGTCCTATGGCGCATGCGTGGCAGCTCGTCCAATAAGCGAGCTCGGAGCCCCTGACTTCTAAGCCAGCGTCTAAGGCCAGCTGCTCTTAGCGCGCTGGCGGCCACATCTCCCGCTTCCCTCTAACAGGGAGCATGCCCCTGCCGGCCATTCACGAATGCCTGGCGCGGGCACGTGCCCTGCTAGAGGGATAGCGGGGATGCGCCTCGCACATGCGCCGTTGGCAAGGTAAGTGAACTGGGTGATGCAGTCGATCAGCTAGAGAATCATGCCTTTGGCCTGCATGCTCACACAGGCAACCATTCAAATCTGCCGAGCATAGTGGATATGCATTGCAGGGGAAGACCTGTGCATGTGCCGTCGTATAATCGGATCATGGTAAGTATATGGGTTTTACACAGTGGGACACCCCAAATTAAGATGCCCATGGGGGGATGCAAACAGGGGCAGGGTTAAGTTCACGACGCACCAATCACAAACTGTGCCATCATAAGTTTCAGTTATGTGTTGACATTTTAAGGTAATTTAAAAATAAAAAAAAACATTTATACCGTAGCTTCTAAAGAATGAAGTTCGACGCTTGGAAAGGAATCAAGAAAGAGAAAAATCGGTGTCTAATATGGAATACTTAAAAAATGTCCTGCTACAATTCATTTTCCTCAAGCCAGGCAGCGAAAGAGAACGGCTCCTTCCTGTCATACACACCATGTTACAGCTCAGCCCAGATGAGAAAGGAAAACTGCACGCCATAGCTCAAGGTGGGATCTGAATGGACGAAAGCATAGCACTAAACTTGATTATTGCTTTACAGATTAAACTGATCAGTGGTAATTTAAAATGACCGTTGTGATTAATTTCTTATTTTTGTCCTGTAGGTGAGGAAGAGTCTGTTGCACGGCCAGCTGGATGGGCTTCTTACCTCCACAGCTGGTCAGGGCTTCGGTAGTTCTAAGGACATGGAGATCCGCACATGAATCATTGCAGATTTGCACTAGTACACTGAAATCCTTTTGTGTGTTACTGATTTTACTTTTAGCATATAACTGGAAACGCCTAAAATCTTTACATGTTGAAGAATGTCTATTTATAGATGAATTGTACATTTTGAACAGTCTTATTATTTTATAACATACTGTGATATGTCATTCTTTAGTATTTAGGTTCTGTATTGCCTTGCTTACGTGTGTGTTTGTTATCATGCATATGTCAACCAAAGAATGTACTATAGAGCTGTCACAAAGATAACTTTCCGAGCCTTACATTATGGATTTAGATAAGCTTTTATGATTATAACAAATGAGTATAAAACATTTTAAAACTTTTATTAAGAAAAAAAAACAGAATGTTCAGAATCTTGATATTTAGGGATTATAAATAGGACATTAAGCGGACCAACACCCTTACAGAAATCAGGGCTCATATACATCCCTTCCTAGAGCAATTCAGATTGCTACACTTAAATATTAATTTACCTTTATTCTCAGTATACAGTACGTCCTGCTCCAGATATAGTACTTACACTTGGGTTATCCTCTGCCAGATGGCGCTGCACTGCAGAGACATGTAAAACAGGCTCCTCCTGGCCCCCTCAAATACCCGGGGACCTCCCACAAATCCCCAGATTTCTCTGCAGTGCTTACTGCGAAGACATGAAGTATCACTCTCTCGCAGGTGAGCGGGGCTATTAAAGCCTGCGGCCCTGTTGGACTATTCCCACCCGTCCTCGATGTGATGTGCCTCCCAGCCTGGGCTGCGCTGGTCGGGTGAAGGTAGGCAGCACCATGTGTGCTTAAGGAGCGCTGCTCCACCGCAATCCCCCACCAAAGGGTAGGCGGTACAGGCTGATGGTGAGCCTTATGGGATGCCCCTCCCGCATTATTGCCACATGCCCCGTGTAGCGGTGGGTCCTGTACAAAGGGCCACCATCCTCCCTCATTCTCCCCGTAGCCTTCGGGGGGAAAGAAGGGGGGGTGTGGGTCAGTGCGTGTAGTGATTACGCGTATGACTTGATGTGTTTTACTATTACATGGCCGCCGCCGTGCGTGTCTTTTCCCTCATATTGGATGTCTGCGCCGGATGGCGGCGTTGCCTCAGGCACTGCTGCTGTCTATGGGCTTCGCGCTCTTCGAGGGGGCGGGGACTCGGCTTGGCGCGCTTCGCGTCACGGCCCGCTCTGACCCTTCGAGGTTCGCTCGGCGCCATTTTGTACAGTCGCGCGCGCATGTGTAACGGACCCCCCTTCTGCGGTCTGTAAGTGCCCTCGCGGGCGACCTTTATGCTCATTGCTTACGGTGCACGGTTCTGACGCCCCCTTTTTCTCATTGTGTCTTTCAGACGGGTGAATCCAGTGGCTTCTCCCGGCCCGGTGTAATCATCAGTTGGGCCTAGTTTAATTACTCCCACATTCCCTGCGGGTCATTGGGGCATCCAGGGTAGCTTACAGCGTCAATCCCTACTGGCCTATTGTGCCTATTAATCACCATATGGAGGCATCCCAGGATAATGGGACCGGGGTTCCTGCGGGACAAGCCCAGCTGTGTGTAGCTTGTGGGGTCTCACCTATCAGCGGTGACAATGCACGGGTCTGTGTTCCTTGCACACAGCAGGCGCTAATGTGGCAACCCGCCCCTCCGGTGGCTGGTCCTGCACCTCGTCTCACTTCACCTACTCCCCTAAGCTTGAGTCTCACCCCCAATACAAGCGGGGATTCTCATCCTGATGTGGCTACTAGACTGGCCAGTGTTGAAAAATTTATTGCTAATACCTTAGCGCGTAAGGCCACTGCTAAAAAGCGCCACGTAACCACTGATGCCACTCTTTTGCCTACGGAGTCTGACGAGTTGTTGCATCTATATGGCTATACCCCCTCGGACGAAGGGGAGCTGTTCTCTGACTCGGGGTCATCTGGCGAGAGACCCAGGTTATGACGATTCTGGCTCTGACCCCTGGACCCCGGATGATACTGACAGGCTGCTGGCTCAGATTTTTGAGGTTTTGTCCATCTCTCCCCCTGTTGCGGCTCCCAGGCAAAGGGGTGAGCTTTTTCATACTGCTAAGGCTCGTTTAGAATTTCCTGAGCAAACCCATTTCAATAACCTCGTGTTTAAGGAGTGGGAACATCCCTGTAAGAGTTGGGACAGAAAGTATCCCTTTCCTGCTGATATGGTCAAGTGCTGGTCATCGCCCCCCGAGGTCCATGCTCCTATTCTAGGGCTATCTAACACCTCTGTTATGCACTCCCCAGATACTACTACGCGGCGGGATTCTGAGGACCGGCGCATTGATCAATTGGCATGCCATGCCTTTGCATTTGTGGGGGCGGCGCTGCGCCCGGTTTGCGCCTCGGCCATTACATCTGTGGCGCTCAGGTCCCTGATCGGAAGTGTACTTGAAGTCCCTGATGAATTGCCTTCTGATACGTTTAATGCACTGTCCTAACTGCTGAAACCTCCATCTTGATGGAGAAAGGCTTGTCTGCCTTGGTGGTTGAGACCATGGTGAAGGCCAGGAAGAAAACTTCTTCTTTCATCTATTATAGGGTATGGCGTTCCTACATTGACTGGTGTGAGTCTAGGTCTCTTCCCTGTCGGGTGTTCTCAGTCCTCAGGGTTCTGGAGTTTTTACAGCATGGGTTGGAGTCGGGTCTCCAACTCAGTACTCTGAAGGGTCAGGTTTCTGCCCTGTCTGTTTTCTTTCAGAAGTCTTTTGCCCAGCATTCTTGGGTTAAGACCTTCTTCCAGGGGGTCACTCATGTGCGTCCCCCTCGTAGACCTATGGTCCCGGTTTGGGATTTGAACTTGATTTTGTCTGCCTTGCAGGGTGCTCCCTTTGAGCCTATACAGGATGCTGCTCTGGCTGTGCTTACCCTCAAGGTTGGCTTTCTGGTGGCCATTACTTCGGTCAGGCGTGTGTCTGAGTTGGCGGCTCTGTCTATTCAGCCCCCACACTATGAGAGACACCAGGACAAGGTGGTGTTCCACTTTAAGCCAGACTTTCTGCCTAAGGTGGTGTCTGCTTTTCATTTGAATCAAGATATTGTTCTTCCTTCATTGTGCCCTAATCCTAGCAATGCTAAGGAAAGGGTTTTGCATTCCTTGGATGTGGTCAGGTGTCTGAAGTATTACCTGGTAGTCACTGCGTTCTTCAGGAAAACTGTCTTTTTGTGGTCCCTTCTGGGCCCAGGAAGGGTTTGGCTCCTGCCAAGTCTACTATTAGCAAATGGATTCGTCAGGCTGTGATTCAGGCCTATTCTGCGAAGGGGAAGAGTCCTCCCTTCCGCCTTACTGCTCATTCTACTCGTGCTATTGGTGCCTCTTGGGCCTTCCAGCACCAGGCTTCTGTTGAACAAGTTTGCAAGGCCGCTACTTGGTCTTCTGTTCATACCTTTTCAAAGTTTTACAAGGTTGATGTTAGGGCCTCAGCTGATACTGTTTTTGGCCGCAAGGTTTTGCAGGCGGCAGTGGTTTAAACTGTCTGCTGTACCTTTTTTGTTGGGGATCCCACCCTACTTTATGGACACTGCTATTGGATGTCCCAAGTGTAAGTAATCTATCTGGAGCAGGACGTACTGTATACTGAGAATAATACAATTCTGTGAAATACTCACCTGTAGAATTGGTATTATAAGTATACAGTATGTCCTGCTCCACCCCACCCTGGTTTTTGCATTATTCTGGATCCCCTGTATGGTGATTGTTATCATTGTTATAGTTACCAGTTTGGTGGTTACATTCTCCCGGCTTCTTTTTACTGCTTTTCAATGCTGGGGATTTGTGGGAGGTCCCCGGGTATTTGAGGGGCCGGGAGGAGCCTGTTTTACATGTCTCTGCAGTGCAGCGCCATCTGGCGGAGGATAACCCAAGTGTAAAGTACTCTATCTGGAGCAGGACGTACTGTATATAATACCAATTCTACAGGTGAGTATTTCACAGAATTGTATTTTTAACTCCTGCTGTTTTCTGTTTACATACAAAATGGCGTCCCCTGGAGCTTCATGCCACCTTAAAACAAGAAGTGCTGCTAGGTTTCCTGTCACTGTACATTGTCAGTTATGTCAGTTGAATTCAGGCAGCACCACAGCTGGGATGGGAAAGGAAGTTCTAAAATGGCTGATACCAGGAGAAAATCTGTGAGGTAGCATTTTAGCTTCAAGCAGATTCATGAGCAAATGTAAGTGCTGACAATAATGCAGTATCATGCATGCAGATGGGGAGTGAGTTTTGGGGGGTTGTCTTTACCAACTGTGCAAGGCTGTTGGTCCGGTTTAAATTCCCCCCAGCTATCTTTACCTTTTCCAAGCTAAGTCTCCTGTCCAACAGAGCTTCCTAAACTGCTACATAAGCTGCAGCAGCCAGAAGGTGCTGCCAGTCCCAGCAGGTGTAGTGGCTCTTTATCCCCTGCAAGAGAGAGGCAAGTATAACATACTGCAGGGTTGAGGGTGATTGAGGGTGATTTGGGTTTCTACAATTCCTAATCCTCATTTCAGGTTTAGTTGTCACCAATTCTCCACTTCCCCTCTTACGCCTTTTCTGGCTGCCACCCATCAATGGTTTAAGTAGCATGTGTAGGTTTTAAAAAAAAAAAGTCTCTCTCCTTCCTCTACAATTGGTTATTCCAGGTCACATCCCTCAAAATCCACCAGTTGGGAGAATTGTGTCTCTTGCTTATGCCCTCCACAGTAACATGAGAAGGAGCTTGCCATGGCAGTGGTATGTCCCACTTGTGTACAGGAAATGCAGCCGCTTGCTCTGTCCACTATGACAGGGGAAGGGGGAGGTTTTAGCCGTCAGGTCCCCCTGCAACCACAGTGGGGAGGCATCCCGATTCGGGATGCCTTGCTACTAACCGGATGTCTGGGATGGGTCTGACATGTTGCTTTCACATTCCCTTGCTGGCAGCTTTCACCTTGAGGTCCACATAATTACCCACAGCCACTTGGGGTTTGCCCAGCTTCAAATGAGGCCTGCCTCCAGTAAATTGCAGAAATGCTGATTGATTCCAAAAGCGGCCTGCCTGGTAGGCCATGGGCAGTAGCCTACAAATGTTACCGGAACCTCCCTAGTGTTTGATTCACTCTAAGCTTAAGACTGCTGTTCTGAAGTAACATGACCTTATTTTCTGTATGACTACATGCCTTTACTCCCCCCCCCCCCCCACTATACTGTATTACCTATCCTACCCCTATTGCCTTATTATTCCTTTAAAGCAGGCTGTCAGTCTGATGCACCATGTGAATGCCTACAACCATTCGGATGCACCAAGCAGATACAATTGGCAGTCAGTGAATCGTCACCAAACTGATGGAACATGGAAGAGCAAATACAAGGGGGACCAGTCCCAGGCTTGCAACGGGTGTCCTGAATCATGATGCCCCATGCTGTGGGGGGGGGGGGGGGCAGAGAAGTAACATTATTTGTGACTTTACTTCCTCTTCAGGCCTTTAAAGGGTCAGCCCACCGTAAAGTGATATGGAGGTTTTACAGCATGTGTAATGCATTATGACTGGTTCACCTGCTGGCTTTTAACCTTTCCTAGGGATTCGACTGAGATTTAATTTCCCATTTTATTAATTTAGTCTAACTTAGGGACAGTTAAAGCAGCTTTACTTTTAGCTTTAAATATCAGATTTGATTAGTTTAACTGAAGCACTTTCATCAGTCAAGTGCATAGTCTTTTGTATGTGTGCACTTTGGTGTTATATGTAATGAAACATTGTTTACTACTATAGTGAGAGGACGGTTTTACAATGGACTTTCTCATCTATACCTAGGCATTAGAAATTATATACCTCCTTTTTTCTGGGAAAAAATGTGAATAGTGGTGTAAATAACATTGATATATAGATGCCGAAAAATTACCACACACTCATTCATTACATTACAGATATTTCCCCAGGTACCACATTCAAGTCATTGTCAAAAACATGCTATATTCTCCTTTCATTTCCCCACAGGCTGTCGCTGCTAGTCCGGTGCTGACAAACTTACTGGATCGGCAGATCCCAGATCTGCGTGCGTGCTGCTCCCTCCTCCTCTGCCGCATCGACACTGCTGTTGGAGACTATGGCACGCCCCTTGCCATCATCACAGGAACCATAGCACACCCCTCTCCATTCACTGCAATGAAGGGGGCATACCATAGTTCCTGTGACCATGGTGTAGGGCGTGCCATACTGGGCAACAGCACAGTGGTGTCCATGAGGCTGAAGAGGAATCAGCAGCTTGTGGTGCGATCTAGGATCGGATGATCCGATAAGTTTGTCAGCATCGGACTAGCAGCAATAGCCTGCGGGGGAATGAAAGGTGAGTGTGTATAGCTGTTTTTTTTTTTTGTTTTTTGACTGAAGTAAGACTATAAAGGGCTTTTCAAATCCCCTTTTCCTCAGCACAGCAGCTGCCTCCATGTCTGGTTCCTAAAGATCTGGCCCTGTGGTGTGCTTGCAAGCCCCTGCTCCTTATACATCATACACGTGGGGCATACCGAGACAGACCCCTACATTGGAGCTGCCCTACAAGATCGGTAACTATTGAAGAACTGAACATGGAGGCAGCTGCTGTGGGTATATAGGCTATTTTGGTAATACAGATCCATCAAATCCATTGCAAATATAGCTTTTCCTTAATTTGAATACTGGTTATTTAACAACACCCATTTTTACAATAGTCAATGACTTGATTTGCTCTTTGGGAACCAAACTCTTGTATATTTCTTACTGTTAAGACTGTCATGTACAACCCTAACAAAATACTGTGTTCTATTTTAATCAAGTGTTTTGATTTGCTGATATGGTTTTAAAATGAGAGAATCTTTACCAGGTTGCGTTTGCACTGCATAAATGGCTTGCTTTTTTGGCACCAATTGTTTTATTTACTTTTTAACTGGTTTGCTTATGAAGGAAATGCAATCTTCTATGCATGACGAACTGTTGAGTTCTGCTTTATAGTAGTGATCCCCCTTTTTAAGCTGGTGTTACAAGGAGTATCAAATATTGCGACCTTGCATAACTGCCTTACTCATTGAACCGGATACTAATTTTATTTTGTCAGTCAGGCATTCTTTTGTGAAAGTATATCTCGGTTAAATGCTAACAGTTGGGTGAAAGTAATATAGAGTTTCCCATAACATTTGTTCAAGAGTTGCATCAATCCAGACTTTCAATCAATAATGGCTGATCCACCGGATTTCATACACAGGCATTTGTGTATAGCTGGCATGGGCACACACTCTGCTAGAGGGTATTGGGCATGGTGGCGTGCTTGTCTCCGATCTGCTCTTCACGGCTAGACTAGGCCCTTAACCAATTCTTAGCAGATTCTGACGAGCACAACCAAGCATGAGGATTGGACAAGAATTGGGGTGCCCTAGCGAGAAGGACCAAAACCCAGGATAGTCAAAATCCTGGATTTTTCTCCACTATAAATATTAAAATGAAGCCTGGAATAGGGCAAATTACCCTTATGGTACAGTAGCAGCAGCAACTTCCCCCTGGTCCATACCACTTTCACATTTCCTGCTCCACTGGCAATCAATATGGCACATGCCCACCCAGTAAAGTCCTGGAAGGTAGCAGTCATAATTGTTTTTAGCCAGCAGGGAATCACAACGCCATTTTTGACTGGATGTCTGCTTTGAGGAGGGTAGACCTGATTGCTAAGCTACCAGCTCATCATCAATCACATTATACAAAAGAAAAATATAAAGTATGTTTGTAATTTGTACATTCAAAGAAAGAGCAAGATCAGGTTACATGCTGCCCCTTCCGGCGGTCAAATCCAGAAGACTCCAGAGCAATGGCATCCCAGCTTCCTCTGCACTATGCACATGAGAGCCTGTTCTGTTGTTTGCTGCATTTGACTGTCAGATTTTGAGCATTCTCTAGATGTATACACTGCAGGGCATCCCGTATAGGGATCATTTTAAGTGTACCACAAGTATTTTCTACTAGTGATTGATCTTGCAAGGCCACATCTGTTAATTTAAAATGATTGAAACTGAAATGAGATCCTCCAATGGCTGAATTGGTATATGATGATCATCTGTCACCCTCATGTCTATGAACACAATGATATGCAAATTATTTGTGGCAGGTTTGAATGCTAAGTCGCAACTAAAACCCTTGAGGTTCTCCCCAAACTGTGAATAAATAATGCAGCATCTTATTACATCCTATTTGATCAATATAGACCTTTTTGCCTTTTGAAGGTTTTGCTGCTTCTTCATTTTAGATCATGTTGGCGCATTTCTATATGGATTATTTCACAGAGTATCTGACTGAGCTGCCCCCTCCCAAAAAAAAATATAAGGACCAGGCAATGTAGATTATAGGGTTACTTAAACCAAAGAAAAGAAAGGGGGTAAGGCCTTGCTGGAAGATATCCAGTGGACTAGGTAAGTGCATTCTTGTTCTTGATATATGTACTTGAATATAGTTGACTGAGCCCCCTCCCTCTTCAGCTGCCTCTGGGTCTGTTTCTATAAAACTCCTCCATCTTGAGGTTTGGCCCCTGTGTCATGCGCGTTTAATTCTTGCATGGGGCACCAGGTACCCCTACACGCTAGCAAGCCGCTACACCAATAAGACACAGGCAAAACATGACAGCCTATGTCCTATTGTGGAGCTGTATAGATGTCAGAGAGACGCATGCAGAAGCCAATACATGTAAGTATACAGTGCGCCTGATGCTGCACACTCAGCATCAGTGCCCCTTCTCTAACCTCTGTCCCCTGCCAGGAATCCAGCACAGCGACTGGTTGCCCGGTGCCCACCTGGGTAGTGAGCAGCGCCATTGTTCCGATCGCTGGAATGTGCTACCCATGTGGGTGCCAGTGGTGGTCTGTCGCAGCGCTGGATTCCCATCAGTAGCTCTAATATTCTTAGTATACAGTACGTCCTGCTCCAGATAGAAAACTTACAATCGGGTACGACTCCGCCAGATGGTGCTGGACTGCAGAGACATCAAAAATGGGCTCCTCCCGGCCCCTCAAATACCCAGGGACCTCCTACAATCCCCAGAATTTCTCTGCAGTCTGGACTGTGAAGGACAAGAATATGTCTCTCTCTTCTCGCAGGTGAGCGGGGCTATTAGCCTGCGGCCCTGTAGGACTATTTCCACCTGTTCCATTAGTAATGTGCCTCCCAGCCCCTGTCTATCGGTGGGCCCTATCTTAAATGGCCGTTGTCCTCCCTCATTCTCTCTGTAGCATTCGGGGGAAAAGAGGGGGGGTTGTGTGCGTATATATGTATATACGTGTCTTGGCTTATGCTTCATTACATTATGCTTTGTGTCAGCCGCCGCGCTGACTTGTATTACTTTTATTATACTTGAAAAGTGTTCCGCGCTTGGCGGCGGCGTTACCTCAGGCGCAGGTGCCGTCATTGGCTGCTTGTCACGTGTTGGCTTCGCGCTCTTCGGGGGGCGGTAGGGGCAGAGGACGTGGACATACTGGCTCCTCCTGGGGCCCCAAGCTTAAGTCCTCTCCCAAGCCCCCTTAGGCATGATGGGGTGCCCTCACCCATCCGGGTGGGGGGACAGCTTCAGCACTTCGCTCACGTCTGGAGGCTTCATGTCTCAGACCAGTGGATTCAGGAGGTAGTGTCCTCCGGTTACAAGATAGTTTGCTGCCCGGCCGCTCCCAGGATTAATCAGATCCCGGATTCCTCAGGACCCTGTGTCCGCTCAGGATCTTGTGCAGGCAGGCAGTGCAAAGCCTCCTGGAGCTGGGGGTCATCTGCAAGGTCCCTTTAAAGGGAAAAAGGCAAGGGCTTCTATTCCAACCTCTTCACAGTGCCCAAAAAAGATGGGTCAGTCAGGCCCATCCTGGACTTGAAGATCCTCAACAAATTTGTCAGGAGCAAGCGCTTTCGCATGGAAACTCTGTGCTCTGCCATCAGTTCCCTGCGCCCAGGGGATTTCATGACCTCGGTGGACATAAAAGATGCTTACCTTCATATTCCTGTATTTCCAGGTCATCAAAGGTTCCTCAGGTTCGCTCTGGAGGATCAACACTACCAATTTGCAGCATTGCCCTTTGGTCTCACTTCAGCTCCCAGGGTGTTCACCAAGGTGCTGGCTGGAGTGATGTCCCTGCTCAGGTTTCAGGGCATCCGCGTGCTGCCTTATCTGGACGACATTCTCATCACCTTCCCAGTCTCTACATCAGGCAGAATTGGATACTCAGCTGGTGGTGTCCACCCTGGAGTCATTTGGCTGGGTAATCAACCACCCCATTCCTGGGAATGAATCTGGATACAGTTCAAGCAAGGATTTTTCTTCCTCAACAGAAGGTGGACAGTCTGATTGCGCAGGTCCAGTTCCTGTTATCTTGTCATCATCCCTCCATCAGGCAGGCAATGCAGCTGGTGGGCCTGATGGTGGCGTGCTTCGAGGCGGTCCCTTATGCTCAGTTCTACTTGAGACCTCTGCAACTCCACCTCTTGTCAGTATGGGACAAGGACCCAGTGTCCCTGGACCGGGTCTGTGCGCTTTCCCCCCTGGTCAGGCGGTCCCTCTCGTGGTGGCTGGACTCCAGGAACCTGCTGGGGGGCAGATCCTTTCTGTCCCCCTCCTGGGAGACGGTCACCACGAATGCCAGTCTGTCAGGTTGGGGGGGGGGGGTTTCTGGAAGTCCCTCAGGAGGCCCACACACCTATCAACGTCTTGGAGCTGCGAACGATCAGGTTAGTTCTGGCTCAGTTGATTCCTCACCTTCAGGGCCTGCCTGTTCAGGTGCGCTCAGACCAGACGGCAGTTGCCTACGTCAATCATCAGGGAGGGTCCCGGAGCAAGAGGGCCCTCCAGGAAGTGTCTCTGATCCTGACCTGGGCGGAGGCCAATGTTCTCTGCATATCAGCTGTGTACATCCCGGGGGCGGAAAATCTCCTGGCAGATTCTCTGAGCAGGGGGACCTCTCACCAGGGAGAATGGTCCCTCTGCAACAGGGTTTTCCAATCTCTGTGTCACCGTTGGGGTCAACCAGATGTGGATCTGTTTGCCTCCCGTTGCAATCACAAGCTCCCGGCCTTTGTCTCCCTGTCCCAGGATCCTCTGGCCTTGACCACGGATGCCCTAGCAATGTCATGGCAGGACTTTCAGCTCCTGTATGTCTTTCCTCCATTCCCCCTGCTGGGCAGGGTTCTGCGCAAGATTGCTCTGGAAGGGGTGCCAGCAATTCTGGTGGCTCCCAGGTGGCCAAGAAGAGTGTGGTTCGCAGACGTGGTGCAGCTGGCAGTAGATCAGTACGTTCTTCCCAGGGTGCCAGATCTGCTCACTCAGGGCCCCTTACGCCATCCCAATTTACAAACTCTGGCCTTGACGGCCTGGCTG
Source organism: Gastrophryne carolinensis (assembly GCA_027917425.1). Lineage (NCBI taxonomy): Eukaryota > Metazoa > Chordata > Amphibia > Anura > Microhylidae > Gastrophryne > Gastrophryne carolinensis. Next base: position 210,868,023 of record CM051236.1, read on the forward strand.
CTGAAACCTTCATCTTGATGGAGAAGGGGCTGTCTACCTCGGTTGTTGATACCATGATAAAGGCTAGGAAGAAGTCTTCTTCTTCCATTTATTACAGGGTTTGGCGTGCCTACATTGACTGGTGTGAGTCTAAGTCTCTTCCCTGTTGTGTGTTCTCTATTCCCAGGATTCTGGAGTTCCTACAGTATGGGTTGGAGATGAGGCTTTTTTCCAGGGGGTTACTCATGTGCATCCTCCATGTAAGCCTATGGTGCCTGTGTGGGATTTGAATATGGTTTTGTCAGCCTTGCAGGGTGCTCCCTTTGAACCTGTGCAGGATGCTGCCCTGGCCATTCTTACTCTCAAAGTTGTCTTTTTGGTGGCTATCACTTCTGTTAGGCATGTGTCTGAGTTGGTGGTGCTTTCCATTCAGCCCCCCTACTATGAGAGACACCAGGATAAGGTGGTGTTCCGCTTCAAGACAGATTTTCTGCCTAAGGTAGTGTCTGCCTTTCATTTGAATCAGGACATTGTTCTTCCTTCATTGTGCCCTAATCCTAGTAATGCTAAGGAGAGGGTTTTGCATTCTTTGGATGTGGTTAGGTGTCTGAAGTACTATCTGGTGGCTACTGCACCTTTCAGGGAAACTGATGCTCTTTTTGTGGTCCCTTCTGGTCCTAGGAAGGGTTTCGCTCCTGCCAAGTCTACTATCAGCAAATGGATCCGTCTGGCTGTTATTCAGGCCTACTCTACTAAGGGGAAGAATCCTCCCTTCTGCCTTACTGCTCATTCTACTCGTGCTATTGGTGCCTCTTGGGTTTTTCAGCACCAGGCTTCTGTTTTTGCAAGGCCGCTACTTGGTCTTCTGTTCATACCTTTTCTAAGTTTTACAAGGTTGATGTTAGGGCCTCAGCTGATGCTGTGTTTGGCCGCAAGGTTTTGCAGGCGGCAGTGATTCAAACTGTCTGCTGTTACCTTTTTAGGGGTCCCACCCTACTTTATGGACACTGCTATTGGATGTCCCGATTGTAAGTATTCTATCTGGAGCAGGACATACTGTATACTAAGAATAATACAATTCTGTGATTACTCACCTGTAGAATTGGTATTATGAGTATACAGTACGTCCTGCTCCACCCCACCCTTGGTTTTTGCATTATCTTGGATCCCCTGTATGGTGATTGTTATCATTGTTATAATTACCTTTTTGGGTTGTTTTAATTCTCCCGGCTTCTCGTTAACTGCTTTTCAATGCTGGGGATTGTGGGAGGTCCCTGGGTATTTGAGGGGCCGGGAGGAGCCTATTTTCGATGTCTCTGCAGTCCAGCGCCATCTGGCGGAGTAGTACCGGATTGTAAGTATTCTATCTGGAGAAGGACGTACTGTATACTCATAATACCAATTCTACAGGTGAGTAATCACAGAATTGTATTTTTGGAATGAAAATGAAGAACAAATGTAGATTGGATGCAAATGCAAACCCCTTTTAGCCCTTTAGTAATATATCTGATTATATATTGTTTTATTATTCTTTAGAGGGAGTTTAAACGGGCACTTGGTTGGGCAAAGTCTGAATCTTTGGGACTTCTTCCAAACAAAATACAGTTATCTCTTTAGTAGCAGAACTAGAAGGGAGGATCACACTGTGTTTACCTAAGGACGGAATCCTGGTCACACTAACATTTGCCCAGGTTTAAGCGCCTAACTGCATTGTTAATCTATGAAGAGCACTTTATTGTTTAATCTAAAGAGGCTGGATTCTAAGTTAAATGGACATTTAATTCCATTTCCTGCATAGATAAATGTCACACCATTTTCCATGACAAACTAGGATTTTTAGTATCTAATAATAAAAATGCTCAAACACAAGCTTGTTTTTTTCTTTTACTGGGATGAGTAAAACAGGTTACCATTCTGCTTTGCAGTGAACTGCTGAACAATGCTGATTTGTAGTCGCTTATTTCTATTATTCGGTTCTCTGTGCAGAATTGAGGGTTATGGACGCTACTGTTTCCCACCAGCTGGTGCAGGTGATGAGCTTCTTATAGCTTAGGCCACCTTTTATGTAGAGCAACAATTCGGGCTGCTCAGCCCAACCTGTCATCTTTGACCCTCTTTTTTTTCTGCAGGGGGCATGGCTTAGCCCCTTTCCTATGGCCAGGCCTCAGTCAGTTCAACCAGACCTTCACCATGATTTATTGAAAAGCCCAAACCCTTAAAAAAACGATTCCCCAGCATCTAAAGTTAATATATTTCAAGTTTTTATTCACTTACAGTCAGAAGGCACTTCCTGTTTTCAGGCTGCCTGATGTTCCATGAGCCGCCATCTTGGATGTTTAAAGGCTCATAACATGCAGTAGATGCAGGTAGGATGATTTTTAATGTGAGCAATCTGTATGTACAGGGTGTGGGAAACATATAAGATAGACTCTTATTCAGAGTGAAGGACTGCTTTCAGGCAATCCCTGCATGGTGAGTTGGTGTTACAGCTCACGCGCCAGGCTTGCTCTAGAACCACTGTCAGAGACCACTGTAGTGCTTAGGGAGGTTGGGATTAGTCTATGGAAGGATTCAGGGTTATTCCCTGGCTGGTTGTTCCAGTTCTTTGCAAATAACTGAAGTTGTTCAGGTCTACCCTGTGACCAGACATTCACATATTTCTCAGGCATCTGATATGAGTGCAGGTCATAGCATCTTGCAGTGGTGTAACCAAATGTGAGAGATGCTGTAGAGGACATCATAGAGTCATTCAGGATACCCTGGGTCGGGAGAAGACCTCTATTACTGACGCACTCTATACCTATCAGGGCAAAAAGTTGTCCATGAGGCTTTTTCAGATCATGAGCAAGGAATGGGAAAAGCCAGACAATGCCCCTTCTATCCCATTACCCATTCCCCAAAAAAGCTCTTTAGATGTGGGATTGTCGGCCTGTGGTAGACTACCTCATTGCCTGTCTGGCGAAGCATAATCTGCTTCCCTACCAACCTACTTCCTTAAAGGATTCCATTGACAGAAAACTGGATGTAGTCGGTTGCCATGTTTGCTGGGGGTTGTTCCTTGTGTTGCCACCACTCTGCAGCAGGTAGAGCCTGGGGGTAAAGAGCACGGGATCTCCAAAAGACTTACAACCCAGATGTAGGAGAGCTGGGGTTGCAATGGATATAGACAACTGCTGCTCTGCGGGAACCTTTCAATAGCTTTGCGTCATGCGCTCAAACATTGGTCTGTGGATCCTGTGCCTAGAAAAACCTTTGCTAGCTTACTCATTTATACATCCTGATCTTCCAGGGTCATCAGAAACTTTCATTCATCAGAATTCACCTTACCTCCAACCTGCACACACCTCACCCATACTCTTACCCATAACAGCCCAATGCCCAGAATGTGTACAGCCAAAATGCCCAAGTAGCTGGCCTGGCAGCTTCCCAGAAAGTCTTGCTCCTACTGCACCCCTGATGGTGGACATATGTGACAGCCATCACATTGTCTGATTGGATTGTGATGCACAGACTGTGGACCAATGGCACATGAACAGAAAAATCAACCTAAGTTCCAGGATTTTGATGGCAAACCAATACATGTCTGGTGACCATCAACCCTGAACCGTCAGTTGGTCCCACACTCCTCCCCCACCCCCTCAGACTGGTGTCTGTGGTAATCAAAGTCCACTGGACCATCAGAAATGAGCGACCCTGACTCAAGTATAGAGATTGGAGCCACAATTCCAGGGAAAATCAAACCACCTCAAAAGAGAGAACAATCTGTCCAGGTCAAGGGAGACCGATTTCAATGAGACAGGATGGTAAACAGCAGAGCCCTGGTGTCAATCTGGGCTTATGGAACTGTCTTGACTAGACCAACACCCTTACAATTCCCCCCACTCCCCGAGGTGCACCTGTTTGTGAGCAGACACAACTAGAAGGTGCCCCACCCCAGACATTAATCTCTCAGAAGTGCAGTGCACAGATCTGTTGCCTGTAAATCTGGCCCAGACCTCAGATAGCAAAGGGAAGAGGGGTTGGAGTATGAATAGACTGGAGAAAGAACCGTATTTAAAAAGCAACCCCCTTGGGTGATTCACATACATGTGCCAGTCATCTAAACGATTCCAGGGTCGGCCGCTAACCTGCCCCTGAAGGAATCCTATACCAGATGCCCCGCTGTGTGAAACCCTCAGGCCGTAATCTTTGCCGCTGACCGTATTTGCGGCTTCCCTGCGGCTGTGCGCGCTCCCAGTCATTAAGATAGGCTGGATGCGTGGGAGTATTCTCTCCACAGGGGAGCCAGGGATGCGGCCATTGGCGCACCTGTGCCGGAGCAAAGCTCAAATCAGCGGCTTTATGTTGCGCATTAGTATGCACCGCATAAAGCGCTGATTGGACGAGCGCCCATGCACGTGCCGTGGGAATGGCGACAAGGTGAGTGAAAGTGAGTGATGTAGGGCTTTCACACAGCATTCATCCTGATGCCCCCGGAGCAGGGACCAATCACCAGGATAGTCAAAATCCTGGAGATTGGTCCACTTTAAAGATGCTAGGTCTGATTTGGCATCCACCCCCTTGGGTATCCTGATTTGGGATGCCCTACTATGTGAAAGGCCACCAGTCGACTGCCCATAATTCTTACCTCATCACCAAGCCCATGGCACGTGTGGCCGGTGGCATCTCTCGTATCTTTCTCTCTCTATGTGTGCGCATTCTTCTCTAGCTGCATGTTAATATGAGCTGCCCAAAGAAAGGTATGTATATCGGCCCGACGTCATACAGCGGGGCATCCCACAACCCAAGATAGTACAATCCACTTGATTGCCTGATGCCACCCCTGAGTCACTAGCGAGCTGGGTTGATGGGTGATCTGGGGGGGGGTCAGAGTGGGGCATCCCAAATCAGAATGCCCCGGGAGGAGAAACAAGGAATAGTGAAAATGTGGGTCTGGGTAAGGTGCCAGTGATCGATGAGCTCTTCAAGCAGCGGTAACAAACAGTCACTTCCTCTCCTCTGGCATCTTGTGCCCTCCTCTTGGTTCGGCACATAGCGGGTTACCGATGAGCTAATAGCGCGGAAATGGTTGTAGTGACGTCACCTCAGGAGGCGGGGGAACGCTTGGAGGAGGAAAGCTATTGGGCGTGGCTGAGCGAAGAGCCCGGATGTAGAGAAGACGAGTTCCAACAACCTGGGGCGTTCTTTACATCCTTCCTCCTCCTGTCACCATGGCAACCCCTCCTCCGCGTCTGATTGGCAGCCTGAGGTGGGCGGGGGCGAATCAGTGCCGGGCGTGGAGCGGGCTGGAGTGCGCGTTCTCGGGGCTGAGCCCATCCCGTTCTCTGCAGGCTCTTACCGAGGCCACCTCACCGAGTCCGCTGCGCGGGAAGCCACCGAGCGGCCCTCATGCTGAGCGTTGTGGGGATGACGAACAGGTTAGCGCGCCCGCTCCCTGCTCTGCCGCCTCACGTGCGCGCCTCTAACTTTCCTGTGCTGTGTGTGTGGTCACAGTGTGTGGGTGTGAGCGGGGAGAGCGAGCTTTCCTTGTAGCCTAGGGGCAATGTGTGTGTGTATAATATGTATACATGTATGTGAATATATAGCTGCATAATATAATTGTGTATATACAGTATAATATATATATACACACCCGCCAGGGCTTTGCATGTGTTATGGCATCTGCCCCCCCCCCTCACCCACCACATGTGGAGCCATCTGCTCTCCTAGGGTGACTTACTTTTGGGGTACTAACTGAAGCCTCTTATAGGTGGACTCGCTTACTTAGTCATGGACAGGCAAATAACCCCTTCTGCAGAGAATATGCAGCAGTTTATTGTTCCCCACCATAGAGCGCTGAATGTAAATAATGTGCATAGTTCCTACATTTCGGGCTCAGGAAGTGGCAGTATGTGGCTTAAAGTGGACCAAAACCCTGGATTTTGACTATCCTCTGTTTTGTTTTTATCCCCTGATCGTGGTGCCCCGCTGTGTGAAACACCCCAGATTGCCAATGCCAGCTCACCTCTTCCCGTTCCTACGGTGCATTCGCAGCCACTTGTCCAATCAGCACGCTCGGAGCTGCTGACGTCACGTCATCTATGGCCAGCGGCTCATCCCCCCACTTCCCTCTAACAGGGAGCGTGTCAGCCATTCACAAATGCCTTGCGCGGGCAAGTGCCCTGCTAGAGCCATAGCGGCGATGGGGCCACGGCTCGCACATGTGTCGTTGGAGCGGGAAACTAGGTAAGTGTATGGGGTGACCTGGAGGGTTTCACACAGCAGGGCATCCCGATTTTGGATGCCCTGAAGTTATGGAATTGATGGGCCTGGGAATTTTATAGATTCCTGGGCCGAGTGGCGTGGGTTTTGGTCCACTTTAACGTGGACCAGTTATGAGGATTCAGTCTATCCTAGTGACTTGTTCTTTCCCCAGGGCATCCCAAATTGGGTTGTCATGCTCTGTGAACCCCCCCCCCCCCAGATCCCCCACTCCGCTGTCCTTTCTGTCATTCCCATGGCGCATGTGCGAACGCTCGTCCAAGCAGTGCTTTATGCTGTGGACCCCAATGCACGACATAGAGCCATTTTGTTGGACAAGCACATCCTTGGCTCCCCTGTATAGTGTGTGCTCTTGCGTGCCCGACCTATATGAATGGCTGCGGGCAGGAGGGAAGGCAGCAGCCTGCGATTTTCGTAATGGATTGGGGAAAGGAAAGGGGCTTGTGGGCGATCTGCGGGGTTACACAGTGGGGCATGCCCAATGGGCATCTAGTTGGCTGGCCCTGGAGTCCTTTAGGGGTGATTGATCCATTTTCACTATCCTGGGTTTTGATCCTTGCATCTTGATTCGGATAAATGACCATGCCCCTGCCCCCAAATTCCCCAAAATATGTATGTTTATGCAGTGCTTGGCAATCAAAAGTGGCTGCATCCCCATTTTCTCTTTTAGATGAGGGTGTGCTCCCACCACCCGCCTATCTGAATGGCTGGGTGCAGGAGTGCGTCTCGGCTGAGAGATGCGGCCTGCTGAGAAGTTGAGTTTTGCTGAGACCGGTGCAGGGGGTTACACAGTAGGGGAATCCTGATTTGGAGGTGTCCAGCAGCCAGCCAGCCCTGGAGTCTTGAGCAGCCACAGCTAGATGGGAGCAGGGATGCAGTCATCAGAGCTTGCCCCATTTAGATTCAGTGCCACTTTGAATTAAATGCGCAGTGCTGAGCGGCATAGGCAGGCAATGTGGTAATGAGGAAAAGTTGAGTTTATGGGTGATCCTGTTGGATGCACACATGAGGGCATCCCAAATTGGGATGTGCTAGACAAGAGGAACAAAACTCAAAATTAAAATGTAATCTCCTCTTTAAAGTGGACCAACACCCTCCTAAGATCGGCCCGGGAATCTATAAGATTCCCGGACCGATCAGACCCCTGACTGCGGGGCACCCCGCTGTGTGAAACCCCCCCCCCCCCCCCCGGATCCCCGAAATCCCTACCTTACCCTCGATCCAGCGGCGTCCGCTGCCGCCTCCCGCGCGTCCCTCCAGCAGGACGCGCACCTGTGCCGGCCGTTTTTTGAATGGCCGTCGCTGGCGCGCGCCCTGTAAGAGTGACGCGCGGGAGGTGGCGACGGCGGGCGTGCTCTTGTCCATCGCTGCCTCCCGCTTGTCCGGGGATTGGCAGCGGCGGTCACGTTGGAGCGAGGAGAGGTGAGTTTTTCGGGGTTTCTGGGGGGTTTCACACAGCGGGGCACCCCCGATCGGGGTGCCCCGCCGAAGTGGACCAAAACCCAGGATAGTCAAAATCCTGGGTGTTGGTCCACTTTAAAGAGGAGCAAAACCCAGGATTTAGAATATCCTGTATTTTGTTCCCTGCCTTGGTGGCATTCCGATATGAGATGCCCCGCTGTGTGAAACTGACCAGATCGCCCAGAAAAACTCGCCTTTCCCTGGTTCTATGGTGCATACGCAGGTTCTCGTCCAATCCGAACCGTTCGCCGTGCATATGTAATGTTCATCAAATGGCTCTTTGTGGCAACCAGGAGCGTGAGTTGCTGCATCCCCAGCCTATATAAATGTCTTGGGACAGGAGCACGAGTACAGGCCAAAGATGCTGAGGATGTGGCCACTGGTGTTTACAGCCAGTAAGAGGGTGGGTTTTGCGCCCCCCTCCCTGCACACAGTGGGGCATTCTGATTTGCCCTAGGAAATGCCCTAGGAAAAGGACAGCGGCTGCCCCTGGAATCTCTTATTCGAGTGCTCAGAGGGGGGGTCAAGTCCCACTTTGTGCAGGACTGTTCTCTACGCTCATTGGCAGCATCCAGTATGAACAGGTGTCCCCTTGCCATCAGTCAGCTCAACTCATTGCAGTGAAGGGGCAGTACCAAGGCCTGACATGCTCCCTGCATTGCCGTGAATGGAGTGTGCATGCTGCAGGCAATGACAGATGGGGGGGGGGGGGGGGGGGGGGGTTGTTTGACACTGGATACACTGGGAATAGAGAACAGATCTCCACTGTGTGGGACTCTATCTCAGGAACTGGTAAGCTTGACAAAAGGCAGGCAGGAAAGGTAGTGTTTATTTGGGTTTCTTAATAGTTGCCTGGAAGAACTCTTTTACCCCGTTTTATTGAAACAGAAAACATCTAACATCTGTCCCTCGATTAGTGGGGTCCGCTTCAGACACAGTGCAGAGTGTGGGGTCCTGTCACCTGGGAGTAAAGAGGCAGTAAGGATGAACAAGTCTGCTCAACCAAACCTAAAAGCTCCTGTCTAATATAGCGGTGTAAGCTCTTGTGCATTCCCAACTCCCCACCCCCCAAAACCTGTATCACGGGATGCAATTGGCTATCCAATGGTCACTCGTTCTGCATTCAGAATTGTGGAAGAGACTTTAGATCACATGAATTTTCAGGGGGCTCCAGCAATCTGGAGAAAATGGGTATTGGTCGCAATACCCATTTTCTCTAACTTGATTGTTAAATTAACCCTTTAACCCTTATTTGACTGTATACATCTGCCTGGAGGCCTGAATGAGAAAGGAACTGGCTCAACAGCAACACGCGAGGAATAGAACAAAGATCAGAATTGGATGATCGCGTGGAGAATTTTTGTGAACAAATGTGTCCCCATTCACATGCAATTGAATTGCCATCTGGAATTAGTCTGTTGAGAAGGGGTATCCTATATGGTGACTAAAATGGATATTCACTGGGAGGGCTTCCCCTTTACATATGGTCCCCTGTAGGGACATCATATAGATTGGATTAATAGAGAGAAAAATCTCGGTCTAATCAATCTTTCAAAAAATTATCTAGGGAGGCCCCATGAGTATTACCCTGTTGCATCTATATGTGTTACGCTAATTACTCATAGCAGCACACCCCGAGCTTGTCCGTGATAGATTATTTGACATGGTTTCATAAGTGTATAAGTATATATAGGTTTAATAAGTGTAGGATAATGTAGGTAGTAGACTGTTTTTGGTACGCTGTGTAAACTCTTTTTTCACTCCAAATAGGGTTGATCTTGTTCCTTTGATTCACCTTGCCAAGCTCCCGGGGTATATACATTTGCCGCGGGGTGCCGCTTAAATCTATGCCCGCAATTAGTGGTCATCTGCCAGGTGTCCGGGTATGCACCGGGACTGATTGTGGAAAAACAACCGCTGATACACTAGGTGTATGTTACATACATTACAGTACAGGGTTTCATTGCCCTACAATAATAGAACTCGGAACTGAGTGCTTCCGGTGTTTGGAGCGCACCTGGCTCAGATGGAGCGCTTCCGGCCACCGGAACGCACCCAGATTGGTGACGCGCATCCGAGCTGGTGACGCCGGGGTGACGCATTCTGACACGCTTCCGGCCGGAGCGTGTCAGCAATGCGGAAGCGACCGGCAGCGCGGGATACTCGGTTACCTGGCAGGGGGACTATAAAGGCGCAGGGTGACTTGGAGGAACAGATCTGCCTTGAGGAAGTGACGCTCGGCTCGTCACGAAACGCGTTGGCTGGGGTGGGGGGACCCCCATCGGCGACCCATATACTAGTGGACACGTGAGGTCTTATTGTTGTGATTGGTCTGTCTCTCTGTTTACTCACTCAGGCTTGTTCTCTTGATGTTTTGGTTTAGATTTTAGGTACCGCACATTTATCATGTTTTTGAATAGGCACTCAGCACTTTATATAGATAAAAGACATATTCATGAATAGGCACTCAGCACTTTATACAGATAGAGGTTTATAGGGGATTAGACACTCGTAGTTATTGCAGCTAGCACGCAGGCATTCATACTGCCATTGATCAGTGAGAGACAGTTAGGATTAAGGCGTACCTAAACTCATTTAGGAGGATTTTGTATACCTCTAGGTCCATAACATTAAGGGTTATAATAACCGGTGGTTTGCCCACCCCCCCCCTTCCCTTGTCCTTTGGAGAGATTTATGTAGCATGTTTGTTTTTAATGGATATGTTTTTTAAAATGTATGTGTGTTATGTACTACGCATTGTAATAAACATTGATATATGAAGTTTAGTTGGTGGTGCCACGAGTTTACTTGGGTGCTTTGGGGAGAAGTGGGACTCCCCTCCTAGGTTGTTGGATTATGATTGTTAAATTGCTTCAAAATCTCCATTAACTGTACTGTCAGAGCATAGAGAGCTGTTACTGCAGTGAGGTCAGTGGCTCATACCACACCCCAAATCAACTCCCACCACATTGCCAAAACATTCTACATGAATCATAAACGTGTTGGAGTCATCTGTTGCGTAGTCAGCTAGACAGAATTTAAAGGTTTGGGTGTAATCTGGCAATTGATTTATACAGTGTCTAACCCCAAAGCTATGCATGAGTTTAATTGCACGTTGGAAATGCACAGGGGAAGAATCTGTTGGCCACCCAGTCACACTTGTGACTGTATTCCATACAAGGTATATGGGAAATGTCCCAAACAGGAAGATCCAGTGAATGTTTTGAATGTCTGATTCTTTGGCTTTGTTGTCACCCACAGGGGCTCCAGGGAGAGGAATTGCAGGGCTACAGTATATGGCTGATGCAGCAGACTGCTTCACACTGCAGCACTGATTCCAGCCTCTGCAGCCTGATCCTGTGCTTGTTAGGGAAAGTATGGAATGTCTTTAGACTCTCAAATGTACTTTCTATAAGCCTTTTTTTCAATGGGATAGTTTTTAAATTTGCAATGGGATAGTTTTTAAATTTGCAGACAGTGAGTAATGTTGCTGCTGCTAGCTTAGGTTTATTTACTTCATAGGCAGCAACAAACTGCAATGGACTTTGATAGCATGGGGAGGAGTTGATGGCAGTTCATTCCCTTCCACTTCCTGTTCATCCCTGAAAACAGAAAGTTCATTGATAGAGAATCAATGATTGTCTGAAAAATTTTAAAGATGATGATGAGCACGAAATATGACACCATTGAAGTCCCTGTAACATTCAGGGCTTAACTGTTACATGTACTTTCTGCACATAAAGGAAGGTTGCTTTAGTGAAAACTGGCATATTTATATACATACACAATGACATGGTTAAGAAATTTACATAATTACAACCACGTGCTCTTCATGTGCATTACTAATTGTCTAAAATTTTTCGAGGTGTTTAGTAGCTGAATGGCATAGCTGAATTTTGGCCATGTGCGCTAAATAAACTGAATGATAGCTTGGCTGCACTTGCAACTGAGATGCGGCACCCCCTCTATAGTTATGACTGTTCGCAGCTATTCAGTTACAGGGGGACGGCCACACACAGACCTAGAAGGATGTGGGAGATACAGGAGCTAGCCGTGGGTTTGTTGGAGAAGTAAGAATATCCGGTAACTTGTGGCATTTAGCTGGATCTAATGTATTAGAGGTCCGGCTTAGACCCACTTTAAATCTATAGTCCTGGTATATAGAGCCCCATGCAAGTAATTGGGTCTCTTTTCCATGTTCATTTCTCAATTCGGTGAGTATAGAGAGAATCAAGTCAGGTAAAGGACAAGTCAATGATTCTTACTGCAAATTTTATAATTCTGAATTGTTTGTCTGCCAAGTGCAAAGGTGTTGTTGTACCAGAAGCACATAAGATTCTGGTCTGGTGGAGGGGTAACATATTTGAGACTTCTTGGTTATTGTATGTTCCTTATCTCTGCTGACCTACCGTGTATGTAGTATTGATAGATTAGCTGATGGGCTCCCTCTAATGTCTACAATAAGCTTTGCAATGTATTTAGGGACAATTTTTTTCCCAGACACTAGCTTTTTGTGCCACTACTACAGTAGTATTCTCACCATTGCCCCAAATCAAAACGTTGGCTTGAATTGGGCTTTACAGTGGACCAATCACCAGGATTTTGACTGTTTGTGAGTGTAGCATGCCCTGGGGCATCCCAATGTGGGGTGCCCTTCTGTGTGAAGCCTTCCAGATAGACCTTTCCGGCGTTCTCGAGGCACATACGCGGGTGCTTGTTCTATCAACACTTTATGCGACGCTTACTAATGCGCTGCATAAAGCCGCTGATTGAACTTTGCACCGGCATAGGTGATGCCAGTGGCCACATCCCCAGCTCCCCTGGGGAGTGCGCGGCCTATATAAATAGCTAAGCACGGGGAGCACACACAGGTACAGGGAAGTGGGGGATGCTGCTGCCCATGAAGACAGCCCTGCAGGAGCCGCTGGAATTGGGCATCACAGGCTAGCGGCCAGCCCTGGAACCTTTTTAGATACTAGGCGGGTGAGTGAACCAAAACCCTGGAATTTTGAGTTTCCCGGACAGGCGTACTCCCTCCCACTGGGGCATCCCGAACTGATGCCTCGCCCTGTTATTCACTGGCCACTTTCAATATAACTCATAGGTTTAAAGTGAACCAAAACCCAGGATTTTCTCTATCCCTGGGTCTTGGACCCCCCACCCGGGGTCCAGTAATTGGACAAGAGCTGGGGTGGTTTGGTATGCTATGTTGTGTGAACCCACCCCGCCGATTGCCTGCTGTTCTTGCCTTTACTCGAGCACATGGCTCAGCTCTTGTCCAATCAGCTTCTCCAAGCCCACATATTGATGTGTAGCTGGAGAAGCAGAATGGAATCCCAGCTGTACACACGAGCGGCGCAACACAGCCATTCAGTTACTGGATGTTTCAGACAATGGGGCATCCCAAATGAGAATGCCCCCAGGAGAATGAGTCTGGTGACTCCAGGGCTGCTTTTGGTCTGCTTTATTCGGTGGTCTCTAATGGTGTGATTATCTGCTGTTCTGGAGGTTTTCTTGTGGCTAACAGATGGTTGGCTTATTTTGTGGATGGTAATGCTAAAGTAGGTTTGAAAAGCCTAAATATCTTAAAACCACTAGTTATTTTATTTATTTTTTTTAAGGTGTTTACTTATTTGTTTTAGGTTTTGTTCCCTGCTTGTGATATTAGAATTTCAGACTAATTTCCACATCCACTGAGTAAAATGAACTACTGCTCTGCATTTGAAATAAAGTTTTGCATCCAGAAGCAAATTCCTCTCCCCCAGCATCATGGGAGCATAAAACTGCAATGGTTCTGCAATGTGGCTGTGTATGTAGGATCAAAAATAATCCTGCATACAGCTCTACAGTCTCTCAGCGTTTAGCTGAGAGGTGAACGTCTTATCAGTGTCACCAGAGATGCAAGTGATGTACTAGTAATAATTCTAGGACTAATTTTTACAGCATAGGATACACCTTGTTAATATATTTTGTTTACACCCTTCTGAATTCCGTATTGTTTGCCTGGCTTTCCTATAAGTATGTGTTTTGTTTTTTGTTTTTTTTTTACATGGTACTTAAAATTACTTTAGGTCCCTAATAATAATTGCTCCCTCTGGATCCCAATTTGGAAAACTCTCTACAATTCTGTAGGAAGCCAAAATCAGGCATGAAACTATATGATGGAAATTGCCGCCCTCTGCAATAAAAAGCAGCAGTTTACTGTCCCCCCCCCCCCCCCCCCCGGGACACCCATTAGAAAAGGTGAGCATCTTCCTAATGCAGGGATCATTGCTGGTGTAGGGTGGAAGGTTAGTTTAGTGTCTCTGCAGACCAAGACCCTCCTTGGCACAGAGTTCCACAGTCTGCTTGTTCGATGAAGCAGCCACTGCAGCCTGTGGTGAGCTGAACTTGCCTACCTGCAAGCACGTTTTTGTATTTTATTTTTTTTTTACTTTTGGACCAGATGACACTTTTGCCTTCTATGTGTCTAAAGTTTTGGTCAGCTATAGCATTTACTCCAGTACAGGTAGCTTTGGATGGGGAAGGCATCCCTGTTAGGGTTTCCAGCTGGATTTTGACAGGACAGAGGGTTGATGATTGGATATGGATCCACTTTAAATGTGCCTAGTACTAGCATCCTCAGTATTCCTTGGGACAGGTTTATGGAAATGAATGATCCTTTGCATTATTGTGGAGGCTTCATGCTGGCTGCTGTTCTAATGCCATTTTAAGATTGAGGATGGATGTGAGGCTTTGGTAGTGAGATCATTGTTTCTCTGAATACAATGACTTCTCGAAGCCAAGTTCTGCTGCAAGGAGCTGCCCTAAGGTCTGCTCCAAAGACAGCTCATTAAGCAGAATGTATTAGTCTTTGGAGCAGATGTGCTGCGGGTAGTGTTTTGCTGACTCGTTCCAATTTTGTAATTACATGGCTTTTTGTATATTTATATTACTGTTCAACAGAGTAGCAGTTTGTAGAAACCTTGGAAGTGCATTGTGCTGTTACCTTGTCCTTTAGGACCATTGAATTATTGTGGGGGTGTATGTTTGCTGAATCTGATTGCGGAGATGCTTATTGGCATTCTTTTCTTTCATTTGTACAAGTAGGCGTTCTGGCACTTGAGCTCTATTTAATGTAAAACCTGGCATAAAAATGAATGGAAGGTGAGGTAATACAGTGTAACCTTAAATGGAGCTAAATCTATGCACTTGGCTACCACCCCAACCTTATTACCCATGCTGAGCCAGCAGTGAGATGCTCTAGACCAGTGGTACTCAACTGGCGGACCGGGGTCCGAATGCGGACCTCTGTGCCAAATTTCTGGCCCCCTGCCCTGACAGCCCTGCACTTAGTTGCTTCTGTGTTGCCATGCACAGCGCTGCCCTGTTACAGATTGGCGATGCAGTTGTTTGTCTCCCTGCACCTAGCATTGCAATATGAAGTACTGCATGGACAAGAAGTGGCATTGCAATGTATAATCCACACCAACCCACCCCAATGCACTGATTTCTATCTATCCAACCCCCCTGACAGCGCCCCGTCCGGACCTTCGCCTCTCACCAGATGCCTGTAAATGGACCTTTACAAGAAGTGGTTGAGTACCCCTGCTCTAGACCAGGAGTTCCCAAAACTTTTTCATAAATTAACACTTTCCATTTGCTAAATATCTCAAGTACTACCTGGGTGGTACGTTTGGGTTGTCAGCACCTAAGACTGTGTTCAAAAACACAACACAAACATACTTTTAATGAGATTATCAAAAATGCGTATGAATGGTTCTCATTACCTTTTAGAGCAGTTTTAAACAGATTATTGTGCAGGCTTATGTTTCCAAAGGAGAATCTGCTCCACAGCTGTCTGCCCATTCAACCATAGCTATATCTGCTTCCTGGGCAGAAAAAACAGGGGCATTTTTATAGAAGAGATCTGTAAAGCAGCAATGTGGTCTTCACCCCACATCTTCCTCAAGTGTTATAGACTAGATATCCTATCTGCAAAGCATCAGGCCTTTGGTAGAAGGGTCTTACTAGCAGCTTCCCACCCCTAAGGTATAATTACTTGCCTAAACTTCTCTGTGGGTCATGATGAAGGGAGAAAATCCCCTTTTAACTTTTTCTATGAATCCTTAAGCACAACCTCTTAATTCCCTCCCTGTCCTATGGTTTTTACTAATGTTACTTGTCTAAATCTGAGGTGGGGAGGATGGGGTGGGGCTTTTAACCTTGTGCTGAAAGATTCATAGAAAAAACATTACCGGTAAGTCTAACAGGGATTTTTTTTCCTCCAGGACCATGCAAAAATGGTCCTACAGCTGCTATTTCTCTTTGAAGCTTTAAGTGTGTGTAAGCACAGCAAACCACAGCTGTCTCTGACCACAACAGATACTCATGACTCAAAAAACTGCGCCATGGCATGCCCTTCCCTGGTCAGAATACATAAGGTATTTACATACAATCAGATTTTCGGGTGCTTTAAAATCGCTTATTTACTGTTCCCAAGGGGGGATGAGGAAGGAGAAACATAGTGTATGCCTGGAGAGGGTTATTTAAAGTATATGAATCACAAAAAATTGGCAGTCCTATTTATGGTGCAGATCAGGTTGAGGTACAGGTCAGTCTGCAGCCTTGTCAAGTACCACCAGAAAGGATCTCTAGTACCACCTGTTGGGAACCCCTGCTTTTGGCTATGTTCTTGTCAGATGGAAAGTGAACCCCCACTCTCCCTGGTAACTATATTCCCTTGAGGGTCTTGATGCATAGACACACTGAACTAAACTACTCATGCTATCAATGAGGCACAGGAAATGGCTATGAAGATATGCTTTACTGGTGCAAAGAATGTGCAGTCATTGCTTGTCCCCCAGCATATATATATTCTAGATATATTTTCACTATCTTTTCACTATCCTAGAAAAGGGGGAAGTTCACTCTGCTGCCACCTGCCCCCCGCTAGGTGCTGATTGTGTAATAGGGGTTTTAAAAATGCCACAAAACGTATGTTACTGGCAAGAGCTGCCTATTCCTCTGCCAAGAGCAGTGCTTCTGCATTCTCTGCTGCTGCCCTGGCTGTGACTGAATGCCTAATCAGCCAGTCAGTGTGCAGCAGCCGCTAATCAGCAGCGGATAGGCTCTCCTTGGATGGTAGCCCGTGTTTTCCATTTTTAATCCCCATATCCTCCTTGGCACCAGGCAGGGGCAGATGTCAGCAGTGACTGGACTACCGTTTTAACTTTGTGTCTCAAAAGTTGTTTTGCATTATTTTTTTTATTGCAAATTCAAGATACAAGATGGTATCAAATAGTATCAAAATGCAATGTAAAGTGTACAAAACATTCAGCACAACTGGCTGTAAAAAGTCACATGTCTCAGTAGTCTTTTTGCTGGTCTCTTAAATGCATGTCCTCTTGATTGCTGTAAGTAGGAAGCAAGTTTAAACCAAAACACGCATTTGTTACAAAAAATGGTGCAGAGAGACATTCTTATTGCGGATGCCCCCATGTGCATTATCGGTGACAAAAGGGGGAAATCTAACCTTTCTCCTCAGTCCTCCAAAGAATTCAACCTCTCTCTGGCCTCTGCAGTTACTCATCTCTTCTTGATTCCCCCAGAGGGCGCTCAGCCAATTCCTTAAAGAGGAACACCACCGTCCCTTTAAAAGACTTGATGGGAGGTGGTTACTTAAAAAGGACCAAAGCCAAGCACCCCTTAAAAGTAGATCAAAGCCAGGATCTCCACTATCTCATGTTAGGTCCCCTTGTGTGGAAACCCTGGCGCACCTTATTTTCTTACCTATCCAACGAGCCCATGGTGCAGGTGCGGCTCTCCTTCAATCAGTTCTTTGGTTCTGCATATTATTATGTGGCTGTAGATGCTAAATGAAATCCTAGCCGCACATCACTTGCATCCTTCGGTTGTGAGACATTCAGTTACGGCGGTTGTTCACAGTTCACTTAGTATGCTTAGCTTGCAGGTGCTCTTCCTTGCCAACTGTATATGTGTGCCTCCCCCTTCCGATTCAGTGTTTCATGCTATGTATATGAATAATTGCAATTCATAATCAAAGCTAGCGCAGAGAGTGGCAGGCTGTGCTTGAGAGCCATTCAGATGGCCCTGCCAAGGGCTTGCTGGGAGTACTGATGCAGCCCAAGCGTCGGGAATCGTGGGATCCTTAACTATACCCAGGGAGAATTGAGAAAGCTGAGCATTCCGATTTAAAATGCCCTGTGCAAAGGGAATCTGTTGGCCCTGGTGTTACTCTGGGGCTGGCCAAAATGGTCCACATTAAATGTTAAACTGATATTCTAAGCATACAGCACGTACTGCTCCCGAATAATCATAACATGTGGGTAATCCTTCCGCCTCAGGCGCCAGGCACTGCAGACATGTAGAAAACAAGCTCCTCCCGGCCCTACATATACTGCAGGACCTCCCACAAATCCCCAGATTTCTCTGCAGTGCTGGAACTGCGAAGACATGAAGTATCACGCTCTCGCAGGCGAGCGGGCCTTATGGCCCAAGGTCCTGTGGGACTATTTCAACCCGTCCTCTTCAGAAGAAATATGCCTCCCAGCCTGGGCTGCACGGGTCGGGTGAAGGTAGGTAGCACCTGGTGTGCTGAATGGAGCAATGCTCCACCGCAGTCCCCCTCCATAGGGTAGGCGGTCAGGCCGATGGTGAGCCTATAGAGGATGCCCCTCCCGCAATTTTGCCCGTGCCCCTCACAATATTAGTCCATGGACACCGTCAGCTTCCTCCCGTAACTCGGTGAAAAGAAGGGGGGGGGTATGTGTGGCAGCCCTAGCGCTATTTCGCCTTTAGACTTCGGTCCCTGAGTTAGGGGGTCAGTGTCGCGTCTCGCTATACAGCGTGTGCTGGCTTTTTTACTAACTATCTGCTGCTCGGCAGCTTCATTCAGCATGACAGCATGAGACTTATACATCCACTCCGTTCTACCTTTTCTGTCGGTTGGAGCTTCGCGCTCTTTGGGGGAGGCGGAGACTCGGCCTGACGCGTATTGCGTCACGGCCTGGCCTGGCTCTCCCCTCGAGGTTCGCTGGTGCCATTTTCTCTATCTTCCCGTGCGCACGTGGTGTGGCTCGTCTCCTCCCTCGGTCATGTAAGTGCCCTCCGGGGCGGTATGATTCTAGGTTTTTTCAATCAGAGCATGGCACTGACTCCTCTCCCCTTGTCACATTGTGTCTTTCAGAAGCCAAGACCTCGTTACCGGCCCCGGCCTAACATATATTACACGGGTCCTCTTTACAAATTCTCCCACATTACTAGCGGGTTGGGGCATCCAGGGTTGCTTATTGCATAATTCCCTGCGTTATACTGCGTAAAAATCACCATATGGAGGCATTTCACAATTATGGAACCGGGGTCCCTCCGGGACGTTACCGGCTGTGTGCAGTGTGTGGCCAGACCCTGGCTGAGGCCGACAGGGCACAGGCATTGCTAACAGAGGATCCTCCCTTCCTCACCCCCGTCTCCCCGCTCCCAAACATCGCTCATGATGAGTCCCACTCCAGCGGGGATGACCTGCAAGAGGTGCCGAGAGCGTTGCCCACGGCGAAGCAGGTGCTCTCTGGATTGGCGGAGCGTATGGGCCCCTGGTAAAAAGCGGTCCCTGACGCCCCCAGGTTCTCCGGTTCCTAACGATACCGATGATTCTGCTGATATGCACGACCCTGACCCTTCTGAGGAAGCTGAGCTATTCTCAGACTCGGGCTCCTCCCATGGGATGCCCGTGGGCCGTGAGGAATCCGAGCCTGGCTCCTGGGGTCTGTGTGATACGGATGAAATCCTGATCAAAATCTTTGAGGTCTTGTCAATCTCCCCCCCCGAGGAGATTCCCAAGCCTAAAAAGGAGACCTTCCATACAGCGCCGCCGCGCTTGGAGTTCCTAGAACAGGAACATTTCCAGAATATTATATCCTAGGAATGGGAATCGCCTGGTAAGCTGAAAGGGATTCCAGGGGTCTGGGAATGGAAGTACCCTTTTTCCCCTGATGTGGTCAATTTATGGTCAGCTCCCCTGGTGGTGGACGCGCTGGTTATAGGGGTCACAAACCCCCCTTTTATGACTGCCCCCTTTTATCGTACCCTTCGGGATGCTGAGGACCGGCGCATTGACAGACTGGCATCACACGCCTTCTCGTGTGCTGGGACGGCCCTGCGCCCGGTTTGTGCCACGGCCATCACTGCGGCGGCTGCCAGGACTCTTGTCAGAAAGATACTGGATCACCGCCCTGAGGATCTTCCTTGGGGGGTGTTTAGTGCCCTATCAGACTGCGAAGCCTTTGTGAAGTTTATTCTATCGGCACTGGATGACACCATTAAGATGTGGACCTTTTCGGCAAAAAGGCTATAGCACCCTCCCGCAGAAGGCCGCTCCGGCCTCCACGAGGCAGGGTCACCCCTCCACCCCCCTACGTCAGTGTTAAACGTGAATCTGAGGTGTGTTTCCAGTTGTTCGGCGTGGATTTCCAGCATGGCGCGGGCAGACAGCGCCCTGGGCCTTCTGGAAGGACCAAGTCCAAATCTGCCAAAACCTTGCAAGCATGAAGGGGCGCCCTCGCCCCTTTGGGCGAGGGGGCGAGTGCACAGCTGGCTCACATCCAGGAATATGCCTTCTCCTTATGGCGGTTCCGGGATGTAGCCCTCCTGGGCTCAGGATGGGTTCTCGCTGGCGGTCCCCCCCTCAGTTTCCTGTCAGGGCGTTTGTAGCCCCTGCTCTCCCTTCTGAACCTGGCGCAGGCCGGACTAGGGCCTGCAGTGTTGGGCGCGCCTTGGCAATTGCCTTGACGGGATGGGGCCATGGCCCCTATACATTTTTTCCATCCTCCCCCCTCATCAGTACGAGGTAGTCTGGACCCCATGCGCCTATGGCAGGCTTAGCTATTCTACCCTTGCAAGTAATCCATATATGACATATCTGTCTTGGGCCACGGCCCCCCGCGCGCGCGCGGGGGGGGTTCGGCCTCTTGCTAGGCTCTAGCACTTCTCAGCTTCTCTGGGGTCTGCGGCACGCCTTAGACTATTCTAGTCAGTGTCACAGGATCAACCCTGCAGCTTGAGGAGCTGCAGGGGCCTCCCTTCGTGCCCAGGCTACTAGCCTGGCGGGTATGGGGATACGCCTGAGGTGGGGCTTCGGCGTTGGGACCTACCGGACAAAGTGGGTCGGTTGGCCGACAGTGTCCCCTGGAAACTACTGGATGGTTGCTTAAACTTCCCATCCCTTCGCCGTCACTTATTCACTATTCCCCGTCCTGGGAAATCGGTTCAGGCTTGCTGCCTTCTTCTCTGGCATTAGGGGACCCCTGGTTACGGGGGCTCTGCCCTCCTTTACTTGCACCCTACCTTCACCAAGCGGGATGGCAGCTGGCGGGTCTGTCGGTGGCGCATCAAGATGTCATTTATATACCGAGCCCTCGGGCTCTTCGGCGCAGTAGGTTACTAAACCTTCATATGTCCCAGCACCCCGGTGCTTGGTCTGTGCTCATGCCTTCTTGGTAAGCTGGTTCCTCTGGAACTTCCCATTGGCAAGGGCCCCGTCAGGGGGGCACCTCCCTTCCTTGCTAGCATCTCCTAGAGTATGGCCCCCCTGGGTGCCAGTCTAGCAGGTTTGGAAAGGGAGAGCCAAATCTCTCCCACGAACCACGGGGTTCTAGGTTGGGCCCTTAGAGGGTCCATCTTATCTGCTGGGCTCGCTGAAACGGTGGCCCCCTTTGATTCTATATGGCGGCCTCCCCCTCCTTTAGGACCGGTCGGTTCATGAGGGATTCCTGGCCTGTTGTAAGACGATGGCATGTTGGTAATGCTGGTTTAAAGATTGTGACAGGTTGCTACCTCTGGAGGGTCCCTGGCCTGGGTGGGGTTCTACCCCCCCCTGCTTCTCAGCGGTATTCGCTTCTATGGTTGCCCTTAGCGGCAGGTTTTTCCATCCCGGGTTGCCCAGGGAGCCTAGAGTGGCTCTGAGGGGTCTCCCTTCTGACACAGGGCCTCTGCCCTTGTCCCTACGGTCCCAGGATATTCTGGTTCCTGTTGGCGGGCCTGAGTATCTAGGCTTAGCCTTATTTCATATGCCTTCTTTTCACCAACCTACCTTTGGGCTCTGCGCACGGCTGGCCGGATAGTGAGTCCCATGGGATCTATGGCCTAGGCGGCCTTGGGAGTAATGGCTCGCAGACGCCTCTGCCGAGGGCTGCGAAATTGTGATATCCCAGTTGGGGTGCGGTCCTGTCCTTATCAGGTCTCTTCCTGTTTCCAATCAAGGGCCTCCTGTCTGGGGGTTGATTGCTAATTCCCCTTGGGGGCGGGCCTCATCTTCTGGGTGACCTAGTATGAGTGGAGGTTTGGGGGCTAGCTCTCCAGCTTCCCTTTATTCCACCTATAATGGCTTGGTGGTTCCCATATTGACTGGCAGGGGCCTTAGTCTCTCCCCTGTGAGGCATTATCGGACCCCAGGGCCTTAAACTGGGGTTGGCTCCCCATCTGGGGACTCTGATGGTGTAGGCCTGTTTTGGCCTTTTCTACAGGAGTCTGGTTCTGTCACCCTTGTAGAGTATTCTCTTTGGTTAGCTTAACGGCTCCTCCCCAGTAGTTCCATAAGTCCCTGTGGGGAACAAACCTTTCATCCTGTTACCCTGCGGACTTCCTGGGGATACTGCTTGGATACGGTATCGGCTGCCCTGGAGGCCAGACCACTCTTCTGGGGCCTCCTGACTCTGTCAGACTTGGGCCTGGGACGATGGTTCTGGCTAATTATTCCCGGACGCTATGTATACTCATATATACATGTACGGCTATATGCGGCTACAGGTACCCCATGCCTGGGGGTGTTTCCCTTTATCCTGGGCTTCTGGCTCAGGTGGTCTGCTGGACCCTTGGTTCAGACCCTTTTGTATAGCCATGGGCTGATTACTTATATACTAATTGTGAGGGTCTACATACCTCTTCAGGTTTTTGCACTTCTTCCCATGCTGGCCTCCTTGGCCTTTGGGGGACTGCTGTTCTTGGAATGCGCCTGATATCCATTCCAGCGCCTTGGAGCACTCCTTCTGGATGTTCTCTGATCCTGGGGAAGCCTTGGCTTCCTGGTAATTAAGGGTTTGTATTCCCGCCTTGGTCGGGTGCCCTGTTTTTGTTCCCCTTGAGGGTGTTACAAGAGTTGCCACATGGCTTACTTGCCTGTGAGCTGGTTGGGTCACTACACTGACCTATGTTCCTTCAGGGGAGCGTTTCTTCCCCGTTATTGTTTACTCTGTTATCATGGGTGCTTGGGTATCACGTTCCCTTCAGCACCAGGGTTTTGTTTCTCTGTTAGTTCAATTACTTGCCTTATGGCCTGTCTCTGTTCATACCTGCTTGGTTCTGTTATGAGACTGATGTTGGAGCCTATGCTCTTGTCATGCCTGTTGCAAGTTTTGCAGGTGACAGCGCCTTCACTGTCCGCTGTGCCTTGCTTTTTCTGGGGATCCCACCCTGCTTATGGACACTGCTATTGGATGTCCCACATGTTATGACTATTCGGGAGCAGGACGTGCTGTATGCTTAGAATAATACAACTCTGAAGTACTCACCTGTAGAGTTGATATTATACGCATACAGCGCGTCCTGCTCCACCCCACCCTGGTTTCACTAATTCTGGATCCCCTGTATGGTGATTATTATCATTCAGACATTGCTACCAGTTATTCTGGGTGGTTGGTTCCTTCTGGCCTCTCTTCTCACTGCTTTTCAATGCTGGGGATTTGTGGGAGGTCCTGCAGTATATGTAGGGCCGGGAGGAGCTTGTTTTCTACATGTCTGCAGTGCACGGCGCCGGAGGTGGAGGACTACCCACATGTTATGACTATTCGGGAGCAGGACGTGCTGTATGCGTATAATAAAAACTCTACAGGTGAGTACTTCAGAGTTGTATTTTTAGACCCAGGTTTAGGTTGCTCAAGAACTTTTTTTGTTAGCCCTCTAACTCGCTAACCGACAGGACGCCCAGGTTCTCTGGCTTAGACCCAGAATTATAGTAATAAGTATTGCTTTCTGTTGGGCTGAGGGGAAGGCCACAATGTTTGAAATGCTTAGGGCAAGTCTACCCCGCATGTGGCACAGCTAAATGGCAGTTTAATTTTTTTTTTTATCCAAGCCATGTATTTGGTGGGGTTGTTGCTTTATAATAGGAATAATACTGACCAAGGTTTGCCCTCCAGCTTTACTTTAGACATTCTTTTAATTAATCTTACTGTATGTGATTTGTTCACCACTTTCTATTCTGGAGTCTTTTGTATAAATTTAGCCAACCATTTCTCAGAAACACACATCTATGGTATGTAGCTGAATTACTTCAGTTCCAGCTTTTCTGTTGATGCAGATTTTTGCTTTTTCAAGGACGTCCTCCAGTTTCTGGAATGAAAAATCAATACTTACTATTTAAAGTGTACCAACACCCAGGGGGGATCAGCCCGGGAATCTATAAGATTCCTGGGCCGATCAGATCCCTCCCCGCGGGGCATCCCGATTTCGGATGTGAAACCCCGCAGGACGCCCACAAACCTTACCTTATCCCCGTTCCAACGGCGCATGCGCAAGCCATGGCCGCATCTCATGCTTCTCTCTAGCAGGGCGTGCACGCCGGGTGTTTGTGAATGGCCGGCGCGGGCGCAATCCCTGTTAGAGGGAAGCGCGAGATGCGGCCTCCAGCGTGCTCAGATCCGCTGTGGTGGTCCGTCGCTTGTCCATACATACCACAGCGGCTTTGAGCGCTCTGATTGGACTAGCGCTCGCGTAGGAGCGGGGTGAGGTGAGTTTTTTTAGGGTGATCTGGGGGGTTTCACGCAGCGGGGCACCCCCGATCGGGGATAGTGAAAATCCTGGGTGTTGGTCCACTTAAAGTGAATGATGTGAAGGCGTATGTGTATGCATGTGAATTCAAGATACTACTCAGTCTGTATGTTTGTTTTGCTGGCTCAGTGTGACTCTCAACTACTTCTAATGAGCCACCTGGATTAATTTACTCAAGTGAGTCTGTGTGGCATGAATGATCCTTCATGGATATTCATAATTGGAATCAGTTACTCCACACATGCTCAACCTGCGGCCCAGGGGGCATATGTGGCCTCAGAGCCACCGGATGTGGCCCCTGACCTGTGAAGAATGTGGAAGGGTAAATAGAACTGACGTGTAAAGGTAGTTAACTAGGGGTACAGTAAGAATGGGCAATTGCACAGAGTGTGATGCATTGGCAGATGGAGGTAACGATGGCTTTGAGGAACACAGTGACAATGATTGTACAAAATCACCCCTGGGTGAAATATTTGGCAGAATAATTTGGTAAATGTTTTTCTGGATGGGTTGACTGGGAACATAGTTAATATGTGAAACTGATGGGGGAGGGATATAAATAAGGGATATTCAGAGAGTTAATGTATTGCTTGTATGTGGGGATTGTTGCATATGAATGTAGGGGTAGTGGTGAAAGGACATCCGACTGGGGTTTGTGGAGTATCCTGGGGCATCCTGATTGTTGTGAAAAATCTTCATTATGCTACTCCAAATGAAAACAATCTGAGCTTCAGATTATAACCTAGAATAAGATTTTGGGGGGAAAAAAATCTCATGGTCGTGTAAAAAAAAATCACTGTTGCTAAATGACAGCTAGGAAAACAATGAAAGGCAAGTGTACTTTTTTACTCGTAAGAAATGTAAAGAACGTCTTACTCCTTTTTACACTGTAGTAAAAAGAGCCATTGACTTTCATTGTCTTTTATATGGTATTTCAGCAACTGTGACATTCTCAGGCTTTTTTTTTCTTATAAAATTGAAATGTTTTTGTCAACTTATTCAGTCAAGATCAAAAAAGGCTTTTATTCCGGAAACCTAATCTGCATCCACCTATATTTTACCCAAGCCTGATTTGCTCCATACACCAATACAAAACCTCTTCAAAAGGTGCTGGAAATTATTTATATATTTATAATCCGCACAATAGGAAGCTGCGGGCTACTGGCCGGTGACTTCAGTCACTGACCCAAGTCCGCAGATTTCGACCCGCACCTCTGTTTATTGGCATGAAGGATTGTGGGATATGTACGCCTCTCCAGTGCAGCAAAATGGTGGCAAATTACCAGAATGGCCGGACGGGTGAGTAAGCGGCAGATCATTGATAAGCATGCAGCAGTTTGCATGCGTTTCAATTATGACTTTTTTTCCTCCTTTCATTTAGCGCTTTCGGCTTGCTTGAAATTTTGAATGATCAGTTGGGCATTACCATTTTATCCACATTTCGATACTTAAAGGTTTAACCTTGAAACTGTGGGCTGCTGACTACAAAAAAACTTGCCAACAAAAGCACAAATTGGCTCGAAATGTCTTTTGGCTGCTAAACTGGCAGTGTGACTCATCCATCCAGACACAAGTTGTGCCGCGCCACATACCCAATATAGATATAAAGTGCAATGGCAAGTCCCTGAAATTCTTGCTTTAGTTTGAGTGCCAGAACGCTCAGCCTTTGGCAGGGTGTGACCAGAAGTGCTTTTTATGTTGATCAATGCAGCGCAAACAGAATCCAAGTACAGCCAGTGCTCACTTTAGGACTTTCCTTCCAATACTGATATATTAAAACTGTCAAAAGTTGTTCTGGGCAACTGGCCTCCTTACGATTACCTTTGTCATATCTGACCATCTTGAAAAAAAAGTTTTTGTGTTGAATTTTTGCCACATGCACCAAAGCCTCTAGCTGTCATCCTGAGCTTTCCTAGCAATAAATTCACTAAGTATGCAGCATGTCCTGCTCCAGATAATGATTCATAACAGTTGGGATTACCTCCGCCAGAGGGCGCTTGACTGCAGAGATGGCAAAAAGAGGCCCTTCCCGGTCCCATATATACTCGGGACTTCCCACAAATTCCCCAGTTCCTTCTCTGCAGTCGGCTGCGAAGTTCAGAAGATGGCTTCTCTTCTCGCAGGTGAGCCGGGCTTAGCAGCCCTTGGCCCTGTAGGACTATTTCCACCCGTTCCACCTTTTTCTTATGCCTCCCAGCTTTGGCTGCGCTGGTCGGGTGATGGTAGGCGGCACCTACCACTGGTGCTCTGTTACGGAGCTTGGCTCCGGCCACAATCCCCCACCAAAGGGTAGGCGTGCAGGTTATGGTGAACCTGAAGTGGGATGCCTCGTCCGCCTTTGCCCTCCCATGCCCTGGTCTTTAGTGGGACCCCTTAAGGTTCTTCCATTATCTCCCCTCTCTCCTTGTTCTTTCGAATTTGCCGCCGCTGACACGTGCGCCCTGTGGCGTCCGCAGTCAGCGGCGGCATCATTATACATTTTTCCGGCCTTCCTGTTGGCTGCTGATGCACGCCAATTGCGCGCTCTGCAGAGGGGCCGTGGCCTATCGGGGGCACGTTCCGCGGCGTCTCCTCATGCGGCCTGCCCCTCGAGGTCCCTCCAGTGCCATATTGCCTTCCTCCTGGAGTGTCTGCTGGCTCCCTGACGTGGTCTGTGAGTGCCCTTGCGGGCTTTGTTTGCTATCCTTTGATCACTGTTGTGCTTATGGGTACTTTTTATTATGTCTTTCAGATGGGGGAACACTGTATTAAAGAGGTTTCTCCCGGTCCTGGCCCCTCTATTAGTTTCCTTTAACTTTATTAGAGGCCAAAATTGTTAAATCCTCCCACTTCCTTGTGGACATTTGCAGCATCCCGGGTTGCTTATACGGCGTAATTCCTACTGGCCAGTTGTGCCACCTTAATCACCATATGGAGGCTTCACAGGATATTCTGCTTGGGGTCCCCTCGGGACAAGCCCGGCTGTATGTAGTGTGGGGCATCCCCTGTGAGTGATGTGCGGGTCTGTGTACCCTGCGCCCAGCAGGCGCTTGCGCTGCATTCTGGGCTCTCTGTGACTGGGCCTTTGCCAACTATGCCCTCACCCACTCCCCCTCACCTGATTTTGACTCCCAGTGAGCTTAATACTAGTGGGGAGTCTCAGCCTGACGTGTCTTCCAGGTTGGCTAACATTGAGAGGCTGATTGCTAGCTCTGCGGCCCGTAAGGCCCCGGCTAAAAGGCGGCATGTGGCGCCGGGTGCGTCTGCCTTTCCTATGGAGACGGAGAATATTCTTAGTATACAGTACGTCCTGCTCCAAATATAATACTTACACTTGGGTTATCCTCCACCAGATGGCGCTGTACTGCAGAGACATGTAAAACAGGCTCCTCCCGGCCCCTCAAATACCCGGGGACCTCCCACAAATCCCCAGATTTCTCTGCAGTGCCGACTGCGAAGACATGAAGTATCACTCTCTCGCAGGTGAGCGGGGCTATTGCAGCCTGCGGCCCTGTTGGACTATTCCCACCCGTCCTCTTGCGATGTGCCTCCCAGCCTGGGCTGCGCTGGTCGGGTGAAGGTAGGCAGCACCATGTGTGCTTATGGAGCCATGCTCCACCGCAGTCCCCCACCAAAGGGTAGGCAGTTTAGGCTGATGGTGAGCCTCTATGGGGTGCCCCTCCCGCATTATGGCCCATGCCCCGTGTAGCGGTGGACCCTGTGCAAAGGGGCGCCATCCTCCCTCGAAAGGGGGGTGTGGCGGTCTCAGTGTACTGTGAGTACACGCTTATGGCCTTAGTATTGCCCTTGACTTGCAACTGGGTGTCAGAGCCGCGCTGCTTGCTTTTTATAGTTTCTGCTGCCGCCGAGCGCGTTTTTTTTTTTTTTTTTTTCTTTCTTTCTTTCTTTTACTGAATGTGCTGCGCCGGGCGGCGTCTCCATTGGCAAATCGCTTGCTACGTGTGTCATATGCTTCTCTTGTCAAGATTTGACTGCTGCCTTAGAGCTTCGCGCTCTTCGGGGGGGGGGCGGGGACCTGGCTTGGCGTGCTCCGCGTCACGGCCCGCTCTGGCCCGCCCTTCAAGGTTCGCTTGGCGCCATTTTGATGATCTGCGTGCGTGGTAACGGTCCCCCCTCCTCCTTTGATCTGTAAGTGCCCTCGCAGGCGATTTTCATTATTATTTTTATTACTGCCCTTTGCTCTGACATCCCTTATTCCCATTGTGTCTTTCAGACGCTTAACGACTCCAGTAGCTTCTCCCGGCCTGGTGTAAATTATAGCGGGCTTGTGAAATTCTTCCACATTCCTAGTGGGTCTTTGGGGCATCCAGGGTTGCCTATTGCGTAAATCCCTGCTGGCATATTTTGCCTCGATAATCACCATATGGAGGCATCTCAGAATTATGTGACCGGGGTCCCTCTGGGACATGACCGGCTATGTATAGCATGTGGACATCCCCATGCTGATGCTGACAGAGCACGGGTCTGCGGGCCCTGTGCTGAACAAGCCCTGGCCCTGCAATCAGGTTTGCCAGTGGCTGCACCTCGTTTCAATTCACCTGTCTCCCCATGCTTAAATCTCACTCCTGCTGAGTCGCATACGAGTGGGGATGGCCAGCCTGTTGTGCCGCCCAGACTGCCTACGGCTGATCAGATTATTACGAGGTTGTCAGAGCGCTTGGGCCCTGGTATAAAGCGGCACCTGACGCCTTCTGTTTCTCTTTTTTTCCTATGGGAACTGAGGAGTTTACTACTCCGCGTGTCTTTACCCCTTCTGATGAAGGAGAGCTGTTCTCTGACTCAGGCTCATCTGATGAGAGGCAGAGGAGTCATGATGATCCTGGCCCTGAATCCTGGGGCCAGTGTGACACTGACGAATTGTTGATTAAGGTCTTTGAGGTCCTGTCTATCTCTCTCCCTGGTGAGGCTCCCAAGCCTAGAGGGGAGAGTTTCCATACAGTGACTCCGCGCTTGGAATTTCTGGAGCAGGATCATTTCCAGGCTCTTGTATTCAAGGAATGGGGATGCCCTAGTAAACTTCCAGGAGTCCCAGGGGACTGGGATTGGAAATACCCTTTTCCCCCTGAGGTGGTTAATTGTTGGTCATCACCTCCCGTGGTGGATGCACCGATCATAGGGGTTCCTAACTCCCCCTTTATCGCAGCCCCTGCTTATAGTACCCTTCGGGATGCTGAGGACCGGCGCATTGATAGGCTGGCTTCACACGCCTTTTCTTGTGCAGGAACGGCGCTGCGCCCGGTCTGTGCCGCGGCCATTACTGCAGTGGCCGCTAGAACCCTCATCCGAAAGATGCTTGATCACCCTGAGGATCTTCCCTGGCAGGTGTTTAATGCACTCTCCAGTTGTGATGTATTTGTAAAATGTATCCTTTTAGCGCTGGATGACACCATTAGAATGTGTGCAAGGACCTCTGCCCTTGTGGCTATACGTCGCTTGGTCTGGCTGCGTCAGTGGGGTGCTGATGATGATGCTAAAAGGACTCTGGCTGGGCTTCCTTTTAGAGGAAAACGCCTGTTTGGGGCCCGTCTAGACCTGTTTGGTAAAAAGGGCAAATCTCCCCAACGCAGGCGGCCGTCTCGCCCCCTCGGGGCAGGGGCACCCCTCCCCCTCCCTACCACAGGGTTAAACAAGAACCAGGGGTGTCCTCCCTGGGGGCTCGTGCAGACTCTTGTCCCAGGAGCCGCAAACTACGCCCTGGCCCCTCCGGCGGGGCTAAGCCTAAATCTTCCACCAAACCCCCTCAGGCATGATGGGGCGCCCTCGCCCGCCTGGGTGAGGGGATGACTGTGGCGCCTTGCTTCTGTCAGGAGGCATCACGCCTCCTTCTGGTGTCTTTGGGGGCAGTGTCCTCCGGATTCAGGATGGAGCTTGCTGCGCAGCCTCCCTCAAGTTTATCAGGGTACTCCGGGTCCCCTGCCTCTGTTCAGGTGCTGGCGCAGGCCATGCAAGGCCTGTGGCGTCTGGGGGTCACTTGCAGGTCGCCCTTAACAGGCAGAGGCAGGGGCAGCTACACTAACCTTTCCACAGTTCCCCAAAAGGATGGGTCAGTCTGGACCATTCTAGATTCACAGATTTTGGTGACCTATCAATTGCAGGCAGTTCCTGCATGGAGGTTCTTAGCTGGGCCATTAGCTCCCTGTGCCCTGGGGGCTTCTTGCCATCTGTGGAGATCAAGATGCTGATTTTTGCATCCCTGTGTCTTCTGGACACCGAGGCTTCAGGTTCGCGTTGGAATTCCAACACTGATAATTGTGGCCTTGTGATATGGCCTCTCTTCAGCTCTCGGAGTGCTCTCCAAGGGGCTGACGGGGGCAATGTCTCTGATGAGACCAAGGGGCGTCCGTGCGTTGACCTACCTGGACGTCCTTCTCCCCTTCTAAGCTCTGTGTCAGGCTGAGTTGAAGACTGGACTGGTGGTGTCTATTGGGAGTCATTGGGATGGGTGATTATTCACCCCTAGTCCTCATTGTCCTCTTAATTGGTAACTCCATTCCTAGGACTGAATTTGGATACGGTTCAGGCTACAACCTCACTGCCTCAGCAACATATTGGACATTCTGGTTGCATGGGCTCCGTCTCTCATAGCTGTCCCTGTTCCTTCGCCAGGCAGAGACGCAGCTGGTGGGCCGTTGGTGGTTTGCTCAGAAGAGGTCCCTTATGCTCAGTCCCCCTTGGGTCCTCTGCAACTTCTATTGTCAGTACAGGTCAGGGATCCAGCATCCCTGGAGCAGGGTCTGTGTGCCTCCCCCCTGGCAAGGAGATCCCTCTTGGAGCGGTTTAACTCGGGAACCTGTCTGGGGGCAGCCCCTTCTTGCCCCTTCCCGGGGATGGCCACTATGGATGTCTGTCCATCAGGTTGATGTGGGGGGGGGGGGGTTCCCCTGAAAACACCCTGCGGTTCCGGGGGAGGTGAGGCCTTTTGGAGGTCCATACACCTATCAAATTGTTGAAAACGCTCGGTCTGTCTGATGACAGTGGCTACTTTAATCATCTGTGTGGTACCTGGAGCAGGATGGTTCTTCAGGAAGGTATCTGGTCCTGATTTGGAGGACTATGTCCCATGCTTGTCAGTGGTATTCGATCCGGTGGGGATCCCTCTGCGACAGGAGGTACTAATCCTTGTATCACCATGAGATCCAACCAGTATGGATCTGTTTGTACCCCCTTACTATCACAAGCTCTCGGCCACTCTTTTTTTTTTTTTTTCCCCGTCTCAGGATAAAGATGGCTATGGTCCTGATGCCTTGGTATCTTCAGGGCAGGACATTCGGTTTTGTATATCTTTTCTCCATTCCCCTTGCTGGGCAGGGTTCTTGCGAGATTGCTCTGGAAGGGGGGACCAGTGATTCTATTGGCCCTTGGGTGGCCTAGTGGAATGTGGCTCGCAGACGTGGTACTGAGGACAGTAGTTCTGTACTTTCTGCCAGGAGTGCCAGCTCTGCTCACTCGGGCACCTTGCGTCACCCCAATCTACAGATTCTGGCCTAGATGGCCTGACTGCTGGATCGTCCTTCTTGTGGAAACAAGCTTATCTGTCTCGGTGATTGAGACTGTGGGAAGACTAGGAGCAACCTTCTTTTTCTTCCATCTTTTATAGGGTATGGAGTACCCATATTGATTGGCGTGAGTCTAAGTCTCTTCCCTGTCGGGCGTTCTCTGTTCCCAGGGTTCTAGAGTTATTTCAGCATGGGTTGGAGTTGGTTCTCCATCTCAGCATTCTGAATGGTCCGTTTCTACCCTGTCTTCCTTCCTTAGAAGTTTTGGCTTGGTCTTCCTTGTTAAGACCTTATTCAAGGGGTTGCTTGTGTGCGTCCCCCCGTGATCCTATGGTCCCTGTTTGAGTTTTGAATTGATTCTGTCTGCCTTGAGGGGCGTTCCCTTTGGACCTATTTAGGAGGCTGCCTGGCTGTTCTTCCTCGAGGTTGTCCCTCTGGTGGCTGTTACTTCAGTCAGGCGTGTAGCTGTGTGGGCTGCTCTGTCTATTTAGCCCCCGTTCTTTGAATTACACCAGGCAAGGGTGGTGCTCCGCCTTAAGCTGGACCTTCTGCCTGAGGTGGTGTCTTATATACTTGATTCAAGATGTTATTTTTTCCTTCTGGGCCTTTTTCCTAGCAAGCTGAGGAAATGGTTCTGCATTCCTTGATCAGGGGCTAGGAGTGTTTTCCTTGATAGCCTCGGTGCCCTTTAGGAGATCTGAGGCTCCTTTGGGCCTACGGGCAATTCCATCCTGTATGTGCCTGATCTCGGGGGGTTTGGGGTCTTGGGCCTGGTCTTTATTGGATGGGATGGTTCCTTCTGGTTCTAGGAGAAGTTCGGCTTCTGCCAAGGATTCTTTTAGCTTTTGGACTTGTCAGGCTGTTACTCAGGCCTATTCCACTATCGGGAAGAATCTTCCTTTTCGCTTTACTTTTTATTCTACTTGAGTCTTTGGTGCCTTTGGGCTTTTCAGCGCCCGGCTTCTGTTGAATAAGGTTTGCTAGACCGCTACTTGGTCTTCTGTTAATACCTTTTCAAAGTTTTACAAGGTTGACGTTAGGGCCTCAGCTCTTGCTGTCTCGGCCGCTAGGTTTTGCAGGTGACAGTGCTTTTTAAACTGTCTGCTGTTGCCTTTTTTGTTGGGGATCCCACCCTGCTTATGGACACTGCTATTGGATGTCCCAAGTGTAAGTATTATATTTGGAGCAGGACGTACTGTATACTAAGAATAATACAATTCTGTGAAATACTCACCTGTAGAATTGGTATTTTGAGTATACAGTACGTCCTGCTCCATCCCACCCTGGTTTTTGCATTATTCTGGATCCCCTGTATGGTGATTGTTATCATTGTTATAGTTACCAGTTTTGGTGGTTAAATTCTCCCAGCTTCTTGTTCACTGCTTTTCAATGCTGGGGATTTGTGGGAGGTCCCCGGGTATTTGAGGGCCCGGAGGAGCCTGTTTTGCATGTCTCTGCAGTGCAGCGCCATCTGGCGGAGGATAACCCAAGTGTAAGTATTATATTTGGAGCAGGACGTACTGTATACTCATAATACCAATTCTACAGGTGAGTATTTCACAGAATTGTATTTTTCTTGATTTGTCTGACTATACCCCACTTGAGGAGAGGGTATTGTTCTCTGACTCTGAGTTGTCTGATGATCAGCATTTCAGTGCTGCTGACTATGGCACTGATCGTTGGGATGCTGATGATACCAATAGAATGTTAACTCAGATTTTTGATGTGCTTTCCATCTCCCTTCCTGCTGCGGCTCCCAAGTTACAGGCGGAACTTTTCAGTACTGCTAAACCACGTCTGGAATTTCCAGAACAGGTCCATTTCAATAATTTTGTTCTCAATGAATGGGAGCGTCCCGGCGGCTCCCGGGAATCCCCAAGGGCTGGGATAAAAGGTACCCTTTTCCCGCTGATGTGGTTAAATGTTGGTCAACCCCTCCAGAGGTGGATGCTCCAGTATTGGGGTTGTCCAACACTTCTGTGGTCCATTCACCTGATTCCACTACTCTTAACGATAGTGAGGACCGGCGCATTGATCAGCTGGCTTCATATGCCTTTGCCTGTGTGGGTTCTGCCTTGCGCCCTGTCTGTGCTTCTGCTATTTCTGCTGTTGCTATCAGGTCTCTCCTCAAGGGCCTGTTGGAAGGCGCTCCTGATGATACTGTTAGTACTGAACTCAGGGCCTTGTCACGGTGTGAAATGTTCATTGCATATGTCCTTTCTGCCTTAGATGACACCATTAGGATGTGAAGTAGAACCTCTGCATTGGTGGTTGCCATACGCCACTCTGTTTGGCTGCGCCAGTGGGCAGCTGATAACGCTGCTAAAAAGGCCCTCACGGGACTCTCTTTAAGGGGCTGCGCTTATTAGGTGATCGCTTGGACCTGTTTGCCAAGGGGGGTAAGTTGCCTCAATGTAAGAAGCAGTTGCGGCCCGTTCGGGGGCCTTTGCTCCCTCCTACCGCGGAGCCAGGCCCGGGAGAGGGGTCTCCTTTGCAGGCTCTAGGGGAGACTTCTGGGGCAGAGGTCGTGCCCGCTCCGGATCTTCCTGGGGGTCCAAGCCATAATCTGTTGCCAAGCCTCCTCAGTCATGAAGGGGAGCCCTCACCCATCTGGGTGGGGGGGCGGCTGCGGCTCTTCGCTCATGTCTGGGGACAACAGGTCTCAGACAGGTGGATTCTGGAGGTTGTATCCTCCGGCTACAAGCTAGAGTTCGCTGCATTGCCACCTCCAAGATTTCTCCATTCTCGGATTCCTCTAGACCCCTCAGCAGCTCATGGGCTGTTTCTGGCGGTGCAAAATCTACTGGGCTTGGGGTCATCTGTCAGGTCCCTCCTGTGGAAAGAGGTTGGTTTTTTTATTCCAACCTGTTCACAGTTCCCAAAAGGGATGGGTCAGTCAGACCCATTCTGGACTTAAAGCTGCTCAACAAGTTCATCAGGACCAGGCACTTTCGCATGGAGACCCTGCGCTCCGCGATCAGTTCGTTGCGCCCGGAAGACTTCATGACCTCCATAGACATCAAAGATGCTTACCTTCATGTTCCAGTCTTCCCAGGGCATCAGAGATTCCTCAGGTTCGCGCTGGTGGACCAGCACTACCAATTTGTGGCACTGCCCTTCGGTCTCACTTCAGCACCCAGGGTCGTCTTCAAGGTGCTGGCGGGTGTCATGGCTCTCATTAGGGCTCAGGGCATTCGCATTCTTCCCTATCTGGACAACCTTCTCATCACTTCTCAGTCCTTCCAGCAGGCGGTATTGGATACCCAGCGGGTGGTGACAGTTCTGGAGTCATTCGGCTGGGTGATCAATCACCCCAAATCTTCCCTATCCCAGTCTCTGGTGACTTCCTTCCTGGCCATGAATCTGGATACTGTTTAGGCCAGGATCTTTCTTCCTCAGCAGAAGGTGGACTCTCGGCAAGCTCTGGTTCACTCCCTGCTGTCATGCCCTCATCCCTCCATTCGGCAGGGGATGCAGCTTGTGGAGCAGATGGTGTCCTGCTTCGAGGCGATTCCATATGCGCAGTTTCACATAAGACCACTTCAACTCCATCTCCTACCAGTCTGGGACAAGAGTCCCCTGTCTCTGGATCAGGCCTTCGTTCTGTCCCCTCTGGTCCGGCAGTCCCTCTTGTGGTGGCTGGACTCGAGGAACCTGTCGGGGGGGGGGGGGGGGGCAGATCCTTCCTGGCCCCCTGTTGGGAGACAGTCAATATGGATGCCAGCCTGTCAGGTTGGGGGTGGCTTCTGGAAGTCTCTACAATTCCAGGGGCTGTGGGGCCCTCATGCTCCTATCAACATGGAACTGAGGGCGGTTCGTTTGGTTCTGGCCCAATTGACTCCTCACCTGCGGGGTCTGCCGGTCCAAGTTCGCTCAGACAACCAGACGGCGGTTGCTTACATCAATCATCAGGGAGGGACTCGGAGCAAGGGTGCCTTCAAGGAGGTGTCCATGATTCTGTCCTGGGCGGAGGACAATGTCCCTTGCATTTCAGCGGTGTACATTCTGGGGGTGGAGAATCTGGAGGCAGATTTTCTGAGCAGGGGGACTTCTCGCCTGGGGGAATGGTCTCTCAACAGTGAGGCCTTCCTATCCCTGTGTCACCGTTTGGGGGGGGTTCCGGAAGTGGACCTGTTTGCATCCCGCCACAATCACAAGCTCCCAGTCTTTGTCTCTCTGTCCCAGGATCCCCTGGCCCTTGCGGTGGATGCTCTGACTCCTGGCAGGGTTTCCGTCTCCTGTATCTTTTTTCCTCCATTCCCTCTGCTGGGCAGGGTTCTGCGCAAGCTGGCTCAGGAAAGAGTGCCAGCAATCCTGGTGGCCCCTTGTTGGCCAAGACAGGTGTGGTTCGCAGATATCAGCTGGCAGTAGATCAGTACCCTCTGCCCCTGGTGCCGGATCTTCTCCCTCAAGGGCGGCTATGCCATCCCAATTTACAAACGCTGGCTTTGATGGCCTGGCTGCTGAAACCTCCATCTTAAGGGATGAGGGGCTTTCTGATTCTGTGGTTAATACTCTGATCGGGGCTAGGAAGAAGTCTTCTTCTACCATCTACTATAGTATCTGGTGGACCTACATTGACTGGTGTGAGTCTAGGGTCCTTCCCTGTCGGGTGTTTTCCATTCCTAGGATTCTGGAGTTCCTTCATCATGGTCTTGATCTGGGACTTCAGCTCAGCGTGCTCAAGGGTCACGTTTCTGCCTTGTGCGTCCCCCTCGCAAACTTTGTTGCTGGTTTGGGACTTGAATTTGGTTTTGTCTGCCCTTCAGGGCCCTCCATTTGAGCCAGTGCATGAGGCTGCTCTGTCTATCCTCACTCTTAAAGTTGCCTTTTTGGTGGCCATCACCTCGGTCAGGCGTGTTTCGGAGTTGGCGGCCCTTTCCATTCAGGCCCCCTACTTTGAGAGACACCAGGACAAGGTGATTTTCCGCTTTAAACCTGATTTCTTGCCTAAGGTTGTCTCTGCCTTCCATCTCAATGAGGACATTGTGCTTCCTTCCTTGTGCCCTAATCCTGGTAATTCCAAGGAGAGGGCCTTACATTCCCTGGATGTGGTCAGGAATTTGAAGTTCTACTTGGTGGCTACTGCACCTTTTAGAAAGACCGATGCCTTGTTTGTGGTTCCTTCGGGTCCCAAGAAGGGTCTGGCTCCTGCTAAGTCTACTATTAGCAAAAGGATCCTCCTTTCCGTGTTGCTGCTCATTCTACATGTGCTGTTGGGGCCTCCTGGGCCTTCCAGCACCAGGCTTCTGTTGAACAAGTTTGTAAGGCTGCTACTTGGTCTTCTGTTCATACTTTTTCCAAGTTTTACAAGGTTGATGTTCGGGCCTCAGCTGATGCTGTTTTTGGCCGCAAGGTTCTGCAGGCGGCAGTGGTTTGAACTGGGCGTTGTTGCTTTTGGGGATCCCACCCTATGTTCGGACACTGCTATTGGATGTCCCAACTGTTATGAATCATTATCTGGAGCAGGACGTGCTGCATACTTAGAATAATACAATTCTGTGTTTACTCACCATGTAGAATTGGTATTATAAGTATGCAGCACGTCCTGCTCCACCCCACCCTGTTTGCTTTATCTTGGATCCTCAATATAGTGATTGTTATCCTTGTTAACGTTATTTATCATTGGCTTCTCCTGGTCCTCCTTACTGCTTTTTAATACTGGGGAATTTGTGGGAGGTCCCGGGTATATATGGGACCGGGAGGGGCCTCTTTTTGCCATCTCTGCAGTCAGTCGCCCTCTGGCGGAGGTAATCCCAAATGTTATGAATCATTATCTGGAGCAGGATGTGCTGCATACTTATAATGCCAATTCTACAAGGTGAGTAAACACAGAATTGTATTTTTCACCAAGAAAAAGAAATAACTTGGCATTAGAAAGTTGCTGTATATGCTATTTTACAGAGGGTTATAGATTTACTTTTAACAGTCTTGCTCAGCTTTTAATGAGCTTTATTTGTATTACACAGGTGACATCCTGGTCTATTCTCCCTAAAAAGGCTCTTCTCCACATGTCTTAACACTATGGTGCTGGAAGTGTGGGTGTGTTTATCTACACTACAAAGTCAATATTGTAATAGTTTTGCAATTTGACTATGCTTAGGGTTTAGACTAAATATAACTAAATAGTCTGTCTGTTTTATGTTGTATGCTGACACACTTTTGTTACATATGTTTTGTTGGCTCTTTATTGCCGGTTATGAGCATCCAGAGCAGTCAAGTTGGCCTTAGGCCTATATGGACTATTTGCACAATACACTTTGAAGAGGAGAGAAAAAAACTTCAGCTGGATGGTGGGCTTTCAGAAGAGCAGGGTTGGACTGGGGCCACCAGTGGAAATTAGCTTTGGGGTACCCTTAGCCAAACAACTAAAACACAATTAGTTTGTAATCCTTCTAAATCTAATGTTTATTGATCAAGTGAAAGAGAATCAAATGAAGGAATAACAGAACCCACCATGCAAGTCAAAAACACAGTTTTAATCTTGGATCTCCTCTCCTGTTTTTTTTTTTTTTTTTTTTTTTTTTTTTTACCAGTTTTCTAAGTGTAAATAGTTAAACTGACATTCAGATCAAGATTATATTCATGGATCCGTTCAGGCTTGGGTAAAGTATAGATGGCAACAGATTGGGGTCCAGCGCGTTCTGCAGCCTTGCAGTGGTATGCGCACCACTGGTTTAGTGATCTAAAATTTGCTACCACTGTTTACATTTGGTATGCTATTCTAAGCATACAGCACGTCCTGCTCCAGATGTAGTAATTACATGTGAGGTATCCTGCGCCTGAGGGCGCTGTGCACTGCAGACATGTAGAAAACAGGCTCCTCCCGGCCCTACATATACCGAGGGACCTCCCACAAATCCCCAGATTTCTCTGCAGTGCTGAACTGCGAAGACATGAAGTATCACGCTCTCGCAGGCGAGCGGGGCTTTACAGCCCGAGGCCCTGCGGGACTATTTCCACCCGTCCTCTTTGTGAAGAATATGCCTCCCAGCCTGGGCTGCGTTGGTCGGGTGAAGGTAGGCAGCACATTGAGTGCTTAACGGAGCCATGCTCCACCGCAATCCCCCACCATAGGGTAGGTGGTTAAGGCTAATGGTGAGCCTTCAGAGGATGCCCCTCCCGCATCAGCGCCCCACGCCCCATGTAGCGGTGAACCCAGAGTATTGGGTCACCTTCCTCCCTAGTTTCCCCCGTTATTGGGGGGAAAAAGAGGGGGGGGGGGGTCGTGTGTACAACGGCCTATCCTTGTCCTATTACGCTAGTAAGTTATAGACCTTACGGTCACCGGGTGTCAGAGCCACACTTTCACTTTATATTAACGTGGGCCGCAGCGCCTGAATGTTTTCTTTTTACTTGGCGCGCACGGCGGCTCTGTTCACGGACGCTACTGTCCTTTTCTCTGTATTCTTTCCTGTCATGCTTTAATCTCTGAGGTGATTCGCTCTACTGTTTTCAGTTACTAACTACTGTTTTTTGATTGGCTACGCGCTTCGAGCTTCGCGCTCTCCGGGGGGGGGGGCGTCCGTGGTCTGTCTTGGAGCGTTCCGTGCCATCTTCAACTCTGGCCCGCCCTTTGAGGTTCGCTTGGCGCCATTTCTTTCTCACGTGCCCTCGCTGTTCTGTAAGTGCCCTCATGGGCGACCTTTCTTTAGCTCCTTGCTTTCTTCGCTTGGCTCTGACATCCCTGTTCCCATTGTGTCTTTCAGACCGTGACTTCGGTGGCTTCTCCCGGCCCGGTGTAGCGCCCGGTCCAGACCTTTTTAAAAAAAATCACTCCCACTTCCCAGCGGGTCATTGGGGCATCCAGGGTTGCTTTATAGCGTCAATCCCTACTGGCATATTGTACCTAATAATCACCATATGGAGGCATCTCAGGATATTGTGAACGGGGTTCCTTCGGGACAAGCCCGTCTGTGTGTAGCTTGTGGGGTCTTACCTAGCAGTGGTGACAATGCACGGGTCTGCGTCCCTTGTGCACAGCAGGTGCTAGCCGGTCTTCCCACCTCTTCCGAGGCTGGGCCCGCACCTCGCCTCGCTTCCCCTACTCCCGCAAGTCTGAGCCTAACCCCCAATACCAGTGGGGATTCTCATACTGATTTGGCCACTAGACTGGCTAGTGTGGAAAACTTAATTGCTGGCTCCTTGGCGCGCAAGGCCACTGCCAAGAGGCAACATTTGAATCCTGAATCTACTATATTTCCTATAGAATCGATGATTTACTTCTTTCTTACGCACATCCCCCCTCAGACGAAGGGGAACTGTTCTCTGACTCGGGGTCAAACGATGACGAGTCCAGGGGACAGGAAGAGTCTGGTTCTGATCATTGGTCCTCGGATGACATTGATAGACTGTTGACCCAGATCTTTGACGTATTGTCCCTCTCTCCCCCTGCCGCAGCTCCTCGGCAAAGGGGTGATCTGTTTCACACCGCTAGGGCGCGGTTGGAATTTCCCGAACAAACCCATTTTAATAGCCTCGTGCTGAAAGAATGGGAACACCCCAGCAAACTTCATGGGGTTCCTAAAAGTGTGGATAAGAAATATCCCTTTCCTGCTGACCTGGTCAAGTGTTGGACATCGCCACCCGAGGTCGATGCCCCAATTCTAAGTCTGTCCAACACCTCTATTATGCACTCCCCTGACACTACTACGCTGCGGGATGCGGAGGATCGGCGTGTGGACCAACTGGCATGTCATGCCTTTGCATTTGAGGGAGCGTCGCTCCGCCCAGTTTGCGCCTTCAGGAGGCTGCTCTCGCTGTTCTCACGCTCAAGGTTGTCTTCCTTGTAGCTATCACTTCTGTTAGGCGTGTGTCTGAGTTGGCTGCTTTATCTATTCAGCCTCCCTACTATGAGAGACACCAGGATAAGGAGGTGTTCCGTTTCAAGCCAGACTTTCTACCTGAAGTGGTGTCTGCATTTCATTTGAATCAGGATATTGTACTTCCTTCTTTGTGCCCTAATCCTAGTAACCCTAAGGAGAGGGTTTTGCATTCCTTGGATGTGGTTAGGTGCGTCAAGTTTTACCTAGTTATCACTAAGGCTTTCAGGAAGACTGATGCTCTCTTCGTTGTGCCTCACGGGCCTAGGAAGGGTTTGGCTCCCGCCAAGTCTACCATCAGTAAATGGATTCGTCAGGCTGTGTTTCAAGCCTATTCTACTAAGGGGAAGAATCCCCCCTTTCGTCTTACTGCTCATTCTACTCGAGCTGTTGGGGCTTCTTGGGCTTTTCAGCACCAGGCCTCTGTGGAACAAGTTTGCAAGGCCGCTACTTGGTCTTCCGTTCATACCTTTACAAAGTTTTACAAGGTTGATGTTAGGGCCTCAGCTGATGCTGTGTTTGGCCGCAAGGTTTTGCAGGCGGCAGTAGTTTAAACTGCTTGCTGTTGCCTTTTCTGTTGGGGATCCCACCCTACTTTATGGACCCTGCTATTGGATGTCCCACATGTAATTACTACATCTGGAGCAGGACGTGCTGTATGCTTAGAATAATACAATTCTGTAAAATACTCACCTGTAGAATTGGTATTATATGCATACAGCACATCCTGCTCCAACCCACCCTGGTTTCACGTTGTTCTGGATCCCCTGTTTGGTGATTATCATTGTTATTATTGCCAGTTTTTGAGTGGTTGCTTCTCCCGGTTTCTCCTTTTCACTGCTTTTCAATGCTGGGGATTTGTGGGAGGTCCCTCGGTATATGTAGGGCCGGGAGGAGCTTGTTTTCTACATGTCTGCAGTGCACAGCGCCCTCAGGCGGAGGATACCCCACATGTAATTACTACATCTGGAGCAGGACGTGCTGTATGCATATAATACCAATTCTACAGGTGAGTATTTCACAGAATTGTATTTTTTTGAAATGACAGTGTGCTTTGCAGAAAATCCTCTAGATGTTCCATTGTTTATCTAAGATGAAAATGTTTCACTTGGTGAAGAGCATCCTCTGTGGTAAGATCAAGAGGTGCCATCTTAATAACTGTTTTTTCCTGCTGCTCTAATAATGTTGAATGCCTTTGAAGCCTCTGTTCTTTTCTATGATAAGAGAGAACATTCCCCTTTAAGGACAGACTGAGCTGTAACTCCATAAATATTGTCATATTGTGGTAGAAAATAATCTGCCAAGTTTTATGCGGGTCATAGGCACAGGAGACTAGTCAAATGCGCAGACGCAATAAATCTGTCTGGGTTTTATGACATAACCTCATGCTTTATATCTCTGGTGAAACAGCAAAACTGCACTGGCTTTTTTTCCTGAAGATTCCTTCGTTTAATATTCATAGACATACTACCTTGATATTGACCTGCCATACTGCTTTTGGATGAACTTTAACTGGATATATTTGAAGTGGACCAAAACCCAGACAGGCCCAACCTTATAGATTACAGGGCCGCTTGATTCGCTCCCCCCTGTGGCATCCAGATTCAGTATGCCCCATTGTGTGAAACACCCCAGGTATTTTATGGTTGGCTACACACAAAATCTTTTCTGATTGATTTGTATCTGCTTACACCGCCTTTTAAGTTAGTGACTGCTTATGATTACATGTCATGTGAGATGAAAAAACGTTACTGTTGCATTCCCAGGAAATGTCCCTTGTGTGTAGGCTTCAAAAAGCATGTGAAATCAATTTGCAGTGCTTTCTAGTTTCTGTACTGTTGAAACCTATGAAAACGTGTATGGAGTAGTTCAGTTTGCCCTAAAGGTACAATGTGAAGCTACAGACAAGGTCTCATGGATTGGTAATAAAGGAAGGATTGTTCATCAGGCACAAAGGAAACCTGTAAGATTTATTTACATGGCTGTACTCCCTGTAAATCATAATGCAGATTTTGTACTGTTTTGGTGTTATGATCTGGATGAATCTTCCAACCGCTGCACAGGCATGCAGACAAATATAGGCACAGCACCATCTACTGGAGATCTTGTACATTACTTAGTTGGAGAACAAAATAGGACTGGTTTCATTTAGAAAACCATAGATGTGTAGTGCCAATATTACAAAGTAAAATAATAGAGAGAGGTGCGCCTTATCGGGGCGAATGTAAAAATGGAAAAAAAGTAAATTAAAAAGTAAAGTTTTGGGTGCTCTTGCGTTGCTGACTGGGCTGTCTGCCACACTGCGGGAGGCCAGAAGAAGATGGAGGAGCGCGGGCTGTGTCACCGTCCCCGCTGCTGCTATCACGGTCTCTTCCGGCAGTGGCAGGGACGGAGACAGCGCCCATCACTCCTCCATCATCTTCTAACCTCCAGCCGCTGCCTCTTCCAGCCAGGGCAAACGCAAACACCCGGTCTGAGCAGCGGGGGGATGCCACGCTGCCTATGGGAAGGGGGGGATGCCACGCTGCCTATGGGAAGGGGGGATGCCACGCTGCCTATGGGAAGGGGGGATGCCACGCTGCCTATGGGAAGGGGGGGTGCCACGCTGCCTATGGGAAGGGGGGGATGCCACGCTGCCTATGGGAGGGGGGGATGCCACGCTGCCTATGGGAGGGGGGGATGCCACGCTGCCTATGGGAGGGGGGGATGCCACGCTGCCTATGGGAGGGGGGGATGCCACGCTGCCTATGGGAGGGGGGGATGCCACGCTGCCTATGGGAGGGGGGGGATGCCGCGCTGCCTATGGGAGGGGGGGGATGCCGCGCTGCCTATGGGAGGGGGGGGGATGCCGCGCTGCCTATTGGGATTGGGGGGGATGCCGCGCTGCCTATTGGGATTGGGGGGGATGCCGCGCTGCCTATTGGGATTGGGGGGGATGCCGCGCTGCCTATTGGGATTGGGGGGGATGCCGCGCTGCCTATTGGGATTGGGGGGAATGCCGCGCTGCCTATTGGGATTGGGGGGGATGCCGCGCTGCCTATTGGGATTGGGGGGAATGCCGCGCTGCCTATTGGGATTATTGGGATTGGGGGGAATGCCGCGCTGCCTATTGGGATTGGGGGGAATGCCGCGCTGCCTATTGGGATTGGGGGGAATGCCGCGCTGCCTATTGGGATTGGGGGGAATGCCGCGCTGCCTATTGGGATTATTGGGATTGGGGGGAATGCCGCGCTGCCTATTGGGATTGGGGGGAATGCCGCGCTGCCTATTGGGATTGGGGGGAATGCCGCGCTGCCTATTGGGATTGGGGGGAATGCCGCGCTGCCTATTGGGATTGGGGGGAATGCCGCGCTGCCTATTGGGATTGGGGGGAATGCCGCGCTGCCTATCGGGAATAGGCGTGAGTATGCCGCGCTGCCTATCGGGAATAGGCGTGAGTATGCCGCGCTGCCTATTGGGATTGGGGGGAATGCCGCGCTGCCTATCGGGAATAGGCGTGAGTATGCCGCGCTGCCTATCGGGAATAGGCGTGAGTATGCCGCGCTGCCTATCGGGAATAGGCGTGAGTATGCCGCACTGCCTGTAACTGGAAGATTCTGCATTTTGCCGATTTGGTTCAGAATATTATTTTTCTTATTTTCCTCCTCCAAATCCTAGTTTTTTGTTTTTTTTCATTTATTATCTTTTTCCCCCC
Source organism: Gastrophryne carolinensis (assembly GCA_027917425.1). Lineage (NCBI taxonomy): Eukaryota > Metazoa > Chordata > Amphibia > Anura > Microhylidae > Gastrophryne > Gastrophryne carolinensis. Next base: position 210,912,557 of record CM051236.1, read on the forward strand.
TTTGAAACTCCAGCTTGACTTCTTTTCGCTTCAGCTGTATAACCTTTTACTCTGATCCAAGGGGGTATTTGCTTGGTTGAAATCCCACTCCATGCTTTTCACTGAGCAACTGGTCCTGCTTCTTCTCACTTAATTTGGTAAAAGTGTCTAGAGATGCAGCACACTCTCTGGCAGAGTTCATGTGTTATCCCTTTGCTATGCAATACTCTTGTCCTTAACGCACGGCTACATCAGAAGCTCAAAGGCCCTTCACATTTTGAGTCTGATTGAAAGGATAATGTACAGCAGTTGTATCTCTAGGTTCTCAGGCCCTTTTCTAGCTTTGAGTAAAAAAGCACTATAAGGGTATGATCCACAGGGACAGGCAAATTATTTTCTTTTCCTCTCTCAATTTTGCTCAGGAGCACTAAGGTTGCACTAAGCGTTTCCCAGCATCTTAGGGAATATTTATGCTTATGGTGGAGTATCCAATGTTTGGTCATTTTATTTACCAATATAGAGTTATAGGATACAGGATATTTAATGCAAGCAAACATTCCTAGAGCATCTAGCAATGCTGCCATACATCTTCATGAAGCTTTTAACACCTTTACATCATGAAGAGATTTTGTTTGTACAGCAAGATTTGGAGGGGCGTGGTGGGCAGCACAAAACTGGATTGAAAGGAGCTGGTTATGCAGTACAGCCAGATGTAAAAGGGAAAGATTTATAGGTTAAGATCGGGACTTGCCACTTAACCTGCCACCCACACCTCTCACCCACAGCCTCAGTATGAGAAGCCGGTGGGGGGTATGGCCAAGTCCATGGGAATGCTCCATACTGAGACCTTGAATATCTACTGCGCTTGATTCTCAAACCAGCACTGTGGGTAATAGAGGCGTGGCTGGCAAATGTGGAGTGTTGTGACCACTGGCATGTCCTGATCTTGAGGTTAGAGGGAAAGTCCTTGAAAGATCGATCTACTTTGCCCCACTGTGTGGAACCACCCTAGGTTACCCTCTCCACTCGCCTTTCTACTGTCCCAACAGCGCAGACGCTTGTCCAATCGGCGCTTTATGGCGTTATTTGTTCACTTTTTAAGCACTAGGCTGTATTCTGGGTAGCTGGTAGCTTGACAGTAGATTGGCAGCACAGCACTCTATTGCACCCGCAGCCATGTGAGTCCTAAAATGTGCACAACCTATACCCAGGCAAAGTGCAGATTTTCTCAGTGCCCTGGGATCCAAAAACTCTACCCCCCCCCCACACACACACACACACACACACACACACACACACACACACACACACACACACACACACTCCCAGACAGTTTAGCAGTCATAGTTGGAGACTTCATCACAACCGGTTTGAAATTATTATTCATGTGGAGCACCATGGCATCATGGAGGCAGGAGTTTTCCCTGGCTGGAGGGAGCTGGATGGTGTACAATGTCCTAGCTGGGCCTTAATTTAGCCTCACAGGGTCCTCTTAGCAGTGACAGACATGATGGGAGGGGCACGCCCGAGCATCACATAAAAAGAGGCTTCCTTTCCTGTACTGAACCTTATTCAGAAGTTAGAACTTTCCTTTTATGCAGCCTTCTGCTGGCCCAATCTGGACACACAGACAGGAGGAGGGGACCTCTGTATTGGAGCGACATCCCGGAATGTACCTAAATGGCGCTTGGAATTATACATAACCATAAACAGACGCCAACAACATGTCAATAATTATGCATTAACATGACCTGCCCAGGAGTATTGGTTTGCAGTGGTTTACATAGCAATTAGTTCACCAAACTGTTTTATGCTAAGCATACAGTACGTCCTGCTCCATATATAATACTTACACATGGGTAATCCTCCGCGCTGTTCACTGCAGACATGCAAAAACGGGCTCTTCCCGGCCCTTCATATACCCAGGGACCTCCCACAAATCCCCTAGATTTCTCTGCAGTGCTGACTGCGAAGACATGAAGTATCACTCTTGCAGGTGAGCGGGGCTTTTACAGCCTGCGGCCCCATTTCAATAGCCTCGTGCTTAAAGAATGGGAACATCCCAGCAGACTTCATGGGGTCCCTAAGAGCGTGGATAGGAAATATCCCTCCCTGCTGACTTGGTTAAGTGCTGGTCATCGCCACCTGAGGTCGATGCTCCCATTCTAGGGTTGTCCAACACCTCTATTATGCACTCTCCTGACACTACTACCCTGCGGGACTCTGAGGACCGGCATGTTGACCAATTGGCATGTCATACCTTTGCATTTGGGGGAGCGACTCTGCGCCCGGTTTGCGCTCTAGCCATTACGGCGGTAACTCTCAGGGCCGTGGTTAGGAGTGCTCTCGATGGCACAGATGAGTTGCCTTATGATACTGTCAATGCTCTGTCCAGCTGTGATGCGTGTGAACTTTATCCTGTCCGCATCGGACTATGCTATTAAGATGTGTGCCAGGTCATCCACCCTGGTGGTTTCTATACGCCGCGCGGTTTGGTTGCACCAGTGGGCCGCAGACAATGCCGCCAAGAAAGCCCTCACGGGTCTCCCATTTAAGGGGCTGCGATTGTTTGGGGATCGGTTAGACCTCTTTGCCAAGAGAGGCAAGTTACCCCAGCGCAGGAGGCAGACTCGGCCTTTTCGTGGCCAAGGCTCCCTGTCAACCCCCTACCGTGGGGCCAAGCAGGGAAGAGGGGCGTCCTTCGCTGGGGCCCGCGCAGATTCCTGGCACAGGAACAGAGGACGCCGTACCGGCTCCTCCTGGGGGCCCAAGCCCAAAGCCCCTCCCAAGGCCCCTCAGGCATGAGGGGGCGCCCTCACCCGTCAGGGTGGGGGGACGTCTACAGCATTTCGAGCACGTCTGGCGGCGCCACGTCTCAGACGGATGGATTCAGGAGGTAGTGTCCTCCGGCTACAAGATAGAATTTGCTGTACGGCCCCCCACCAGATTCATTGGGTCTCGAATCCCTCAAGACCCTGCCTCAGCTCAGGTATTGTTGCTGGCCGTACAGGGTCTCCTGGATCTAGGGGTCATTTGCAAGGTCCCCCTTGGAGACAGGGGCACGGGGTTCTACTCCAACCTTTTCACAGTACCCAAGAAAGATGAGTCAGTCAGGCCCATTCTGGATTTAAAAATCCTCAACAAATTTGTCAAGAACAGACACTTTCGCATGGAAACTCTGCGCTCGGCCATTGGCTCACTGCGCCCAGGGGACTTCATGACGTCAGTAGACATCAAGGATGCTTACCTTCACGTTCCGGTGTTTCCAGGACACCAAAGGTTTCTCAGATTTGCAATAAAAGATCAGCATTACCAATTTGTGGCCCTGCCATTCGGCCTAACGTCTGCTCCCAGGGTGTTCACCAAGGTGCTGGCAGGGGTGATGTCCCTGATAAGGCTAAGGGGCATACGCGTGCTGCCCTACCTGGACGACCTTCTCATCACCTCTCGGTCTCTGCGGCAGGCAGAGTTGGACACTCGTCTGGTAGTGTCTACCCTGGAGTCCTTTGGCTGGGTGATCAATTACCCCAAGTCCTCCCTGTCCCCCTCCTCGGTGACTCCCTTCCTGGGGATGATTCTGGATACAGTTCAGTCAAGGATATTCCTTCCTCAACAGAAGGTGGAAGCTCTGACGGCGCAGGCGAGGTTCCTGCTCTCGAGCCACAGTTCTCCATCCGGCAGGGAATGCAGTTGGTGGGCCTCATGGTGGCGAGCTTCGAGGCGGTGCCCTTTGCCCAGTTCCATTTGAGACCTCTGCAGCTTCACCTTCTGTCAGTGTCAGCGTCCTTGGACGGGGTCTGTGTGCTTCCCCCCTCAGACAGTCCCTTGCGTGGTGGCTGGACCACAAGCACTTGATAGGGGGCAGGTCTTTCCTTGCCCCTTGCTGGGAGACGGTCACAACGGATGCCAGTCTGTCAGGTTGGGGGGGGGTTCTGGAAGTCCTTGCGCTTCCTGGGGACGTGGGGTCCTCAGGAGGCCCATTTGCCCATCAACTTTCTGGAATTACGGGCAGTCAGGTTGGTACTGGAGCGATTGACCGAAGACCTGAGGGGTCTGTCGGTACAGGTACGCTCGGACAACAGGACGGCGGTTGCCTACATCAACCATCAGGGAGGGACCCGGAGCAAGGGTGCTCTCCAGGAGGTATCTCAGATTCTGACATGGGCAGAGGCCAATGTACAATGCATTTCGGCTGTCTACATTCCGGGGGCGGAGAATCTGATGGCGGACGCCCTGAGCAGGGGGATGTCCCGTCAGGGGGAGTGGTCCCTCTGCAACAAGGTATTCCAGTCCCTGTGTCACCGTTGGGGACTACCGGATGTGGATCTGTTTGCTTCCTGTTACAATCACAAGCTCCCGGCCTTCGTCTCCCTGTCTCAGGATCCTCTGGCCTTGGCCATGGATGCTCTGTCCATGTCTTGGAGGGAGTTTCGACTCCTGTATGCTCAACATCACCTGATTAAGACCTTCTTTCAGGGGGTCACTCACGTGCGTCCCCCCTAGAAAACCTATGGTCCCTGTCTGGGATTTGAACTTGGTTTTGTCTGCCTTGCAGGGTGCTTCCTTTGAGCCTATTCAAGAGGCTGCTCTGGTTGTTCTCACTCTCAATGTTGTCTTCTTGGTGGCTATTAATTCGGTTAGGCGTGTGTCAGAGCTGGCCGCTCTATCTATTCAGCCTCCATACTATGAGCGACACCAGGACAAGGTGGTGTTCCGCTTCAAACCGGATTTCTTGCCTAAAGTTGTGTCGGCTTTTCATTTGAACCAGGATATTGTTCTTCCTTCTCTGTGTCCCAATCCTCGCAACGACAAGGAGCGGTTCTGCATTCCTTGGACGTAATCAGGTGCTTGAAGTATTACCTGGTTGTCACTAAGGCCTTCAGGAAGACTGATGCTCTCTTTGTGGTGCCTTCCGGGCCTAGGAAAGGTTTGGCTCCCGCCAAGTCTACCATCAGTAAATGGATTCATCAGGCTGTGATTCAGGCCTATTCTACTAAGGGGAGGACTCCCCCCTTTCCGTCTTACGGCTCATTCCACTCGTGCTATTGGTGCCTCTTGGGCCTTTCAGCAACCGGCCTCTGTTGAACAAGTTTCCAAGGCCGCTACTTGGTCTTCTGTTCACACCTTTTCAAAGTTTTACAAGATTGATGTTCGGGCCTCAGCTGATGCTGCTTTTGGCCGTAAGGTTTTGCAGGCGGTTGTAGTCTGAGCTACGTGCTGTTGCCTTGTTGTTGGGGATCCCACCCTAGTTTATGGACACTGCTATTGGATGTCCCATGTGTAAGTATTATATACGGAGCAGGACGTACTGTATGCTTAGAATACAATTCTGTGAAATACTCACCTGTGGAATTGGTATTATACGCATACAGTACGTCCTACTCCACCCCACCCTGGTTTCACCTTGTTCTGGATCCCCTGTATGGTGATTGTTATCATTGTTATTGTTACCAGTTTGGTGGTTGGTTTTTCCCGGCTTCTTTTTCTCACTGCTTTTCAATGCTGGGGATTTGTGGGAGGTCCCTGGGTATATGAAGGGTCGGGAGGAGCCTGTTTTTGCATGTCTGCAGTGCACAGCGCCATCTGGCGGAGGATTACCCATGTGTAAGTATTATATATGGAGCAGGACGTACTGTATGCGTATAATACCAATTCTACAGGTGAGTATTTCACAGAATTGAATTTTTTCTTTGTTTTTTTTTTTTAGCATTTATATGTACCACACAGGGGGAGTACGTTTTTATATGCTTATTTACAGCAAATCTCTTCTGTAGCATTTAGCAAGTATTTTAATTGAGTGATTATTGGTTGTGGTAACATTATCTGGGACCAAACAGAGGCCCCACTACTACAAGTATTTGTATAGTTATTTAGTTACGCTTCCTCTTAAAGTGTACCTATCTATACTCAGAGGGAAATTTATGTGGTCACCTTACATGCCCAGCCCAGTGCCCCAAAACGGCCTGTGTTCCTTATTCTTTACTAAAGCCTTTGTCCAATATTCATAACACAAACTAAATACAATCGGCCATATTGCTCCCTGACCTAGCAGCACCATCCCCAGTTATGTATATTTTTACTCACTTTTTTTCTAAAAAAAAAATGTCTCGTTTTTTTCCTCTGTGCAATTCAGCAGCATGTTTAACTGTGTAAATGTTTTAGAAGTTGCACAACAAAAAGAGATGCTGCATTGCACTGTGGAAAAAAATCAAGATTACATTTTTAGCTGCACAAATTATTTAAAAATGTGCACAGCTAAAGTGGTGCTGAATTTCACTATGGGAAAAAATATTTATAAAAATGTTTCTCTCACAGAGAAACATGACAAAAAAATCCTCATGGTGTTGAATCTACCCTAATGTGACAGATTAGCTGTAACTGAACTAATTAGCTTATGGCTGCCATTGACCATAATACTACTTCCTGTTAGTCTCTTTTTCAGTTGTGAGCATATGCTTTGGTAAAAAATGAAACAGTCTGTTTTGGGGCACTGGGCTGAGGATGCAAGGTGACGGACCCCTTAGGGACAGAATTCCCTCTACAACCCAGTTTTTTTTTTTTTTTTACTGCATAAATACAGAAACTGATAAAGTGTAGCAGATCTAATATTGTGCACTGCATGTGCGTTATCTATATTTATATTTGTTATGCTTGGGTGGGAAGGGGTCTATTTTAAATTTAGCTACATGATGGGTTGGGTTTCTGCTTTCACAGAAATGTTAGATTTCCTTTCATGGATATGGTAATGTACCAAGCTTTCTTTAACTTTTTTTCTGTGACCTGTAGGGGGCAGGTTTGCTGCATTATTTTAGTTATTCCTTCTAATGTTTTCTCCTGTTAAATAAAAGGTGTACCATCTATACTTTGTTTTAAGAGCACTATTTTTGTGGTTGTCTTATAGTCCACTGTATTAAAGTAATTATCCAGACACACTCAGAAGTATTAGCAGGGTAGCGGGTGATGCAGCTCGCATTAGACAAACTCCTGGACGAGGTGGCTCGAGCAGATCTGAGCACGCTGATTGGACAAGCTGTCAAACATGCGTTGTAGGACCGGGAAGAGTTGTTTGTTCGGGTGACCTGGGGGGGTTTCACACAACAGGCACTCCCGATTGGGGTGCCCCGGAGGCAATTACCAAAACACAGCATAGTCAAAATCCTGGGTTTTGGTCCACTCCAGTCAAAAACGCCTGGAGACCCTCTCATGGCACAATTTGTTTTGTACATCCCCCTCACAGTGAAGCTGAGACCAGGCAGGTCATACTATCCACTGCTGGGCTCTCAATGGTTTCAGCTCATGTGACTACTGGCAGCCAATCGGGTTCAGAGCGGAGTGATTTTCAAGTCTGCTGGGCAATCCCAATAGGTTGCTAGCTTTTTCATTGGGCAGGTAACCATGAGGGAACCTGGAAGCGGTGATTATGAGCTGCCCACTCGGGGGGGATGTGCAATGAGACCTTCTAATATGGAATTCCCCTATGCTGTTAGGATGAAATGTCCTCTTTTAAAGATATTTTTTTTTTGTCTTTTTTGATTGTTGTCATTGTGTAAGTGTGCTAACACAAGCTTCGACCTTTTTATGTGTTTGTGGCTTTTTGGAGGAAGTACTACCCAGGAAATGTATGTGTGTGTTAATCATCAGTAAATAAATTTGCCTGGGAGCACTTCCTGCATGACTTTCCAGTTGTGTCCTGTATAGGAGTATAATTGATGCATGAGGCATTATTGCAGTGTTTGATATTATATTTACTATTACTAAAGGTAGGTAACATTTTTCACATGCTTATTATTATCAAAGGAGTAAAGTATGGAATAGCATTGTTTACTTTTATGGGTATTTGAGATCTTTTTGCTTTCTATAAGTTATTGCCTTGTCCAAATGTTATTTAAATGAATTTCATCCTGAATGTGGCTGACAATGACCATCCCACCTAATGCAGAGGTCACCTCATGACTGAGCATTGTGAAGGCTCAGATCACCCTATGTCTCTCTGCATAGGCATAACTACCACCAGTGCATTGAGACTAGTAGGGCAATGGGGGGGGGGGTGCTCTAGACAATTGTTTTACATTATATTTGGGGGGGGGGGCGGCAATGCTTTACTGTGGAGTGTGGGTCGATCCCTATTATAAAATAAATATCTTCCTCTGGCCAGGATGGTCAAACCTTTAAAATTCCAGCTAGCAATATTGTAATAACTGAATAATATGGAACCAATCCAGTCACCATGGATAGCATTGTTAAATCAAAGTAGGAAGTGGTTGCCAATATTTAGAGTCTGAGAAACTCCATCACCAAGTATTTCTAAAAATGGGCAAATGTCTGTGATATTTTCTTGAAATATTGCTGGTTTTAAAATGCATTTTTAATTTTGTATTCTTCATTGAGTCTAAATCAATCCCTTCGACTAGGGGAATAAAATGGATATCTATCTATCTCTCTCTTAAAAACAGTTTGTTTGAGGGGATGTCTTTTAACCCTTCTATTGCCCCCGCTCCCGGGTTCCTCCACCTTCAGGAAAGAACCCGGATTAGGGATCCACCCCTCCCAAGCTTCAGCTGCCAGCTGGCATCTACTGTTTTTTACTGTGAAAAAGAAAAAACTAAAAATGACATTTACCCACCCCCCGTGTGTGATCTCTCTGGCTGGGTCTTCTCTTCACATCATCCTGCTGACGTCCTCCCACTCCCGGCCTGACAGTTGTCAGATGTGGCGATACGCCCCCCCCCCCCAGTGATCACTGCATCTGTCATTGAGATCAGCGAGGGACACAGGAGCTGATGATCGGAGGGGAGTAAAGGAAATATATATATATATTCTAAGCATACAGCACGTCCTGCTCCAGATATAGTAATAACATGTGGGTAATCCTCCGGCGCCGTGCACTGCAGACATGTAGAAAACAAGCTCCTCCCGGCCCTACATATACCGAGGGACCTCCCACAAATCCCCAGATTTCTCTGCAGTGCTGGAACTGCGAAGACGTGAAGTATCACGCTCTCGCAGGCAGGCGGGGCTTTACAGCACGAGGCCCTGCGGGACTATTTCCACCCGTCCTCTCTGTGAAGAATATGCCTCCCAGCCTGGGCTGCGTTGGTCGGGTGAAGGTAGGCAGCACCTAGTGTGCTTACGGAGCTAGACTCCACCGCAATTCCCCACCATAGGTAGGCGGTTAAGGCAAATGGTGAGCCTTCAGTGGATGCCCCTCCCGCATCAGTGCCCCCACGCCCGCTGACAATGTCGCCAAGAAGGCTCTTACGGGGCTTCCTTTCAAAGGGCTGCGCCTGTTTGGAGAAAGGTTAGATATCTTTGCTAAAGGGGGCAAGCTGCCCCAGCGCAAGCATCAGATTCGGACCTTTCGTGGCCCAAGCTCCCACTCGACCCCCTATCGTGGGGCTAAACAGGGAAGAGGGGTGTCCTTCGCCGGAGCTCGCACAGATTCCTGGAACAAGAACAGAGGACGCTGCCCCAGCTCTTCCTGGGGGCCAAAGCCCCTCCCAAGACCCCCCAGGCATGAAGGGGCGCCCTCGCCCGTCAGGGTGGGGGGACGTCTACAGCATTTTCAGCATGTCTGGAGACGCCACGTCCCAGACCGGTGGATTCAGGAGGTAGTGTCCTCCGGTTACAAGATAGTTTGCTGTACTGCCTCCTCCCAGGTTCGTCGGGTCCCGAATCCCACAGGATCCTGCCTCAGCCCAAGTCTTGAGGCTAGCGGTGCAGGACCTTCTAGACCTCGGGGTCATTTGCAAGGTCCCCTCAAAAGACAGGGGCGTGGGGTTTTATTACAACCTGTTCACGGTGCCCAAAAAGGACGGGTCAGTCAGACCCATTCTGGATTTAAAAATCTTAAACAGATTTGTGAGAAACAGACATTTTCGTATGGAAACTCTGCGCTCAGCCATTGCCTCGTTGCGCCCAGGGGACTTCATGACATCTGTGGACAGCAAGGACACTTACCTGCACGTTCCGGTGTTCCCAGGGCATCAAAAGTTTCTCAGGTTTGCGCTGCTGGATCAGCATTACCAGTTTGTGGCTCTGCCATTCGGTCTTACGTCGGCCCCCAGGGTATTCACCAAGGTGCTGGCGGGAGTAATGTCTCTGAGACTAAAAGGCATACGAGTGTTGCCCTACCTGGACGATATACTCATCTCATCTCAGTCTCTGCAGCAGGCAGAGCTGGACACGCGGTCGGTGGTGACCACCCTGGAGTCCTTCGGCTGGGTGATCAATTACCCAAAGTCCTCTCTGTCCCCCTCCTCAGTAACCCCGTTTCTGGGGATGATTCTGGATTCAGTTCAGTCAAGGATATTCCTTCCTCCACAGAAGGTGGAAGCTCTGACAACGCAGGTGAGGTCCCTGCTCTCGAGCCCTCATCCCTCCATCCTGCAGGGAATGCAGTTGGTGGGCTCGATGGTGGCAAGATTTGAGGCGGTGCCCTTTGCACAATTCCATTTGAGAACTCTGCAGCTTCACCTTCTGTCAGTTTGGAACAAGGACCCAGCGTCCTTGGACGAGTTCTGGGTGCTTCCCCCCCTCGGTCAGACAATCCCTGGCGTGGTGGCTGGACCACGGGAACTTGACAAGGGGCAGATCCTTCCTGGCTCCCTCCTGGGAGACGGTCACAACGGATGCCAGTCTCTCGGGCTGGGGGGGATTCTGGAAGTCCCTGCGTTTCCAGGGGAGGTGGGGCCCTCGGGAGGCCCATCTACCCATCAATGTCCTGGAACTCAGGGCGGTCAGGTTAGTGCTGGAACAATTGACCCAGCACCTGAAGGGTCTGGCGATTCAGGTACGCTCAGACAACAGGACGGCGGTGGCCTACATCAATCATCAGGGAGGAACCCGGAGCAAGGGTGCTCTCCAGGAGGTGTCTCTGATTCTAACATGGGCAGAGGCCAATGTCCAATGCATCTCGGCTGTTTACATTCCGGGGGTGGAAAATCTGCTAGCAGATGCCCTGAGCAGGGGGTCGTCCCGTCAGGGGGAGTGGTCCCTCTCCAACTCGGTATTTCAGTCCCTGTGTCACCGTTGGGGTGTCCCAGACGTGGATCTGTTTGTGTCCCGTCACAATCACAAGCTCCTGAGCTTTGTATCCCTGTCTCAGGATCCTCAGGCTCTGGCCTCGGATGCTCTGTCAATGTCTTGGAGGGAGTTTCGGCTCCTGTATGCGTTTCCACCAATTCCCCTTCTGGGCAGAGTGCTACGCAAGATCGCTCACGATTCTGGTGGCCCCAAGGTGGCCAAGAAGAGTGTGGTTCGCAGACGTGGTTCAAATGGCAGTAGATCAGTACGATCTACCAAGGATTCCAGACCTCCTAACTCAGGGGTCTCTACGCCATCCCAATTTACTAACTCTGGCTTTGACGGCTTGGCTATTGAGACCACCATTTTAAAGGAAAAGGGTTTGTCCGCTTCTGTAGTGGCTACCATGGTCCAAGCCAGGAAGAAGACCTCTTCTGCCATATATTATAGGGTATGGCGTGCCTACATTGACTGGTGTGAATCCAGGTCTCTTCCCTGCCGGGAATTCTTAGTCTCCAGGGTGCTGGAGTTTTTACAACATGGTCTAGACTTAGGTCTGAAGCTTAGTACTTTGAAGGGCCAGGTTTCGGCCCTGTCTATCTTCTTTCAGAAGACCTTTGCCCAGCACTCTCTTATCAAGACTTCCCCTCGGAAACCTATGGTTCCTGTTTGGGATCTGAATTTGGTTTTGTCGGCCCTGCAGGGTCTTTTGAACCCTGCAGGGCCTTTTGAACCTATTCATGAAGCAGCTCTTGCTGTCCTCATGCTCAAGGTGGTCTTTCTGGTAGCCATTACCTCGGTTAGACGTGTGTCTTTGAGAGACACCGGGATAAGGTGGTGTTTCGCTTCAAGCCAGACTTTCTGCCTAAGGTTGTGTCTGCATTTCATTTGAATCAAGATATTGTACTTCCTTCCTTGTGCCCTAATCCTAATAACCCTAAGGAGAGGGTTTTGCATTCCCTGGATGTGGTTAGGTGTGTCAAGTCTTACCTGGTTACCACTCAGGCCTTTAGGAAGACGGATGCTCTCTTCGTTGTGCCTCACGGGCCTAGGAAAGGTTTGGCTCCCGCCAAGTCTACCATCAGTAAATGGATTTGTCAGGCTGTGGTTCAAGCCTATACTACTAAGGGGAAGACTCCCCCCTTTCGTCTTACTGCTCATTCTACTAGAGCTGTTGGGGCTTCTTGGGCTTTTCAGCACCAGGCCTCTGTGGAGCAAGTTTGCAAGGCCGCTACTTGGTCTTCGGTTCACACCTTTACAAAGTTTTACAAGGTTGATGTTAAGGCCTCAGCTGACGCTGTGTTTGGCCGCAAGGTTTTGCAGGCCGTAGTAGTTTAAACTGCTTGCTGTTGCCTTCTGTTGGGGATCCCACCCTTCCTTACGGACACTGCTATTGGATGTCCCACTATGTCTGGAGCAGGACGTGCTGTCTGCTTAGAATAATACAACTCTGTGAAGTACTCACCTGTAGAGTTGGTATTATATGCAGACAGCACGTCCTGCTCCACTCCACCCTGGTTTCACTTGTTCTGAATCCCCTGTTTGGTGGTTGTTATACTTGATATTTTTTTGCCAGTTTTGGGTGGTTGTTTCTCCTGGCCTCTCTTTCTCACTGCTTTTCAATGCTGGGGATTTGTGGGAGGTCCTCCGGTATATGTAGGGCCGGGAGGAGCTTGTTTTCTTCATGTTCTGCAGTGCACGGCGCTGAAGGCGGAGGTATACCCACATGTAAGGACTATGTCTGGAGCAGGACGTGCTGTCTGCATATAATACCAACTCTACAGGTGAGTACTTCACAGAGTTGTATTTTTGCAACCTGTGTCCTCTCTGCCTTGGATGACACCATTAGAATGTGTGGCAGAACATCTGCCCTTGTGGTGGCTATACGCAGCTTGGTTTGGCTGCGCCAGTGGGCTGCTGACAACGCTGCCAAGAAAGCCCTCACTGGTTTTCCCTTCAAAGGACTACGCCTGTTTGGGGACCGCCTGGACCTGTTTGCTAAGGGAGGCAGGTTACCACAGCGCAGGCGGCAATCTCGGCCCTTTCGGGGTCAGGGCTCCTTTTCCTCCCCCTACCGTGGTGCTAGACAAGGGAGGGGGGTTTCCTTTACTGGGGCCCGAGGAGACTTCTGGGGTAGGGGCAGAGGACGTGGTCGCCCTGGCAAGTCCTCTCCCAAGCCCCCTCAGGCATGAAGGGGCGCCCTCACCCATCTGGATGGGGGGACGGCTTCAGCACTTTGCTCATGTCTGGAGGCTTCATGTCACAGACCGGTGGATTCAGGAGGTAGTGTCCTCCGGTTACAAGATAGTTTGCTGCCTGGCCGCCCCCAAGATTCATCAGATCCTGGATTCCTCAGGACCCTGTGTCAGCTCAGGATTTAGTGCAAACGGTGCAAAGCCTTCTGGAGCTGGGTGTCATCTGCAAGGTCCCTTTAAGAGAAAGGGACAAGGGCTTCTATTCCAACCTCTTCACCGTGCCCAAAAAAAGATGGGTCAGTCAGGCCCATCCTGGACTTGAAGATCCTCAACAAATTTGTCAGGTGCAGGCGTTTTCGCATGGAAACTGCGCTCAGCCATCAGTTCCCTGCGCCCAGTGGATTTCATGACTTCTGTGGACATAAAAGATGCTTACCTTCATATTCCTGTGTTTCCAGGTCATCAAAGGTTCCTCAGGTTCGCTCTGGAGGATCAACACTGCCAATTTGTGGCATTGCCCTTTGGTCTCACTTCAGCTCCCAGGGTGTTCACCAAGGTGCTGGCAGGAGTGATGTCTGTGCTCAGGTCTCAGGGCATCCGTGTGCTGCCCTACCTGAACGACATTCTCATCACTTCCCAGTCTCTACATCAGGCAGAGCTGGATGCTCAGCTGGTAGTGTCCACCCGTCATTTGGCTGGGTGATCAACCATCCCAAGTCTTCTCAGTCTCCCTCCTTGATGACTTAATTCTTGGGAATGAATCTGGATACAGTTCAGGCAAGGATTTTTCTTCCTCAGCTGAAGGTGGACAGTCTGATTGTGCTGGTTCTGTCCCTGCTATCTTGTCGTCATCCCTCCATCAGGCAGGGAATGCAGCTGGTGGGCCTGATGGTGGCATGCTTCGAGGCGGTCCCTTATGCTCAGTTCCACTTGTGGCCTCTGCAACTCCACCTCTTGTCAGTATGGGACAAGGACCCTGCGGCCCTGGACCGGGTCTTTGCGCTTCCCCCCTGGTCAGGCGGTCCCTCTCGTGGTGGCTGGACTCCAGGAACCTGTTTGGGGGCAGATCCTTTCTGACCCCATCCTGGGAGACGGTCACCACGGATGTCAGTCTGTCAGGTTGGGGGGGGGGTTCTGGAAGTCCCTGCAGTTCCAGGGGAGGTGGGGCCCTCAGGAGGCCCACACAACTATCAACGTCTTGGAGCTGCGGGCGATCAGGTTGGTTCTGGCTCAGTTGACTCGTCACCTTTGGGGCCTGCCTGTTCAGGTGCGCTCAGACAACCAGACGGCAGTTGCCTACATCAATCATCAGGCAGGTACCCGGAGCAGGAGGGCCCTCCAGGAAGTGTCTCTGATCCTGATCTGGGCGGAGGCCAATGTTCCCTGCATATTAGTGGTGTACATCCCGGGGGTGCAAAATCTGCAGGCAGACTCTCTGAGCAGGGGGACCTCTCGCCAGGGAGAATGGAACACCCTGTTGCAGAGGGACCAATCTCGGTGTCACCGGTGGGGCCAACTAGATGTGGATCTGTTTGCGTCCCGTCACAATCACAAGCTCCCGGCCTTTGTCTCCCTGTCTCAGGCCTTGGCCACGGATGCCCTAGCAATGTCATGGCAGGACTTTCAGCTCCTATATGTCTTTCCTCCATTTCCCCTGCTGGGCAGGGTTCTGCGCAAGATTGCTCTGGAGAGGGTGCCAGCAATTCTGGTGGCCAAGAAGAGTGTGGTTTGCAGACGTGGTGCAGCTGGCAGTAGATCAGTACGTTCTGCCCAGGGTGCCAGATCTGCTCACTCGGGGTCCCTTACGCTATAGGACTGCACCCCACAGAGGCACTTTGGCGTAGTGGTGCAGCTTAAGCATACTTCTGCAGATGTGTGTGACCGAGTCCTCTGTTTTTAACCAAGTTTAGAGATAGATTATAGGCTGGCCTGCAAGCTAACAGGGTTGAGTGCTGTGGCTCCTTTAAGACTTTTGTATTCTAATTGCCCTGCTAACGTGCACCTCCCAGGTTAGTTATTAAATGGTCTGAGCGGCTGCCACCCCCCCTTTGTTTTTTCCCAATTTACAAACTCTGGCTTTGACGGCCATCTTGATGGAGAAGGGGCTGTCTACCTCCGTTGTTGATACCATGATAAAGGCTAGGAAGAAGTCTTCTTCTTCCATTTATTTTAGGGATTGGCGTGCCTACATTGACTGGTGTGAGTCTAAATCTCTCCCCTGTCGTGTGTTCTCCATTCCCAGGGTCCTGGAGTTCCTGCAGCATGGGTTGGAGATGGGACTCCAACTCAGTACTCTGAAGGGTCAGGTTTCTGCCCTGGCTGTTTTATTCCAGAAGTCCTTTGCTCGGCATTCTCTGATCAGGACATTTTTCCAGGGGGTTACTCATGTGCGTCCCCCACGTAAGGCTATGTTGCCTGTTTGGGATCTGAACTTGGTTTTGTCAGCGTTGCAGGTGCTCCCTTTGAACCTGTGCAGGATGCTGCCCTGGCCATTCTTACTCTCAAAGTTGTTTTTTTGGTGGCTATCACCTCTGTCAGGCGTGTGTCTGAGTTGGCGGCGCTCTCAATCCAGCCTCCCTACTATGAGAGACACCAGGACAAGGTGGTGTTTTGTTTCAAGCCAGACTTTCTGCCTAAGGTTGTGTCTGCCTTTCATTTGAATCAGGACATTGTTCTTCTGTCATTGTGCCCTAATCCTAGTAATGCGAAGGAGAGGGTCTTGCATTCTTTGGATGTGGTTAGGTGTCTGAAGTACTATCTGGTGGCTACTACACCTTTCAGAAAAACTGATGCTCTTTTTGTGATCCCTTCTGGTCCTAGAAAGGGTTTGGCTCCTGCCAAGTCTACTATCAGCAAGTGGATCCGTCAGGCTGTGATTCAGGCCTACTCTGCTAAGGGGAAGAATCCTCCCTTCCGCCTTACTGCTCATTCTACTCGTGCTATTGGGGCATCTTGGGCTTTTCAGCACCAGGCTTCTGTTGAACAGTTTGCAAGGCCGCTACTTGGTCTTCTATTCATACCTTTTCAAAGTTTTACAAGGTTGATGTTAGGGCCTCAGCTGATGCTGCTTTTGGCCGTAAAGTTCTGCAGGCGGCAGTGGTATGACCTGTCTGCTGTTACCTTTGGGGATCCCACCCTACTTTATGGACACTGCTATTAGATGTCCCAAGTGTAAGTAATCTATCTGGAGCAGGACGTACTGTATACTAAGAATAATACAATTCTGTGATTACTCACCTGTAGAATTGGTATTATGAGTATACAGTACGTCCTGCTCCACCCCACCCTTGATTTTGCATTATCTTGGATCCCCCGCATGGTGATTGTTTTCATTGTTATAGTTACCAGTTTGGTTTTGTTTTAATTCTCCCTGCTTCTCGTTAACTGCTTTTCAATGCTGGGGATTGTGGGAGGTCCCTGGGTATTTGGGGGGCCGGGAGGAGCCTGTTTTCGATGTCTCTGCAGTGCAGCGCCATCTGGCGAGTAATACCCAAGTGTAAGTAATCTATCTGGAGCAGGACGTACTGTATACTCATAATACCAATTCTACAGGTGAGTAATCATAGAATTGTATTTTTCCCTTTGGCTGTGTGCAGCCACGCAGATATTCAGGGCACCCCAATCGAGGGCACGCGTCCTGCTAGTGGGATAGTGGGGATGCAGCCGCGCATGCACATTTAGACCAGAAAGTAAGGTAAGTGGTTGGGGCACTCTGGGGGGGTTTCATACAGTGGGGCATCACTATTTTGGTTGCCTCGGGAGAGGGAATCGATCGGCCTGACGATCGTGCTGGGTTTTGGTCCACTTTAAGTACTGGGTTTTCCTAATCTTCCAAAATGTTGTCACGTACAGCAAAGATAGTTACTTCCAGCCAGAACAAACCGTGAGCTGGACTTTGAAGTACGCATTAAGGCATAGTTCTGGTTTCGTACCCATGTTGACAAAGTTATGTGTAGCTTTGTTGTTAAACAGCTGTAGATTGTCTGTGTAATTTTAATATGCTCAGTAAATATTGGGGGGGGGGGCAGATAATATAAAGGATGTTTGTTTTCTCTGACCTTTCTAGGCTCCTCCTTGAAACTTCCAGATTTGTACACTGGATAAAACAAAGAATTTCAGCTAGTTATGGGATGTGGTCATTGACATTTAAAGACTCAGCCGTATATTTTTGTCATAAAGAAATGCTTTGGCTCTCATGGTCATGACAGATTTGTTAGTAATGCCCATCTTGAGCTCGAAGGTCTTGGATAGATATACTGCTGCATTCATGTGTTCATCTGCTGTCAAGTGTGGAAGACAAAAGTCTTCTGTAAACACCATGAGGGTCATTGGATTATGCGTTTTTGCTGCAATCACTGTGACACACAAGAGTGGGGGACAAAGGAAGTTTTTAGAACACGGAGCTGGTGCATCTCTTAGCACTAATAGTCTAGACCAGCTTTCCGCCAACCCACCTCCTCAAGGCCTGCCAACAGCTCATGTTTTGTGGATCTCCACATAGCTCCACATAGCTGGCTCCATAGCTCTGCTGCTGCACTAATTCACCTGTGCATATGTGTGGAGAGCCAGAGAACATGACCTGTTGGTGGGCTTTGCGGAGGGGGGTTGGGGATTTATAATCTGTTATCTGTAATCTAGGGCAAGTTTACTCCCCATCCCCCAGCTGTGTGAACCCCTCCAGGGCGCCCAGTAGACTCGCCCTATGGCACATGCCCAGCCGGCGCAGGCATCGCTCGCCTCCCTTCTTTACTGTGCAAGACCCCACCTGCCGCAACTGAATAGCTGTGCGTGGCCGCGAGTATTAAAGCCCTGCCCCTTCCCTTCGTCCCTCCAGTGTTTGTGTTTTCTCCCAGGAAACGTGATAGAGAATTTTTAAGAATTTTTGAGGGTTGATGGGGTGGGGTCCAAATCCCCTCTTGTGCCCATTTGTTCCCACTATTTTTTTCCCTACAGAGTATCGGCTAGGTTGGGTAGTCCATGCCTTTTTTTCCAGGGAGAACCCTGTCACTAAAGCTGTATCATTTATTGTGTATGCTTCTGTGAAACCAATCGGAGCTTATGTCAAAAGCTTGGCACACTCTAATAGTGCCAGATGTGCTCTAAGGCTTTGTGGACTTCCCTTCGAAGGTAATCTCCTTTTTGCCATGGAGTTGGACCAAGGTATACTCATGAGAATTTTAAAAGGCCTTAAATCAGAAAGCCTTGGCAGACCTCTGGCGCAGGGGTAATGGGGAATCCTTCATTTAGCTCCTCTCAAGTACCCAAGCCTTAGTCCTGATACTGGGACTGGGTCAAGAAGGAAGCCTTCTCATCCATCATTACCAAACTCATCACAAGGCAGTGTTAGAACTGGTTCCGGATCTGCAAAGGAGGAGGTTTAACTCTCATGGTTTTTTGGTGCAAAAACCCTCTGCATGATTTTAACTTGAAAAACCTAAACGGCAATATAAAATACAAACAAATCAGAATGGAAGCAATCTATTCCGTAAGAGATATCTTACAGAAGGAGGCACTGATCGTGTCTGTCGACCTACAGGATGGCTACCTCCACATTCCTACTCATCCTTCTCACAGAGGATTTCTGAGATTCACAAAGCTTATTTGGACGGCCTGCTCCTTTTTTGCGAGGGACAGGTCCCCCCCTTCTAGCAGCCTTGCCGAAAACCTTACGTAAGTTAGGTTGGCTATTTAATCTGGAAAAGTCACAGCTCCAAAAGCAGATGGAAGTACCTTGGGTATGAGCTAGATACCCCGACCCAGCGTATCCTTTTTCCCAGTGCGAATATGGAAAAGATGCCATAAAATGTGAAACAAGTTCTCTGTGGCAGATTCTTGCCATACTTGGTCTCATAACCTCCCCCATACCGGCAGTTCCCTGAGCCCAGCTTCATTCTCGGCCCTTGCAGGCCTTGGCACCAGATGGCGTCCCTAGTAGTAAATACAGATGCAAGTTCCTTCTGCTGGGGATCTTTGTCAGGGGCAATACTTTCAGGATGTGTAGACACAATACAACAAGTCCCCCAAGTTCAGGGGACTCCGAGCTGTGAAGGAAGCCCTGAGGGAACTAGAGTCGGAAGTACTGGGAAGAGACATCCAGACTGTCTCAGATGTTGTCGCGGTTGTTGCTTTTTTAAACCACCAGGGGGAACAAGATCTCAGGAACTCTCCAGAACGACCAAATCCCTGTTGGAGAACCTCAAGGGAAATTTTAGGTCCATCCAAGCGATTCACATAGAAGGGGACTTAAATGTAGAGGCAAACTTCATGAGCAAGAATTAAAATAGACCAGGGAGAATGGGTGCTACATCACCAGGTGTTTGCCCAAATAGTGACTCGGTTGGGGCAACCAGACATAGATTTCCAAGAGCCAGAAGTATTTCTCACTCAACAGGGATCTGGTGGCTTGAGTTCTGGATGCATTCAGCAATCAGTGTGGAGACAGCCAATTCCTAGCCAAAAATTAGGAATGGAGCAAGGTCTGAATGGAGCCGAATGCTGAGCGCGCACAGCTGTTCGCTAGCCTCTAGCAGGGGGATGCCCATGCCAACCATGTACTAACAAGTTCTAACTAACATGATGTCTTACTATAAAGAGATGTCTATCTTTATATAGTCAGACATCATGTTCTTAGAACTTTCCAGCAACATCCCTTTTCTGCAGATACAAACTGAGCACAGAGATGCAGAGCCTTTATTTGATAGGCTTTGTAAGTCCTATTATATTCTCTATTCGGTTTAACCTATTAAGATTAGTAATTTTCCTCTCCCCTTTCTCCAAAGCACACCTGAATAAAAGAAAAATGTCAGATTCAAATATTATGGGCACTCTGCGTTATCCTTTACCCTTAGTTCATAGGCACCCATCTTCATTTTATGACCCCAGACTTGTTCTCCTCTGTTCCCTGGAACCACTAAATATCTATGTAGTGTCTGTATTAAACATGAAAACAAGTTTGTAGTACAGAATAGTTTCGATGACTGTTTTGAGTTGATGATGTGTCACGCCTCATCCTCCTTAATAATTATGTACTGCATCTCACACGACTTTAGCTTATCTAGTTATACAGAGATGACGTTTATTAAGCTGAAAAGGCACAAGCTATGAGCAATGTCGCTATAAATCGTGGGTGGGAGTATGGTCAATTACAATGTAGCTTTTACACGAATTGACGAATTGTTCTTCCTTCGTCCTTCAGGACGACCCACGGTAAGAGCAGTCCCTCCACGTTTTGTTTTGTTTTTTCAGCTCCAGGAGCCCCTGGAGATGCCCACTGAGCCCCGGAACACTTTATCTTTTAGGTATAGTTCCGCATAGTCAACAGTGCACGAGTTGTGCGCTGTCCCCTTTTAAATCCCGGCCAGTAGCAGCAGCGGCGGGTGCTTCAGCATTTGCCCTGGGGATCCTGGGCTGGCTTACCTGGAGCCTTGTATCTGCATTGGTGTCGGTCTTTTTCCTTTTCTTCGCCCCAGGGGATGTAGGGCAGGGGGGGGGAGGAGACTTGCTGCTGACGTCCCTTCCAGACGCAGCCTCTATGCGTTGGGGAGATCTGGAAGTATAGCCAGCATCGGTTCCCTCAGCCACCACATGGGCTGGAAGGGATTCCTGATAGAGGAAAGCATTGGCAGATGGCACAGCAACGCAGTGGTTACTCACTGGCAGCCCACAGCAGTATGAATCCTCCGTTTTCAGCCCACTAGAGATCAGTGATCTCGGGCAAAGGAATACAGGTGCAGGCAGTGTATTACCTAGCATTAACTCTTTCGCTAAATGCCACAGGAAAAGCAAAAAGTAAAAATCCTGTTATATATATTTTGCCGTTTATTCTGGTATCCTGGCGGTTATGTATACATGACTTATGTATTGTATTCTGTCCTTTCTAGTCTAATCCACATAAAGGATAGAGATAAGGACCCCCCAAAAGAGAAGCCCAAGTATCCTAAACCCATTAGACATTGTGAATCCTGTATCGTTATACTCGTGGATACCTGGCAGAAGTCATGCATGCAGACATGCCTACAGTTAATAATGGGAGTGGAGACTTCAGCTATGTACAGGGAAATGGTAGCCATGAGGAATGAAATGGCCTCAATGTTCGAGGTCCAAAAATCTTTTGGTTCGCACCCAGAGGGATATTCTGCTGGCGCCCTCGTCCCTCAGCCAGTGCAGTTAACGCAGGATCCTAGACCAATAGTATCCCTTACTACTACTTTTCCTTCTGCAGAGACCCACGGTCTGGGCCTGTTCAGCTTGAAACAGGATTGAAGGTATCGGGGTAAAGTGAGGGTGAACTCTGACCTGAAGACTGCCTTAACGAGGATATACAGTTGGATAAGGGTGGCAAAGGGACCTCCGGTTCCTGTGGAGCCTTGACAGATGACCTAGCAGTTTTATTAGAAGATAATTATGACACATGGGGAATCAAGAGTGAGGATAAGCCCTTATCCATCCAGCATACCATGTATAAGACATTTTTGGAGAAAAAAAAATGTAAAACATTTCCAGTCCATTCAGCAATTAGGGAAATTAAGTCTAAATGGAAGTACCCAGAGAATTTTTTTTTTTATGCCGGGCTCACTCAAACAAAACAAATTTACCTTTCAGGAACAGAACATGGAGCCTTGGACCAAATGTCCAAAATTAGATGCACCATTGGGTCAGATCTCCGGCGTGGAAGACTTACTTTTCAAGAATATGGGGGCAATGCATGATCCAATGGATCATAGGACAGAGGGCATCCTAAAAAGGGCTTGGGATGCTGCATCCTTTACATTCATACCTGCCCTGGCAGCTGATGGTGTCATCAGAAGTATAGAAACTTGGCTCAATAAACTGAAGGATTGTTTGGAGTATGACGCTCCTAAGGAGAGTATTCTTGAGACCTTACCTACTTTCTTTAGAGCCATTTCCTTCTTGGCTAATGTCTCAGAGGAGACCATCAGAGCCCTGCTTAAGTCAACTGCTCTATTAGCCTGCGTCAGAAGGGCGCTTTGCTCTAGAAACCAGGTCTGCTGGCCATGTTTAAGCCAAAGTTGTGTGGCAATTCATTTCAAGGTAATGTTCTGTTCGGAGATGACTTGGATACAATTCTGACTGGTTCTAGTGAAGCAGGTAAGACCTTTCCAAGTAGGAAAAGGAAGTTTCAAAACTGCACTGATACTAGGGCCAAAACTTCCATAAGGCTGTTTCATGGCAGAAGAGATGGACACTGACGAGGCCACAGTGAAAGGTTATTCTTTCTGGGGCTTTGGGAAAATTGATGGCTCCATTTCTCTAAAAGTAGAGAAGACAGGATGGTGAAACCAACCAACAAGGCTTGCCTCTGGGTGAGGGTTGATCTGCTTTAAAACTATTAAAGGTGCTAGCTTTTATTTCACCAGTCAAAAATATATAGAGGATTTGAAGATGGTTGTTAGTTCCTTTGGACCTTATTTCTATTCTAAGTATTTCACACACCTCGCTTCAGATAGTCATTACACTTGGGGTTATACCGACCTGTAGAGGGCGATCTTGCAGAGAAAAAAGTGAGCCCCTCCCGATCCATAAATACCTGGTACCTCCCACTCATTCCCCAGTCTTTCATCTCTGCAGATGGCGAGCAAGTCAGAAGATGGATGTCTCCTCCTTGCAGGTAGCCGGTGTAACTCCCGGCCCGCGTGTTAGTCTATTTCTGCCTGGACCCCTTTCTTAGTATATCACCTTGCCTCCCAGCCTAGGCTGCTGGTCCGGGCAAGGGTAGACGTGGATTCCCCCTCTCCCGGATGCCCTTGCTCCTTAGAAGTGTATTTGTCTTTATTGTGTGTTTGTCACAGCTGTATTTTCGTTGTGTGTGTGTTTCACTTGAGTGCATGTTTAATTACTCAGCCGGCGCTGGCTGTGCCGCGGCGCTGGCCGTTGTGGCAGCTTCGACGGGGGAGCTTCTTCCCCTCAGGTGCGGTTGGTAGGGGGTCGGGCACTCAGCGCGATCGCCTACGGCGCGAACCGCGCCGGCCCGCCCTTCTTCTCCCTCTGCTTCTCATGTCTCTCGCCTCTGGCAGGACGGACGCCATCTTCCTCCGTGAGTGGCCCTTGGGGCCTCATTACTTTCATGACATATATATATATTTCTTATGTTATGGCTTATCTGTATGTCTGCAATTGTGTGCTTGGGCATGATTGAGGTGCTGAATAGCCCTGTATTCTGTCTTCCAGGTGGACCCTTGTCGGATCCTAAAGGGTCCTCCCGGTCCTAGGGTCCCTGGTTTAATTTTAGAACTCCCCATAAATCCTCCCACTCGGGACACAGAAGGGGCATCCTGGGTCGCTTATATTGCGTAATTCCCTGGGGTATTGCAACTACCAATAAAATCACCATATGGAGGCTTCCCAGGATACCGGGTTCGGGCTCCCCTCGGGGCAACCCCGGCAGTGTTTGGGGTGTGGGGCATCCCTTACAGGGGATGTTTTCCTTTGCATTCCGTGTGCGCAGCAGACTATTATGCTGCAGTCCGGATCCCAGGCGTCTGTTTCTGCGCCGCCGGTCCTTTCCCCTACCCCTCCCCGCCTGACCCGTACCCCGTGTGATGTTGTCACGAGTAGGGAGTCGCAATCTGAGGTGTGTGCCAGATTGTCCAATCTTGAAAAATTATTTTCTAGCGCTGTGGCCAGAAAGGTCCCGGCTAAGAGAAAGCACTTGTCCCCAGCCATGCAGGCTTCTGATTTTGAGGAGTTTGATTCACTGGACTGGTCTGATTACCCCCCGCTAGAGGAAGGGGAGCTTTTTGGGGAGTCGGATGAATCTGACGATCAGTGGTTTGTTGGTGCTGATGCCGAGCGGGGTCAGGGGGATTCTTTGGATACCCCTACGGTCCTGGCTCATATGTTTGAGGTTCTGGCAATCTCTCCTCCTGAAGTGACTCTTCCGCAGAAGGGGGAGTTCTTTGAGGAGGCTAAGCCGCGCTTCTAATTCCCTAATCAAAGGCATTTCAACGGCATTATTCTTAAGGAATGGGAGAGGCCTACTCGCCTTCCGGGTGTCCCTCCGGGTTGGGATAAGAAATATCCCTTTCCGGTGGATGTGGTGAAGCGCTGGTCGTCCCCTCCCGAGGTGGACGCCCCTGTTTTGAGGTTGTCTAGCACCTCTGTCTTGCATTCTCCTGACTGTTCTACTCTCAAGGACGGTGAGGACAAACGCATTGACCAGATGGTTTGTCACGGTTTTGCCAGTGTCGGGTCGGCCTTGCGGCCTGTTTGTGCTTCAGCGCTTTTAATAGTGGCTTCTAGGTCGGTTGTCAGGGACCTGTTGTCTACCTCCAGGCTTGACCCGGCTAGTGATGAGTTCACCGCCCTTAAGCGGTGCAAATTGTTTTTGTCATTTGTGCTAGCCGCCCTGGATGACACCATGGTGATGTGTAGTAGTGGGCGACTGATTTTGTGTCCAAAAAGTCTCTTATGGCTCTTCCCTTTCTGGGCTGGTGGCTCTTTGGAGAAAAATTGGATTCGGTCGCAAAAGGAGGTAGGTTACCTCAGTGGAAGAAGCAACGTCGTCCCTTTCGGGGGGCGGCTTCGTTTACCCCCTTCCTTTCGTGGGGCCAGAGCTGGACTGGGATCGGCTGTCTTCCCCTCCAGAGGTGATTCCTGGAACAGGGGAAGAGGACGTGCCCGTCCAGGTCACAGCTGGGGCTCCAAGCCCAAAGCCGCTGCTAAGCCGGCTCAGCAATGAGGGGGCGCCCTCACCCTCGCGGGTGGGGGGACGGCTGCTACTCTTCTCGGAGGTCTGGGACCAAGAGGTCTCGGACAGATGGATTTGGGAAGTGGTGTCTACCGGTTACAAACTGGAGTTCGAGATCCGGCCTCCTCCCAGATTCTTCAGGTCTCGCGTGCCCTTGGATCCTCTGGCCGCGCAGGGGCTCCGGGCGGCAGTATAAGATCTCCTGGACATGGCTGTCATCTGCCCGGTGCCTCCCTCGGACCGGGGCCTGTGATACTATTCCAATCTGTTTACGGTGCCCAAGAAGGATGGCTCCGTTCGTCCCATCCTGGATCTGAAGTTTCTCAACAGGTTTATCCGTCCCAGGAAGTTCCGCATGGAAACTCTGCGCTCTGCCATAAATTCACTTCGGCAGGAGGACTTCATGACGTCCATAGAAATCAAGGATGCTTATCTGCATATTCCAATCTTCCCGGTGCATCAGAGATTTCTCAGGTTCGTGGTGGAAGATCGGCATTTTCAGTTTGTGGCCCTTCCGTTTGGCTTTACCTCGGCTCCAAGGGTTTTCACCAAGGTGCTAGCGGGGGTGATGGCCCTCCTCAGTGCACCAGGAATCCGCATCGTGCCTTATCTGGACGATCTTCTTATTATGGCATCTTCTCTCAGCCAGGCGGAGCTAGATACCAGGACTGTGGTAGCCACCCTGGAGAGATTCGGCTGGGTGATCAACTATCCCAAGTCCTGCCTCCCTCCGTCCAGGGTGTAGGCGTTCCTGGGAATGTCTGTGGATACTTCTCAGTCCAGGGTGTTCCTCCCCCGGCCCAAGGTTCTTTTGATTCAGGAATTGACTCTGCTTCTCCTATCCATCCCTCGCCCATCCATCCGGCTGGGGATGCGACTGGTGGGATTGGTGGTGGCTTCGTTCGAGGCTGTTCCCTTTGCCCAGTTTCACACGAGGACACTCCAGCTCCATCTCTTGGCGGCCTGGGACGGGTCCCCGCTGTCATTGGATCAGTCTTTTCTGATGTCCCCGCGGGTTCGGCATTCCCTTCGGTGGTGGCTGGAACCGAGCAATCTGATCAGGGGCAGATCCTTCCTGACCCCTCGTTGGGAGACGCACCATGGATGCCAGCCTGTCAGGTTGGGGGGATTTTGGAAGGATCTTCAGTTTCAGGGACTGTGGGGGCCTCAGGAGGCTCACGATCCCATCAATGTTCTGGAGCTGAGAGCCTTCAGGTTGGTTCTGGCCCACTTGACTCCTCAGTTACAGGGCTTACCGGTTAAAGTTCGGTCGGACGGCGGTCGCCTACATCAATCACCAGGGAGGGACTCGCAGCAGGCGTGCCCTCAGGGAAGTGTCTTTGATCCTGGCTTGGGCAGAGCGCAATGTCCCATGCATCTCGGCGGTGTACATTCTGGGAGTGGAGAACATGGAGGCGGACTCCCTGAGCAGGTGCTCATCTCGCCGAGGGGAATGGTTGCTCAGCCCCAAGGTGTTTTGGTCGCGTTGCCACCGGTGGGGGACTCCGCAGGTGGACCTCTTTGCCTCTCGTCACAATCACAAGCTTCCGACATTTGTGTCTCTCTCGCCGGATCCGCTGGCTCTGGCAGCGGATGCCATGTCTCTGAACTGGAGGGATCTGGGGTTTCTGTACCTGTTCCCTCCATTTCCCATGGTGGGCAAAGTGGTGCGCAAGCTGGCCCTAGAGGGCGCATCAGCAAACCTGGCGGCTCCAAGATGTCCAAGACAGGTTTGGTTCGCAGACGTGGTAAGGTTGGCAGCGGATCATTTAGATCTGCCCCTTCTGCCAGATCTGCTCACTCGGGGTCCTCTGCTCTACCCCAATTTTTCAACGCTGGCTTTGACGGCGTGGTTGCTGAAACCTCCATCTTGAAGGAGGAAGGTCTTTCTGATGCTGTCATTCAGACTCTGGTTAGGGCTAGAAAGAAGTCTTCCTCTGCCATCTACTATAGGATTTGGAGGTCTTATATTGATTGGTGTGAGGTCCGGGCCTTGCCTTGCAGGGTGTTTTCTATCCCTAGGGTTTTGGAATTTCTGCAACATGGTCTGGACCTGGGTTTGCAGCTTAGTACGCTGAAAGGGCATGTTTCTGCCCTGGCGGTCTTCTTTCAAAAGTCTTTTGCTCTTCATCCTCTGGTTAAGACCTTTTCCCAGGGGGTTACGCATGTGCGGCCTCCTAGGAAGCTTTTGCTCCCAGTTTGGGATTTGAATTTGGTTCTTTCTGCTTTTCAGGGTCCTCCTTTTGAACCTTTGCAGGATATTGCTCTTTCTACGCTTACTCAGAAGGTTGCGTTTCTGGTTGCCATCACTTCCGTTCGGCGTGTATCGGAGTTGGCGGCTTTGTCCATTAAGGCTCCTTACTTTGAGAGGCATCAGGACAAGGTTGTTTTCCGCTTCAAGCCAGATTTCCTTCCTAAGGTGGTTTCTGCTTTCCATCTTAATCAGGACCTTGTTCTACCCTCCTTGTGTCCTAAGCCCAGCAATGACAAGGAGAGGGTTTTGCATTCTCTGGATGTGGTTCGCTGTGTGAAGTACTATTTGGTGGCTACTTCTTCTTTTCATAGGACTGACGCCCTTTTTGTGGTGCCCTCTGGGCCTAGGAAAGGTTTGGCTCCCGCCAAGTCTTCCATTAGTAAATGGATTTGCAAGGCCATTGTTGGGGCCTATTCTGCCAAGGGGAAGATTCCCCCTTTTCGTGTTACTGCTCATTCTACTCGTGCCGTTGGGGCGTCCTGGGCCTTCCAGCATCAGGCCTCTGTTGAGCAAGTTTGCAAGGCTGCTACTTGGTCTTCCGTTCACACTTTTTCCAAGTTTTACAAGGTTGATGTGCGGGCCTCAGCGGATGCTGTTTTTGGCCGCAAAGTTCTGCAAGCTGCAGTGGTTTAAGTTTGTGCATTATTGCCTTGTTTTGGATCCCCACCCTTTATGGACACTGCTATTGGATGTCCCAAGTGTAATGACTACCTGAAGCGGGGTGTGTGACATACTTAGAATAATACCATTTTGTGAATACTCACCTGTAAAATGGGTATTATAAGTATGTCACACACCCCGCTTCACCCCGCCCTTTGGTATTTTGGATCCTTTATATGGTGAACCTTTCTTACTGTTACTGGTTATTTTGGCTCTTCCTGGTCCCTTTACTGCTGTCTTAATACTGGGGAATGAGTGGGAGGTACCAGGTATTTATGGATCGGGAGGGGCTCACTTTTTTTCATGACATCTCTGCAAGATCGCCCTCTACAGGTCGGTATAACCCCAAGTGTAATGACTATCTGAAGCGGGGTGTGTGACATACTTATAATACCCATTTTACAGGTGAGTATTCACAAAATGGTATTTTCTTGTTGGCTCACATGCCTGGTTTTACTTTTTGCCGTGAGTACTAAAATTCACTTTTATGTGCTGTGATTTTTTGAGGGTTTGCCTTTGCCTATAAGAATCTAAGCCTTTTGACCTATTGTACATTTAACTCAGGAAGTTGTATAGTTTAAAAACTGATATGCAATGTACATAGGAGTGACGTGCCTAGGAATCTAGAAATTCTATCTGCTCACAGCCTAGAGGTGGCTCAGGTATCATTAGTTATACTAACGGACCAACATTTGCTGCAAGCAATTGTGTAATATTGCAACATTTATTTTATTATTTCAGTGTCTCACTGCCTTGTTCTATTATAGGCAGGTCTGACATGTCTGAATAAGGAAGCTATCCATGCAACCAGCCCTTCACTAATGCCTTTCTCAATGGATAGGGGCACCGCCCTCACCTTAATTAATGCTATCCAGTCATTAATTTCAGTGGACGTATGTGAAAAGTCGCCACATCTACAGCTGGTAAAGGTATTGCAGATGACTTTCTCCTAAAGAAGTTGAGTTACCTCTTTATGGGAAATCTGCTGTGTGCCACATCCCCCCCCCCACCCCCCAGATTGCCTGATCACCTCATCCACAAACTTTTGCTGCATCTCCATGCCACAGCCCCATCCCTAGCATACCTCTAGCTAGTCATGTACCAGGCCTTTCTGAATAGCCTGCATGGGCATGCCCACAGCTAGTGGCGGGTCGCATCGATAGCTTAATTCTGAATGGAGCAAGTGCCGCTGATAGGCTGAGCAGGCCAGCAATGTTCTGTGGGAACAAGGCAAAGGTGAGTTAATGGGCGATCCTGCAGGAAAAGCACAGCATGGTATTCCTCTTTTCAAGTGGACCTATCGGGATTTTAATTATCCTGGTGATAGGTCCTTGTTCCTGGGGCACCCCAGTTTGGGATGCCCACTGCGTGACACCCCATGCCACTTGCCTTTCTGCCGCTCCCGCGGCACATGCTCAAGCTGTAGTGCCAATCAGAGCTTTATGCAGTGCACATTAATGCATGGCATAAAGCATTGGTTAGAATGGAGTGTTGGAATAGAGAGCAGAGGCAGCCACATCCTTGGTATCGGAGGAGCCATCATGGGCTACTGCAAGGGGTTCACTAAGTGGGGCATCCTACACTTAGCCGGCGCTGGACACCTAGGCTAATGCACTTTAAAGCGGACCAAAACCCACTGAACTTGTGAAATACATTTGGCCATAGCCTCTGCCCATACTCCCTTCTTGGGGTGTAGAACTAAAAAAGGTTATTTCTGCTTTTCGAATCATTCTGGAACACTGTTTTTATTTGCAGTCCCTCTTTGTAATATGGCAGCAGTCAGTCATTGCATTGGTGTAGCAATGACATCATTGCCACATACAACAACGGAAATGAATGGAGAAGGTGGATCTCTATAAGCAAGAGCAGTGAAAATTAGCGAAAGATGCTCTTCATGGGGGGAGCAATTCAGGGGATGCTAGTTAAAATTGTGGGTTTTGGTCCGCTTTAAGTTTCCTGTCTAGGCCATGTTTTTACATCTCAATCTCCAATTATATGTAAATACCTTAAAGTGGACCAACACCCTCCCCTGATCGGCCTGGGAATCTAGAAGATTCCCGGACCGATCAGCTCCCTGTCTGCGGGGCACCCCGATCGGGGGGGGGCGCTGTGTGAACCCCCCCCCCCAGATCCCGAAAACCCTACCTGATCCTCGTTCAAGCGGCGCATGCGTGGGCTGCCGCCGCCTTCCGCACGTCCCTCTAGCAGGGCGCGTTTGTGAATGGCAGGCACGCTCCCTGTAAGCGGGAGGCAGCGGTGGCCCGCACTCAGCTTGTCTGTCGCTGCCTCTCCTTGTCCGTCGGCGGCGATTGGACGAGCGAGTCACGTGGGAGCGGGGTCAGGTGAGTTTTCGGGGGTTTCTGGGGGGTTTCACACAGCGGGGCACCCACGATCGGGGTGCCCCGCGGAAGTGGACCAATACCCAGGATAGTCAAAATCCTGGGTGTTGGTCCACTTTAAGTGAAGCTGCTTTCTTTGCTTAATTTCTGGGTCATTCTGAGAGCACCATGAGACAGAGTGGCCATCTTTTATTTGCGTGGTCCTGAAGATATGAAATTAAAGCAGGGCGAACTTTAATCCTATGGGTTATACCCTGGAAGAAAGTCACATAGGACAGCCTTCAGGTGAGAAGCTTGCTGCCTTATTACCACCATTTGGTTTCATTTTGAAGATTCAAATTTTTCCAAGGCATCCTTCAGCTTGACCACAAGGCGAGTTCTAATAAATGGTCAAGCTGAAGGATTCCTAAAAAAAAATGCATTACCGGTAAGTCTAACGGTGGTTTTTCCAAGTCATCCTTCAGCTTGACCACTTATTAGAACTCTCCACGTGGTCAAGCTGAAGGGTTCCTAAAAAATCTTTTACCGGTATGTCTAACGGTGGTTTTCTGTATGACAGTTTTCTGGCTTTGTATATTTTTTTTTTATCCAGTTGTATACAATTTTGATAAATTAACACTTTCCACCTAGTCTGGTTTTTGTTTCATTCCGTTTTAAAAAATCGACTAAAATAAACTTAAACAAGAAATTTAAGTTAAATTGGACAGGTAGTAAATAAGTCTTGGAAAAGTGATGCTGCTGTAAAAATGAGGATTTGTAACACCTGTTTTAAGTAAACTCTTTTCCCTGCTCCATTGATTTTAGTCAGTGTAAGGGAAAGCTGTCAGATGAATTACTTACTAATTGTAGTAAGGCCAGAAGGCTAGCTTTGTTAGAATGGGACACCCATAAAGTGAGAGAAGAACAAGTGATGGAGTCGTCTGTTAGATCTGTGCATGAGCTTTCCCCGCTGGATGACATGCTGATGTCAGCAGGGATCCTGTTGGTGGGGCTGGTAGTTCTTTGTGTACTGTGTCCTTGGATGCACAGATTTAACATGATGGTGTGTGGGCGACTGTCCACTTAGCACAACAATGCCCCTGTGTGTGCACAGAGTTTCAAAGGACAAAAGATGACCCAAGCTAGCCCGCCTCCAGCCAGCCTTTTTAAATGGCATGCCTGGACCATCCCCTAGGTGTGTGATAAGGAGAGCATACCGGAGTGGCCCAGTGGAAGGGTGTGTGCTAGTAAGAAACAGGAAGAGGCTGCTAGTGCTTCGGGCAGCGTGTAACAGTGCAGGTGTGCAGCACAACATACCGCTCGCTCTCTAAGCTGCTTCATCATTTTTTCCTCTTCCCTCCTC
Organism: Gastrophryne carolinensis; assembly: GCA_027917425.1. Lineage (NCBI taxonomy): Eukaryota > Metazoa > Chordata > Amphibia > Anura > Microhylidae > Gastrophryne > Gastrophryne carolinensis. Next base: position 210,944,055 of record CM051236.1, read on the forward strand.
TGGATACGTTACCTTTTTTTGCTTGAAAATGAATGCGCTGCAACTGAAAGAGCTGTCCCAGTCACACCTGTACAGGAGGAGGAAGGAGCGTCCTGACAGCTTAGGGCTTAATGGATTCCACTCTGTTAAACTGAGGTATGTCAGACTACACCACCCTTCTGGTGGACTCCTATCTGAGTACAGATTGGCAGCACTGTGGTAACATGCTAACAATTTCACTCTGGACAATATTTGCATTGAGTTTTATGTTTTTTCCTCTGACAGTTTAAAAAAGAAAACTGTTTGCTAGACTGATCGGTATCATGACCACATTGACCCTAGACCCATTTAGGCATAGGAGCTGGTGTGTAAAAGCACAGTGGAAATGTGTGCCATAAAGCTGAACTGATACTTTATCACTCATTTTATAAGCAAATGCACAGCCTCTACTCTGTGTGTGTGTGTGTGTGTGTGTGTGACCCTCACTGGTTAAATGCTTGAGTGTGTTTTGAACTAGTAATATTAACGAATAGTCTTGAAATGGGTAAAAATACCTGCATGACACGAGATGTAAAACGTGGTAGAAATTACACAGACACTAGCTGCTGTTGGTCCATTTCCCCAGGTTTTGTAACTTCTTGTTTGTGTTGTAAGGGTTAAGCCTTGGCTTTTGTTAGGCATCGCCCATGGGCTCTCCCTGAGCCTGTGCTCATGTGGAATGTCCAGCACTAAGGTGCTAGTGAAAAGCCAGGAATGTGGGGCATCTCGGACCATCCTCCTGGTGGATCGATATCCTGGTGCATGTTGGATCCTGTTTGTGCTTTTTATCTGTACAAATAAGCTGCCGGTGATGACTGAAGGAGCTTTGCAAAGAAGAATGTGGTAGAACTACTTTTGACCTCTTATTAGCCATGCTCAAGTCAGGGCCTCGGGTGTTCTCAGATTTGTTTGCAGAAGTCTGCTTGTTTAGCTGCTGTTTTATCAATGTTAGTGATGGTGTCTGTAATCTCACTCTGGGCTGATCAGGCTTATCAATGTAATGCTGGGGGGGGGGGGGGGGGGTACACAGAAATAAGGATGCCTCTGGTACTGGGAACAAAACCTACAATGTTGTGGATGCCCCGGGGGGGGGTGGAGGAATCTAGCAGCCCCAGAAACGTATAGATTCCAGGGCCGATGGGCCTGGGTATTGGTCTACTGTTAAGATAGATGATACTTACTCCCTCCTCATTCCCTCCCGTGACTGCTAATAACATGACATTCAGGTGTCGGGCTGGTGGGCACACAGCGATGTACAATGACACTGCCATTACTGAAAGCACTTGGTAGCCCAGGAAGGGTTGTCTAAAATTCAGGTTATCTCTGCATATAATCACATTTTTCAGTGATATACCACTTACTGCCCCAGAGGTGGAATGGAGGGACGTAACTGCGGTTAATTTGTGTTAAATTGTATGGGGTGTAATTGATTTCTAAGAAAATCCTTGTCCTTCTCTGTTGCAGCTGCTGCTGCGGACTCTTCATTTTATTGGCAGCATTTCAATATTTGCACTGGCAGTGTACAGCACTATATTTACATTTCCATTATGCTTGGATGAGGAGTTTCTGCTTTTCTGTCTGTAAATGACTTCCTGGTACCTGTTCATATAGGCAGCACAAAATACAATGGGTATGATTTATACAGTGACGTGATCTACAAAGTAATAATTTGTTACAAATGGGGTAAAACAAACTTGTAATTAATTTGTGCCTTTCCTGGGTAAAAAAATAAGATTCTCCCGGTTAGTCCCACAGAGCTGATTGACCCAATGCCTGGTGTTTTGAAACCTACTGCCATTGGCAAACTTGCCCCTGCCATCCCAATGCCCCGGAGGCAACTGCCGCCCCCTTGCATCATGGTGACAGGCTGCACCAGCTCCATTAACTATTATGGTTTCCTCCATTGAAATGAATGGAGGTGGTGTGTCCTGTCGCCATAATTGATGTGATAAGACAGCAAGGTGACCATGTGCCATGGTGGGGGTGGGGGATTGATGCAGTCAAGGAACATCAGCACGTTTTTGATAATCCTCTCAGATAATTCCCCCCCACTGCCTTTTGGATGCCGGCGTTATCTTAAAACGCTGACATCCTGCTGAATTCCTGGCCCATTTCCACCCACTTTAGCCGTCCCTGAGCATACCCGCCCCTTTGTGTGCTGCTCCTCAAATCTTGTGTCCATTTGCACCCAGTGTCATTGCAGCCTATGCAATTACACGGCGCATGCGCAAGATCTAAGGGGCGGAGCAGTGTTTGTCGGGAAGTCAAAGGCTTCCATGATGGCGCTGCCATACGGAAGTCTGCGAGGAAGCAGAGGGTTGCCGAGCGCAATGTGACCAGAGAGGTAGGTCAACCTGAGGGGCAGGGGGGCCAGGCAATCTGTTTGGGAAGTTTTTATTAAATCCCCAGACCTCCAATGTTCCTCCTTTAAAGCAGACCAACAGTCAAAAATGGAGAAGTCTGACCAACTCCACAAACCATGCTCATATACATCCCCTTTCCAGGGCAATTTAGATTGCTGCACATAAAAAATAATTTACCTTTTTCTAATTCCTACTGGGATAACAAGATGGCCGCTCATGGGCTTGCAGGCCATCTGCAAACAGGAAGTCGTGCTGGACTTCCTGTTACTCTGCATTTTAATCATGTCAGTTGGGAAAGGAAGCTCCAAAATGGGATCACTGAAAAACTCACCTCTTCTGGTTCGTACGTAAGTGGCTCAGCCAATAAGCGGCATTCATTAGTTTCAGATTTCCTTTTCAGTTATGCAACCCAAGGAAATCTACATAGAGTGAGCACTGCCGGTTGCGTAGTCACTCACCTAACTGTGTGCATTCCCCCCACACCAGCCATTTAGAAAGGCTGATATGCGCTCCAGATAGGGGATAGCCAGGAATTTTCACACTAATTCAGGATGCCCCATAACGGGGGAGACTTCTGCCTCTCGAGTCTAAAAGAGGGTGGTTGCTTAAAGGTGAACAAAACCCAAAATGTTTATTCCGGAGCCAACCTCTGGCCTTCTTCCTTGGGGATGCCCCACTGTTTCAAACCACTTTCACCGAGACACTCACCTTTTCCAGTGGCTCCCTTGGTAATGTAAACAATAGGAAGCAAGAGCGTGATCATCCCCAGGGATGCGGCTTCTTTCACTCCAGATTGCCGAGCCCTTTGCCGAGCATTACACGGCAAACGCCTCTGATTGGACAAGAGCCCACACATGTGCCGTAGCATCGGTGAAAGGTGAGTTTTTACTGTGCAACCTAGGGCTTTCATACAGTGGTCCATCCCAAATCGGGGGCAAGGAACAAAACCTAGGATGTTCTAAAAACAGGGTTTTGCTCTGCTTTAATTGTGAAGGGCGGCTTTGCCCACCCTTTAATACAAATCGATATACTCGAGGTGATCATTGTGTATGAGAGACGTGAGTGTGGGCTTCTGCTTCGCCTTCATGTTCAGGCACCATCAGACCTTGATAGCAATTTGACCTTTATTAGGGTGGCCCACAGGAGAGAAGACTGTTGAGAGAGACAAACTATGTAATTCTTTATATTTATTGCCTGTACCTCTGCTTTCTGGAACAGTAAGTGGCAAGACAGTATTTTCTTTGCAAATTGTTTCTTGGCGCTTTCATCACAGCCCTGTACCAACTTGTCTAGGGAACGTCAAGTTACATTTTTCCAAGTGTGATTTATAAGGTATAGAGATCTTTTTTAGTGAAGTTTTGTCTAAAATATCAGATGTGACTGGAGTGTGATAACGCAGAACTGCTAGAGGAGCTGGGTATGTGGGAAGCAGGATATTGACTTGCTGTTATGCTCATGAGTCTGCTCTTAATCACTCTTGACGGGTTATGAAGTACCAGTGTCTCGCGTCATTCACTCATCATTCTGTCAATAGAAAGCATCGACATTGTGAGAACATGTAGGCCTATTTTGGCTGTGTAACTTTTAAACCCATTCAGTAAGCTGACATATTAATTTTGGATTTATTTTATTGGCTTATGTGAAAATCCACTTCTCACTCATGGTGTCTGGCAAATGGCAGTTAATCACATGACTGCTGGTGACTAATCTAAATTTCCCAGTGGGTTTGCATATCTAACCTACCAACTCTGTGCATAATTCTAGATGGGTAAATTTGCACATTTGTGCAGAAACGGCGCAGGTCAATGGAATTCTGTGGCATCTATAGCATAGTGTACCTGCATTGCGTTTGCGTTGCCATACAGTTTACCATTCACTTTTTGTGAAAAAAATATTAACGCATTGCCAATGTATCTTAAAGTGGACCAACACTTATAGATTCCCACTTTAAACGCAGGATTTATTTTGATACAATGCACCTCTGGCATACTTGTAAAAAGCCTGCTCTTAACGCAAAAGAGAGGTTTGAACAGAGCCGAAGAGTTTCCATTGGTCACATGATTAGCTGCCATTTTGCGCCATAAGCCACGGTTGAGGAAGTGGTGACTCGCCTATAGTTCCTGTTTAACGCAAACTTTGGACATGGGGTGTGCATCTTTTTGTAGCCCATTTATATCTAGCTGCAAGGTATAACTGGTAACTAGGTCTGACTTTAAAGAAACTTTTACAGTATAAGACTATCTCTATATAGTCAGACATCATCTTTAGAGCTTTCCAACAACACCCCTCTTCTGCATATACAAACGCTGAGCACAGAGATACAGAACATTTATTTTCTAGACTGTTCTACACATGCAAACAAGTCAACACAGTCTTTATTTTGTAAACTGTGCTTCTGTGTTAGACTGCTTCTAACTCGATGGAAAGATATATATATATTAAAAAAACAAGACTCTATCTCTGTGCTCACTGTATATGTGGAAGAGGGGCATTGAGCTCTAGGAACATGATGTCACTCTTGTCACTGTTCAAGTCTCTATATAGTGAGACTCGGACATGTTTTAGAGCTTTCCAGTGACACCCCTCTTCTGCAGATACAAGCTCCCGACACAGCTGCTTACAGCTTGCCCCATGCTGGTTCTCTGGCTGGCATCTTTTATTTACCAGCGCTTAGCTTTCTCTGATAAACTTGCTCTCTGCTGACCCCATTTTCAGGGTTTTCCTGATTGAATTTACAGTCTGCCATAGAGTAACATGCAGAGCTGATAACTGATCCTAGCACGAGAGGTCCAGCACGAGAAACAGATTTGCCTTGGCTTGTTAGATAATATAAATCAGCCTCAATAAAAGATGCCGCCACTGATAGCCAGCATGGGAAGAGCAGCCAGCAGCCAAATTAACCTTTTGCCTGTAGTGTCCCTTTAAAACCACCTGTAGCTTTATATCGTTTTCTTTAATTCCTACAAATTGCATACTCTCCAAGATGAAGGGATGGGAGGAGTATTTCTACTCTTTGGGATAAAGTCTAGTACATCCTCTGGTCCAGGGGCATACACAGCTTACCATGTAGTGTGGTGGCCTGCAAATGACCATGCATGTGTATAGTGGATTCCAGATCACTGGTGTACCGTGGGGGTGATTGGACCTCCAGTCTTTTTTTTTCAGCCAAGGTCTGGTTTAACTGCCGCCAGTTTTTATTTGGGTTTAGATAGATTTGGATAATGTAATAATTAGGGTAATTTCAATTATAAGGTTAACAATGCCATATTGATATCTGAGTAGTTATAATTGGGCTATTCTCTATGGTCCATATCCATGGGGTAGGGTGTAAAAAAAAAAATGCTAATAAACTAGCCAGCTTGCTTTTAACCCCTGGGGTTCGGGGGTTTGTACTGCCATCAAACATGGTGATTTTTGAGGTGACTTGAAATAAGGTTAAAATGGTTCCAAAACTAAAATGATGAATGGAAGAAGAGTTTTATATTTAAACGTAGAGATAAAAAAAGGATGTTAATAAGAACAAACCCTGTATAATGACCCCTGTGTCTCCGTGCAGGGAGGTACAGGAAACATTGGGAAGTCCTTGCCCTAAAGCTGCTTTTATGTTTCTTTCTCTATCTAGTGTGTTGCCATGGAGACAAACTACTTTGCCAACATCTAATCACATGATGACACAAAGCAAATCCCAGTAGCTTCTCCTCGCTGCGCCCTGTCACGGGACTAGATATGCATGTCTCCAGGGCTGGGATGTGCAGTGTAACATGGGCGAGATGGATGTGAGCAACTATGCACCTCTGGTTCCTGTAGCCTCGGGGTGTGGGTATGTGAAGCATGCCGGCCATGCTTTATTACACCTCCGCTATTTACTCCAGGCTTGCTGTCACACATTCTGTCTGACATAAAATAAATCAAGCTTGCTCTGCAATATGTTTTCACAAAATAGGTAAAATTAGCCACCCGTGTGTCTTACATGCATGACGTGCTGGCTGATGTCCGCCCACATTGGCAGAGGTGATCACATAATAGGGGACGTTTCTGCTGGTAAGATGTGGTTTCTTTTTTAATTGTTGGTTGGCATGTTGCCTGTGCATACGGAGAGTAGGAGTTCTGACCTCACACAAGACATTTAGTTGTTGATTTGAATGTTTCAGGATTCTGGACATGAGTAAAGCCCTGTTCCAGTTATTTAGGACTTTGTCCCCCCTCAGCACTGTAGTACTTGTTACTATGGAGAAATAAAAACTACTGTTGGCTTTAACACTTTTATTCTTATCCAGCTTCATGATTTGTTGCCACTCACTTTGACCATGGTGCTTGAGAGTTTCTAAAAATGCATGTAAGTTATAAAAAGAGACCTGCAGTGTATGAAATCCCCAACCCTCTCACCCATCAAACCCCCAACCAGGTTGTCCCTAACTGGTCGCTCTGCTTAGTGCCATGTCTGGAGATGAACACTATACACTCTGCTTCTGGGTCTCCAGTGCAACAGGATATCATGGGTGACTGTTCCGTTGCAGCTACCAATCTGATGGAATATGACTTCAGTTAATGTGGAGCAAAACCCAAGATTTTGACTAGCCTGGGTTCTGGTCCTTTCTCTCTCTGTGTGAAACCCCCCCCCCAGCTCTTCCCGGTCCCACATCACGTCTAAGAGCAGCTCTCTAACATGGAGCATGCCGTGCCGGCCATTCACAAATGCTTTTCACAGGCACACGCCCTAATAGAGGTATAGCGGGATGCGGCCGCTGCTCTTAGACGCGCCGTGGGATCAAGAAGTAAGTGGGTAAGTGAATGGGGCGACCTGGGGGATTTCACAGAGTGGGGCATCACGATTTTGGATGCCCGGGGGGGGGCCAATTGAGCTGGGTTTTGGTCCACTTTAAAAGAAAGGAGTGCTTCACTATATATTCCAAGTATGCATCACGCCCTGCTCCAGTAATAATCATTACGTCTGGGATATAGTCCACAAGAGGGCGCTTTACTGCAGAGATGGCAAAAAAGAGACCCCTCTCGGTCCATATATACCCGGGACCTCCCATTCATTCCCCAGTTTAGTCTCTGCAGTGGGCGGCGAAGGTCAAGATGATGGCTCTCTCCTTGCAGGTAAGCCGGGCTGCACAGCCCCCGGCCTTATGTCCTATTCCCACCTGTGCCACTTTTACATGCCTCCCAGCTATGGCTGCATGGTCCGGGTGATGGTAGGCAGCACCTATTAGAGGTGCTTTTTACTGGAGCATAAAAAGGCTCCACCGAAAATCCCCCACCAAAGGGTAGGCGGCACAGGTTGGTGAGCCTGACATGGGATGCCCCGTCCGCTTTAGCCCCTACTACATGTACCCAAATGTATTGCTGGGCTTATCCCCCTTCTCCCTTGTCCGGTTAGTCGGGGGGGTCTGGTGTGCGTGTGCTTGTGAGCGTTTGCGTTGACTCCCTTTGTGATTCACTGTGTGTGTGTGTGCTTCATGTGACAGCGCTGGCTGTTGCTCAGCGCTCCTTCCCCCTCCATTAGTGCTGCATGTCACTTGAATGAATGAATGGATCGATCGCCCGCCCGCGCGCTCTGCAGCGGGCCGGTGACGTCATCAGTTGCTGGGGGCCGGGTGATAGTCTGCCTGGCCTCCCTGCGCTCCGCATCTGCCCCGCCCCCTCCGGAGATGATCGGCGCCATCTTGCCTGCCTAGATCAGGTGTTACTGCGGTTCTGTGAGTGCCCCCAGCGGGCTTTCCTTATTTCATATCTTTATAATGTTTAATGGCATTTTTATGGATATACATGCATATTGATGGGAATTTTGTCTATGCTTGTGTCTTTCAGGCTGGAATAACTTACTTAGAGGTTTCTCCCGGTCCTGGGCCCTAGGTTAAAATTCCTAAATTGGGGGCTTAATTGTAAATCCTCCCACGAGCGGACACTTAAGGGGCAGCTGCACAGCGTAATTCCCACTGGTCATTGCGGCTGCTAATTCACCATATGGAGGCTTCCCAGGATATTGTGCTCGGAGTCCCTTCGGGGCAAGCCCGGCTATGTGTGGTGTGCGGGGCATCCCTTGTGGGGGATGATGTGCGGGTTTGTATACCCTGCGCCCAGCAAGCGCTTTCGCGGCAATCTGGGCCCCATGTGTCGGGATGGGCACCCTCGGCCTCATCCCCCACACCCCCGCGCCTGGTTATGACCCCTAGTGACATTAACACTAGCGGGGAGTCGCAATCTGATTTTTCCGCCAGACTGGCCAATTTGGAGAGGTTGATTGCTAGCTCTGCAGCCCGTAAGGCTCCAGCTAAAAGACGGCACGTGGCGCCCGCTGCGCCGGCCTTTACTTTTAAACAAGACGAATTCCCTGAATTGTCTGACTATACCCCTCTCGAAGAAGGGGAACTTTTTTCAGATTCAGATCTCTCTGACGATCAGCATTGCCTTGGCACTGATGCCGGCTCAGAGCATTGGGATGCTGACGACACCCATAGACTTCTGACTCAAATTTTTGAGGTACTTGCCATTTCCCCTCCTGCAGTGGCACCTAAGCAGCCGAAGGAATTGTTTGGTACCGCAAAACCACGTATGGAATTCCCCGAACAGAATTTAAATAGTCTGATTCTCAAGGAATGGGAACGGCCTAGCCGGCGTCACGGTATCCCTGTATCCCTAAGGGGTGGTATAGGAGGTATCCCTTCCCCCTCGGATGTGGTCAAATGTTAGTCAACTCCCCCCGAGGTGGATGCTCCCGTCTTGGGGCTGTCTAATACTTCTGTTGTGCATTCCCCGGATTCCACTACCTTGAAGGATAGTGAGGACCGGCGTATTGACCAACTGGCCTCCCAGGCCTTTGCTTGTGTGGTTTCGGCCTTGCGCCCGGTTTGTTCTTCGGCTATTGTAGGACCTTAATCAGGGGCCTTCTGGACGGCTCCCATGAGGATCCTTCTAGTGCGGAATTTAGAGCCTTGTCACAGTGTGAGTTGTTCATCACTTATGTACTCTCTGCCTTAGATGACACTATTTGGATGTGTAGCAGGAACTCGGCCTTGGTTGTCTCTCTCCGCCGCTCGGTCTGGTTGCGCCAGTGGGCAGCTGACAATGCTGCTAAGAAGGCTCTCACGGGGCTTCCCTTTAAAGGGTTGCGCCTGTTTGGCGATCGTCTGGACCTTTTTGCTAAGGGCGGTAAGTTACCCCAACGCAAAAAGCAGCCGCGACCCTTTCGGGGTTGGGGCTACTTCACTCCCTCCTTTCGTGGGCCTAGGTCAGGCAGGGGGGTATCCTTTGCGGGACAAAGGGGAGATTTCTGGGGCAAGGGCAGAGACCGCGCCCGACCTGGATCCTCCTGGGGTGCCAAACCCAAATCCACTGCCAAGCCCGCTCAGCAATGAGGGGGCGCCCTCACCCTTGTGGATGGGGGGGGGCGGCTGCGGCTCTTCGCTCAGGTCTGGGATCAACAAGTCTCAGACAAATGGATTCTGGAGGTTGTCTCTTCCGGATACAAGCTGGAGTTCGCGGACCGGCCTCCTCCCAGATTCCTCGGGTCACGGGTTCCTACGGATCCTCGGGCAGCTCAGGGCCTGTTGTTGGCGGTTCAAAACCTTCGGGCCATGGTGGTCGTTTTGTCAGGTTCCCCCGGGAGAGAGAAGTCTGTGTTACTGTTCCAATCTCTTTACAGTGCCCAAAAAGGATGGTTCCGTCAGACCCATTCTAGACCTAAAGCTTCTCAACAAATTTATCAGAACCAAACGTTTTCGAATGGAGACGCTGCGCTCCGATATCGGCTCCCTGCGCCCGGGGGACACCCTGACCGTGGTGGCGACACTGGAGAGGTTCGGGTGGGTGATCAATTACCCCAAGTCCCCACTCTCCCCATCACGGGTGACCTCCTTCCTGGGTATGACTCTGGATACCATTCAGGCCAGGATTTTCCTCCCTCAGCAGAAGGTGGACTCTCTTCAAAAGCTGGATCATGGCTTGCTGTCCAACCCTCATCCATCCATCCGGCAAGGGATTCAACTGGTGGGACAGATGGTGGTCTGCTTCGAGGCAGTTCCCTATGCTCAATTTCACGAGGCCTCTTCAGCTCAATCTTCTTTCAGCCTGGGACAAGTGTCCCCTGTCTCTGGACCAGGCTTTTGCTCTGTCCCCTCTGGTCCGGCGGTCCCTCCTTTGGTGGCTGGACTCGAAGAATCTTCTGGGGGGCAGATCATTCCTGACACCGTGCTGGGAGACGGTCACTACGGATGCCAGTCTCTCAGGTTGGGGGGGGGGGGGCTAATGGAGAGCCCACCAATTCCAGGGGCTGTGGGGCCCTCAGGAGGCACACGCCCCCATCAATGTTCTGGAGCTGACGGCGGTTCGGTTGGTGCTGGCGCAGCTGACGCATCACCTCCAGGGCCTACCAGTTCAGGTTCGCTCCGACAACAGGACTGCGGTCGCTTACATCAATCATCAGGGAGGGACTCTGAGCAAGAGTGCCCTCCGGGAGGTGTCGAGGATTCTCTCTTGGGCTGAGGTCAACGTCCCTTGCATCTCGGCGGTTTACATTCCGGGAGCGGAGAACCTGGAAGCGGATTCCCTGAGCAGGGGGACCTCTCGCCAGGGAGAATGGTCCCTCAACAGCAAGGTCTTTCTATCCCTCTGTCACAGGTGGGGGAGGCCGGATGTGGATCTGTTTGCCTCTCGTCACAATCACAAGCTTCCAGCTTTTGTCTCGCTGTCCCAGGATCCTCTGGTTCTGGCGGTGGATGCCATGTCTCTGTCCTGGCAGGGGTTCGGTCTCCTGTACCTCTTCCCTCCGTTTCCCCTTCTGGGCAGGGTCCTACACAAGCTGATACAAGAAGGAGTGCCAGCTGTTCTGGTGGCCCCCAGGTGGCCAAGACAGGTGTGGTTCGCAGATGTCGTGCAGCTGGCGGTCGATCAGTACCCTCTGCCCCTGGTTCCGGATCTTCTCACTCAAGGATGGCTCTGTTTGACGACATGGCTGCTGAAACCTCCATCCTAAAGGAAAAGGGTCTGTCTGATGCGGTTGTTCAGACTCTGGTCAGAGCTAGGAAGAAATCATCTTCTACCATCTACTACAGGACCTGGCGGACCTACATTGACTGGTATGAGGCTAGGGCCTTCCCTTGTCGGGTGTTTTCCATCCCTCGGATACTGGAGTTCCTTCAACATGGTCTGGATATGGGTTTTCCGCTCAGCACTCTGAAGGGCCATGTGTCCGCCTTGGCGGTTTTCTTTCAGAGGTCTTTCGCTCTTCATCCTTTGGTCAAGACTTTCTTCCAGGGGGTCACTCATGTGCGCCCTCCCCGCAAACCCTTGTTACCGGTTTGGGATTTGAATTTGGTTTTGTCTGCCCTTCAGGGTCCTCCATTTGAGCCTGTGCATGAGGCTGCACTGTCTATTCTCACTTGGAAAGTTGCCTTTTTGGTGGCTATCACCTCTGTCCGGCGTGTTTCGGATTTGACGGCTCTGTCCATTCAGGCCCCCTACTTTAGGTTTGATTGCCAAATAAAAAAAAAAAAAAAAAAACACCATGAGGGAGGCATCAGGGGATAGTGATTCGGGCATCCCATTTGAGCGGGGCGGGCTCTGCCCCATATGTAAGCTGGATCCCCTGGGTAGTTTCAGCACGGTTTGTTCCGCTTGCGCCATGAGAATTGGTTGGACCATAATAGAGCGGTGGCTCAGGTCTGTAGTCCAGTTATTGCTGGTGTGAGCGCAACGGCTTGCCCATCCCTTCCTTCCCCTGGAGAGGGGAAAGGCAGAGAGGCGCAGTCAGATGTGGTGCACAGGTGGGATAACCTGGAGAGACAGTTATCCTTGGTTATTCCAAAGAAGGCCACCTATAAGAGGAAGCATTGGAACCTGTTGCGGAGAAAAGAGATTTATTGCCTCTTTTGGAGAGGGGGAGGAAGAAGTATATAGATGAGTAGCTCTCAGAAGGCGAATTACGCTCTGGTGAGGAAGATTGTAACTCTAATTTTGTCTCTTCTGATGAGGACCCCCTCCTCGCAGGCGAAACAGTGTCTGCTCTCTTCGGTTTTTGAAACTTTGAATATCACTCTCTCCCCTATTGTATCTTGTACTCAGAATATCCACTGTCAAATCTGTAAAACTGTATTTGAAATAGTGTATCTACTGTATGTTCTACCCTGTCTGTAATTACTACTTTGTAAAGCGCTACAGAAGATGATGGCGCTATATAAATGAGCAATAATAATAATATCACCCCTCCTGAGGTGGCAAAAAGAGGGAAGGATGATCTGTTTAAGCCAGTAAGGCAAAGGCAGGTGTTCCCGGAGCAGCCGCACTTTTCTAAAATGGTGTTAAAGGAATGGGAAAATCCTAACAAATTACTGGCTGTTCCTAGGATGCTAGACTCTAGGTACCCCTTTCCGGCGGACATGATTAAGCTTTGGTCTTACCCACCTGAGGTGGATTCTCCAGTAGCAGGCTTGTCTAATACTTCCATCATGCCGTCTGCTACTATGGGATCTTTAAGAGATCCCACGGAGAGACGAATGGATCAATTGGCCCGCCATGCTTTTGCTATGAAAGGATCCTTTCTACGTCCTGTTTGTGCCATGGCCATTGTGTCCCTGGCTTCAAGGAAGAAGATGAAGAAAAAGTTTAGCCAGGGCTAAGTCTCACAGGCTTATTCAAGAGTCCAAAGATTTTAAGGATTGTTTGGACTTTAACTCGGTAGCTATAACTACAATGGATGATGCAGTCAGGCTAGCTGCTAGAACTGCTCTGCTTGTGTCCTTGCGCCGTTCCTTATGGCTAAGACAATGGTTGGCGGATGCCGCCGCTAAGAAAGCTCTTATAGATCTACCTTTTTTAGGGAGCAGATTTTTGGGGGAAAAACTGAACGGTATGGTGAAGGACTTCATCATATCGACTCTTTTGGACTGGCAGAGGGGCCTTCCTTCCTTGCTCCCGTAGAGGTAGAGGCAGAGCGCGTAATAGGGCAGGAGGGGCCTGGAGAAGTGGGCCTAATCCTCCAGCCAAGCCCACTCCAGCATGAGGGGCGCCCTCACCCGAGCGGGTGGGGGGACGGCTTTTGCTGTTTGCTCATATCTGGAGGAGAGGTGGTGTCGTCAGGCTACAAGATCGAGTTTGCAGCCAGACCACTCGCAAGGTTCCTTCGGTCAGGGGCATCCCGGAACCAGTCAAAGATAGATGCCCTGAGATCCGCAGTTCAGCATCTCCTTCAGAAAGGTGTAATGTCGGGTACCCTTTCAGGCCCCAAAAAGGACGGGTAGATGCATCCCATTTTAGACTTAAAGGGTCTCAACAGGTATATCCACGTGAAACATTTCCGCATGGTGACGCTAAGGTCAGCGGTAAGAGTAGTTCGGCCTGGGGATCTTATGACTACTATAGACTTAAGGGACGCGTAACTGCATGTTCCAATTCTTCCAGGGCATCAGAAGTTCCTGAGGTTTGCCCTGGACCAGCACTTCCAGTTTGTGGCACTCCCATTCGGGATATCCTCAGCTCCAAGAGCGTTCACCAAAGTTTTGGCCATTTTCAGGAGCCAGGGGATATGCATCATTCCATATTTGGACGATCTTTTAATTTCAGCCGGGTCTGTTCAGCAGGCCATGAAAGATACGCAGATGGTCCTATCAACTCTGGAAGAGTTCGGCTGGGTGATCAATTACCCGAAGTCCCATGTCACTCCGGCGCCAGTAAGGAACTTCTTAGAAATGATTCTGGACACGGTTCAAGTCAAAGTGTTTCTACCAGAGCAGAAGGCTCTGCTAATTCGAAATCAAATAGAGTACTTACTGGCTTGCCGGCAGCCGACCATTCGGCTAGGGATGAAGCTAGTAGGCCTTATGGTAGCCTGCTTTGAGGCCGTACCTTTTGCCCAGTTTCACATGAGGCTTCTTCAGTGGAATCTGTTGGCAAGCTGGGATCGAGCCCCACAGTCGCTGGATCAAGTTTTTTGTTCCGACGCCCTCGGCCAGGCAATCTCTTCTGTGGTGGATGGACCCTCTTCATCTGTCTGTAGGCAGGTCCTTTCTGACACCACAGTGGCAGATCGTTGCCCCGGATGCCAGTCTCACAGGTTGGGGGGGCATCTGGCAGACACAGAAGATCCAGGGACAATGGGGGCCGAAGGAGTATCTGCTTCTCATAAATATATTGGAATTAAGAGCCATCCGACTAGTGCTTCATTATCTGACCCCCTGCTTAAAGGGGCAGGCAGTCCAGGTCCAGTCGGACAATCGGACGGCAGTAGCCTATATCAATCATCAGGGGGGTACCCGGAGCAAGAGTGCTCTAGAGGAAGTAAGCCGGATTCTGACACATCCCGTGGGTAGAAAACCAGGAGGCCGACGCTCTGAGCAGGAAGGTTCTGCGTTGGGGAGAATGGTCCCTCAGTCGGAAGGTCTTTCAAGCCCTTTGTCTTCGCTGGGGGTGTCCGGAAGTGGATCTTTTGCATCCAGACACAATCACAAACGGACGAAATTCATGTCCCTATCAAGGGACCCTCTATTCATAGCAACGGATGCCCTGTCAGTCTCTTGGGGAAGGTTCAAGCTTCTGTACATTTTTCCCCCGCTTCTGCTCCTGAGCCATGTATTAGGAAAGATAGCTCAGGAGGGGATACCTACCATTCTAGTAGCTCCTCATTGGCCAAGAAGAAGTTGGTTTTCAGACATAACAAGGATGTCGGTAGACCATTGGCGCCTACCGGTCGAGCCAGATCTTCTCACTCGGAGCGTTTTGGCGCCCGAATTTACAGATGCTGGATTTAACCGCTTGGCTATTGAAACCTCGATCTTAGCAGAGAAGGATTTATCGGCCAAGGTTATTCATACCATGATTCAAGAAGTCTTCTTCCATGATTTACTACAGGGTCTGGCGGTCGTTCATATCCTGGTGGGAGGCTAGGAATTTTACGTGCAGAAAGTATTCGAATTCTAGAATTCCTACAGGATGGCTTAGAAATGGGCCTACAGTTAAGCACCCTAAAAGGGCATGTATCGGCCTTGTCTATTTTTTTTTCCATCTATCGCTAGTAATAGGCTCATTAAGACTTTTTTTTTCAGGGGGTCACTCATGTCCGACCACCGCGCAAGTCTATTTTACCAGTGTAGGACTCGAATCTGGTGTTGACGGCTCTGCAGGGTGCTCCCCTTGATCCTATGATTGACGCTCCATTGAGTATTTTGACGCTTAAGGTGATATTTTCGGTGGCAATCACCTCTGTGAGGCGTGTTTCTGAGTTAGCCGCCTTATGTATGAAGTCTCCTTATTTTGAGTTACACAGAGACAAAGTAGTTTTTCGGTTTAAGCCTGATTTTTTACCTAAGGTCGTCTCTCCCTTTCACATTAATCAAGAGGTAACTTTACCTTCTTTATGCCCAGTTCCGGCAGACTATAGCAATCTGGCAGAGCAGCATGCCCCATTTTCCCTGCATTGCACGTGCTAAGTCTGTGGGAAAATGGCACACAACAAAGCAGGTAGAACACAGTAGACAACTGTACCCCTGATGGATGGGAGTTTGATTTAAACCAGACCAACATCCTTACAACAAACAAAGGAAAGCCAGGAGCTCCACTTGAAAATCAATTCAACGCTTTATTTCAACAATTCATTAAAATAGCAGTGAAGACAATCCCCAAGTTAAAATCCAGAAATGTCTGTGTTTTGTAAGGACCTACTAGGTCCGAAACACGTAGACGATTGCTGCACATAAGATTTACCTTTGTCGAACTCCTGCTGTGGTAAATTTTAAAAACAAAATGGAGTCTCCTAGAGCTGCAGGCCATCTGCAAACAGGTAGTGCTGCTAGATTTCCTGTTACTGGGCATTGCCAGTTATGTCCGTTGAATCCAGGCAGCAGCACAGCTGGGATGCTGGGAAAGGAAGCTCCAAAATGGGCGCTACTAAGAGAAAATATGTGAGGTGGCGTTTCAGTTTTGAGTGGATGTAGGAGCAAATACAAGTGCTGACAATGATTCAGCATCATGCATGCGGATGGAGCAAGTGAGTTTTGGAGAGTTTTCTTTCATCTGTGACAGGTTGTTGGTCCGGTTTAAGTTTTACCAGCCACAAATGGATACAGGCCCCTTTATATGGAGCTCTGTGCAGACTTCTGTAATAGGCAAATACAGGTATTTGTGTGGGGGCAATACTTGACTTTCAGCAGGATTGTTCCTTGCTCACTGACATCCACAGTGAGCAGGGACATTTTCTGCAGCAATATGCATGTACACCAAGTGTTGCATAGCTGAACCAGTAATGCTTTCTAACAGGTCAGTTAATGTTAAACGCAAATCTTTGTGCAGTAGACATATGGCAGAGGTCTTTGTACAGGCCTCTTCCAGACTATTTTTTTTTAAACCGCACATACATAGGATTTAACAACCCAAAACAATCCCCCCCCCCCCCCCCCCCTTTCGAGTTTCCTCATTTCCATAGAGGTCAAACATGGAAGTGAAATGTGTGTGAGACAGGGCTATAATAAGTATGCTGGTTCATGCCAGAGGGGCGGCTGTTGACAGGATGTATCCCTAATAAGGATTTTCAGACATGCTAGAGGATTTCCAGCATACAGGGTTAGCAGACTGTAAATCACAGCTTCTGCTTTTCTTTCTTTACGGCTCATTGCAGCAACTGCTAAATCCACTCCTGAAATGACAGACCTATACTACTGTGTTTTTCAGAGGCCTCTATGGGACTAGCCTTATGTCCTAGAAGTAGAAATGGTGGGGTGATCATAAATTCCTGATATGCTGAAGGACAGCGATCCCAGAATGCAAGACACTTCCTGTCTGCAGGCAGCCTGAGACTCCATGGGCAGCTATCTTGGATGTTTAAAGGCTCAGAAAATGCACTAAGTGCAGTTAGGATGATTTTTAATGTGGGCAATTTGTATGTACAGGGTGGGGGGGAACATATAAGATAGGCTCTTATTCAGGGTGAAGGTCCGGTTTAAGATCCTAAAATGTTTGAACAACATTAGGCAGGACCTATTGGTGTGCGATTATAGAGGCTATAAGCCCATTCTATTAAAATTCTACTCTGAAATATTTATATTCTTAGTATACAGTACGTCCTGCATTTGGATGTTCCGCGCCGGGCGGCAGCGTTCTGCGTCCTCATTGGCTGCTTGTTGGACTTCGCGCCATTAGGGGGGCGGGGTCTGGCTTGGCGCGTGCCGCGTCACGGCTCGCTCTGGCCCGCCCTTCTAGGTACTCCGCGCCATGTTGTCTCTTCGCGCGCGCGTGTGACGTTCTTACTTACCGTGGTCTGTAAGTGCCCTCGCGGGCGGCCTTATACTCATTGTAGAGTTTTTCATTCTGACACCCTTCTCTTCTCATTGTGTCTTTCAGACGGTGAATCCATTGGCTTCTCCCCGCCCGGTGTAATTGATAATCGGGCCTTGTAAATTTACTCCCACTTCCCTAGCGGGTCATTGGGGCATCCAGGGTGGCTTTATAGCGTCAATCCCTACTGGCATATTGTGCCTAATAATCACCATATGGAGGCATCTCAGGATTATGTGACCGGGGTCCCCTTGGGACAAGACCGGCTGTGTATGGTGTGTGGACGACCCCATGCTGACGCTGACAGGGCACGGGTCTGCGTACCCTGTGCCGAGCAAGCGCTGGCCCTGCAATCAGGCCTGCCAGTGGCGGCACCTCGTTTCACTTCACCTACTTCCCTGAGCTTAAATCTCACTCCTGCTGAGTCGCATACAAGTGGGGATTCCCAGCCTGTTGTGTCTTCCAGACTGCCTACGGCTGAACAGATTATTGCGAGGTCTTTAGAGCGCAAGGGCCCTGGTAAGAAGCGGCACTTGACGCCTCATGTTACTGTTTTCCCTATGGGAACTGAGGAGTTTAGGAATCTGTGTGGCTATACCCCTTCTGATGAAGGAGAGCTCTTTTCTGACTCAGGCTCATCTGATGGGAGGCCGGAGGGTCATGACTATTCTGGCTCTGACTACTGGGCCCAGGATGACACTGACAGATTATTGATCCAGATCTTTGAGGTTCTGTCTATCTCTCTCCCGGGTGAGGCTCCCAGGCATAGAGGGGAGCGTTTCCATACGGCAACTTCACGTTTGGAATTTCTAGAGCAGGCACATATCCATACCCTTGTGCTCAAGGAATGGGAGTGCCCCAGTAAAATTCCCGGGGTTCCAAGGGATTGGGATAGGAAGTATCCTTTTCCCCCTGAGGTGGTTAGATGTTGGTCATTCCCCCCCGAGGTGGATGTCCCCATCATAGGGCTATCTAACACCCCTGTCTTGCATCCCCCTGATTATACTACCCTTCCGGATGCTGAGGACCGGCGCATTGACCTGCTGGCCTCCCACACCTTTGCATGTGCGGGGACGGCGCTGCGCCCGGTCTGTGCCTCTGCCATTACTGCAACTGCAAAATGCTTGATCGTGCCCCTGATGATCTCCCTTGGGAGGTGTTTAATGCACTCTCCACTTGTGATGTGTTTGTAAAATTTATCCTATTGGCATTGGATGACACCATCAGAATGTGTGCAAGAACTTCTGCCCTTGCGGTGGCTATACGTCGCTTGGTCTGGCTGCGACAGTGGGGTGCTAACAATGCTGCGAAGAAGGCCCTTACTGGGCTTCCTTTTAAGGAGCGACGTCTGTTTGGGGCCCATCTAGACCTGTTTGGTAAGATAGGTAAGTTACCCCAGCGCAGGTGGCTGTCTCAGCCCCTTCTGGGCCAGGGACCCCATTCTACCCCCTGCCATGGTGTTAAACAGGAACCAGGGGTGTCCTTCGCGGGGGCTCGTGCAGTTTCCTGCCCCAGGAGCAGCAGACGACACCCTGACTCCCCCGGGGGGGGGGGGGCTAAGCTCAAATCTTCCCTTAAGTCCCCTCAAGCATGATGGGGCGCCCTCGCCGTCAGGGTGAGGGGACGGCTGCGGCACCTTGCTCATGTCTGGAGGCATCACGCCTCAGACCGGTGGATTCAGGAGGTAGTGTCCTCCGGCTACAAGATAGTTTGCTGTTCGGTCTCTCCCAAGATTATCAGGTCCCGGGTACTCCGGGTCCCTGCCTCTGCTCAGGTGTTAGCGCAGGCCGTGCAAGGTCTGGGGGTCATCTGCAAATTTTCCCTAACAGACAAGGGCAAGGGATTCTACACCTACCTTTCCTCAGTTCCCCAGACGGATGGGTCAGTCTGGCCCATTCTGGATTTACAAATCTTCAGCAAATCGTCCAGTACAGGCGTTTTCTGTTTGGAAACTCGGGGCTCAGCCATCAGCTCCTTGCGCCCCGGGGGCTTCATGCCGTCTGTGGAGATCAAAGATGCTTATTTTCACATTCCTGTGTTTTCAGGACACCAAGGTTCCTCAGATTCGCGTTGGAAGACCAATACTGCCAATTGGTGGCCTGGCCATCTGGCCTCTCTTCAGCTCCCAGAGTGCTCACCAAGGTGCTGACAGGGGTGATGTCCCTGATGAGACCAAGGGGCGTCCGTGTGCCCCCCTACCTGGACGTCTTCATTACTTCCTAGTCTCTACTTCAGGCTAAGTTGGGTACTCAGCTGGTGGTGTCCATTCGGGAGTCATTTGTGTGGGTGCTCAACCACCCCAAGTCCTCACTGTCCCCTTCCTTGGTAACTCCATTCCTAGGAATGAATCTGGATACAATTCAGGCAAGGATATTCCTTCCTCAGAAAAACGTGGACAATCTGTTTGCACGGGCTCAGTCCCTCCTAGCTGTCTCCGTCCCTCCACCAGGCAGGGGATGCAGCTGGTGGGCCTGGCGGGGGCGTGCTTCGCAGCGGCCCCTTATGCTCAGTCCCACTTGGGACTTCTGCAGCTACTCCTACTGTTTGTATGGGACAAGGACCCAGCATCCCTGGACAGGGTCTGTGTGTCTTCCCCCCCTGGTAAGGGGGTCCCTCTTGTAGTGGATAGACTCAAAGAACCTGTTGGGGGGTCTTCTAGAAGTCCCTGCGGTTCCAGGGGAGGTGGGGCCCTTAGGAGGCCCATACACCTATCAATGTTTTGAAACCGTGAGCAATCAGGTTAGTTCTGACTCGTTTGGCTTCTCATCTCCAGGGCCTACCTGGTCGGGGGCGCTGGGTCAATCTGACGTCAGTTGCCTACATCAATCATCAGGGAGGGACCCGGAGCAAGAGGGTCCTCCAGGTAGCGTCTCTGATTCTGACATGGGAGGAGGCCAATGTTCCCTGCATATCTGTGGTATACATTCCGGGGGGGGGGGGGGGGTGTTCCAATTTCTGTGTCCACCGTGGGGACCAACTGTGTATGGATCTGTTTTGTGCCCCGTCACAATCACAAGTTCCCGGCCCTTGTCTCCCTATCCCAGGATCCTCTGGCCGCGACTACGGATGCTTTAGTAATGTCATGGCAGGTCATTATGTTCTGTATATCTTTCTTCCATTCCCCCTGCTAGGCAGGGTCCTGCGCAAGATTGCTCTGGAAGGGGTGCCAGTGATTCTGGTGACCCCCAGGGGGCCTTGAAGAGTGTGGTTCACAGACGTGGTTAAGATGGCAGTAGATCAGTACGTTCTGCCAGGAGTGCCAGTTCTGCTCACTCAGGGCCCTTACGCCATCCCAGTTTACAGACTCTGGCTTGACGGCCTGGTTGCTGAAACCTCCATCTTGATGGAGAAAGGCTCGTCTGCCTCGGCGATTGAGACCATGGTGAAGGTTAGGAAGAACACGTCTTCCTCCATCTGTTATAGGGTATAGCGTACCTATATTGTTTGGTGTGTGTCTAGGTTTCTTCCCTGTCGGGTGTTCTCAGTCCCCAGGGTTCTGGAATTTTTTACAGCATGGGTTGGAGTCGAGTCTCCAACTCAGTACTCTGAAGGGTCTGGTTTCAGCCCTGTCAGTCTTCTTTCAGAAGTCTTTGCTCAGCATTCCTTGGTTAAGACTTCTTTCAGGGGGTTACTCATGTGCGTCCCCCCACGTAAACCTATGGTCCCTGTCGGGATTTGAACTTGGTTTTGTCTGCCTTGCAGGGTGCTTCCCTGGATCCTATTCAGGTTGCTGCTCTGGCTGTACTTACCCTCAAGGTTGTCTTTCTGGTGGCTATTACTTCGGTCAGGCGTGTGTCTGAGCTGGCGGCTCGGTCTTTCCAGCCCCTATGCTTCGGGAGACACCGGATAAGGTGGTGGTCCGTTTTAAGCCGGATGTTCTGACTGAGGTGGTGTCTGCTTTTCATTGGAATCATGATAATGTTCTTTCCTCATTGTGCCCTAATCATGGCAACGCTGAGGAAAGGATTCTGCATTCCTTGGATGTGGCCAGGTGTCTGAGGTATTACCTGGTAGTCACTGCGTCCTTCAGGAAAACTGATGTTCCTTTTGTGGTCCCTTCTGGGCCCAGGAAGGGTTTGGCTCCTGCCAAGTCTGCTTTTAGCAAATGGATCTGTTGGGCTGTGATTCAGGCCTATTCTGTTAAGGGGAAGTGTCCTCCCTTCTGCCTTACTGTTCATTCTACTTGTGCTATTGGTGTCTCTCGGCCTTCCAGCACTAGGCTTCTTTTGAACAAGTTTGCAAGGCCGCTACTTGGTCTTCTGTTCATACCTTTTCAAAGTTGATGTTAGGGCCTCAGCTGTTGCTGTTTTTGGCCGCAAGGTTTTGCAGGTGGCAGTGGTTTAAACTGTCTGCTGTTATCTTTTTGTTGGGGATCCCACCCTACTTATGAATACTGCTATTGGATGTCCCAAGTGTAAGTACTATATCTGGAGCAGGACGTACTGTATACTAAGAATAATACAATTCTGTGAAATACTCACCTGTAGAATTGGTATTATACGCATACAGTACGTCCTGCTCCACCCCACCCTGGTTTTGCATTTTTCTGGATCCCTTGTATGGTCATTGTTATCATTAGTTGTTTTGGGTGGTTAAATTCTCCCGGCTTCTTGTTCACTGCTTTTCAATGCTGGGGATTTGTGGGAGGTCCCCGGGTATTTGAGGGGCCGGGAGGAGCCTGTTTTACATGTCTCTGCAGTGGAGCGCCATCTGGCAGAGGATAACCCAAGTGTAAGTACTATATCTGGAGCAGGACGTACTGTATATTATAATACCAATTCTACAGGTGAGTATTTCACAGAATTGTATTTTTAACTACATGAAACTCTGGCTGGTAAGAATCAGGCATACGAGGCTAGGAATTGGGGGTGGGATGTCGGTAGTGAGCAATAAGATTACCCGTTCTATTGAAGGAAAGCTAAACACCCACTTGTTTCGAGTGATGAAACAAAAATGTTCAAATCTCAGCCAGAACTACTAACCTTTTTGCGGTTTTTGTATTGGTCACTTTGGTTAGTGTAGACTAGAAGCCAATTTGAAAGAATCATGCAGTACTGTAGCTGACCACAGTTCAGTCACCAAAGTCTGCTCAGGTCAGGGATAATGGCCTATGCCTACCGGGACATTCCTGTGGGTCTGGTTCCATGTTGGTCTGTGTTAAAGTGGACCATCACCCTTACTTCCTAGTCTCTACTTCAGGCTAAGTTGGGTACTCAGCTGGTGGTGTCCATTCGGGAGTCATTTGTGTGGGTGCTCAACCACCCCAAGTCCTCACTGTCCCCTTCCTTGGTAACTCCATTCCTAGGAATGAATCTGGATACAATTCAGGCAAGGATATTCCTTCCTCAGAAAAACGTGGACAATCTGTTTGCACGGGCTCAGTCCCTCCTAGCTGTCTCCGTCCCTCCACCAGGCAGGGGATGCAGCTGGTGGGCCTGGCGGGGGCGTGCTTCGCAGCGGCCCCTTATGCTCAGTCCCACTTGGGACTTCTGCAGCTACTCCTACTGTTTGTATGGGACAAGGACCCAGCATCCCTGGACAGGGTCTGTGTGTCTTCCCCCCCTGGTAAGGGGGTCCCTCTTGTAGTGGATAGACTCAAAGAACCTGTTGGGGGGTCTTCTAGAAGTCCCTGCGGTTCCAGGGGAGGTGGGGCCCTTAGGAGGCCCATACACCTATCAATGTTTTGAAACCGTGAGCAATCAGGTTAGTTCTGACTCGTTTGGCTTCTCATCTCCAGGGCCTACCTGGTCGGGGGCGCTGGGTCAATCTGACGTCAGTTGCCTACATCAATCATCAGGGAGGGACCCGGAGCAAGAGGGTCCTCCAGGTAGCGTCTCTGATTCTGACATGGGAGGAGGCCAATGTTCCCTGCATATCTGTGGTATACATTCCGGGGGGGGGGGGGGGTGTTCCAATTTCTGTGTCCACCGTGGGGACCAACTGTGTATGGATCTGTTTTGTGCCCCGTCACAATCACAAGTTCCCGGCCCTTGTCTCCCTATCCCAGGATCCTCTGGCCGCGACTACGGATGCTTTAGTAATGTCATGGCAGGTCATTATGTTCTGTATATCTTTCTTCCATTCCCCCTGCTAGGCAGGGTCCTGCGCAAGATTGCTCTGGAAGGGGTGCCAGTGATTCTGGTGACCCCCAGGGGGCCTTGAAGAGTGTGGTTCACAGACGTGGTTAAGATGGCAGTAGATCAGTACGTTCTGCCAGGAGTGCCAGTTCTGCTCACTCAGGGCCCTTACGCCATCCCAGTTTACAGACTCTGGCTTGACGGCCTGGTTGCTGAAACCTCCATCTTGATGGAGAAAGGCTCGTCTGCCTCGGCGATTGAGACCATGGTGAAGGTTAGGAAGAACACGTCTTCCTCCATCTGTTATAGGGTATAGCGTACCTATATTGTTTGGTGTGTGTCTAGGTTTCTTCCCTGTCGGGTGTTCTCAGTCCCCAGGGTTCTGGAATTTTTTACAGCATGGGTTGGAGTCGAGTCTCCAACTCAGTACTCTGAAGGGTCTGGTTTCAGCCCTGTCAGTCTTCTTTCAGAAGTCTTTGCTCAGCATTCCTTGGTTAAGACTTCTTTCAGGGGGTTACTCATGTGCGTCCCCCCACGTAAACCTATGGTCCCTGTCGGGATTTGAACTTGGTTTTGTCTGCCTTGCAGGGTGCTTCCCTGGATCCTATTCAGGTTGCTGCTCTGGCTGTACTTACCCTCAAGGTTGTCTTTCTGGTGGCTATTACTTCGGTCAGGCGTGTGTCTGAGCTGGCGGCTCGGTCTTTCCAGCCCCTATGCTTCGGGAGACACCGGATAAGGTGGTGGTCCGTTTTAAGCCGGATGTTCTGACTGAGGTGGTGTCTGCTTTTCATTGGAATCATGATAATGTTCTTTCCTCATTGTGCCCTAATCATGGCAACGCTGAGGAAAGGATTCTGCATTCCTTGGATGTGGCCAGGTGTCTGAGGTATTACCTGGTAGTCACTGCGTCCTTCAGGAAAACTGATGTTCCTTTTGTGGTCCCTTCTGGGCCCAGGAAGGGTTTGGCTCCTGCCAAGTCTGCTTTTAGCAAATGGATCTGTTGGGCTGTGATTCAGGCCTATTCTGTTAAGGGGAAGTGTCCTCCCTTCTGCCTTACTGTTCATTCTACTTGTGCTATTGGTGTCTCTCGGCCTTCCAGCACTAGGCTTCTTTTGAACAAGTTTGCAAGGCCGCTACTTGGTCTTCTGTTCATACCTTTTCAAAGTTGATGTTAGGGCCTCAGCTGTTGCTGTTTTTGGCCGCAAGGTTTTGCAGGTGGCAGTGGTTTAAACTGTCTGCTGTTATCTTTTTGTTGGGGATCCCACCCTACTTATGAATACTGCTATTGGATGTCCCAAGTGTAAGTACTATATCTGGAGCAGGACGTACTGTATACTAAGAATAATACAATTCTGTGAAATACTCACCTGTAGAATTGGTATTATACGCATACAGTACGTCCTGCTCCACCCCACCCTGGTTTTGCATTTTTCTGGATCCCTTGTATGGTCATTGTTATCATTAGTTGTTTTGGGTGGTTAAATTCTCCCGGCTTCTTGTTCACTGCTTTTCAATGCTGGGGATTTGTGGGAGGTCCCCGGGTATTTGAGGGGCCGGGAGGAGCCTGTTTTACATGTCTCTGCAGTGGAGCGCCATCTGGCAGAGGATAACCCAAGTGTAAGTACTATATCTGGAGCAGGACGTACTGTATATTATAATACCAATTCTACAGGTGAGTATTTCACAGAATTGTATTTTTAACTACATGAAACTCTGGCTGGTAAGAATCAGGCATACGAGGCTAGGAATTGGGGGTGGGATGTCGGTAGTGAGCAATAAGATTACCCGTTCTATTGAAGGAAAGCTAAACACCCACTTGTTTCGAGTGATGAAACAAAAATGTTCAAATCTCAGCCAGAACTACTAACCTTTTTGCGGTTTTTGTATTGGTCACTTTGGTTAGTGTAGACTAGAAGCCAATTTGAAAGAATCATGCAGTACTGTAGCTGACCACAGTTCAGTCACCAAAGTCTGCTCAGGTCAGGGATAATGGCCTATGCCTACCGGGACATTCCTGTGGGTCTGGTTCCATGTTGGTCTGTGTTAAAGTGGACCATCACCCTAGGGTGATCGGCCCGGGAATCTATAAGATTCCCGGGCCGATCACCTCCCTCCCCGCGGGACATCCGAGATCGGGATGTCCCGCGGGGTGAAACCCCCCCAAAACGCCCAAACCTCCTTACCTCCTTACCTCCCTCGCGCCCCTCTAGGCGTGCGCGCCCCCGCGCCGGCCGTCTGTGAATGGCCGGCGCGGGGGCGCGCGTCAAGAGGGACGCGCGGGAGGCGGCGGCGGAGGAGCCACGGACAAGCGGCTGTCAGATCGCTTGTCCGTCGGCACTGGGAGCGGGGAGAGGTGAGTTTTTAGGGTGATCGGGGGGGTTTCACACAGCGGGGGCACCCCGATCGGGGGTGCCCCACCGAAGTGGACCAAGACCCAGGATAGTCAAAATAGTCAAAATCCTGGGTGTTGGTCCACTTTAAGTGCTCCCACAACGGATCTTTTTAATGACTTGTTAAAGCAGACCTCAAGTCAACAGAAGAAAGTTTTTTGTTAATTGCTTTGCCTATGATCAGTGGCATAAGCAGTTTGAGAGCAGTTTGAGAGGACTTAAAGCGGTCCTTCACTCTGGATAAGAGTCTATCTTATATCCTTAGTTTCCCACACCCTGTACATACAGATAGCTCACAGATAGCTCACGTTAAAAATCATCCTACCTGCATCTACTGCATGTTATGAGCCATTGAACATCCAAGATGGCGACTCATGGGTCATCAGGCAGCCTGCAAACAGGAAGTGCCTTCTGACTGTGTCGTCTGCATTCTGGGACTGCTGACCTTTTCCTGACCCCAGCTCTGCTCTGTCTGAGCAAAGCACAGCTATAACCCGCCCCCCTGTATATTATCCCACTCTCCTTTCCTCAGTGTGATGCTTCTGAGTCAAGATGGCGGCGCCCGTATCCTAAAGTCCTTAACAGAGTTGCAGCCCAGTGGGGGAAAGAATAAGTGGTTAAAAACATAAAATATATTAATTTTAGATGCTGTAGAATAGTTTTTTTTAAGGGTTTGGGCTTTTCAATAAATCATGGTGAAGGTCCGGTTTAATCCCATGCAGATGTTGTGGAATGGCATAAAGATTATCCGCACACCTGCTTACACATGAGAATTAGGGGGTGCCGTTCCAGCAGCAATTCACACCAAATTGAGAGAAAACTATGCCTCAGAATCAAGGAGAAGTTTGCCTGTCATGTTTCACACACAAAAACAAACACTGAATAAACAGTTAATGTAGCAAAGAAAATCTGCGTGAGGGAAGCTGTTGCAATGTATCTCTATGGTGGCCACAAAATAATTCAGTCAGGGGATACAATGTATTTAGAAGATTTCAGCTGTTACCAAAGCAAAGATGCAATTTTGACTGAGGGACTAGTTTTTTCAAAAGCAGGTCTCTCCATGTATGTGGCAAGATGGCCTGCACTTTTTGTACTTGTGGAGCAAATCGGGATCAGAAAGTATAGATACCAGCAGATCAGCATGGTGTACATTCTGCAACCTTGTGGAGTACCACCTCTGGTTTAAACTCTTGCTTACCCTGTCAAACACAAAGTTATGGTTAGGCTTTATCTTTTAAAAATTTTACATTTTTCAACTGCTCATCTTCTGACATGTCAGGATACTCTTCCTAGCACTTTGCCAGTTCTTTTTGAAAAAATGCTCCCACCTCCCCATAATGGTTTCTTGTTTTTTAAATATGCATGCATGGTCCATCCATGGTGGCATTCATTGAAGCTTGAAGGGGTTTTTATGGCCTCTGTAGTAAAGGCTTAAGGGTTGAACTTGAAACTCTGCACAAGTGCATTGGCTACACGCCTGCCAACATTTTCCTGCCCTGATTTTTACTCCAAAACACTTTTGACTGCCAGGATTTTCTCATGTAATATTTGACCTTTTACTTGCTGGATAATATTTACCATCAATCTGGTGTATTTTTTATGATTTTAAGTAGATATCCATTTTAGAGGCTGCACAATGCGCCATCCTCTGCCTGGGGTGCGGCCCAGCCAGTTTGTGTGTCCCTCATCCAGGCATCCGCACTAGATTCTTGGTGAGGTAATGCGAGGCCAGGGGGGGGTGGGGGGTTACATATGACTGGACATCCGCTTTGTCAAATCATAGCAATAATTTTATGAAGTTGCTCTCTTCCCTTTCATGTAATTTACTGATTATGGAAAGCTGCAAGATGAGTGGACAGTGTAGCCAGGAAGTGGGAAAAGCAAGCAGGATGCTCGGCTGCATAGCTCGAGGCATCACCATGAAGAGGGAGGTTGTGATGCCGCTGTATAGAGCCCTGGGGAGACCACAGCTAGAATACTGTGTGCAGTTCTGGAGACCTTACCTGCAAAAAGACATTATTCAAATAGAACGTGTCCAAAGGTGAGCAACAAAAATGGTGGAAGGACTTAAACTTAAAACTCATCAGGAAAGACTTAAAGAACTTAATTTGTACAGTCTGGAGGAAAGAAGGGAGAGAGAGGACATTATTGAGGCCTTTACATATGTCAAAGGATTCAGTAAGGTTGAGGAGGGAAGTGTTTTTAAGAAGAAACTTAAACCAGACCTTCACCCTAAATAAAAGTCTATTTTATATGTTTCCCCCACCCTGTACATACAGATTGTCCACATTAAAAATCATCCTACCTGCATCTATTGCATTTTCTGAGACTTTAAACATCCAAGATGGCGGCCCATGGGGGGGCAGGCTGCCTGCAAACAGAAAGTGTGTTCTGACTGTGCCACTCTGCATTCTGGGATTGCTGACCTTTTCCTGACCCCAGCTCTGCTCTGTTTGTGCAAAGCACAGCTATATCCCTGCTCCCCTGCACTTTTGAACCCTCTCCTCTTCTCAGTATGTGATGCTACTGAACCAAGATGGCGGCGCCCGTATCCTAGAGTGTTGAACAGAGTTGCAGGCCAGTGAGGGAAAGAATAAAATGTAAGTGACTAAAAATGTTAAATCTATTAATTTAAGATGCTGGGGAATAGTTTTTAAGGGTTTGGGCTTTTAATTAAATGATGCTGAAGGTCCGCTTCAATCCTAGAACAAGGGAGCACAAACTAAAGCTTAAAGATGGAGAGTACATACAGTATACACATACGTGCAGACTAGATGGACCGTATGGTCCCCTTCTGCCATCAACCTTCTATGTTTATCCTTGTCCACTCTCCCAAAGCCTTACCTTGATCTTTCTAAAATAGATCACTGCTCTTGCTTCAACATTCTCCAAACCCCACAGGACAAAAACATAAACCTGAGCCCCACATGCACATGGGATATTTTTGGCTGGGTGTAAATATGAGGTGTTTCCAATGTTGCACATCTGGGCACGTGAGATGGTCCCAGTACCAGGGATTGACTTGCATGGCTCTGCCCACTGTCACATTTGTGCCCTGAGCACTAAAGCCATGTAAACTAGTACATTCTGTTTTTTCTTACTCCTACACTATATGGACTGGCTTATTGACAATCAATATAAACTCACATAAACAAAATGTCAGGCTCCTTGCCCGACACTTAAAGTGGACCAACACCCAGGGGTGATCGGCCCTGGAATCTATAAGATTCCCGAGTTGATCACCTCCCTCACCGTGGGGCATCCGAGATCGTGATGTCCTGCGGTGAGGGACGGATCAGCCGCCGCCGCAAAGGTAAGGTTTTTTTGGGGCTTTTGGGGGGGTCCCTCACCGCGGGACATCCTGATCTCCCGCGCGCCCCTCTAGCAGTGCCTGCGCCGGCCGTTTGTGAATGGCGGGCGCGCACCCTGTAAGAGGACGCGCGGGAGGCAGCGGCGGCTTATCCGTCGCTTGTCCGTCGCCGCAAAGGTACGTTTTTTGGGGGGGGTTTCACACAGCGGGGCATCCTGATCTCGGATGCCCCGCTGAAGTGGACCAACACCCAGGATAGTGAAAATCCTGGGTGTTGGTCCACTTTAACAAAACAGGCATCCAACAGCTTGGTAGATTGCGTGGCTTGTGTGTGTATGTGGGGACATCATCCTGTTCACTTGCTTAACGCGCATAACATTCCACACTCTGTGGGGTCGACTCAGAGTAAGGTGAGAATTCTCACTTCTTTGTTAGGAGATATGTGCCATTAACTTTGATTGTCTAGCTTGGGGCTGATTCAGAGCCAGGTGAAAATTTACACCCGATAAACAATGAAAGTGAATGGCAGTTTTCTCCCCTAAAATGGAGTGAAAATTCTCACCAGGCTCTGAATCGACCCCTCTGTGTCTTGTCTTGGCCTACTGTTTGATACACAGTCGGAATAGAGCAGCTCTGGGCTTCACCAGATTGTGGCACTAGCAAACTGCAGACACACCTGCGTGCTTCCTGTAGGGGGTGTCACTAATGTATTTAGTCTCCACCCAGTGACTTCATTTACTCCTCTAAGTGGGTGGGTAATGATATGGCTAATTTAGTGATTCTACCTTTTCTTGATGCTAGTTTTTAAACATAGTTAAACCGGACCTTCACCATGATTTATTGAAAAGCCCAAACCCTTAAACGATTCCCCAGCATCTAAAATTAATATATTTGACGTTTTTAGTCGCTTATTATTCTTTCCCCCACTGGGCTGCAACTCTGTTCAGAACTTGAGGATACGGGCGCCGCCATCTTGACTTAGAAGCATCACACTTACTGAGGAGAGGAGAGTGGGGTAAAGTACAGGGGGCGGGTTATAGCTGTGTTTTGCTCAGACAGAGCAGATCTGGGGTCAGGAAAAGGTCAGCAATCCCAGAATGCAGAGCAGCACAGTCAGAAGGCACTTCCTGTTTGCAGGCTGCCTGATGCTCCATGAGCCGCCATCTTGGATGTTTGAAGACTCATAACATGCAGTAGATGCAGGTAGGATGATTTTTAATGTGGGCAATCTATATGGGAAACATAAGATAGACTCTTATTCAGAGTGAAGGACTGCTTTAAACTGGACCTTCAGCATGATTTAATGAAAAGCCCAATCCCTTAAACTATTCCCCAGCGTTTAAAATTAATATATTTTAAGTTTTTAGTCCCTTATTATTGTTTCCTCCACTGGGCTGCAACTCTGTTCAGGACTCTAGGATACGGGGGCCGCCATCTTGACTCGGAAGCTTCACATACTGAGGCGAGGCGAGAGGGATAAAGTGCAGGGGGGTGGGGTTATAGCTGTGCTTTACACAGACCAAGCGGAGCTGGGGTCAAGGAAAGGACCGCAATCCCAGAATGCACAGCGACACTGTAAGAAGACACTTCTGTTTGCAGGCTACTTGATGCTTCATGAGGCGCCATCTTGGATGTTTTAAGGCTCATAAAATGCAGTAGGTGCAGGTAGGATGATTTTTTTTAATGTGAACAATCTGTATGTACAGGGTGTGGGAGACATATAAGATAGGCTCTTATTCAGGGTGAAGGTCCGCTTTAATATTTTTATATTTATAATGAGGCTGGCCATCTTATGTACCCTTTTTAGTTTTTTTTGTAATGTTTATATAGTTACAAACCTCTCCTGTTATTGTCAACACAAAAACTGTGTCCAGTCATTGAACAGCTCACCAAGCATAGTCCCCAGTGCTCAGTAGTAACTGTATATATAAGATTCCAGCACTTCACTAAACCGTAGCAGTTATAATGTATGACCAAGGGTTTTTTTCCCAAAACATGTCTCATCTGCTATGCAATCATCTGCAATGTGAAAGTAGAGGTTGTGTGTATTCTTATTTGAGATTTTAATGGACATTAACAAATGCTATGTTTCACTGAAGGGCGTCTTGCGTACAAAAGCTGTGTGACTCCTGGGGCTTCGTGGTGTTTCCACATACAGGCAGCTGCTGCATACAAGCCTTACATCGCCATCATAATTCCACACACCAAATGGAGTGGTGTAAATCAGGGCTTCCCAACCAGTGCTACTCAAGATTCTATCTGCAATGTCTTCCATACGTACAAAGCTGCTGCAAAAGGTGGCGAATCTATTTGTGCACAGTTTTGTGCATTTTATGCATTTCAAATAGCTGTCTTGTGCATTTTAACACACAGGTGAGCAGCCTAGGATTATAAAATAGGTTCAAGGGTTAAAGGAACATTCTATGCAAAGGGTTAAATTATCCTGCTTTCTGCTGTCCCCATGCTGGCTGTCTCTTATATCCAGCTATTATTCGTCCTGCTTTATATTATTCGGTAACTACTATTGAACTCTTGTCTCCCCTGCAGGACCACCCCAGCAGCAGACAATGATTCATACATGTACCCATGTGACCCTGAAAAATAAGTCCGCAGAAGGGAGTAAGTTCTGTAGGGTTCATCAGGGAATGAAGAATGCCTACCCTGATAGCCAGCATGGGGCAAGCAGAAAGCGGACTAATGAAATACTTTGCCTGGAATGTACCTTTAAGGTTATATCCTGCATCTGAGGTTTTTTGCCATTGGGAAGGCTTAGCTTTGTTTAAAATCTTCTATGTGCTTGTGTCTTGGGAATGAAAAATAACCCTAATGTGTTACTATTTGAAAGTATTTGGTGTTTTTTTGGAGTGGGGGTGGGCAGGATTGTACTTGGATAGCTCTGTTAACCCAATGTAATATCTGAGTTTAAGCTGGCTCTGCAGCTATTGATTATGAATCCAGTGAAACACTATTATGTTGGTCTGTGATTGGATCATTAAAAGAGGTTGGCAGACTTCAGGGAATGCTGGTTGTGCAATGCAGAATGAGATTGTACAGGATCAGGGATGTCTCCTAGAAGAGCCATAAAACCATTTTGAGCTACTCCTTACTGCTGGACTCCCACCCCCTTGGAGGGGAAGGAATTTTAACATCAACAGCAGCCGGCGGCCGAGTCCCACCTATCAGAAGTGACGCGGGTTCTCTTCCACAGCCTTAGTTGGAGTCTTTGCTGTGGAATGTGGGCAGCGCTGTAATGTATCCTAGTCTGAGTCACTGTGTCAGTCTGACATCCAGGCTACATTGTGGAGCACTTGTTCTGAGCCCTCTACTACGGTTTAGTGTGGCTTTTCAGAATATGACAGATTTTCAGACCAGGATGCACCCAAATATTCCAGAAAATGGGGAGCTGCCTCCCATGGAAGTTAATGGCAACTGTGTTCCCCAGGAGAATGGGGGTGAGGACGAGAAACCTGTTTCAAATTTGCAGAGGAGGCGAAGCGATGTTAAAGTATACAAGGAAATTTGTGACTTCTATGCCCGATTGTAAGTGGAAATATGTTTATCTAGATCGCTCAATGGATTGAATAGCAGTCTTCTAATTATGTGTTCTTGGCTCATTGGACAGTTAAAGAACTTGGGTCAAGGGGCTTATGGATGTAAATAGATATACTGCTTATGTGTATGTGTGGTGTATTTATGGAAGTGAGCTCATTTTCCAGTAGACATGATGGCACAAGAAATGTTGCTGTCCATCATGTGCACAGTGCTAAAAGTGTACCGCACTTTGCTTTTTGGTAGAATTGATGAGACTCCTTTTTGATACTTTGACCTTTAGATTCCATATGTTGATGTTGATTTACTTTTGTACATTGCATGAAAAATAGCGTAGAATGCTTTCAAGCTGGGCCCCAGAAAATGTTTAGCTTGCCATGTGGGTTCTGATCATTAGTGTCCCGAACAGACCCACAGCCAACAGAAACCTCCTTACTAGAAGGAATGTTGGCGCTTGATCAAGTTATTGCCTTTTGAGTCCGTGTTTGTGACTGGGGAGAACAATAGTGGTTGAAGATTTGTTTTCCTTTTTATTTGTTCGGTCCATTAGCTGTTCTGTGCCAAGAATGTGATCATGGTATCGAGCGGGTACAATGCTACACGGTTCTATGTCCCAGCAGCTTTGAAACAGGAAGTTTAGCTCACAGCAAATAAGATTGTCACTATATAGCTTATTAGGCTTGTAATTGTTTGCCCTGTTTTTGCACCCAGTAACCCGTATGGCTGAGCTGGATTTCAGTTTTAAGCTACTCCATACACTTGCTCTCTCCAAATACAGGAGTACGTTGTGTTCTAACTGCACTAAAAAAAATACTCTCCGGTATATGGACAGCTAGAATTCAGTATGTGGTTTGTAAAATTGTCATCGGAACCTATTCTGTCCCTTGTAGCTGTCTGCCACATTGTGATGCTAAAGAGATATCCTAAGCAGAGCAGGCATCCGCACTGGGTGTACTTGGGGTCCCTGCACCTTAGAAGGGCCCAGCCAGGAGCAGATTGGCCATTGGGATGCCTTTCTTCTTCCTTTCTTTCTGTTAGTCCTTATATTTATTTATTTTTTTATTTTTTTTTACATCTATTATTTGATTCTGTCATCTGCTCTTTCTGCTATTCCTTTTCTTTCTTTCTTCTATCCTTCTATTTGTTCTGTCATCCCGTCTTTTTCTATTACCATTTCTTCTTTCATACTTTCTTTCTGCCATTCCTTCTTTTTTTTCTTGTCATTTCTTCTGTACTTCTTTCTTTGTTTCATTCCTTATGTTCTTTCTTTCTGCACCCCTCTTCTTTTTTTTTTTCTCTTTATTTTCCTGCTTTTTTTTGTCATTCCTTTCTTCTTTTTTCTGCCATTGCTTCTGTTCTTTTTATTTCATTATCTTTCTATTTTTTGTTAGTCCTTCTATTGTCATCCCTTGCATCTCTTCCTTTTACCTACTCTCACTTTCCTGTTTTTATTTGTTCTTTGCTTCTTGCTTTCTCTGCCTGTCATTCCTTCTTTCTTTTTTTCTGTCCTTTTTTCTTTATTACTTTCCTCCTTTTATTTGTGTCTGTCAGTCCTTCTATTTTTTTCTTTCTATTCTTTAGCAATATTTATCATACATGCCACTTTATCACCATGTATAGACTCACACACCACACCGCAAGGGCCCACTGAGACACTATCACCCTGGGGCCTGCATAAACCAGGAGCCAGCCCTGATCCTAAGCCCTGCACTGATGTCTTTTGTTTGAAGGCCTTTTCCTCCATTCCACACACTCAACTGATGTTTATGCTCAATATAACTGTTAAATGCTTACTGTAGTATAGTTCTGCATTTATAAAGTGCATGTTAAATGCTTTTAGATGTTCATCAGTCTGCAAGAAGCTTAAATGTTTTTCTTACATGGGTTTGAACCAAAGGTACACCTCTTGGAAAGTTAGGCATGTTTACAAGGAACTTTGGAAATTTGTATACTACATAATAAATGAATTTGATGCACACTGTTTGAATAGCACTTTGCTGAAACCAATCTGAAACACCACCTTTGGCATCAGTTACACTTGGAAAGTCTGTGCCACTATAATGCCAGGTTTGCTCCCAGTGGTGAGATGACTTAATTTCCTGTTTGTTCATCACTGATCACGATTAACAGAAAACAATACTGGGTGGTATAAGCCGGTAATGCCCATCTGCTTGAAGTGACATCAGTGGCTTTCCTGTCAGATGTGCTTTGGACAGAAAAAATAGGATTTTATGACAAAAAAAGAACATTAAAGGAGTGTTTCTAGAGAAACAACTTCTAAAGGAAATACTTGTGGCCAACTATCCTCACATGCAAGAATTGCAGCTCTTGCCTGAAACTTGGGTGTGGATCCTGAGATCTGAAGCTTTCCAGCATGATTCCTCGAACCTCCTTGCCATGGCAAGTGTGGGAACTGTATGACATCTAGGTTGCTAGCATTCTATAAAAGGAGGCAAATAATAGCAGCCTTTTTCTACCCATGACATTTATTTTAAAATAAATTAAAATTTCAAACGCTATTAGAAAAAAAAGTTTTTGCTAGGTGTTAATGTAACTGGCAGGTATGTAGTGGGGTTTAGACCCCCCAGCACATCACAATGATGGTGTTTTTGTCCTATCGGCTTGATTTGGGATGCCCCACTGTGTGATTTTCATGTGCTGGCCTGCAATAACTAATCGCTTACAAGGGAGTCCCTTGCTGCAATTGCGGCCTATGGCAGCATCCATGCAACTGAGGTCCTCTCCCGTGACCAGCCGATCAGGTAGACTGTCACAAGCATGCCACAAGCCCGCAAGAAAACTGGGAATGCGGCCAATCCCCCCTTCCTATGCCAGCGTTCTGTTCAAAACAATGCTTTGCCGTGTATTCGATGATTGTACAGCCCACACAAGTGGAAATGTGAGCAGTGTGGGCAATATAAACGGTTTCATACAGTGAGGCATCCCAAACCGGGATGGTGCAGGAAAACAGACCCATTGCCAGGATAGTGAATATCACGGTGATAGGTCCACTTCAAAGAAGTATAATTTGCCTACGCTTTCTGCCCACAGGCTGGATACATTTTCATCATGCACTCCTTCCTCTCGGCTGATTCTTTACTTTCCTCTGCTGCTGAG
Organism: Gastrophryne carolinensis; assembly: GCA_027917425.1. Lineage (NCBI taxonomy): Eukaryota > Metazoa > Chordata > Amphibia > Anura > Microhylidae > Gastrophryne > Gastrophryne carolinensis. The sequence continues at coordinate 210,980,143 of CM051236.1, forward strand.
TGGTGGTGGTGTATTGTATTCTAGTCTAGCTGATAAAATTGTTACATTGTATAACCATGTAGCGACCACACTCTGCTGCAGGGGGGTGTAACAAATGTTATAAGCTGAGAAGCAGTGGACCGTCTGTGATAAAAAAATATAGTCAGCTGCCCCTGGTATGATGCCCAGCTGTGTGAAACCCCCCAGATCGCCCACAACGAGCGTTTCTGACTGTGCATGTGCAGGCTCTCATCCAATCAGTGCTGTATGCCATGCATAATAATGCACTACGTAAAGCCAGGGTTTTGAACTGGTTGTCTGTGTAGGGAGCTGGGCACCTGCATACCTGGGTTTTTCTGCGCTGTGTGCACGGTCCCGCACCCAGCCTAACTGAATGGGTGAATGTGAAAGCTGCAGGGTTGCGGGCCTTGGGGGGGGGGGGGTGGGAGGGCGCTCCCATGTACAATGATCTATAGATAAGGTTTAATTGTCTTATGTATGTCCGCCTTTTTTGTTTTTCAGCAACATGGCGAACGCTCTGGCAAATGCAATTTGTGAGCGCTGCCGGTCTGGATTTGCCCCTGCTGAGAAGATAGTGAATAGTAATGGAGAACTGTACCATGAGCAGTGCTTTGTGTGTGCTCAGTGCTTCCAGCAGTTTCCAGAGGGGCTCTTTTATGAGGTAAGTGTATTTTTTAGTCCTCCCCGCAATTTTCACTATCCCAGGTTGTGTTCCTCCTGCCCAGGGTATCCCCATTTGGGATGCCACACTGTGTAAAAACCCTGCTGGGCACCTGATATGTCTGTATTTTCACAGATGCAGGGAAATTGAAACTGATTGAGTTCCTAGCAGAAACTGAGGAAGCTTATTACAGCGAAACTAGTCTGCTCTGCAGGACAAGGCCAAAATAGCTTGTTATTGCTCATACTGTGCAATCTTTTATCAAAGCAGTGTCTATCTTCTATGTGATCATATGGATTGTATTTGCTGTATATGTACTTTTTGATGTAACATACACTTGGCCTTTGTACTGAGTGGAAAAAAAGGTTTTATGCAGAAATTTATATAGCAATAATAAAAGTTATTTTTATTATATTAACTATAACCACTGGTTTATTGAGGCGAGGTTGATTCTTAATGAGCCCTGTATTTTTCCATTTGACTAGGGAGATGGTCTGCTATACCCTAGCATAAACTTCCAACACCTGATATGTCTACCTTGCCAATCAAGTGTTGTTTTTTTTTTTTTTGGCTGCTCATATGAATGAGGAAAACTGAATGTCTGGCCGCCCCCCTCGGCTGTACGTCCCTGTGACAGCCATTCGGAATCGCCTGGTGCAGGGGCACACAACTGCTAGTGGGATGTTTCTGGCACCCCGCATATGCGCTATGCAATCGCCGGGTGGGGGGGGAGCCCCAGGAGGAAACGGCTACCTGGAGTATTTTAGACTTGTTAAATCCCTCATTTACCCTCCTGTCACCTTTCTTAAAAATATAACTAAAGTCCTCAAAGTCATTACCACTTTCTTATTCCCACATATGGCTGGCAATTATGCAACTCCTGGTGTCCAATCTGGTTTGCTGGGTGGATTTGCATATCAAACCAGAATGGTTGTCTGTGGTCACGAGATTAGCGGCCGTACGAGGGTATGAGGAAGTAGTAAGCATTGCCTGACTTGGCCTTAGTTACCCTTTAAAAATAAATGGGTTTTTAGGGCACTGCTGTGTTTAAACAGTCTTCAGCTTTGATAGCCAAAAGTTTCTGTCTGCTGTGCCTCAGTCTCCCACATGTTGTGTATTGGGGCATCATCTGCACTAGCTCTCCAATACTCGGAGTGTCATGGTTGCATAATCTTGATCACTGCTGGGGTCATTTGTTATAATCAGGAGTTGGCAGTTGGGCACTCCTTATACTCGTGGGTACCAAAGCTGGAGACTGAAACTTCTGGTCATTGTTTTAGCAAAGTGGAAAAGCTATTAAAAACCCATGCATTCCTTTCTGTCCCCTGCTTTAAATAAAAATATATACAGCAACAGTGCCCTAAGAACATGCCCCTCCCTCTATTCACTTGCGCCTGCCAGTGACTGGGAGCGCAGCTACTCAAATCATTGGAATAAAGGAGGAGTGCCAAGTCCATATGCTGTACATGCCCCCACACAAACCCCCTTAGCCAACGGTGCTCACATGGGACTCCTTTAAAAGATCTAAATGAACCCTGTTCTCTGTGAAATTGTGGAGATATAGGGCACCAGATGAGAGAATCAGTAGATGGGAAGAAGCTGCTAACAGAATTTATATTTATCCATCACTGGCCCTTCATTTTGCAGATTAGCGGCACGGATGTAACAGAGCAGGATTGCGCTCTATTGCCCTGTGTTCACATCTGCATCTACAACTGCATCTGTTTTGGTGTGGTTTCCATTTCCTCCCCCATGACTGGCCTAGAGAGACTGCTCCTGGCCCGTCATGGAAACATCATTACCGGTAAGTTTGACTCCGGATTTTGTTTGGCTGCCTTCACGCCAGTCCGGATTTTCTCTGTCAAACCCCAGATCAGATGTGCCAAATGACACGAGGTTGAGCGGCTTACCTTCCACCCGCTCCTGTGCCTCTATTGACATCAATGGGTGCCTCCATATGTGAAAGTTAGTGGGTTTGCTCTGTGCAGAGGTCATACCCACACGCCGCACCACCTTGCGCGTGGTTGAGATATGTGCGGTGCAGCATTGGGTAGAAGTTAAGCGAGACGCCCTGTGCCCATTGCCACATCTGATCTTAGATCACATTAGTGGATTTACTCTTTAAATGTACCGTAATCGTATTTCTGCTCTGCAATATGAAGGGACAGTGGATCATAACTAATGTACACCATTTTGATAACAGATGGGAATGTATGCTAGGCCTCCTTATCTAGCAAACAGGCTATCATTGCAGCAAACTCATTTTGAGAGCATTGCCTTTTACAGCTTACTTAATTTTTACACTTTTGATGTATTTTTCAGTTTGAGGGCAGGAAATACTGTGAGCATGATTTCCAGATGCTCTTCGCCCCCTGTTGCCATCAGTGTGGTGAGTAGAAATACTGCTTTCTAAATTTCATGTAGTGTATTGAAAAGTGTTTGCAGCTGACTAAAAATGTTGCAGTTAATGGATAGAGTTTAGTGTCGGAGACATAGTTGCCAAAAATAATACAAACTAGATATCTCAAAGCTGTAAATATTACATGGTCCATGATCTATATGTTTTTCTTTTATGAGTTTCTCTCCCACAAGGCAATAATTGGTGGTTTTATGTTGCTGCAGGACCCCTGTCATTAATTTGTTGAAAATGTATGCCATTCCTTCATGATGATAAACGTTAGGGTGGGGGTATTTCGTCAGAGTAGCTACATCTTCCATTAGATCGATCTGCAGCTGTCTCTGCCTTGAATTGATCTAGCTTGGAGGGTCATGGTTAAGATTTGGTAAATCAAGTGGTAAATCGAGTGCGCTTTTTAAAAGAGCACTATTGCAAAATTGTGTGATATTTAAAAATCCATATAAAAACGTCTGCCTATGAGCGGAGGGGTCACTTATACACCCGAACTGAAGAAAACTTCCGCCAAGCTTGTGGTTTATTATCTCATGGATAAACTCCAGGGGTGAATGAGCCTGTCCATTCCTTTGAAAGAAAAACAAGCCTGACTGGATAGTTCTTGATGCCAGGTGTATAAGTGACCCCTCCCCCCACCATCCAGCAAATTTATATGGATTTTTCACGATAGTGCTCCTTTAATTTGTACACACTAAAAAAAATAATAAAAAAAGGTTCTTATCTAACTTATCTCAATAAATCAAATACCCATACTATGGGGCATTTTTACAGGCAAGGTGCATAATTTTTCTAATTAGATTTTTTATATATTTATTTTATATTTATTGGGGTTTGGTACCTATGGGGGTATGCAGAAAAATGTTTTTTAGCCTACTCCATAGGGTGCTGTTTTCAGAGTATTAAAAAAAAACCTTACTTTGTTAGGAAAAATATGCACCTCGCCTATATAAATATTGTATTGCAGGGTTATGTGATTTATTGGGATACAACAAAAGTTAAAACAGAACATTTTTTTATTTATTTATTTTTTTTTTTTTTACTTTGTGCCTTTTAAAAAGCTCACCCATATGTAGGTTTCAATTTACACCCAAAAGCACAGCCAGAAGTAAACTTGATTTAGTAAATCTTTAGCATGACCCTCACCATCAGCTCCCTCATTAACCAGCAAGGAGACATGTTGATGCCTGTATAGATACTAGTATAGATGGCAATGCTAGAGCCATTCAGACCGGCATGAGGGCAAAGCTGGCTAGGATGGATTGTGCATTCCAAGAGCATTGCAAAGGGGAGAGTCTAGATCCAGAGGGGCAAAAATACTTATTTTATCCACCATTGTCGATTTTAATAGAGCCTGTGACTGATTCATCAAAAATGTGGAATGTTTTTTTTGGTGGTGGTAGTCTGCTCATGTCATAAAATTAATTTGAGTATCCGTGAATTCCACAATAGTTTGCAGAAAGTACTGATTAGAATCCAAGGCCTATGAGGTCTGTCTCTATTTGATAGACATAATAAAGGATAGATTATATTAGCAGTGCTTCATTTCACATGTGAAGGTTATTCAGATTATAAAACAAAGTAGTAATAATAAGCATCATCGTTTAATACTCATTTTTATTAATAAAAAAATTTGAAGCAATGTCCCCCTGTGCCTTCTTGTAGAAAATCTGAAGTATATTTTCAGTGAACAATTATTACCTCCACAGTCTTCTAGTAGACCTCTGGCCTCCTAGACCTACTCCATGCAGAGACTCCAACCTGACCATTCCTGCAGACCTGGATTTAGCACGGACCATTTACCTCAGCACAATAGGGCTCAGCCAATTAACTGGAGGTAAACGGTTATTGTGACGTGCAGGAATAGGTCAGGTTGTCACCCCTGTCTATATATATGTGTGTGTGTGTATATATATATAACTTAAAAATGGGTCCAAGGGTTGCCTGCCTATACCGTTTTGCTCAATAGCGACCGTGCAGCACAATACAAGCTGTATACAGAAATAATTGTACTACTACCCATCCATAAACATGGCACATGCATCACATGGACATAGCTTTACAGAGAGGGGAAAAGGTGGTTCTTGCAAGGATTTATTTGAAATGCAAATGCTGAGCAACTGAGGACATTATGGTAACTTAATTGTTCTGACCCACCTGACACTGATCTATGTGACCCATTTACCAAGTGGTTGGAAGGTATGCAGGGATAAGTTTCTGATTAGCAGAGTATTTATTTTCTAATGGATTTGAAATGTAAAAACGTTCCATAGAAAATAGTTTCAAAAGCTAATGTCTATTTTGGTAAGCAAACAAACATCTGACCTCGCTTCTACCTTAGGTGAATTCATCATCGGTCGTGTTATCAAAGCGATGAATAACAGCTGGCACCCTGAGTGCTTCCGCTGTGACATTTGTCAGCAAGTTTTGGCAGACATTGGATTTGTGAAGAATGCCGGCAGGTAGGTGATAAAATGAGTCAAGATTCCTGAATGGCACTTAAAGCGGTCCTTCACTCTGAATAAGAGTGTATCTTATATGTTTCCCACACCCTGTACATACAGATTGCTCACATTAAAAATCATCCTACCTGCATCTACTGCATGTTATGAGCCTTTAAACATCCAAGATGGCGGCTTATGCAAGCCGCCATCTTATCAGGCAGCCTGCAAACAGGAAGTGCCTCCTGACTGTGCTGCTCTGCATTCTGGGACTGCTGATCGTTACCTGACCCCAGCTCTGCTCTGTCTGGGCAAAGCACAGCTATACCCTGCCCCCCCTGTACTTTATCCCACTCTCCTCTCCTCAGTAAGTGTGATGCTTCTGAGTCAAGATGGCGGCGCCCGTATCCTAAATTCCTGAACAGAGTTGCAGCCCAGTGGGGGAAAGAATAATAAGTTAGTGACTAAAAACGTAAAATATATTAATTTTAGATGCTGGGGAATAGTTTTTTAAGAGTTTGGGCTTTTCATTAAATCACGCTGAAGGTCCGGTTTAAAGTGGATCAACCATGTTTTATGGAAAGTTAATGTTGCCCATTTATGTTTGAGAAGTGAGGCAGGCAAGTTATGTTTAATGTGTGGACTACTCAAGGACTATATGGCAATAAGCTAAGCAATAGAAATCAAATTCACAGAATCAAATATTTTCTTTTTAAATCAAATTTTGAGCATACCAAGTATATCCATAAAATAGGAAGTTACTTTGTGCATACTGCCATGTGATACTGTCAAACCTATTCTTCATTCTAGACACTTGTGCCGCCCTTGTCACAATCGGGAAAAGGCCAGAGGCCTGGGCAAATACATTTGCCAGAAGTGTCACGCAATTATTGATGAGCAACCCCTAATATTCAAGAATGATCCGTATCACCCAGACCACTTCAACTGTGCCAACTGCGGGTATGTGACAAATTGAGTCTGATATACATACATTGTTTTTGATTTTTATATTTGGTTATATTGTTCTTGCAAGTGAAGGCTTGTGCAAATTCCAGGTAATTTTGTTTTTCAAAAACATATTTCAATTTCATTCACTTAAAGTGGACCAAAACCCAGCAGGATCGGCCCGGGAATCTATACGATTCACTGGCCAATCCATTCCCTCCACGCGGGGCATCCAAAATCGGGATGCCCTGCTGTGTGAAACCCCCCTGGACGACCCGCAAACCTTACCTGAATCCTGGTCCAACGGCGCATGCGGGAGCCGCATCTCGCGCGTCTCTCTAGCAGGGCACATGCCCTCGCCGGCCATTTGTGGGAAGGGAAGCGCGAGATGCGGCCACCAGCGTGCTCTGCGTCTCTGAGCTTAGACGCCGCTAAGACGTGCATAGCTTAGCGGCTCCAAGCACGCTGATTGAACGAGCGGCGGTGCATGCGCCGTAGGAGCGGGGTGAGGTGTGTTGATCTGGGCGTTCTTGAGGGGGTTTCACGTAGCGATCGGGGTGCCCGGGGAAGTGGACCAAAACCCAGCATAGTCAAAATCCTGGGTTTTGGTCCACTTTTTAATACTGATGCCGAGGACCGAGCCACCTTGAAGTCGCTTACCTGGACGTATAGAAAAACTCCTCGTCTGCATGCCTGTTTATGTACATGCATTACTTCTCTAATTGAATTCCTGTTATTGGTGATAATCCCTGTGTTTCCTGTCTTGACACCAATGGCTCCTGTCATAGTGAATAGGACATTAAAAATCTTCTAACTTTAACTGAGCATTGGTGTAGGTTAAGATGAGTGTATGTATAAATGGTAACTGAAATGGCAAATCCACTGCTAGTTTTTCCAAAATAGATTTTAATATATGTATACCTGGTATCTGGCATATGATACCCTAAAGAGATTCATCCCTTTTCAGGGCAGGTTTTCATTCGACAGGTGAACAAAGGAATATTTCAAAGTGACACTGTGGTGTGAGCATAACCGTTTGTAGTAAACATGCACCTCCCAAGCACACTGGGTCTCCTAAGTGCAGCACTATCTCTGCTTTTGCCATTTATTGCTTACTAACGCTGTCCATCTCGAAGCGTACTTGGGCCACAGTATTATTTAAAATGTATTTTAGGTTCCAGGACTGTTAGGGCTAAAACAAAATCTGTCAGTGGATAGCATTGAACACCATGGTTTCTGAGAACATTGTAACTAATCTTCCGAACAAGATTTCTCTGTCCTTCAATATGTTTATTTCTGTTTGTCTGTAGGAAGGAGCTTACAGCGGATGCACGTGAGCTGAAAGGAGAGCTGTACTGCCTCCCCTGCCATGATAAAATGGGAGTGCCTATATGTGGAGCATGCAGGAGACCAATTGAAGGTCGCGTGGTTAATGCCATGGGAAAGCAGTGGCATGTGGAGGTAGGAAGGACAAAATCAATACAGATATTCTAAGTATGTCACACACCCCGCTTCAAGACAATCATTACATGTGGGTATACTGACCTGTAGATGGTGATCTTGCAGAGATGATAATAAAAAAAGGTAAGACCCTCCCGGCTTATAAATACCTGGGACCTCCCACTCATTCCCCAGTCTTTCATCTCTGCAGAGGCGAGCAAATCAGAAGATGATGTCTCCTCCTTGCAGGTAGCCGGGTTGACTCCCGGCCTTCTATTCTTCTATTTCTGCCCGGATCCCCTTATTTAAATTGCTTATAGCCTCCCAGCCTAGGCTGCTGGTCCGGGCAAAGGTAGTTGGCACCCCAGGTGCTTAGGAGCCGTGAGACCCCATAACAAGGGGTAGGCGGCTATCCGGGTTGGTGATCCCAGTTTGGGATGCCCCGTCCCTTGGCCCTACCCTGGCATGGATTCCCCCTCTCCCGGATACCCTTAGAAAGGGGGGGGGGGGGGGGGGGCCGGGTCCCTTATGGATTCTTCCCACTTATTATGTAAGTGTGTGTTGGTGCTTTAACGGTGTGTGTGTGTGTTTTTAACATTAGACTGGCGCCGGCGTGCGGCAATGGCGGCGGTGAGCGCCCATGAGGGCTTCTTCTCCTCAGGGCGGGGCCGGGCGCGCGCGCGTCTACGGCCCGCCCCCGTGCTGTGGGCGCCGTTTTCAGGTCCCGGCTTCTGGCCGGGAGAGACGGGGGAGGGGCGCGGCCGGGCGTGAACCGCGCCGGCCCGCCCTCCCTCCTCCTTCTGCACACTGCGCGTCTTCCACTTCCCCTCCTGCCTGGCGTGCGGTGCTTGGGTGAAGGTCGGGTGAGTGGCCTGTGGCCCATCAGATGCATCTGTTATTAACTCCTTATGCATTGCTAGCATTCCGAGCGTGTGTTTTGTTTGTGTATTCCAGGTGGACCATTGATCTTATTAAAGGGGGGTTCTCCCGGTCCAGGGTCCCTGGTTAAAATTTAGTTGACTTCAAATCCTCCCACTCGGGACTTAAAGGGGCATCCCGGCTTGCATTATTGCGCAAATCCCTCGGAACATTTATATATATATATATATATATATATATCACCATATGGAGGCTTCCCCGGATACTGGGCTTGTGCCCCCCTCGGGGCTATCCAGGCTGTGTTTGGGGTATCCCTTTTGGGGGATGATGTATTTCTATGTGTACCCTGTGCGCAGCGGTCTATTACGCGGCAGACCGGATCTCAGGCGTCCGGTTCTGCTCCGCCAGTCTCTTCTCCGTCCCCCTCTCGCTTGACACGTACCCCATGTGATGTGGTCATTGGCGGGGAGTCGCAATCTGAGGTGTGTGCCAGATTGGAGCGCACTACTCTCAAGGATGGTGAGGATAAACGCATTGACCAGATGGCTTGTCATGGTTTTGCCAGTATTGGATCGGCCTTGCGGCCGGTTTGTGCTTCTGCGCTTTTATTGGTAGCTGCCAGGTCGGTTGTTAGAGGACTGTTGACCTCTTCCGGGCTTGACCCGGCTAGTGAGGAGTTTGCCGACCTTAAGCGCTGTGAGTTATTTTTGTCTTTTGTGCTGTCCGCCTTGGACGACACATTGGTGATGTGTAGCAGAGCTGCGGCCCTGCTTGTGACTATCCGGCGGTCGGTTTGGTTACGCCAGTGGGCGGCTGCCAAGCCGGCTCAGCAATGAGGGGGCGCCCTCACCCTTGCGGGTGGGGGGGGGGGGCGGCTGCAACTCTTCTCCCAGGTCTGGGTCCAAGAGGTCTCGGACAGGTGGATTCAGGAAGTGGTGTCTTCCGGTTACAAGCTGGAGTTCGAGTTCCGGCCCCCTCACAGATTCTTCAGTTCTCGGGTGCTGTCAGATCCTCTGGTCGCCCAGGGGCTTCGGGCGGCAGTAGCAAGTCTCTTGGACATGGCTGTCATCTGTCAGGTGCCTCGCTCAGACCGGGGCCTGGGTTTCTATTCCAATTTGTTCACGGTGCCCAAGAAGGACAGATCTGTTCGTCCCATTCTGGATCTGAAGCTGCTCAACAGGTTCGTTCATCCCCGGAAGTTCCGTATGGAAACTCTGAGATCAGCCATCCACTCACTTCGTCAGGGGGACTTCATGACGTCCATAGACATCAAGGATGCTTACCTGCATATTCCAATATTTCCGGCACACCAGAGATTCCTCAGGTTTGTCGTGGACAATCGACATTTTCAGTTTGTGGCTCTTCCGTTTGGCCTTACCTTGGCGCCAAGGGTCTTTACCAAGGTTTTGGCAGGAGTGATGGCCATCCTCAGAGCCAGGGGTGTCCACATCGTGCCCTATCTGGACGATCTTCTCATCATGGCGTCTTCCCTCAGTCAGGCGCAGCTGGATACCGGGAACGTGGTGTCCACTCTGGAGAGTTTCGGTTGGGTGATCAACTATCCCAAGTCTTGCCTTACTCCCTCCAGGGTGGTGGAGTTCCTGGGAATGTCTCTGGATTCTTCTCAGGCCAGGGTGTTTCTTCCCCGGGCCAAGGTTCTTCTGATTCAGGAGTTGACTCAGCGTCTCCTATCCTTCCCCTGCCCGTCCATCCGGCTAGGGATGCGACTGGTGGGATTGATGGTGGCGTCTTTCGAGGCAATTCCCTTTGCCCAGTTTCACGGCCTGGGACGGGTCCCCGCTGTCATTGGATCAGTCCTTTCAGATGTCCCCCCGGGTGCGGCGTTCCCTTCCGTGGTAGCTGAAATCGAGCAATCTGACGAGGGGCAGGTCCTTTTCTGACCCCTCGTTGGGAGATTGTCACCACGGATGCCAGCCTGTCAGGTTGGGGGGGATTTTGGAAGGATCGTCAGTTTCAGGGGCTGTGGGGGCCTCAGGAGGCTCACAATCCCATCAATGTTCTGGAGCTGAGAGCCATCAGGTTGGTTCTGGCTCACTTGACTCATCAGTTGCGGGGACTACCGGTTCAGGTTCGGTCGGACAATCGGACGGCGGTCGCCTACATCAATCACCAGGGAGGGACTCGTAGCAGGCGTGCCCTCAGGGAAGTGTCTTTGATCCTGGATTGGGCAGAGGGCAATGTCCCATGCATCTCGGCAGTGTACATTCACGGAGGCGGACTCACTGAGCAGGGGGTCATCTCTCCGGAGGGAATGGTCGCTCTGCCCCAAGGTGTTTTCGGTCGCTTCGCCACCGGTGGGGGACTCCGGTGGGGGACCTCTTTGCCTCTCGTCACAAGCTTCCGGCATTTGTGTCTCTCTCGCGGGATCCGCTGGCTCTGGCGGCGGATGCCATGTCTCTGAACTGGAGGGATCTGGGGTTTCTATACCTGTTCACTCCGTTTCCCATGGTGGGCAAGTGGTGAGCAAGCTGGCCCTGGAGGGCGCGTCAGCAATTCTGGTGGCTCCAAGGTGGCCAAGACAGGTTTGGTTCGCAGACGTGGTAAGGTTGGCAGAGGATCAGTTAGTTCTGCCCCCTTTGCCGGATCTACTCACTCAGGGTCCACTGTTCTACCCCAATTTACCAACGCTGGCTTTGACGGCGTGGTTGCTGAAACCTCCATCTTGAAGGAGGAAGGTCTTTCTGATGCGGTCATTCAGACTCTGGTTAGGGCTAGAAAGAAGTCTTCCTCTGCCATCTACTATAGGATTTGGAGGTCTTATATTGATTGGTGTGGGGTCAGGGCCTTGCCTTGCAGGGCATTTTCTATCCCTAGGATCTTGGAATTTTTACAACATGGTCTGGACCTAGGTTTGAAGCTTAGTACGCTAAAAGGGCAGGTTTCTGCCCTGGCGGTTTTCTTTCAAAAGTCGTTTGCTCTTCATCCTCTGGTTAAGACCTTTTTCCAGTGGGTTACGCATGTGCGGCCTCCTAGGAAGACTTTGCTCCCAGTTTGGGATTTGAATTTGGTTTTGTCTGCCTTGCAGGGTCCTCCTTTTGGACCTTTGCAGGATATTGCACTTTCTACGCTTACTCAGAAGGTTGTTTTTCTGGTTGCCATCACTTCTGTTCGGCGTGTTTCGGAGTTGGCAGCCTTGTCTATTAAGGCCCCTTACTTTGAGAGGCATCAGGACAAGGTTGTTTTCTGCTTAAAGCCAGATTTCCTTCCTAAGGTGGTCTCTGCTTTTCATCTTAACCAGGATACTGTTCTTCCCTCCTTGTGTCCTAAGCCTAGTAATGACAAGGAGAGGGTTTTGCATTCTTTGGATGTGGTTTGCTGTGTGAAGTACTATTTGGTGGCTACTTCTCCTTTTCGTAGGACTGACGTCCTTTTTGTGGTGCCCTCTGGGCCTAGGAAGGGTTTGGCTCCTGCCAAGTCTTCCATTAGTAAATGGATTCGCCAAGCCATTGTTGGGGCCTATTCTGCCAAGGGGAAGGTTCCCCATTTTCGTGTTACTGCTCATTCTACTCGTGCTGTTGGGGCATCCTGGGCCTTCCAGCACCAGGCTTCTGTTGAGCAGGTTTGTAAGGCTGCTACTTGGTCTTCGGTTCACACTTTTTCCAAGTTTTACAAGGTTGATGTTCGGGCCTCGGCAGATGCTGTTTTTGGCCGCAAAGTTCTGCAGGCTGCAGTGGTTTAAGTTTGTGCCTTGTTGCTTTGTTTTTTTTGGATCCCCAATCTTTATGGACACTGCTATTGGATGTCCCACATGTAATGATTGTCTTGAAGCGGGATGTGTGACATACTTAGAATAATACCATTTTGTGGTCACCTGTAAAATGGGTATTATAAGTATGTCACACACCCCGCTTCACCCTGCCCTTTTGTATTCTGGATCCTTTATATGGTGAACCTTTGTTAGTTTTGATTGGCTTTCCTGGTCCCTTGATCTTACTGCTATCGTTATACTGGGGAATGAGTGGGAGGTCCCAGGTATTTATGGGCCGGGAGGGTCTTACCTTTTTTTATCATCTCTGCAAGATTGCCATCTACAGGTCAGTATACCCACATGTAATGATTGTCTTGAAGCAGGGTGTGTGACATACTTAGAATACCCATTTTACAGGTGAGTATTCACAAAATGGAATTTTGTTTGCTATATCCAAGCATTAGTATATAGTGTTAACTACTGTATAACGTGTAGGTTATGACAGGTTAATTATTCTAAGTATACAGTACGTCCTGCTCCAGATATAATACTTACACTTGGGTATTCTCCGCCAGGAGGTGCTGTGCACTGCAGACATGAGAAAACAGGCTCCTCCCAGCCCCTTAAATACCCAGGGACCTCCCACAAATCCCCAGATTTCTATGCAGTGCTTACTGCGAAGACATGAGGTATCACTCTCTTGTAGGTGAGCGGGGCTATTACAGCCTGCGGCCCTGTTGGAACTACTCCCACCCGCCCTCCTTGTGAAGTGCCTCCCAGCTTTGGCTGCGCTGGTCGGGTGAAGGTAGGCAGCACCACGTGTGCTTCTGGAGCCACACTCCACCGCAGTCCCCCACCAAAGGGTAGGCGGTTTAGGCTGATGGTGAGCCTTCAGGGGATGCCCCTCCCGCACCGTTGTCCCACGCCCCGTGTAGCGGTGGACCCTGTCCAAAGGGTCGCCATCCTCCCTCGTTCCCCCCCTTAGCCCGGGGGGAAAGAAAGGGGGGGGAGGGGTGTGTGCGTATGGCAGCCTCAGTGTACCCTATTACACACTTATGGCCTTAGTCTTTCACTTGACTGGGAATGGTTGTCAGAGCCGCGCTTTTGCCTTTATATATTGCCTTTATATTGTATTGGTCGCTGCGGCGTCTCCATTAGTGTTGTAGTGGCTCTTCTGAGGTAATCCACTCGATCTATCCTTTTTTTACGTGTCATTCCCCTGCTGTCTACATTGACTACGTTTTTGGAGCTTCACGCTCTCCGGGGGGGCGGGGCCCTGGCTTGGCGCGCTCCGCATCACGGCCAGCTCTGGCCCGCCCTTCGAGGTTCACTTGGCGCCATTTTACTGCTAGTCGGCGCGCGTGGTGAAGACCATCCTCCCCCCTCGGTCTGTAAGTGCCCTCGCGGGCGATTTCTTTATTCCTTCTATCTTGCGCATGGCTCTGACATCTTTGTTCCCTTTATGTCTTTCAGACCGTGGTATCCGGTGGCTTCTCCCGGCCCGGTGTAGCTCCCATTTGGGCCTATTAAAAAAATTACTCCCACTTCCCCGCGGGTTATTGAGGCATCCAGGGTAGCTTACAGCGTCAATCCCTACTGGCCTATTGTGCCGATTAATCACCATATGGAGGCATCCCAGGATAATGCGACCGGGGTTCCTTCGGGACAAGCCCGGCTGTGTAGCTTGTGGGGTCTTACCTAGCAGCGGTGACAATGCACGGGTCTGTGTTCCTTGTGCACAGCAGGCGCTATCGGTTCTTCCCGCCTCTTCTGAGGCCGGGCCTGCACCTCGCCTCACTTCACCTACTCCCCCAAGCCTGAGACTAACCCCCAATACAAGCGGGGATTCTCATCCTGATATGGCTACTAGACTGGCCAGTGTTGAAAAATTGCTTGCTAGTTCGCTAGCGCGTAAGGCCACCGCAAAGAAGCGGCATTTAACCCCTGACTCTGCTCTTTTTCCTACGGAATCTGATGAGTTGTTGCGTTCTTATGGCCATACCCCCTCGGACGAAGGGGAGCTGTTTTCTGACTCTGGGTCATCCGACGAGAAGTCAAGGGGTCATGACGAGTCTGGGTCCGAGCACTAGACCCCGGATGATACTGACCGGCTGCTGGTTCAGATTTTTGAGGTGTTGTCAATTTCTCCCCCTGTTGCGGCTCCCAGGCAAAGGGGTGAGCTCTTTCATACTGCTAAGGCTTGTTTGGAATTTCCCGAGTAAACCCATTTCAATAACCTCGTGCTTAAAGAATGGGAACATCCCAGTAGACTCCCCGGGATCCTTAAGAGTTTGGACAAGAAGTATCCCTTCCCTGCTGACATGGTTAAGTGCTGGTCATCGCCCCCTGAGGTCGATGCTCCTATTCTAGGGTTGTCCAACACCTCTGTTATGCACTCTCCTGACACTACTACGCTGCGGGACTCTGAGGACTGGCGTATTGACCAACTGGCATGCCATGCCTTTGCATTTGGGGGGGCGGCTCTGCGCCCGGTTTGTGCCTTAGCCATTACGGCGGTAGCGTTCAGGGCCATGGTCAGGAATGCACTTGATGGCCCAGACGAGCTGCCACCTGATATTATCAATGCACTGTCTCACTGTGATGTGTTTGTGAACTTTATCCTGTCTGCATCAGATGATGCTATTAGGATGTGTTGCAGATCTTCTGCCCTTGCGGTAGCTATACGCCGCACGGTTTGGTTGCGCCAGTGGGCTGTTGAAAATGCTGCTAAGAAAGCCCTTACTGGGCTCCCATTTAAGGGGCTACGCCTGTTTGGGGACCGCCTAGACCTCTTCGCCAAAGGAGGTAAGTTACCCCAGCGCAGACGGCAGACTCAGCCCTTTCAGGGCCAGGGCACCCTTTCAACCCCCTACCGTGGGACTAAACAGGGAAAAGGGGTGCCCTTCGCTGGGTCCCGCGCAGATTCCTGGCACAGGAACAGAGGACGCCGTCCTGGTTCCTCCTGGGGAGTCAAGCCCAAGGCCCCTCCCAAGACCTCTCCGTCATGAAGGGGCGCCCTCGCCCGTCAGGGTGGGGGGACGTCTGCAGCACTTCGAGCATGTCTGGAGATGCCACGTCTCAGACCCATGGATTCAGGAGGTAGTGTCCTCCGGCTACAAGATAGAATTTGCTGTGTGCCCCCCCACCAGATTCATTGGGTCCCGGATCCCACAGGACCAGGCTTCAGCTCAGGTCTTGTTGCTGGCCGTACAGGGTCTCCTGTATCTAGGGGTCATTTGCAAGGTTCCTTTAGGAGACAGGGGCATGGGGTTCTATTCCAACCTTTTCACAGTGCCAAAGAAAGATGGGTCAGTCAAGCCCATTCTGGATTTAAAAATCCTCAACAAATTTGTCAAGAACAGGCACTTTCGCATGGAAACTCTGCGCTCGGCCATCGGCTCTCTGCGCCCAGGGGACTTTATGACGTCCGTAGACATCAAAGATGCTTACCTTCACGTCCCGGTGTTTCCAGGACACCAAAGGTTTCTCAGATTTGCTCTGAAAGATCAGCATTACCAATTTGTGGCCTTGCCATTCGGCCTCACTTCGGCTCCCAGGGTGTTCACCAAGGTGCTGGCAAGGGTGATGTCCCTGATGAGGTTAAGGGGCATACGCGTGCTACCCTACCTGGACGGTATACTCATCACCTCTCGGTCTCTGCGGCAGGCGGAGTTGGACACTCAGCTGGTAGTGTCTACCCTGGAGTTCTTCGGCTGGGTGATCAATTACCCCAAGTCCTCTCTTTCCCCCTCCTCTGGGACTCGTTACTGGGAATGATTCTGGATACGGTTCAGTCAAGGATATTCCTTCCTCAACAGAAGGTGGAAGCTCTGATTGCACAGGCGAGGTTCCTGCTCTCGTGCCCCCAGCCCTCCATCAGGCAGGGAATGCAGCTGGTGGGCCTGATGGTGGCGAGCTTCGAGGCGGTGCCCTTTGCCCAGTTTCATTTGAGGTCTCTGCAGCTTCACCTTCTGTCAGTGTGGGACAAGAACCCTGCGTCCTTGGACGGGGTCTGTGTGCTTCCCCCCCTCGATCAGACAGCCCCTTGCGTGGTGGCTGGACCACAGGAACTTGACAAGGGGCAGGTCCTTTCTGGCCCCCTCCTGGGAGACGGTCACAACGGATGCCAGTCTGTCAGGTTGGGGGGGATTCTGGAATTCCCTGCACTTCCAGGGGAGGTGGGGCCCTCAGGAGGCCCATTTACCCATCAACATTCTGGAATTACGGGCAGTCAGGTTGGTGCTGGAGCGGTTGACCCACCACCTGAGGGTTCTGGCGGTACAGGTGCGCTCAGACAATAAGACGGCGATTGCCTACATCAACCATCAGGGAGGGACCCGGAGCAAGGGTGCCCTCCAGGAGGTGTCTCAGATTCTGACATGGGCGGTGGCCAATGTCCAATGCATTTCGGCTGTGTACATTCCGGGGGCGGAGAATCTGCTAGCAGACGCTCTGAGCAGGGGGAGTGGTCCCTCTGCAACAGGGTATTCCAGTCCCTGTGTCACCGTTGGGGTCTACCGGATGTGGACCTGTTTGCATCCCGTCACAATCACAAGCTCCCTGCTTTTGTATCCCTTTCTCAGTATCCTCTGGCCTTGGCCACGGATGCCCTGTCCATGTCATGGAAGGAGTTTTGGCTCCGGTATGTATTTCCACCGTTCCCCCTTCTGGGCAGGGTTCTGCGCAAGATTGCTCTGGAAGGGGTACCTGTGATTCTAGTGGCCCCCAGGTGGCCAAGAAGAGTGTGGTTCGCAGACGTGGTACAAATGGCAGTAGACCAGTACGACCTGCCAGGGGAGCCGGATCTGCTCAGTCAGGGCTACTTACGCCATCCCAATTTACAAACTCTGGCTTTGACGGCTTGGCTGCTGAAACCTCCATCTTGACGGAGAAGGGTTTGTCTGCCTCTGTAGTAGGTACTATGGTGCAGGCTAGGAAGAAGACTTCTTCTGCCATCTATTTATAGAGTATGGCGTACCTACATTGACTGGTGTGACACTAGGTCTCTTCCCTGTAGGGAGTTTTCAATCCCTAGGGTTCTGGAGTTCTTACAACATGGTTTGGAGTTAGGTCAAAAACTCAGTACTCTGAAGGGTCAGGTTTCTGCCCTGTCCGTCTTCTTTCAGAAGTCTTTGCTCAGCATCATTTGGTTAAGACCTTCTTTCAGGGGGTCACTCATGTACGTCCCCCTCGTAAACCTATGGTCCCTGTTTGGGATTTAAACTTGTTTTTTTCTGCCTTGCAGGGTGCTCCCTTTGAGCCTATTCATGATGCTGCTCTGGCTGTTCTTACTCTTAAGGTTGTCTTTTTGGTGGCTATTACTTCGGTTAGGCGTGTGTCTGAGCTGGCGGCTCTGTCTATTCAGCCTCCGTACTATGAGAGACACCAGGACAAGGTGGTGTTCCGCTTCAAACTGGACTTTCTGCCGAAGGTGGTGTCTGCTTTTCATCTGAATCAGGACATAGTTCTTCCTTCATTGTGTCCCAATCCTAGCAACGATAAGGAAAGGGTTTTGCATTCCTTGGACGTGGTCAGGTGTTTGAAGTATTACCTGGTAGTCACTGCGGCTTTCAGGAAGACTGATGCTCTCTTTGTTGTGCCTCCGGGCCTAGGAAAGGTTTGGCTCCCGCCAAGTCTACTATTTGCAAATGGATTTGTCAGGCCGTGATTCAGGCCTATTCTGCCAAGGGGAAGGTTCCTCCCTTCCACCTTACTGCTCATTCTACTCGTGCTATTGGTGCCTCTTGGGCTTTCCAGCACCAGGCTTCTGTTGAACAAGTTTGCAAGGCCGCTACTTGGTCTTCTGTTCATACCTTTTCAAAGTTTTACAAGGTTGATGTTAGGGCCTCAGCTGACACTGTGTTTGGCCGCAAGGTTTTGCAGGCGGCAGTGGTTTAAACTACCTGCTGTTGCCTTTTTATTGGGGATCCCACCCTACTTTATGGACACTATTGGATGTCCCAAGTGTAAGTATTATATCTGGAGCAGGACGTACTGTATACTTAGAATAATACAATTCTGTGAAATACTCACCTGTAGAATTGGTATTATACGTATACAGTATGTCCTGCTCCACCCCACCCTGGTTTTGCATTATTCTGGATCCCCTGTATGGTGATTGTTATCATTGTTATAGTTACCAGTTTTGTTGGTGGTTGAATTCTCCCGGCTTCTTGTTCACTGCTTTTCAATGCTGGGGACTTGTGGGAGGTCCCTGGGTATTTAAGGGGCCGGGAGGAGCCTGTTTTCTCATGTCTGCAGTGCACAGCGACTCCTGGCGGAGAATACCCAAGTGTAAGTATTATATCTATATCTACGTATTGTATACGTATAATACCAATTCTACAGGTGATTATTTCACAGAATTGTATTTTAAATACTACATTTATATTTTATTAGTGTTATATTTAAAAGTTTGTTTTTATTTTGGAAAAAAATATTACTACTTACTTACTACTTGTGTAACTTTGCCATTTTTATTCTTCAGCATTTTGTCTGTGCAAAGTGTGAAAAACCTTTCCTTGGCCATCGCCATTATGAGAGAAAAGGTCTGGCCTACTGCGAGACTCACTACAATCAGGTCAGTAATGATGTTCTAGGTATTGTGTGTATTCTAGCGATCTTTATACCTTCTATCGTACACAAAATAAGTAAAACCCCAGGAGCAAACCCCGGCTCAGTTAAGGGATACCCAACGCTGCCCCTAAGGGTTGAAGTGCTTAGGACTTGTACACCATTTATTAATACTACCATATATCTAATGCCCACAGAGAATAAAAAAGTGCCACACAATCTAGGTACATAATCAGTATTAAAATATGGAGACACACACACATCCCTACCTCCTAAACCATCTACATAACCACTACTTCCCACTGCCTAGGTCGGTTGTAAATTCAATTAGGCCTTTAATGAGTCACAGGGAGCAGGCAGTAATGATTATCCAAGGCATAAATGACTCATCCACAGCAGGAGAAGGTGTGCTCTAAGCGTAATGTTGGACCGGGGGGGGGGCATGTCAGCCAGTGCTGATGGCCAATACTACAGGACAGGGGCCCCCAGAAGTGTAGCAACCGCGGCTCTTGGGCCTAGTGTCAGCGACACCTCCGCCGGTTACATCTTACCCACCCTGCGCGCTTGCCTCCAAACCTCGTCTGTTAGATGGTACAGGGCTGTAATACTAGTGCTGCCTCCTCACACCCTCTTTGGGTGATCACACCGACGCTGGGAAGATGGTGGGAGTGGATGATTGGCGTCCGTCTGCCGGCAAGACTGACATTTGTCTTTTAAATATTCTTAGTATACAGTACGTCCTGCTCCAAATAGAACACTTACACTTGGATTATCCTCCGCCAGATGGCGCTGCACTGCACAGACATGCAAAACAGGCTCCTCCCGGCCCCTCAAATACCCGGGGACCTCCCACAAATCCCCAGATTTCTCTGCAGTGCCGACTGCGAAGACATGAAGTATCACTCTCTCGCAGGTGAGCGGGGCTATTACAGCCTGCGGCCCTGTTGGACTATTCCCACCCGTCCTCTTGTGATGTGCCTCCCAGCCTGGGCTGCGCTGGTCGGGTGAAGGTAGGCAGCACCATGCGTGCTTATGGAGCCATGCTCCACCGCAGTCCCCCACCAAAGGGTAGGCGGTTTAGGCTGATGGTGAGCCTCTAGTGGATGCCCCTCCCGCATTATTGCCCATGCCCCGTGTAGCGGTGAACCCTGTGCAAAGGGTCGCCATCCTCCTTCGTTTCCCCCGTAGGGGTGTGTGGCGGTCTCGGTGTACTGTGATTATACGCTTATGGCCTTAGTATTGCCCTTGACTTGCACCTTGGGGTCAGAGCCGCGCTGTGTGCTTTTTATTTCGGCCGCCGTGCGCGTTTTCTTTCTTTTATTGGATGTGCTGGGGCGGCGGCGGCGGCGTCTCAGACGCTGCGGCGTCGCCATTGGCAGATCTTTTTCTCAGCGCCGTAACATGCTTTTATTAAAAATGTGACTAGAAGCTGCGTTAGAGCTTCGCGCTCTTCGGGGGGGGCGGGGTCCTGGCTTGGCGCGCCCCACGTCACAGGCCGCTCTGGCCCGCCCCTTCGAGGTTCGCTTGGTGCCATTTTGATGATCGTCGCACGCGTGCTTGGTAACGACCTCCTCCTCCCTTGGTCTGTAAGTGCCCTCGCGGGCGATTTTCATTACCCTTGATTACTGCGCATGGCTCTGACACCCCTTATTCCCGTTATGTCTTTCAGACGGTCGACTCCAGTGGCTTCCCCCGGCCGGGTGTAAATTATAGCGGGCTTTGTGAAATTCTCCCACATTCCTAGCGGGTCTTTGGGGCATCCAGGGTTGCCTAATTGCGTAAATCCCTGCTGGCATATTGTGCCTAAATAATCACCATATGGAGGCATCTCAGAATTATGTGACCGGGGTCCCTCTGGGTCATGACCGGCTGTGTATAGTGTGTGGACAACCCCATGCTGATGCTGACAGAGCGCGGGTCTGCGGACCCTGTGCTGAACAAGCACTGGCCCTACAATCTGGCTTGCCGGTGGCTGCACCTCGTTTCAGTTCACCTATCTCCCCATGCTTAAATCTGCTGAGTTGCATACTAGTGGGGATGGCCAGCCCGCTGTGCCGTCCAGACTGCCTACGGCTGATCAGATTATTGCGAGATTGTCAGAGCGCATGGGCCCTGGTAAGAAGCGGCACCTGACGCCTTCTATTTCTGTTTTTCCTATGGGAACTGAGGAGTCTACTACTCCGCGTGCCTTTACCCCTTCTGATGGAGAGCTGTTCTCTGACTCTGGCTCATCTGATGAGCGGCTGAGGAGTCATGACGATTCTGGCCCTGAATCCTGGGGCCAGTGTGACACTGACGAATTGTTGATTAAGGTCTTTGAGGTCCTATCTATCTCTCTCCCTGGTGAGGCTCCCAAGCCTAGAGGGGAGAGTTTCCATACAGCGCCACCCCCCTTGGAATTTCTGGAGCAGGATCACTTCCAGGCTCTTGTACTCACGGAATGGGAATGCCCCAGTAAACTTCCAGGGGACTGGGATTGGAAATACCCTTTTTCCCCTGAGGTGGTTAATTGTTGGTCATCACCCCCCGTGGTGGATGCACCGATCATAGGGGTTCCTAACCCCCCCCCCCCTTATCGCAGCCCCTGCTTATAGCACCCTTCGGGATGCTGAGGACCGGCGCATTGATAGGCTGGCTTCACACGCCTTTTCTTGTGCAGGGACGGCGCTGCGTCCGGTCTGTACCGTGGCCATTACTGCAGTGGCCGCTAGAACCCTCATCAGAAAGATGCTTGATCATCACCCTGATGATCTTCCCTGGGAGGTGTTTAATGCACTCTCCAGTTGTGATGTATTTGTAAAATGTATCCTTTTAGCGCTGGATGACACCATTAGAATGTGTGCAAGCACCTCTGCCCTTGTGGTGGCTATACGTCGCTTGGTCTGGCTTCGTCAGTGGGGTGCTGACGATGCTGCTAAAAGGACTCTGGCTGGGCTTCCTTTTAGAGGACAACGCCTGTTTGGGGCCCGTATGGACCTGTTTGGTAAAAAGGGCAAAACACCCCAACACAAGCGACCGTCTCTGCCCCCTCGAGGCAGGGGCACCCCTCCCCCTCCCTACCATAGGGTTAAACAAGAACCAGGGGTGTCCTCCCTGGGGGCTAGTTCAGACTCCTGCCCTAGTAGTGGCAAACAACGCCCCGGCCCCTCCGGCGGGGCTAAGCCTAAATCTTCCACCAAACCCCCTCAGGCATGATGGGGCACCCTCGCCAGCCTGGGTGAGGGGATGACTGCAGCGCTTTGCTCCTGTCAGGAGGCATCACGCCTCCTTCTGGTGTCTTTAGGGGGCAGTGCCCTCCGGATTCAGATTGGAGCTTGCTGCGCGGACTCTCTCGAGTTTATCAGGATATTCTGGGTCCCTGCCTCTGTTCAGGTGCTGGTGCAGGCCATGCAAGGCCTGTGGCGCCTGGGGGTCTCTTGCAGATTGCCCTTAACAGGCAGAGGCAGGGACCGCTACACTGATCTTTCCACAGTCCCCCAAAAAAGTTGGGTCATTCTGGACCGTTCTAATTTCACAGAGTTTGGCAACTCATAAATTACAGGCTGTGCCTGCTTGGAGGTTCTTTGCTGGACCATCAGCTCCCTGTGCCCTGGGGGCTTCTTGCCGTCTGTGGAGATCAAAGATGTTGATTCGCATCCCTGTGTCCTCTGGACACCAAGGCTTCAGGCTCGCGTGGGAATTCCAACACTGATAATTGTAGCCTTGTGATATGGCCTCTCTTCGGCTCCTGGAGTGCTCTCCAAGTGGCTGACGGGGGCGATGTCTCTGATGAGACCAAGGGGCGTCCGTGCGTGGACCTACCTGGACGTCCATCTCCCCTTCTAAGCTCTGTGTCAGGCCTAGTTGAAGACTGGACTGGTGGTGTCCATTGGGAGTCTTTGGGATGGGTGATTATTCACCCCTAGTCCTCATTGTCCTCTTAATTGGTAACTCCATTCCTAGGACTGAATTTGGATATGTTCAAGCGACTATCTTACTGCCTCAGCAACGAATTGGACATTCTGGTTGCATGGGCTCCGTCTCTCATAGCTGTCCCCGCCCCTTCGCCAGGCAGGGATGCAGCTGGTGGGGCTGTTGGTGGCTTGCTCAGAAGAGGTCCCTTATGCTCAGTCCCCCTTGGGTCCTCTGCAACTTCTATTGTTCGTACTGGTCAGGGATCCAGCATCCCTGGAGCAGGGTCTGTGTGCCTGGCAAGGAGACCCCTCTTGGAGCGGTTGAACTCAAGGAACCTGTCTGGGGGCAGCCCCCTTCTTGCCCCTTCCCGGGGATGGCCACTATGGATGCCAGCCCATCAGATTGATGTGGGGGGGTCTTCTTTTGAAACCCCCTGCGGTTCTGGGGGAGGTGAGGCCTTCGGGGGAGGTGAGGTGAGGTCCATACACCCTTCAATTTGTTGGTAACAGTGAGCTTTCAGGTTGATGCTACCTTGCTTGACTGCTCCTCTTCTGGGTCTGCCCGTTTGGTGGGCGCTCTGTCTGTCTGACGACAGTGGCTACATTAATCATCTGTGTGGGTCCTGGAGCGGAGTGGTTCTCCAGGAAGGTATCTGGCCCTTATTTGGGTGGAGGACTATGTTCCCTGCATGTCAGTGGTATTCGCTCTGGTGAGGGTCCCTCTGCGACAGGATGCGCTAATCCTTGTGTCACAATGAGATCCAACCAGTATGGATCTGTTTGTGCCCCGTCACTATTACAAGCTCTCGGCCCTTCTTCTCCCCATCTCAGGATAAAGATGGCTGTGGTCCTGATGCCTTGGTATCTTCATGGCAGGACATTCTGTTTTGTATATCTTTTCTCCATTCCCCCCTGCTGGGCAGGGTTCTGTGCAAGATTGCTCTGGAAGGGGGGACCAGTGATTCTAGTGGCCCCTGGGTGGCCTAGTGGAATGTGGTTCGCAGATGTACTGAGGACAGTAGATCTGTACGTTCTGCCAGGAGTGCCACCGCTGCTCATTCGGGCACCTTTGCGTCACCCCAATCTACAGACTCTGGCCTAGAAGGCCTGACTGCTGAATCATCCTTCTTGTGGAAACAAGCTTAGCTGTCTCGGGGATTGAGACTGTGGGAAGACTAGGAGCAACCTTCTTCTTCTTCTTCTTCCATCTATTATAGGGTATGGCGTACCCATATTGATTGGCGTGAGTCTAGGTCTCTTCCCTGTCGGGCATTCTCTGTTCCCAGGGTTCTAGAGTTATTACAGCATGGGTTGGAGTTGGTTCTCCATCTCAGTCCTCTGAAGGGTCAGGTTCTGTCCTGTCTACCTTCCTTAGAAGTCTTTTGCTTAGTTTTCCTTGTTAAGACTTTATTCAGGGGGTTGCTTATGTGTGTCCCCCCGTGATCCCATGGTCCCTGTTGAGTTTTGAATTGATTCTGTCTGCCTTGCTGGGTGTTCCCTTCTGGTGCTAGAAGTTTTGGCTTCTCCCAAGGATACGGTAAGCCTCTGGCCTTTGTTAGGCTGTTACTCAGGCCTATTCCACTATGGGGAAGAATCTTCCTTCTCGCCTTACCTTTTATTCTACTCGTGCCTTTGGGCTTTTCAGCGCCAGGCTTCTGTTGAACAAGTTTGCTAGACCGCTACTTGGTCTTCTGTTCTTACCTTTTCAAGGTTTTACAGGGCTGACGTTAGAGCCTCTGCTCATGCTGTCTCGGCCGCAAGGTTTGCAGGTGACAGTACTTTTAAACTGTCTGCTGTTGCCTTTTTTGTTGGGGATCCCACCCTGCTTTATGGACACTGCTATTGGATGTCCCAAGTGTAAGTATTCTATTTGGAGCAGGACGTACTGTATACTAAGAATAATACAATTCTGTGAAATACTCACCTGTAGAATTGGTATTATAAGTATACAGTACGTCCTGCTCCACCCCACCCTTGTTTTTGCATTATTCTGGATCCTCTGTATGGTGATTGTTATCATTGTTATGTTTACCAGTTTTGTGTGGTTAAATTCTCCCGGCTTCTTGTTCACTGCTTTTCAATGCTGGGGATTTGTGGGAGGTCCCCGGGTATTTGAGGGGCCGGGCGGAGCCTGTTTTGCATGGCTCTGCAGTGCAGCGCCATCTGGCGGAGGATAACTCAAGTGTAAGTATTCTATTTGGAGCAGGACGTACTGTATACTTATAATACCAATTCTACAGGTGAGTATTTCACAGAATTGTATTTTTGTATCTAGGAATTATATGTGTAGTATTAAAAAATGGTGTACCAGCCTTAACCAGTTCAACCTTTAGTCTTTCCTGTCTATTTAAAATTGGTTGTACAGGCACATTTCCTGCAGCCAATTTCAGAGATTGCATCAGCCTCTTTCCCTCCATGCAGCTCATAAATGAAAAGAATGGGAGGGCATATTGTACTACGTCCATATGGATGGCATCAAGGGTGGTTCCATCCCACCAGCTACTCCACTGACTAGTTCATCTCATTGCTGCAAGTAATTATTTTTGCTTAAAGTGGAGCCACACTGGAGTTTATATGGTCCGTTCATAACCATTTTGGAATTGGAATTATTTTTACTTGTTAATTCTCATAAACGGTTCTGCACTGTTCAGTTAGTTAATATATTTAATGTTCATATGAAAATTGGGGTCCCCGCCCGGTCACCAGCACAGTAAGATTATTTGTTGATGTGTTTGATGATTTATTGTATATTGTTTCATGTTGCACTCTGCACTTTTGTTTCTTGCTGGGCCCGCTTCTGTCAGGGTCCTGCTGTGTTGAATACATGTAGCACATTTATTAGCACTTAGCACTTTATTAGGTAGATTAGATTAGAGATAATCACTTTGTATTTAAAAAGGCACATTATAATTAGACCGGCGGGCTCCCCCATGTGGTTATTCACGGTACTGCACCATGAACTATTGTTGTTCTTAATCATGTTTTTATATTCTGATTTTGAATAAAATTATTATATTTACAATTTGGTAGTATTAATAGATTATTGTGGAGTGCGAGTGTTAGTACCCAGGGGCCCAGGGAGGAGTGATTAGGAGGACATTCCAACACTAGTACATTCATATGAAAATTGGTTGTAGAAACCCATCAGTGGGGAATGTTATTTATGTATGATTACTCACTGTAGCTTGTCTCATCCCTTTTAGCTTTTTGGAGACGTTTGCTTCCATTGCAACCGTGTAATTGAAGGTGATGGTAAGTACTTATCTTTTAATAATAATTAGCGTCTCTCCGGCATTTTGAATTGGTTATCAGTGGCATCTGTTAAAAACTAGCTAAAAGCTATTTAAAGTGTAACAAAACCCAGGAAGTTGACTTTTCACTATATCCAGTCCAGGTCGTCCCAGAAGTAATGACAGTTACTTCAAGAAGTAATGACAGTTACTTCAAGATCCTGAGCTGTCCTCCCAGGCCCCCTATAAAATGAGCTGTCTCAATAGAATTCCCATAATTCATCTTGCAGTACTGCTGCGAGGATCGTCTGGAATACTCTCTCTGGATATGGCAGATGAGCGGGGCATTTTAAGCCTGTCGGCCACTGCGCCCCTATTGCCACTATTCCCATGGACCCACTTATGCCTCCCAGGCTCAGCTGACGGGTGAAGGTAGGGAAAACGCCAGGGTCGGGCGTTCACCCTCTATAAAGGGTAGCCGGCCATAGGCAATGGTGAGCCTATTGGGGGGGGGGGGGTGGGAGGAACCACCTATTTTGCCCAGGGTTATGCCCTTATCTGTGCCCACTAGCTTTATTGTCATGTGTTGTGCTTTTTACCTCTGTTTTACTTCTTTTTTTACCTCAGACTTTGCTGGCAGCTGTGTTCATACTCACCTTCCCTCATTCCCTAACCTCTTCTCCTTCCCTTCCATCTGGTGCTGTGAGGGGGGGTGGGGAGGGGTCCGGGAGCGGCGTTGTTGAGGCCTTCTTCTAGTGAGGCCTCGGCATGTTGGTGGGGTGCTCCGCGTCCGAGGGGGGGCTCCTCCGTGGCCCCCCACCTTCCTGCGCTCTCGGCACTATTTTAGGTGCTGCGGGCGTGGGGCTGCGCGGTGACGCATATTTGCATCATTGCTGCGCGGCCCGCGCCTCGAGGTTCGGCCTTGCTGCGCCATTTTCCTTGCTGCTCACTGTCATTTGCGGACCCTGCTGCGGGTCCCCAGGGGCCGACGACCTCAGTTACACTGCCTGCGCTTCTGGTGCCTGCCTCCCGGACCCCGGCTACCTCGCCGGTTGGTTCCGTGAGTCCCTCTGGTTTATTCAAAGTATACAGCACGTCCTGTTCCAGAAGATTCCTTACACATGGGTTATAGATCCACAAGATGGCGCTGGACTGCAGAAAACAGCTTGTGGCTCCTCCCGGCCCTATATAAGTCAGGGACCTCCCACAAATTCCCCAGTTCATTTCTGCAGTCTGCGCTGAGAAGATAGAAGATAGCTCTCTTGTGGCGCAGGTGAGCGGGGATTATGACCTGCGGCCCTGCAGGACTATTCCCACCCGTTCCGTAATATATTCTGCCTCCCAGCCTCGGCTGACAAGGTTCGGGTGAAGGTAGGTTAGCAAGCACCAGTAAAAAAGGTGCTGAAGAGCTATGCTCCTACCGCAGTCCCTGCTCTAACGGGGTAGGCGGTTTAGGCTAATGGTGAGCCTTTTTGGGATGCCCCCACTGCCTCGTGGGTTTTGCCAGGTTATCCTGTGCAGTTAAACCCTATTCACATATATATTTCCCCCTCCACCCTCACTTCTCATATTAGTCCTCTGGGCGCCATTTTCCCTGGGAATTCTGCTGTTATCCTCCCTCACTCTCCCCTTGGGAGATCTCCGGTGGGGGGGGGGGGGGGGTCGTCTAGTGATTTAATACTGTATTTTACTCTTGTCATATTTTAGTGTTGGTAACTTTATAATACACCTCCGCCACGCTTTGTACTTACTGCGCTCCGAGCCTGGAAGCCCCATTCACCTCAGAGCTGCCGGGCCACTATTGGCCGGCCGGATCACGTGGGCGTGTTTCCCGCTCTTCGGGGGGGGAGGGGGGGCTCTGTGGATGATGCAATTTTACCTCACAACTCCACGGCCCGCCCCTCAAGGTCTGTGGACGCCATTTTGTCCTTGATCCTTTGCCAATCATAGGCTGCTCAGGACCTTTTTCCAAGGAGTTACCCATGTACATCCACCACGTAAGCCTGTATTACCGGTGTGGGATTTGAATTTGGTTCTGCTCTCCAGGGTCTTCCCTTTGAGCCTTTGTGCGACGCTGCATTGTCCACCTTGACCTTAAAGGTGGTCTTTTTGGTAGCCATCACCTCGGTGCGCCGGGTGTCAGAACTGGCCGCTCTTTGTATGAAGCCTCCTTACTTTGAGCGGCATAAGGATAAGGTGGTTTTTCACTTTAGGCCTGATTTTTTGCCTAAGGTCGTTTCTCCCTTTCATCTTAATGAGGAAGTTTTTTGGCCTTCCCTGTGTCCAGAACTGTCTAATTCTAAGGAAAGGACCCTCCATGCCTTGGATGTGGTCAGATCTATTAAGTACTACCTGGTTGCTGAATCCTTCAGGAAGTCGGATTCTCTTTGTTCTCACTGAAGGTTCTAGAAAGGGCTTGCCTCCGGCCAAGTCCACTCTCAGCAAGTGGATTAGACAGGCGGTGGTGCAAGCTTACTCAGCTAGAGCTATTGGTGCTTCCTGGGCTTTTCAGCGCAAGGCCTCTGTTGAACAAGTTTGTAAGGCCGCTACCTGGTCTTCTGTTCATACCTTTACTAAGTTTTACAAGGTTGATGTTAGGGTCTCAGCTGACTCTGTTTTTGGCCGAAAGGTGCTTCAGGCGGTAGTGAAATGAACTACATGCTGTTCCGCACTGGGGATCTCGCCCTAATGGACACTGCTTTTGGATGTCCCAACTGTCATTACTTCTGGGATGACCTGGACTGGATATAGTGAAAAATTCTGTGAAACTCACCTGTAGAATTGTTTTTGAATATATCTATTATATTGGACCGTTGTCCTTAGTGTTTGTTGGAGAGAGTACAAAGCTATGTGAGTTAACATGTTTGACACTCTGGGAATTCTATTGAGACAGCTCATTTTATAGGGGGCCGGGAGGAGTTACAGCTCTGGATCTTGCAGTAACTGCGCCACCTGGTGACTGTTAACCCACCTGTCATTACTTCTGGGACGATCTGGACTGGATATATTCAAAAACAATTCTACAGGTGAGTTTCACAGAATTGTGTTTTCCCGGGTTTTGTTTTGTGCCCCTGGGGTATAACGAAATGGGATGTCCCACTGTGTGAAACTACTTAGTTTGCCCAGTAAAACACAACTTCTCCTCAGTCCAATGGTGCATTTGCAGGTTTTCGTTCAATCGGAGCCCTTTGCCATGTTTACATACTTTGGCAAAGGGCTCCGATTGCCTTCAATGGGGAGCCCATGCTGCTGCCCCAGCCTATCTGAATGGCTGGGGCGGGAGCGCACATGTCAACAGGGATGCAGCAGCACGTGTTCCCCATTGTAAACCACCAGAGCCATTTGTGCAGCGTTATTATTGGTGGTTTCACACAGTGAATCAGGACGCCCGTGAGAAAGCCTGCCCTGGAGTTTCAGATTCAGGGTTTTGTAGCACTTTTAAAATTACATTCCTACCTTTTTGACTGGACATTCACTTTAATGTGTTCTACATTATTTTAGTACAATCACAAAAGGGATATATAATAGACTTGGGCCAGCTAGAATTCCATGAGGGGATATGGCAAGCACAGAAATTATTATATATCCCTTTTGTGTCTATTATTTTCCTGTACTTTTGCACAAATTGATTGTAAATGTCCAGGGTTATGTTCATACGTTAATTCAGTATAATAATGATAAACTTGTTTTTCCCACATATTTCAACTTGCATGCTATTTTGTAGTCACTTAATTGGTAACGAGCTAACAAATTTGTTACTTCCGTAAAAAAAAAAAAAAGAGAGAGAGAATCTTAATGCAAATAATTATGTTCTATGCAAATGCTGACCGCTTCAGAAGTACGCAAAAGACTGAACCTGGTCAGAATTGTAAGTGGTATTGCTGGTAAATCTTGGCTTTTTCCCATTTTCCACTGTGTAGAATTATTATTTGTATGCGTATTGGTGAGGGGACTATAATGATTCATATGTTTTGTTTGTAGTTGTGTCTGCTCTGAACAAGGCCTGGTGTGTGAACTGTTTTGCATGTTCCACCTGCAACACCAAGTTAACTCTCAAGTAAGTAAATTGTTCTGATTTAACAAAAGAAAAAAAATAGCTCTATTTCTAGCATTGATTGCAGTGAAGGTGGTCTATTGCTCATTCTCTTTCCTGGTGACTTTCAGCCATGCTTGAGAATCATGTTACTACAATATGGGGTAACCCCATCTTCTGTGTGAAAAATAGAGAAGGCTCAAAAAGTTTACTTGTGCAGCATAGGGGCATTTATCATAGAAGCCCGTACTCCTTGTGCCGGATGTCAGCCATGTCTTTGACCTTCCCATTTAATACATTTGTTAGGCTAGTCAGTCATTACAAATGGTAGCAAGGCCCTCTGGTAGGAGTGAGCAGTGCATACCTACCTAAATGCCATTAGTGTCACTGATCTTCTGCTGTTTTGGGAGGCTTTTTGATACAGCCATTCAAAATCCGTCCCTGAAGCAGATATGTACAACCTGACTTGCCTGATCAACTCTTCCTACTTCCCTCCTTACTACCTCTGTCCATCACTTCTCTTCCCATCTAACCTCTGCCCACCTCAGATTTCCTCTTTCCACTATACTTTTGCTTATCTCACTGCTTAGCTGTAACCACTTCTGCTTACCTCAGCCCTGCCCATACCTCTTTCCATCTCACCTCAGCTCCCCTCACCTCTCCCTACCTTTGTCCACCTCCCCTCTGCTCAACTCGCCCTTCTGTACTTTATCTTTGCCCATGTCATCGTTACCCACTTCTTTCTACCTCCCCTCTGCTCACTTTACTATCAACCCACCTCTGCTCAATCTCCCTGCCTTACCTCTGCTCACCTTTGTGGATACATAAAATCATATATAATGCTTTAATGCTTGCCTGCATACATCGTTAGTCTTTCTGTAACTTACATTTTTCCAAGTCCTCCTTCAGCGTGACCGCTTATTACAAAGAACTCTCAATGTGGTCACACTAAAGGATTCCCGAAAAGGCCGTTACCGGTAAGTCTAACTGGTTTTTTCTGACCCCCTCGATGTTGAACAATAAGGTGATGCAGCCCTTAGACCAAAAAAAGTTGTGCTACCTTGCTCTAGAGGGCTTTATGGAGTAGCTCCAAATTATCAGCATTATCAGTTTGCATTGTGGAAATTATGACTGCACGGTTCTGGCCTCCATGGGAGCACGGCAATCACATGTAAAGCGAACAATTCCCAACTAATCTTTTCAAGTATCGGTGATTTGCCTTGTAAATAAATCATTTTGTTTGTCCTTCCAAGCCTCACTGCTAAGTGAATTCAGACCTCCTGTCAATATAAAACTGAAGGTCTGATTACACCACCACCGCTTGGGCATTCTAATTTGGGATACTCCGCTGATGTTCCTAAATGATCTGTAGCTAAAGCCACAAAAGATGTATTCCAAGTATGTCACACACCCTGCTTCCATAATCATGACATGTGGGTTATGGCCAGCAGAGGGCGAACTTTGCAGAGATGACAGGAAAAAAAGGAGCCCCTCCCAGTCCATAAATACCTGGGACCTCCCACACATTCCCCAGTAATCGTCTCTGCAGACGGCGAGCAAGTCAGAAGATGGCTGTCTCCTCCTTGCAGGTAAGCCGGGTTTACACCCGGCCATTTTATTTCCCCATTTCTGCCCGGACCTTGTTTTTATTAAGCCCCTATGCCTCCCAGCCCTGGCTGTTGGTCCGGGTGAAGGTAGGATACACCTTAGTGGTGTGATAACTTGGAGCCATGCTCCTCCGTGAGACCCCCTCCAAGGAGTAGGCGGATACCAGGTTCGGGATCCTGGTTTGGGATGCCCTGTCCGTCATTTTCCCTGCGCTGCATTAGGTGGCTTGGGACTTCCCCCACACGTTGCTCCCTGTCCCTGGATCATGGGGGGGGGGGGAGCGGCATGTCCCTCCAATTTTTTACCTCAGACTTTGCCTGGCCAATTAGCTGTCAGTGTGGTATGTGTGTGTGTGTGGCTGTTTGCTTCACTTGTTGCTGGGCCGCGCCTGTTAGACGGCGGCCCAGATCACGGGCCGGCTCCGCAACCTTGTGGGGGCGCGGCCAAGTTTTTTGCTTCTCATGTTAGTCAGGAGAGGGGGCTGGGCCACGCACAGCGTGCGATCCGCATGGGCCCGCCCTCCTTCTCTTCCCTTGGCCTGGCTGATGCTGCTGGGTGTCCGGTCGCCATCTTGCATCCTGTGAGTGCCCTGCGGGGCTCGTTCTATTATCTGCCTTTTTTGTTATGCATAATCGTATTTCTATTGTGGTGCCTTGTATGCTGCGTTATCCTTGACATGTACTTTAAGGTTATACAGATATATTGTATGGCTGTGATTATATCTGGATGTATGATTGCTGTAATGACTTCCTGCTTATGGTACCCTTTTATATTATGTCTTCCAGGGGGATTACCTTCCTTGATAGTTAAAAGGGGGTTCTACCGGTCCTTAGGTCCCTCATTCAAATAGGGGCTTTACAAATCCTCCCACTAACGGACATTAAGGGGCATCCCGGGTAGCTTACTGGCGTAATTCCCACTGGTCATTGCGACTACCATAAAAAATTACCATATGGAGGCTTCCCAGGATACCGGGCTCAGGCTCCCTTCGGGGCAACCCCGGCAGTGTGTGGTTTGTGGGGCATCCCTTCGTATTCCATGTGCACAGCAGGCCATTACGCGGCAGTCGGGGTCCCAGGCGTCTGGGTCCATGCCGCCGGCCTCATCACCTACCCCACCCTGCCTTACCCGTACCCCAAGTGACACTGTCATTAGCGGGGAGTCGCAAGCTGATGTTTGTGCTAGGCTGGCCAACATCGAAAAGTTGATTTTTTAGCTTTGCGGCCAGAAAGGCCCCAGCTAAGAGAAGGTATCTGTCGCCGGCCGCACCGGTACTGGATTTTGATGACTATGATTCCCTTGACTGATCTGATTATTCCCCACTCGAGGAGGGGGAATTGTTTGAGGAATCTGATGCTGAGGATCAGCAGTTTTTTGGATACGGATACTGGGCAGGCGCTGGGGGATGCCGTGGATACCCCCAAGATCCTGGCCCATCTATTTGAGGTACTGTATATTTCTCCGCCAGCGGAGACCCCCGCGCAGAAGGGGGATTTTTTTGGGACTTCTAAGCCCCGCTTGGAGTTCCCAAATTAGAATCATTTTGATTGCATGATTCTTTAGGAATGGGAGAGGCCCAGCCGGCTTCCTGGTGTTCCTCAGGGATTGGATAGGAAGTATCCCTTCCCGGTGGACGCGGTGAAGCGCTGGTTGTCCCCTCCCGAGGTCGATGCGCCTGTTCTGGGATTGTCCAACACCTCCGTTGTACATTCTCCAGACGCCGCCACTCTTAAAGATGGTGAGGACAAACGCTTTGATCAGATGGCATGCCATGCCTTTGCCAGTGTGGGTTCAGCCTTGTGGCCTGTTTGTGCCTCGGCGCTCGCAACTGTGGCTACCAGGTCTGTGGGGTTGAGGGGTTCCCAGCTTAACCCGGCCAGTGATGATTTCACAGCCCTTAAGCGGTGTAAATTATTTGTGACCTTTGTTTTATCTGCTAAGGATGACGCGATTATTATGTGTAGTAGAACCTCTGCATTGCTGGTGGCTATTCGCCGATAGGTCTGGCTACGCCAGTGGGCGGCTGACATTGTGGCTAAGAAATCACTCGCAGTGCTACCCTTCCTGGGTATGAGGCTGTTCAGAGATAAATTGGATTCAGTGTTGAAAGGTGGAAAGTTACCTCAGCGTAGGTAGCAGCATCGCCCCTTTCGGGGGGCAGGCTCCTTCAATCCTTCCTTTCGCGGTGCCAGAGCAGGCAGAGGCTTTGCCTACTCTAATTTCAGAGGTGATTCCTGGAACTGAGGCAGAGGACGCGCTCGTCCAGGCCTTAACTGGGGTTCCAAGCCTGCTGCCAAGACAGCTCAACAATGAGGGGACACCCTCACCCTTGCTGGTGGGGGGACGGCTGCGGCACTTCTTCCTGGTCTGGGCCCAGGAGGTCATAGACAAATGAATCTTGGAAGTGGTCTCTTCCGGGTACAAACTGGAGTTCGAGTACCGGCCTCCTCCCAGATTCCTAAGGTCTCGGGTCCCCGTGCTGCGCAGGGGCTCCTGTTGGCTGTAAAGAATCTTCTGGTCATGGATGTCATATGCCCGGTGCTTTTCTCAGAGAGAGGGCTATTATTCCAACCTCTTCACGGTTCCCAAACAGGATGGATCCATAAGACCCATTCTGGATTTGAAGCTTCTCAACAGGTTCATCAGAACCAAGAAGTTCCGCATGGAGACTCTGCGCTCAGTCATCAATTCCCTTCGTCAGGGGGATTTCATGACATCCATAGACATCATGGATGCTTACCTTCATGTACCAATCTACCCAGCACACCAGGGATTTCTCAGGTTTGTGGTGGGAGATCAGCATTTTCAGTTTGTGGTCCTCCCTTTCGGGTTGACTTCGGCACCAAGGGTGTTCACCAAGGTGCTGGCAGGCATAATGGCCTTTCTCAGAGCCCAGGGCATTCACATTGTTCCGTATTTGGACGATTTCCTCATTACGGCATCCTCTGTCAGGCGGAGCTGGACACCAGGTATGGCAGTGGCGACGCTGGAGAGGTTCGGGTGGGTGATCAACCATCCCAAGTCTTCTCTCTCCACCTCAAGGGAGATCTCGTTTCTGGGCATGAATCTGGATACCATTGGGACCAGAGTTTTCCTTCCTCAGTCCAAGGTGCAGATGGTTCAGGATCTGATACGCATTCTCCTGTCCAATCCTCGTCCTTCTATCCGGCTAGGGATGAGACTGGTGGGATTGATGGTGGCTTCCTTCGAGGCAGTTCCCTTTGCTCAGTTCCACATGAGGACGCTCCAGCTCCATCTATTGTTGGCCTGGGACAGATGTCCGCAGTCATTGGATCAGTCATTCATGATGTCTCCCGGGGTTCTGCAGTCCCTTCAGTGGTGGCTGGAACCAAGCAATCTGATGAGGGGCAGATCCTTTCTGACCCCCTGTTGGGAGACGGTTACCATGGATGCCAGCCTGTCGGGCTGGGGAGGTTTTAGGAAGACGCATCAAGTCGGGCTGTGGGGTCCTCTGGAGGCTCAATGTCTTGAAGCTGAGAGCTATTCGGTTGGTTCTGTCATGCTTGACGCATCACCTACGCGGCTTACCGGTTCAGGTTCAATCAGACAATCAAACTGCAGTAGCTTACATCAATCACCAAAGAGGGACTCGCAGCAGGAGTGCCCTCAGGGAAGTTTCTCTGATTCTTGCATGGGCGGAGAGCAATGTTCCATGCATCTCGGCGGTGTACATTCTGGGAGTGGAAAACACGGAGGTGGACTCCCTGAGCAGGGGATCCTCTCGCCGAGGGGAATGGTCTCTCATCCACATGGTATTCCGGTCCCTCTGTCACACGTGGGGGTTTCCGGAGGTGGATTTCAGTCGCAAGCTCCCTATGTTTGTGTCTCTGTCTCAGGATCCTCTGGGCCTGGCAGCGGACGCCAAGTCTCTTGCCTGGAGGGATCTGGGGTTCCTGTACCTGTTTCCCCCCTTCTCCATGGTGGGCAAGGTGGTGCGCAAGCTGGCTCAAGAGGGTGCACCAGCAATTCTGGTGGCCAAGACAGGTTTGGTTTGTGGACGTCGTACGGCTGGCGGTATATCAGTACAGGTTGCCCCTGTTTCTGGATCTGTTCACTCAAGGTCAACTTTGTTACCCCAATTTACAAACTCTGGCTTTGACGGCGTGGCTGCTGAAACCTCCATCTTAAAAGAAGGTTTGTCTGATGCTGTGATTCAGACACTTGTTAGGGCTAGGAAGTGATCTTCCCCTAACATCTACTACAGGACTTGGAGGTCCTATATTGATTGATGTGAGGCTAGGGCCTTGCCTTGCAGGGTGTTTTCGATCCCTAGGATTTTGGATTTTCTTCAACAGGGT
Source organism: Gastrophryne carolinensis (assembly GCA_027917425.1). Taxonomy (NCBI): domain Eukaryota; kingdom Metazoa; phylum Chordata; class Amphibia; order Anura; family Microhylidae; genus Gastrophryne; species Gastrophryne carolinensis. The sequence goes on from CM051236.1 coordinate 211,016,284, forward strand.
CTGGACCTGGGGCTCCAGCTTAGTACCTTGAAAGGGCAGGTCTCTTCCCTGGCGGTCTTCTTTCAAAGGTCCTTTGCTCTTCATCCTTTGGTTAAAACTGTTTTCCAGAGGGTCACTCATGTGCGGCCCCCTCGAAAGCCTTTGTTGCCTGTTTGGGATTTAAATTTGGTTCTGTCGGCCCTCCAGGGGCCTCCTTTTGAGCATGTGCAGGATGTTGCACTTTCTATGCTTACACAAAGTATTGCCTTTGTTGGTGGCTATTACCTCTGTTCGACGTGTCTCTGAGTTGGCGGCTCTTTCCATTCAAGCCTCTTACTTTGAGAGACGCCAGGACAAGGTGGTTTTTCGTTTTTAAGCCAGATTTCCTTCCTAAGGTGGTTTCTGACTTCCATCTCAATCAGGATGTGGTTCTCCCTTCCTTGTGTCATAAGCCTAGCAATGACAAGGAGAGGGTCCTGCACTCTTTGGATGTGGTTCGTTGTGTGAAGTACTATTTGGTTGCTACTTCTTCCTTTCGTAAGAAGGATGCCTTGTTCGTGGTGCCCTCCGGGCCCGGAAAGGTTTGGCGCCAGCCAAGTCTACCATTAGTAAATGGATACGTCAGGCCATTGTTGGGGCCTATTCTGCCAAGGGGAAGGTTCCCCCTTTTCGTGTTACTGCTCATTCTACTCGTGCTGTTGGGGCGTCCTGGGCTTTTCAGCACCAGCCTTCTGTTGAGCAGGTTTGTAAGGCTGCTACTTGGTCTTCCGTTCATACTTTTTCCAAGTTTTACAAGGTTAATGCGCGGGATTCAGCGGATGCTGTTTTTAGCCGCGAGGTTCTGCAAGCTGCAGTGGTTTAAGTTGGTACATTCTTTTACGGTTTTCGGTTCCCACCCATGACGGACACTGCTATTGGATGTCCCACATGTCATGATTATGGAAGCGGGGTGTGTGACATACTTGGAATAATACCCCGCTTCATCCCGCCCTTATTGGTATTTTGGATCTTTTATATGGTGAACCTTTTAGTGTTATGTATGTTTATATTTGGCTCTTCCTGGTCCCCTTACTGCTGTCCTATACTGGGGAATGTGTGGGAGGTCCCAGGTATTTATGGACTGGGAGGGGCTCCTTTTTTTTCCTGTCATCTCTGCAAAGTTCGCCCTCTGCTGGCCATAACCCACATGTCATGATTATGGAAGTGGGGTGTGTGACATACTTATAATACCCATTTTACAGGTGAGTAATCACAAAATGGTATTTTTAGCTGCTCTTTACTTTGAGGTTATAGTTGTAGAAAGATTTGTATATTTGCACTAAATAATTCTAATGTTTCTTGCTTCTACTTCTATCAAACATTTCTTTCTTTTCTCAATTCACAAAGGAATAAGTTTGTAGAGATAGATTTAAAGCCCACTTGCAAGCACTGCTATGAGAAAATGCCGGATGAGCTTAGACGCCGCCTTTCCAAGTTCCAAGACAAAAAGAAAAAGGGATCCTGTCTCTGAACTGTCTTTCCTCTCTTCTTGTGGGCTTTGGGTTAGTGGCCTGCCTGTGTGTGAAATGCTGCATCACCTACTAACTGGGGAAGGTACATGGCAGAATTTCATGGTGTGTGGTGATTACCTGCTAGAGTCCATGCTGCATTCCAAGTAACTTTTTTTTTTTAAGCAATATGTTTTCCTGTGAAACCACGGTGCTTCTTATTCTTCTAAGAGGAATTATGTATGTATTGTGTGGGAATGGGGAAGGGTTCAAGCCTTCCACTCTTGGGTATTTGCACCTGTTTCTAATCCTTGGTAGCTGGGCTTGGTGTTTCAGCCGTACCTATGGCACATTTGTTAAAGTATTGAGGTTCAATGATGCAACTACCTTAATGAGGAACTTCGGAGGCCCTGGAGTCTTCCGAGTTTCACTACTTGGTGCATCCCAATTAGGATGGCACGCTGTGTAAAACCATCCAAGAAGCCCCGCTACGTACACCTTGTCCAGGAGCCCTCGCCGCGTCTGCAGTGCGGCCACATCCTGGCTCACCCCTGGGCATGCCCATGCCCGACCTTTCTGCAAGGGATAGAACAGGCACGTCAAAGATAGAAGGTGGACGGTATGCATCCGGCAGTTCACTTGGCGCCACTGTGCTGCTTAGCCGTCAGTGGAGCTGAGAGAAAGCAAGCACGCTGATTGGCTGAGTGGGCCGCTCAACCAATCGGTGTGCTCATTCTTGCCAGAGTCTGCCTCGTGGGGATGGCAGGAAGCTGAGTGAATGGGGTGACCTGGGGGGGGGGATGCACACAGCATAGAGAACACCACTCCAAAAGGTGAAAATTGGGTGTGTTGTTCCTCTTTAATAAAAATAGCAGTAGCCCTTGGGCCATTTAAGAATGAATGCTCACAGCGAGGGTCCTCAACCCTTTAGCTCAGGAGCCACATAATTCTATGAGTTAATGAGTTAGGCCAACAAAGCTGCATTTGGTTTTCCATACTTCTAGTGTGGTATCATGGGATGCTTGTGCTGCGGGGGGTTGGAATATGGGAAACGGTGAGTGTGGTTTTGGAAACTTCAGAAAACGGGTATGCAGCATATTTCTCAGCCTTGAGCTTGCCATTTAACCTATGTGGGTCAAGCTTTCAGCTGATATCAGCTATCAGCTTGATATTAACAATTTGTAGTGACTGTAAACGGGCATTGCAGTCGCCATTACTTTGCATTGGATTGTGACCTTGTGAACCCAAATGTGGTTCTCAAGGATTAGAATGGTTTGACTTGCTTATCATATGCTGTTACTTCTAGATTGGCAGACTTGCCTTGTTTGTACATATTTCAAATTGATCGCCTGTGTAATTCTCAATTAGAGCTCAGAGAGGGCTGCTTTTAGATTACTTACAGCTCGAGTGCAGCACAAAAAAGCATGGAGAGAGGGTCTAGCAATGCCTGTCTGTTTCACAGTTTGCTCTTGGCATTTGCCATCTACAGGATGTGCAGAAAGATAAATTACAACACAGGTACACAGATACAGATTACATTGATATGTTTGTATCTAGGCAGGGTCTGCTTAGAAAGGGCCGTGTGGTTTGTTTGCCAGTCCTACCTTTTCCTCTATGTCCTTTAGTATATAGTATAGTCACCATGGAGGTGTGTTGTGTACTACTGCTCTGGTTACTAAAACCGTAGTCAGATGTTGGTTTTGTTCAGTTGTTATAGGCTCAAGTTGTAAAGTTTGTTTTTTTTTTTCTTTCTCACGCTCTTCCCTCCACTTTCACCCTTTCCTTATTGTAGTTCTTTACAGGATTTTGCTAATGTTCCAAACCAATATATTGTATAAGTGTGTATTTTTTGGATCCTGGAATTGCTGTAAAAATTATATTTAGAAAATAACAGGAAGCATGCTCTGCAACCACTGACGTCTAACACTTTTTATTTTCATAAATAAATGTTTTTGCATTGATCTATATGGTTTGGATTCATGCTAAAAGAATGCAAAGGTTGGGAAAACATTTAGAATTTTCCAGAATCTTTTGGCCACTTTGTTGACTGTGTTTGAGAAATGAAAGCAGGAATCTGAGGGGTGACCTCTTCACCTTATTTTTCCTCTGAGATTTATATAATCCATCTATAGTGCATCTTCACAAGTCTGTGTATTTCACCTAACCCGTGTTCTTTCTTAGGAACAAGTTTGTGGAGTTTGACATGAAGCCTGTATGTAAGAAATGCTATGAGAAGTTTCCTTTGGAATTGAAGAAAAGGCTGAAGAAGCTTTCGGAAACACTAGCAAGAAAATGAGCAGATCATTTCTCTGACGAACGGGAGACGAGAGCAGCGTGCAATGTGCTAGTTGGAGATACATGCTACTTGATGTTATATTCACTGAGGCTGTTACCTGCACTAACCTTCACTGCAAAGCATTTATCTGCATGAAAACTGCATTAATCTGCCTTACATGGGCTCTTTACTTCACCTCATCTTTTAAAGAGCATACTACACTGCTTTGGTGATGCTGGCCTTACCTTTTCCTGCAAGTAGTCCCTTCACGCCAATCGAAAACCATATTGAATTATTCATTTTGTGCTTGATGCCATCAATTGCAAATAGGTTTTATTTTATACTGTTTTCATCTCGCTTACTAGAAGAAATACTACAGACTAGTTCCTGTACTGTTGACGTCTCCAAAAGCAGTGTTTGAAGCGAGCACTTAATCCTGGCTCCATATATGTTGGAGGCTTATTTCTTATAGTATTAACAAGATGCACAAGTTTGGTTGGCCCTTTGTTTGCCCTGCTGTTATAAAGGCAGGATTGGTTTCTGCTTTAGGTGTATACCTACCTAAGCAGTTTTACTACAATAATTAAAGCTCATTTTGAATAACACTCGGCCATGCATTTTACCAGCCATGGCCCTTTTACAATAAAGAATGAGAGTCTTCATGTTGCATATGTCATAAACCCCTGACCAAAGGTTCTGTTGTGCTCCTCCTGACATTTCAGACCCCTTTTTGTAGTGTAGGTCTTCATTTCTCAGTAACTAGTTAAAGAAACATAAATAGTTTCATTGCCAATCTACTCTGATACCAGGTTAAAGATTTGCTTGGTATCAGCCAATGCTTAGTCAATGAGGCATAAACAGGTGTGAGGACAGGGACAGCAAAAGTGTAATAGGTACAAGGGGTTGTAGTGTGAAACTGTCATAAGCCTCAATCACATCACAAAATCACAAAAATGATGCCTTAAACCACTCTAAACCTGTGTGGGAAACAAATGTAAGTGTCCGCATATCTGCTTAAATGTTTTTCCCTTGCGTGGTCACAATATTTAAGCACATAATAAAGAGATCTGTATTGGAAGGGGCAGCACCTTTTACTTCAGTCAGCATGTAGTTGAGGGTCAGCAGAGTCTTGTATGTTTTAAATATATTATGCTGCCATTCTTAATCAATACCTGTAGAAACTGTAACTGCCAAGCGTGCTTATGTGAGAAGCATGCGGACTGCATTCTGGACCTAACTTGCACAACCAATGCAGAACTAGTGCCTGTGCCTAGGTGAGGTAGACAGCAGATCCAGATCTACTCAGTCGGAGTAGTAACTTAAAAGGGAACCAAACATATAACTGATGCAGAGCAGCATCTACAACTACTTGAATTTCCCTCTGGTGCTCTGCAAGCCGCTTTAGAGTGCACGTGTCATTCACATTCATTGCTTTATAATTATTTTGTGCCTTAAATCTTATTTCAGCCTAACCTTTGATGTGTATTCGCATATATATATTTTCCCTGTATATGGGAACCTGAGCTATTCATTACGATCTATACTATGCAGTAAACACAATGTTGTTCATTCCCAAGACAAGTGTGCTTTTACCTTAAACATATGAAGTATTTTTATTTCAAATTATCATGCTTATACATAATACTTAGTAATGGATTTATATATATTACATTTACTTTAATGTGTACCCCAAATGACTTCTAATATGTACCATCTGACCATGTATGCAAGATGAAAGAATCCATTAATTCGGTCCTTTTACAAGCTGGAAAACCACTCGTTTGTTTTTTCCTATGTCCTGCATCAATCTAATAATTCTGTCCATGATTTTACATGTAAAACTAATGTTTCTTATATATTAATAAAATGTAGTGCACCACAAATGTACTATGTATAAAATGGTCATGGTAAGTAAGACTAAAACCATTGGGCCTCAAATTGCTCTTTTTATATCCAGCATTAAGGAAGTACGTTGTAAAGGGGATGCTGCACAGACAATTCTATTTTTATCATCTTGCCATGGAAGTATCATCCTCGGGTTCTGGTATTACAACTATAATGTTGGAACCCCTTTTACAAATTGAGGAATAAAAATCTGTACACTTACAATGTCTGTGCAGTCATTTATGTCTGTGGCCCACATTTTAAAACTGATAGTGTAAGTGTAATCTCAAGTATGCGCTAAGGTACATAACCTACTGTTCAAATGCGGATTACTTTTAACATACAAAATAAAGGGGAAGCTAAATCTCCTAGCCAGGAGATACAGCAGACACATTTGCCTTGCCATCCCATTTCAGCTCAGTCGGGACCCATGCTGTTTCTCTGAAGTTGACCGCGCATACTACATGAGATGAGGAGGCTGCTGAGCTCTACCAGGACATGTGTCAACAACAAAGTCGGATAAGTACAGCTACAGCCTATTACACTAACAAATAAGTGCATCTTCTTTAAAACCAGTGAGTAATTTGGAATAATAAAAAGGGGCGGGGGGAACCTTATCTGCTCTGTGCCCAGCCGTTCTTTATCTCGGACACTGTCAGTCCGCTTTAAAGCGGACCAAAACCCACATTTTTAACTAGCATCCCCTGAAATGCTCCCCCTATGAGAGTACCTTTTGCTAATTTTCACTGCTCTCACTTCACTCTAATCCCAAATAATGGCGTCTGTTTTAGCTGTAAAGTTCTGCCTCCTCCATGATGTTATTGCCACACCTATGCAATGACTGATCACCTGCCATTTTACAGAGAGGGACATTTGTAAAATCAGTGTTCCAGGATGATTTAAAAAGCGAAATACCCATTTCTAGTTCTATACCCTAAGAAGAGTATCAGCAGAGGCTTTGGACCAAAACCCTCTGAATTTGTGAAATACTTTTGGACACTTTTTAAGTTAGATTTACAAATCTAGTTAAATTGTCAGCGCAGCCTATACATCATGAGGGTAAGCCAAGTTTCAAGTAGCCTTGAAGCTGTCAGTGTCTTCAAGTGCAGCAAAACACCCCTTTTATTCTTAGTATACAGTACGTCCTGCTCCAAATAGAATACTTACACTTGGATTATCCTCCGCCAGATGGCGCTGCACTGCAGAGACATGCAAAACAGGCTCCTCCCGGCCCCTCAAATACCCAGGGACCTCCCACAAATCCCCAGATATTCTAAGTATACAGTACGTCCTGCTCCAGATATAATACTTACACTTGGGTAATCCTCCGCCAGAGGGCGCTGCGCTGCAGAGACACGAAAAAACAAGCTCCTCCCGGCCCCTCAAATACCCGGGGACCTCCCACAAATCCCCAGATTTCTCTGCAGTGCTGACTGCGAAGACATGAAGTATCACTCTCTTGCAGGTGAGCGGGGCTATTACAGCCTGCGGCCCTGTTGGACTACTCCCACCCGTCCTCTTTGTGATGTGCCTCCCAGCCTGGGCTGCGCTGGTCGGGTGAAGGTAGGCAGCACCATGGGTGCTTATGGAGCCACACTCCACCGCAGTCCCCCACCAAAGGGTAGGCGGTTTAGGCTGATGGTGAGCCTCTAGTGGATGTCCCTCCCGCATTATTGCCCATGCCCCGTGTAGCGGTGGACCATGTGTAAAGGGTCGCCATCCTCCCTCGTTTCCCCCCGTAGTTCGGGGGAAAAGAAAGGGGGGGTATGTGTGTGGCGGTCTCGGTGTACTGTATTGTCACGCTTATGGCCGTAGTATTGTCCTTGACTGGCAACTGGGTGTCAGAGCCGTGCTGCTTGCTCTTCATAGTTTTTTAGCCGTCACCGTGCGTGTGTATTTTCTTTTACTAAAGTGTGCTGCGCCGGGCGGCGGCGTCGTTCAGACGCTACGGCGTCTCCATTAGCTAAGGCTTATACTAAGTGTATCTTATACACCGCTTGTCAGATTTGACTGCTGCCTCAGAGCTTCGCGCTCTTTGGGGGAGGCGGGGACCTGGCTTGGCGTGCTCCGCGTCATGGTCAGATCGGGCGCGCCCTTCGAGGTTCGCTTGGCGCCATTTTGATGATCTTAGCGAGCGCTCGCGTGGTTGCGGTCCTCCTCCTCCCTTGGTCTGTAAGTGCCCTCGCGGGTGTTTTCATTATTAAAGATGTTCTGCTGCGCATGGCTCTGACACCCCTTATTCTCTTTGTCTTTCAGACGACTCCGGTGGCTTCTCCCGGCCTGACATAAATTGTAGCGGGCTTGCAAAAATTCTCCCACATTCCTAGCGGGCCTTTGGGGCATCCAGGGTTGCCTATTGCATAAATCCCTGCTGGCATATTTGCCTTGATAATCACCATATGGAGGCATCTCAGAATGATGGGACCGGGGTCCCTCTGGGACAAGACCGGCTGTGTACAGCGTGTGGACAAACCCCATGCTGAGGCTGACAGAGCTCGGGTCTGCAGACCCTGTGCCGAACAAGCACTGGCCCTGCAATCAGGGTTGCCAGTGGCTGCACCTCGCTTCAATACACCTGTCTCCCTGTGCTTAAATCTCACTCCTGAGTTGCACTCGAGCGGTGATTACCAGCAAGTCGTGCCGCGCAGACTGCCTACGGCTGATCAGATTATTACGAGGTTGTCAGAGCGCTTGGGCCCTGGTAAGAAGCGGCCCCTGACGCCTTCTGTTTCGCCTTTTCCTACTGGAACTGAGGAGTTTACTACTCCGCATGTTTTTGACCCTTCTGATGAAGGGGAGTTGTTCTCTGACTCGGGCTCATCTGATGAGAGGCAGAGGAGTCATGATGATACTGGTCCTGGATACTGGGGCCAGTGTAACACTGACAAATTGTCTATCTCTCTCCCTGGTGAGGCTCCCAGGCCTAGAGGGGAGAGTTTCCATATAGCGACACCGCGCTTGGAATTTCTGGAGCAAGATCATTTCCAGGTTCTTGTATTCAAGGAATGGGAATCCCCTAGTAAACTTCCAGGGTTTCCAGGGGACTGGGATTGGAAATACCCTTTCCCCCCTGACGTGGTTAATTGTTGGTCATCACCTCCCGTGGTGGATGCACCGATCATAGGGGTTCGTAACCCCCCCTTTATTACAGCCCCTACTTATCGTACCCTTCGGGATGCTGAGGACCTGCGCATTGATAGGCTGGCTTCACACGCCTTTTCCTGCTCAGGGACGGCGCTGCGCCCGGTCTGTGCCGCGGCCATTACTGCGGTGGCCGCTAGAACCCTCATCAGAAAGATGCTTGATCATCACCCTGAGGATCTCCCCTGGGAGGTGTTTAATGCACTCTCCAGTTGTGATGTATTTGTAAAATTTATTCTATTGGCGCTGGATGACTCCATTAGAATGTGTGCAAGAACTTCTGCCCTTGTGGTGGCTATACGTCGCCTGGTCTGGCTGCGACAGTGGGGTGTCGACGATGCTACTAAAAAGACTCTTACTGGGTTTCCCTTTAGAGGACAACGCCTCTTTGGGGCCCGTCTAGACCTGTTTGGTAAAAAGGGCAAAACACCCCTGCACAGACGGCCGTCTCGGCCCCCCCCCCCCCACGTTAGTGTCAAACACGAACCAGGGGTGTCCTTCCAGCTCTTTCGTGTAGACTCCTGCCCCAGGAGCGGCAGACAATGCCCTGGCCCCTCCGGCGGGCCTAAGTCCAAATCTTTCACCAAATCCCCTCAAGCATGATGGGGCGCCCTCGCCCGTTTGGGTGAGGGGATGGCCCTGGCACCTTGCTCCTTTCAGGAGGCATCATGCCTCATTCTGGTAGATTCAGGAGATAGTTTTCTCCGGATACGGGATAGAGTTTGCTGCGCGGCCTCCCCCGAGATTGTCAGGGTACTTCTGGTCCCTGCCTCTGTCAGGAGTTGGTGCAGGCCATGCACGGCCTGCAGGGTCTGGGGGTCACTTGCAGATTGCCCTTAACAGGCAGAGGCAGGGCCACTACACCGAACTTTCCTCATTCCCCCAAAAGGATGAATCAGTCTGGACCATTCTGGATTCACAAGTTTCGGCAATTCTACAATTACAGGCAGTTTTCTGCATGGAAACTCTGATATGGGCCACCTGCGCCTTGCGCCGGTGGGCTTCTTGCCGTCTGTGGAAATCAAAAATGCTTAGGTTCGCATCCCTGTGTCTTCTGGACACCGAGGCTCTTCAGGTTCGTGTTGGAAGACCGACACTGCTAATTTGTGGCCGTGTTATCTGGCCTCTCTTCAGCTCCCAGAGTACTCACCAAGGTGCTGACGGGAGTGATGTCTCTGTTGAGACCAAGGGGCGTCCGCGCGAGGACCTAACCGGACGTCCTTTTTCACTTCCCAATATCTACGTCAGGCTGAGTTGGTTACTTGTCTGGTGGTGTCCATTGGAAATCATTGGGATGGGTGTTCAATCACCTCAAGTGTCCCCTTAGTTGGTAACTCTCTTCCTAGGGATGAATCTGGATTCGGTTCAGGCAAGAATCTTCCTTCCTCGGCAATAAGTGGACAATTGGGTTGCATGGGCTCAGTCCCTCATTTGCTGTCCCCGTCCCTTCACCAGGCAGATTGCAGCTGGTGGGCCCGTTGGTGGTTTGCTCAGAGGATGTCCCTTATACTCAGTTCCCTTGGGCCCTTCTGCAACTTCTATCGTTAATACTGGACAGCGATCCAGCATCCCTGGAGCTGGGTCTGTGTGCCTTTCCCCCTGGTACGGTGGTTCCTCTGGAGGCGGTTGAACTTAAGGAACCTGTCTGGGGGCACCCCCTTCCTTGCCTCTTCCTGTAGATGGTCACCATGGATACCTAATCTATCAGGTTGACGGGGGGTTTCTTGAAACCCCCCTGTGGTTCCGGGGGAGGTGGGGCCCTTAGGGGGTCCATACACCTATCACTTTGGAAACAGTGAGCCTTCAGGTTGGCTCTATCTCGCTGGACTACTCCTCTTCAGGACCTGTCTATTTCGGGGCGCTTGGTCCGTCTGACAGTGGCCTGCATTAATCATCTGTGTGGGACTTGAAGCAGGATGATCCTCCAGGAAGGTATCTGATCCTGATCAGGGTGGAGGACGAAGGTCCCTGCATATCAGTGGTATTTGCTCCAGTGATCTCCTCCTGCGACAGGATGTGCTAATCCTTGTGTCACTATGAGGTCCAACCAGTGTGGATCTGTTGGGTCCGTCACTATCACAAGCTCTCGGCCCTTGTATCCCTGTCCCAGGATCCTCTGACCGTGGTCATGAGGCTTAGTAATATTATGGTAGGACATTCTATTCTGTATGTCTTATCTCCGTTCCCCCTGCTATTCGGGGTTCTGCGCAAGATTGTTCTGAAAGGGGGGGGGGACCATTGATACTGGTGGCCTAGTGGAGTGTGGATTCGCAGACGTAGTATTGAGGGCAGTAGTTTTGTACGTTCTGCCAGGAGTGCCGTTTTGCTCTCTCAGGGCCCCCTTTTTTACGTCACCCCAATCTACAGACTCTGGCCTAGACGGCCTGATTGCTGAATCGTCCATCTTGATGGAGACAGGCTTATCTTCTCAGTGACTGTGACTATTGGCAGTCTAGGAGCAAGCTTCGTTTTCTTTTTCCATCTATTATAGGGTATGGCGTACCCATATTGACTGGTGTGAGTCTAGGTCTATTCCCTGTCGGGCGTTCTCTGTTCCCAGGGTTCTAGAGTAATTACAGCATGGATTGGAGTTGCTCTCCAACTCAGTATTCTGAAGGGTCAGGTTCTGCCCTGTCCGCCTTCCTGTAGAAGTCTTTGGCTCAGTTTTACTTGGTTAAGAATTCTTTCGGGGGTTGCTTATGTGCGTCCCCCACGTAATTCTATGGTCTCTGGTGGGACTTGAATTTTATTCTGTCTGTCTTGCGGGTTGTTCCCTTGGACCTATTCTGGATGCTGTCTGTTTTTTTTTTTTTTTATAATTAAACATTTTTATTGAGGGAGACAATGGTTACAGCTCATGGCAGCGCAGTGCCAGGAAAGAAAAAAAAAATTGCATGAATTACAGCCATTACACAGAATACTAATCTATAAAATCAATCACCAACAATCAAAACCATATAAGAAGGTGGCGGGATGAAGGGTGTGGCTGCTTTGAGCCTTGCTCCAAGTGTTTCAGACTGCAATTCCGCTTAACCACCTGATGTATCAACTTTTATAAATGGGTAATAGAGCTGGGAGGAACAAAGAATAAACTATTGGACAACAAGAAACACAGGGGGGGGGGAGGCGGGAGGGAGACAGGACGGGCACATCAGGGGAAAAGTACATAGGGAAAGAGGGGAAGGAAAAGGAATGATAAGGGATGAGGGGGGGCCAGATGGGAGGTCCAGTCCTCAAGGGGTCTGAGAAAACCAGGCTACGTATAGAGGAGGAAATCAGGGGAAAACGTGAAACTGTCCCATATCTGCCAGGTTCTCCTGTGCTTTTCCAGGGTTCCTCTTAGCGAGGCAGTAAGCTCCTCCATCCTACAGATGTCCCGGACAACTGCCAGCCACTGTGCTATTGTGGGGGGCTCAGGAGATCTCCACTTCGCCGGGACGCAGGTTCTAGCCGCACTCAAGAGGGGAGCAAGAAGGGACCTGCGCCTAGAACTCAAGGAAACCGGTGCGAGGTTAAGCAGATAGCATACGGGGTCTTCACCCAGATCAACATCTGTCAGTTTCCTGACAATCTCTCTGACTCCTTCCCAAAAGCTGGAGAGTTTCTCGCACTCCCAAAAAATGTGTGTCATAGTCCCCCTGGCCCGTAAGCACCTCCAGCAGAGGGGGGAGGAAGAGGGAAACATTTTCGCTAGCGTCGCTGGAACCCGGTACCAGCGTGTCAGGATTTTGAAGTTAGTCTCCTGGTACTTGCAGGAGATAGAGCTCTTATGGGCCAACTGGATCATAGCCAGTTGCTGCTCATCTGTAAAGGTCCTACCAAGTTCCCTCTCCCATCCCCTCACGTATGAAGGAACAAAGTCCTTCGGAGGCTCCGTCAACAGCGAGTAGGAGTATGACAGGGCACCCCTAAAATGACCCGAGTCCAGGCAGGTATGTTCAAATTGCGTTAACTGCCTGGGCGTCGTGCGTTCCACAGATCGCTGATAATGCAAAAGTTGAAGAGACTGTAACTGTGTGATAGGTCTGAGTGCAAGCTCTGCGACCAGGGTCTCCGGCCTCCTCCACGCATCCCCACTCTGCATGTGAAGTCTCCTATAGCAGTTCTGCCTGATCCAAGCTTTGAAGGGACCCCCCGCTATCTCCACCGGGAAATCAGGGTGCCCCAGGACGGGTGTCAGAGGGGACGGGGAGGGGGAGAGGCTCGTCCCAGCCAGGAACCTGTCCACTACCCTCCTGGACGGACCAATCGTAGGGTACGTATTCAACTGTGGGAGTCTATTCAGTGGTATCCATGGCAGTCCAGGGAGAGGGCACGGAGAGGCAGCCTGCTCCATTCGAACCCACTGCTTCAAGTCAAAGTGTCGACACCAATCAATTACTCGGCTCAGATGGGCAGCGGCATGGTAACGCTTCCAATCTGGGAGACCCAATCCCCCCCTAGATTTAGAGACCGTCAGTAGGGAGGCCGCCACACGATGGGAGTGACCAGCCCAGACAAATCTAGTACATAGTCCTGTAAGCTGTTTAAAGAAGGTGTGAGGGATGTCTATTGGGAGGGCCTGAAATAGGTACAGCACCCTAGGGAGGACGTTCATCTTGATGACACTGACCCTCCCAAACCAAGAGTAAACCCCTTTGTTCCACTTGAGGAGGTCCTCTTCCAGCCTCTTCAATAGTGGGGGAAAATTTAAGGCATACGTTTCCGGCAATTTGGAGGGGATGCGTGTGCCCAGGTAGACGATGGCCTCCTGCTCCCATTTAAAATGGAAATTCTCTGTTACACGTCTCAGGCGTTCCGCAGGAATATTAATGTTTAAGGCGGAGGACTTCTGGTAATTGATTTTATAATTAGACACCTCCTGAAAGCTCCTGAGCTCGGCGAGGAGATTAGGTAAAGTGATCTCCGGCTTCGACACAAAGAACATCAAGTCATCAGCGTAAGCCGCCACCTTGTGTTCAATCCCACCCACCCTCACTCCCGAAACGTCCGTGTTCTGCCTAATCAGGCGTAGGAATGGCTCTAGCGAGAGGATAAAGATAAGGGGGGAGAGCGGGCAGCCCTGTCGCGTCCCATTGAATAAGTTAAAAGCCTGAGAAGGCAGGCCATTCACCACCACGGACGCCGAGGGGCAAGTGTATGATGCCAGGACCCTGTTAAGCATCCTGTCGCCCAACCCTATGTGGCGCAAGGTCTCTTCAAGGAAGACCCAGCTCACCCTGTCAAATGCCTTCTCGGCGTCCGTGGAGAGGAGCAACGCAGCCTCCCCCATCTGTCGGACGTGGTAAATCACGTTCATGACTCTAGTGGTATTATCCCTCCCCTCGCGATTCGGAACGAAGCCCACCTGATCCCAATGAATGAGGTCCGGGAGGAGGGGGGCAATTCTGTCCGCCAGGATTTTGTTGTATATCTTGAGGTCGCAATTCAGCAAAGAAATGGGCCTATAGCTCCCGCACTGTGCTGGGTCCTTGCCCGGCTTAGGAATCACGGCAATGCTAGCCCGTAAGGTGTCCCGGGGGGGCGGAAGGCCATCACTCAAAGAGCCGAAGGAGGAAATGAAGTGCGGACCCAAGGTGCCCGCAAGTTCCTTATAATATTCCATGCTATATCCATCCGGGCCAGGTGCCCTTCCGGGTTTCATGCTCTTGATGGCCTTTGTAAACTCCCCCACGCCAATCTCCTCCTCCAAGGCCTCCACCACGCTCTGCCCAAGCCGGGGAAGGTCCGATCTCTGTATGTAGGCCCTCACCTTTTGTCGATGCGCCTGAGACCTATTTTGCGGTAAATTGTACAGGGCGTCATAAAAGTTCCTAAAAGTTTTGGCTATATCCCCTATTTTATAGTGCCTGGTGCCTCCGGGGTCGAGGATGCCGGGAATATAGTTCCTCGAACGCTGCCCCCTCAAGGCTCTAGCCAGGGCCCTACCACTTTTATTACTAAACTCGTAGTAAAACCTACGGCTTCTCGCAATCTGGCCCCTGACCTTTACGAAGCTTATGTCTCGGAGGGTCTCTCGCAGTTTAGTCAATTTGGCAGATAGCGCGGGGTCCAGGGACTGTTTATGTCTAGTCTCCAGGCTCCGGAGCTCCTGGAGCGGGAGGGCCGCTTGTTTTTCCCTTTCTTTCTTGAGGTAGGCACCCCGTCTAATTAAGAGGCCCCGGATCACACATTTATGAGCCTCCCACTGAGTCATACGTGTCACGTCAGGAGTATTGTTCTCTGAGAAGAACTCAGTGATTGCCGACTGAATTTCCGCCTTGAACTCCGGGTCCTGCAGGAGGGAGCTATTGAGCCTCCAATGCCCGGAGGGGGGGGGAGAGTCCGGAACCGATAAAGTGATGGAAATAGGGGCATGGTCAGAGATCGAAATCGAGCCTATGTGCGGTCGCGAGATTAGATGTACATACCTATGGGGGATCAGGAACCAGTCTATACGTGAATATGTGTTGTGAGGGGGGGAAAAGTAAGTGTAATCCCTCCCCCGGGGATTAGCAATCCTCCACACATCAAGGAGTTGGTGGTCAAACAGAAGAGCCTTAATCCTCCTGATAGCCGAGTAAGGAACGCTAGAAGTCCCCCTAGAGGTGTCAATTTGAGGGTCAAGTACACAATTAAAATCCCCTCCCAAGAGAAGAATGCCGGCAGTAAACTCTGCCAACCTCTCCAAGGTAGATCTCAAGAAGCTAGCCTGGTTCGCACTTGGACAGTAGCAGGTCGCAAGCGTCACCTTCTGTGTGTAAAGGGTTCCCCTGACAAAAAGATACCTACCTTCACAATCGTGGATCACCTCCTCCAACGTCCAGGGGAGATAGCCCGCCAGGACGATGGACACCCCCCGTGACTTAGAGTCAGGGGAAAGGCCATGGTACTGGTGTCTGTAGTAACGGCTCGACAAATTATGCACCCTCCCCCCCTTAAAATGGGTTTCCTGGAGAAAGGCAATCCCTGCTCCTAGGCGCTTCAGCTCAGCCAATACCGAAGCGCGCTTTACAGGGGAGTTTAAGCCCTTGACATTTAGCGAAGTGCACTGGACTCTGGACATAGCTGTGCGGAGTCAACGGTTCTTATCTCAGGGATAAAAGATACGAAAAGGCGTGGGTTCTTAGGCCAAGGATAGGACAAAGGAGGGAAGTAGAGGAAGGGCCAGTGGGGGAGGGAAGGAGGGATGAAACCGAAAGAATACCAGACAACAGGGGTAGACAACCACGGGAGGGGGAGGGCAATACAAGAGGAATAAACTCACAATGGACTAAAACTTACGAGGTAAAACCTAACGTGTAAGGGGCACTAAAACTTAGGGGGATCTAAGTGGGGAAGGAGTTCTCCTGTCCCAAAAAAAAGAGAACCCTGGGCGCCCGAGGCCAACAAAAGGCCAACCCAGGGGACCACAGGGTCTCTACCTACAGCGGGGGCGAGACTGGTCCGAAAGTCAGAGGAGGTCCCCCCGGCCGACCCCAGGTTAGAATAGCTGTGGGGCACCCACCCAGAGTTATAATATCAGGAAAGGGCCTCAGCATAGGGCATCACCCGCTGGGGTATTAGTGTGGAGAGTTTTTGGTGCAAGACCAGGCCCGCCGACCCGCCACGCAACGATCGGCCCGACGGCGGCCCCCAGGGCCTACAGGCCAACGGTCAATCAATGCGGGCAGTCAAGCAGGTGGCACCATCATATGTGTAAACAGCTATCACTGTAAGCGAATATGTAAGAGGTTTGAGAGTCGCCAGGACCGTCGCCACGGTGCAGCCCCCGGGGCGCCCAAAGGGTACCCACACAGCGGGAAGCCAAGGGCGGGAAGACGGAGCACAGCGCACCACCCCGTGTCCCCCCACCCGCAGAGAGAGCGAAGAGGAAAGGGGTGGCGACGGCCCAGCGAGCCCGAAGCTCAAGGAACCAATATATACAGTGCGGACTTCAACTTGCATAACGAGATAATACAAAATAACCATCTGTAAACCTTACAGTCGTAAGCTGTTACACAAGTAGATAAGTAAATAACAGGATTCAGGGCTCGCCGAAAGCCGACCCCGGCAGCAAGCCCCGTCCCGCAAGAGCGGAAGCTCATTGCGTAAGGCCAGTCAAGAAGATAGGCACTGAGCAACACGGCAAGAGCCCCCGAGACACAGTCTCAACGGGCGAGCCGAGTAAAGTGCAGGAGGGTCAGCCCGACGAGTCCGAACCGCAGCAATCAAACGTATACAGTTTCAAGAGTAATCAGTAAAGCAAGAGCAGTAATTGAAAAGACCGCTGGTGACCATGGAGCTCGCCTAGTCCTCACTGGACAAGCGACGGGGTTCTCCTATCGGCCCACCGCCACGTCCCCTGCGGGCCTCGGCTCCACCCCTCGCCCGACGGGTCCTTTGTGGCCGACCCCCGAGAGGCCGAGGGGGGCCAAAGGAGAGGGAGACATCGCGCCAATCCGGGATCTCCACCGGGGGGGGGAGTCCAGGAAGGTGAAGAGATCTGGGAGGTCCGCTTGAGTTTTCACGGTAAAAGTACGCTGATTCCTGCGGACCACAAGATGAAAAGGGTATCCCCAGCGATATGAGCCGCCACACTCCCGGATCTTAGACAGCAAGGGCCTCAGGACCCGCCTCATCAAGAGGGACCTACGTGAAACATCAGGAAACAACTGTAGAGACGCTCCATCAAAACGAATCTGACCATGCGCCCAGGCCCTCGTCAAGATGTCCTCCTTCACGGTGTAATAATGCAGGCGGCAGACAACGTCCCGCGGACGAGTAGGGTCGGAAGGTCTGGGGCCCAGGGCCCTGTGGACCCGATCAATCACTATCTCGGTGTCCGGAGGGCGGCGGAGTAGCTCGTTGAAGATGCCGATGACGGTTGGTCGCAGCTGGTCCGGGCCCGTCGCCTCGGGAAGGCCCCTGATACGGATGTTGTTGCGACGACTCCTATTTTCGAGGTCGTCCAGGTGCAGGACCGTCATCTGTGCGACAGCCTTCTGCTGGGCCAAGTCCCGTTCCAACGTCTCCAGCCTCTGGGTAGTCGTGGTGCGAAACTGCTCCAATGAGTCGACTCTGGCATCGAGGCCGCCCACCGACTGCTGCAGATCAGAAATGTCCTTCTTAAAGGTGCTCTCAACCCTGTGAATGAAGGATTCAAGGTCGTCCCTGGTAGGCAACATCTTCAGCTCTGCCTTCAAGGCCGCGAGGATGGGGTCAAGAGGAGAATGCGTCGTTAGGGGAGCGTGCAGGGCTCGCGAGGTAGTCTCGGGAGGTGCCGGCGCCCCTCCCACAGCCGAGGAGCTGCATGGCGTCTGGTCCCGAGGGCATCCCGAATTCACGGGCCCGGGAGGCCGGGCGGGTAGTGCTGTGGTCGGGCGCGGGCCCAACGTCGTCGCGAGGGGCCGCCACATCTCTCCTCCCCTCCATCGGGGCGCGGCCGCGCGGCCAGGTAGATGAGGAGGAGTCGCTCCTTTGTTGCCACGCAGGGGACGAGGGCATCCCAGGCGAAGCCCCACGATCATACCAGGCACTGGGCAAGCCTGGAGGGGTAAGTGCTGCAGCTGTTGCCGGGGGAGCACCAGTAGAGGCCGGGGCATCCCGCAGTGGATGGAACTCCATTTCAGACCCCAGAACTGGGCCAGGGCTGAACCCCATCTCGGGAGGGCCCCTCCATGGCAGCGGGGAGGGGGTGTCCATAGGTGATACACCTGGGGAGCCAGCCAGGGGCCCCGTCTCAGCCAGGCGCCCCTCATGTTGTGGGGAGGGTGGGAGGTCAGGGCTGGGGCAGATGGATGTGGGAGAAGCTATGCAAACGTTCATTGGCTGCCCTTCAGCCATTATATGGCCCACAAGGGTTGGGCTCTTCTGCCCCTGATCCCCTGTAGCTGTGGATGGCAACAGTGAGTGTCCTCCCCCCCGAGCGGTCTCGCAGGTAAGGCTTCCAGGCACATCTCCCCTCACAGCCTGCGGAGGAGCGCAGATCTCGCAGGGGCTCGAGCGCTCTGAGCAGCTGCTACTGCCTGGGGAGCTCCGTTCAGGCCGGCACCGTTCCCCGTCCTCATCTGCGGCTGCTGCTGCTTCACGGCCACCGCCACCTCCTCCACTAGCGCTGGGCAGCGCAGGCCAGTGCTGTACTCCGGTGTCCCGCACCCCACAGCCAGCGGCACCGCCGAGGGGACCGGACCCCCCCGCCGAGGGCCGGGTGCCCCCCTCCTCGTCCGGTACACTCACCGGCACCGGGACCGACGGTCTTCTCGCCCTCTCCCGAGGCTCGCCATGCACGCCGCCGGACACGACCCCCTCAGCCTCCAGCGCCGCCATCTTGGAAGTCCCCTCTCCTCCGCCCCTCGAGCGATCCGGGGCCAGGTAAGCGTCAATCTTCCTGTGTGGGGGGGATGGTTTGCTTCTTGTCTTCCGACCCTTAGCCATGACACCTGGCACCGGGTATGGGTGGGTAGGAGCCCGAAAAATTGCAGGTAAATGAGTCGGCCGGAGGGAGCTCAGGAGGTGCACGTCCTCACACTATCATCGCCGGCCTGTCTGACTGTTTTTTACCTCAAAGTTGTCTTTCTGGTGGCTGTTACCTCTGTCAGACGTGGTGAGCGGGCGGCTCTGTTTAGCTAGCCCTCGTTCTTTGAGTCACACCAGGATAAGGTGGTGCTCCGCTTTACGCCGGACCTCCTGCCTCTGGTGGTGTCTTATGTTCTTTGATTCAAGATATTTCTTCTTCCTTCTGTGCCTTATTCCTAGCAGCTCTGAGGAAAGGGGCCTACATTCCTTCAACATGTATGGAAGTGTTCCTAGATTGTCACTTGCCCCTTTGGGGAACTGATGCCCCTTTGGGTCTATGGCCTTCTCCTTTCTGTATGTGCCTGATCTCGTCTGATCTCCAGGGGTTAAGCGGCTTGGGCCTGGCCTTTATTTGCATGGGATGGTCCCTTCTGGTCCTAGGTAGGGTTTCGGCTTCTACCAAGGCTACTGTTAGCGTTTTGTCTTGTCAGGCTGTTACTCAGGCCTATTTCTCTAAGGGGAAGAATCTTCTTCTCGCTTTACTTCTGATTCTATTCGTGCTTGGTGTCTTTTGGCCTTTCAACACCAGGTATCTGTTGAACAAGTTTGCTAGTCTGTCACTTGTTCTCTGTTCATTCCTTTTCAAAGGTTTTTACGAGGTTGACGTTAGAGCTTTGGCTCATGTTGCTCCTGGTAGCAAGGTTTGCAGGTGACAGTGCTTTAACTGTCTGCTGTGCCTTTTTTCGTTGGGGATCCCACCCTACTTTATGGACACTGCTATTGAATGTCCCGAAGAAAAAGTATTATATCTGGAGCAGGACGTACTGTATACTTAGAATAATACAATTCTGTGAAATACTCACCTGTAGAATTGGTATTATACGCATACAGTACGTCCTGCTCCACCCCACCCTGGTTTTTGCATTATTCTGGATTCCCTTGTATGGTGATTTTTATCATTGTTATAGTTACCAGTTTTGGTGGTTATATCCTCCCGGCTTCTTGTTCACTGCTTTTCAATGCTGGGGATTTGTGGGAGGTCCCCGGGTATTTGAGGGGCCGGGAGGAGCTTGTTTTTTCGTGTCTCTGCAGCGCAGCGCCCTCTGGCGGAGGATTACCCAAGTGTAAGTATTATATCTGGAGCAGGACGTACTGTATACGTATAATACCAATTCTACAGGTGAGTATTTCACAGAATTGTATTTTCTCTGCAGTGCTGACTGCGAAGACATGAAGTATCACTCTCTCGCAGGTGAGCGGGGCTATTAAAGCCTGCGGCCCTGTTGGGACTATTCCCACCCGTCCTCTTTGTAATGTGCCTCTCAGCCTGGGATGCGCTGGTCGGGTGAAGGTAGGCAGCACCATGCGTGCTTATGGAGCGCTGCTCCACCGCAGTCCCCCACCAAAGGGTAGGCGGTATAGGCTGATGGTGAGCCTTTATGGATGCCCCTCCCGCATTATTGCCCCGTGTAGCGGTGGACCCTATGTAACGGGTCGCCTTCCTCCCTCATTCCCCCCTTAGCCAGGGGGAAAAAGAAAGGGGGGGGGGACGGGTTGTGTATGGTAGCCTCAGTGTACCCTATTACACGCTTATGGCTTTAGTATTGTGTTTTACCGGGAACGGGTGTCAGAGCCGCGCTTTTATGTTATTTTGTATTGATAGCCGCCGCGTCTTTACTATATTGTTGCATTGCATGGACGGCGGTGGCTTCGCGGACGCTGCGGCGTCTTTCTTTCTTAGCTTGTAGTGGCTCTTCTGAGGTAATCCACTCGGTCAATTCCTTCAGGCGTTACGGCCCTGCTGTCCTTATTGGCTACGCGTTTTCGAGCTTCGCGCTCTCTGGGGGGGCGTGGATCTGGCTTGGCGCGTTCCGCGTCGCGGTCAGCTCTGGCACGCCCTTCGAGGTTCGCTTGGCGCCATTTCTTACGCACGCGTGGTGAAGACCGTCCTCCCTTCTCTGTCTGTAAGTGCCCTCACGGGCGACTTTCCATTAGCTTCTATTCTCCCTTGCGCATGGCTCTGACATACTTGTTCCCTTTATGTCTTTCAGACCGTGGATCTCTGTGGCTTCTCCCGGCCAGGTGTAGCTCCCGGTTGTGACCATTAAAATTACTCCCACTTCCCCGCGGGTTATTGGGGCATCCAGGGTAGCTTACAGCGTCAATCCCTACTGGCCTATTGTGCCGATTAAATCACCATATGGAGGCATCTCAGGATATTGTGAACGGGGTTCCTTTGGGACAAGCCCGGCTGTGTGTAGCTTGTGGGGTCTTACCTAGCAGCGGTGACAATGTACGGGTCTGTGTTCCTTGTGCACAGCAGGCGCTATCGGTGCTTCCCGCCTCTTCTGTGGCTGGGCCTGCGCCTCGCCTCACTTCACCTACTCTCCCAAGTCTAACCCCCAATACTAGCGGGGATTCTCATCCTGATTTGGCCACTAGACTGGCCAGTGTTGAAAACTTGCTTGCTAATTCCTTAGCGCGTAAAGCCACCGCCAAGAGGCGGCATTTGAACCCTGACTCGGCTCTCTTCCCTATAGAATCTGATGAATTGTTGCATTCTTATGGCCATACCCCCTCAGACGAAGGGGAACTGTTCTCTGACTCAGGGTCATATGACGACGAGTCCAGGGGTCAGGAAGAGTCTAGTTCCAAGCATTGGTCCTCGGATGATGTTGATAGACTGCTGGTTCAGATCTTTGAGGTCTTGTCCCTCTCTCCCCCTGCTGCGGCTCCCCGGCAAAGGGGTGATCTTTTTCATACTGCTAAAGCTTGTTTGGAATTTCCTGAGCAAACCCATTTCAATAGCCTCATGCTTAAAGAATGGGAACATCCCAGCAGACTTCATGGGGTCCCTAAGAGTGTGGATAGGAAATATCCCTTCCCTGCTGACTTGGTTAAGTGCTGGTCATAGCCACCTGAGGTCGATGCTCCTCTTTTAGGGTTGTCCAACACCTCTATTATGCACTCCCCGGACACTACTACGCTGCGTGTTGACCAGTTGGCATGCCGTGCCTTTGCATTTGGGGGAGCGACTCTGCGCCCGGTTTGTGCCTTAGCCATTACGGCAGTGGCGCTCAGGACTGTGGTTAGGAGTGCTCTCGATGGCACAGATGAGTTGCCTTCTGATACTGTCAATGCACTGTCCAGCTGTGATGCGTTTGTGAACTTTATCCTGTCTGCATCGGACGATGCTATTAAGATGTGTGCCAGGTCATCTGCCCTGGTGGTAGCTATATGCCGCGTGGTCTGGTTGCGCCAGTGGGCCGCCGACAATGCCGCCAAGAAAGCCCTTATGGGGCTTCCATTTAGGGGGCTGCGCCTGTTTGGGGACCGTTTAGACCTCTTCGCCAAGGGAGGCAAGTTACCCCAGCGCAGGCGACAGATTCAGCCCTTTCGTGGCCAAGGCTCCCTATCGACCCCTTACCGTGGGGCTGAACAAGGCAGAGGGGTGTCCTTCGCTGGGTCCCGTGCAGATTCCTGGCACAGGAATAGAGGACGCCGTCCCGGTTCCTCCTGGGGATCCAAGTCCAAAGCCCCTCCCAAGACCCCCCAGGCATGAAGGGGCGCCCTCGCCCGTCAGGGTGGGGGGACGTCTGCAGCACTTGGAGCATGTCTGGAGGCGCCACGTCTCAGACCGGTGGATTCAGGAGGTAGTGTCCTCCGGCTACAAGATAGAATTTGCTGTACGGCCCCCCACCAGATTCGTTGGGTCCCGGATTCCACAGGACCCTGCCTCAGCTCAGGTCTTGTTGCTGGCCGTGCAGGGCCTCCTGGATCTAGGGGTCATTTGCAAGGTCCCCTTAGGAGACAGGGGCATGGGGTTCTATTCCAACCTTTTCACAGTACCCAAGAAGGATGGGTCAGTCAGGCCCATTCTGTATTTAAAAATCCTCAACAAATTTGTCAAAAACAAACACTTACATATGGAAAATCTGCGCTCGGCCATCGGCTCTCTGCGCCCAGGGGACTTTATGACGTCCGTAGACATAAAGGACGCTTACCTTCAGATTTGCACTGAAAGATCAGCATTACCAATTTGTGGCCTTGCCATTTGGCCTCACTTCGGCTCCCAGGGTGTTCACCAAGGTGCTGACAGGGGTGATGTCCCTGTTAAGGCTGAGGGGCATACGCGTGCTGCCCTACCTGGACGATATACTCATCTCCTCTCGGTCTCTGCGGCAGGCAGAGTTGGACACTCTGCTGGTAGTGTCCACCCTGGAGTCCTTCGGCTGGGTGATCAATTACCCCAAGTCCTCTCTGTCCCCCTCCTCGGTGACTCCGTTCCTGGGTATGATTCTGGATACAGTTCAGTCAAGGATATTCCTTCCTCAACAGAAGGTGGAGGCTCTGACTGCGCAGGCGAAGTTCCTGCTATCGTGCCCGCAGCCCTCCATCAGGCAGGGAATGCAGCTGGTGGGCCTGATGGTGGCGAGTTTCAAGGCGGTGCCCTTTGCCCAGTTCCATTTGAGACCTCTGCAGCTTCACCTTCTGTCAGTGTGGGACAAGAACCCAGCGTCCTTGGACAGGGTCTGTGTGCTTCCCTCCTCGGTCAGACAGTCCCTTGCGTGGTGGCTGGACCACAGGAACTTGATAGGGGGCAGGTCCTTTCTAGCTCCTTCCTGGGAGACGGTCACAACGGATGCCAGTCTGTCAGGTTGGGGGGGGGATTCTGAAAGTCCCTCCAGGGGAGGTGGGGCCCTCAGGAGGCCCATCTACCCATCAACATTCTGGAATTGCGGGCAGTCAGGTTGGTACTGGAGTGGTTGACCCAACACCTGCGGGGTCTGTCGGTCCAGGTACGCTCGGACAACAGAACGACGGTTGCCTACATCAACCATCAGGGAGGGACCCGGAGCAAGGGTGCTCTCCAGGAGGTGTCTCAGATTCTGACATGGGCGGAGGCCAATGTCCAATGCATTTCGGCTGTGTACATCCCGGGGGCAGAGAATCTGCTAGCGGATGCCCTGCGCAGGGGGACGTCCCGTCAGGGGGAGTGGTCCCTCTGCAACAGGGTATTCCAGTCCCTGTGTCACCGTTGGGGTCTACCGGATGTGGATCTGTTTGCCTCCCGTCACAATCACAAGCTCCCGACCTTCGTATCCCTGTCTCAGGATCCTCTGGCCTTGACCACGGATGCCCTGTCCATGTCTTGGAGGGAGTTTTGTCTCCTGTATGTGTTTCCACCATTCCCCCTTCTGGGCAGGGTTCTGCGCAAGATTGCTCTGGAAGGGGTACCTGTGATTCTAGTGGCCCCCAGGTGGCCAAGAAGAGTGTGGTTCGCAGACGTGGTTCAAATGGCAGTAGACCAGTACGATCTGCCAGGGTGCCAGATCTGCTAACTCAAGGGTCTTACGCCATCCCATTTTACAAACTCTGGCTTTGTCGGCCTGGCTGCTGAAACCTCCATCTTGATGGAGAAGGGTTTGTCTGCCTCTGTGGTGGCTACTATGGTGCAGGCCAGGAAGAAGACTTCTTCTGCTATCTATTATAGAGTATGGCGTTCCTACATTGAGTGGTGTGAGTCCAGGTCTCTTCCCTGCCGGGAATTCTCAGTCCCTAGGGTTCTGGAGTTCTTACAGCATGGTCTGGACTTAGGTCTCAAACTTAGTACCCTGAAGGGTCAGGTTTCTGCCCTGTCTATCTTCTTTCAGAAGACCTTTGCCCATCATCACATGATTAAGACCTTCTTTCAGGGGGTCACTCATGTGCGCCCCCCTCGAAAACCTATGGTCCCTGTCTGGGATTTAAACTTGGTTTTGACTGCCTTGCAGGGTGCTCTCTTTGAGCCTATTCAGGATGCTGCTCTTGCTGTTCTCACTCTCAAGGTTGTCTTCTTGGTGGCTATCACTTCGGTTAGGCGTGTGTCTGAGCTGGCTGCTCTATCTATTCACATTCCGTACTATGAGGGGCACCAAGACAAGGTGGTGGTCCGCTTCAAACCGGATTTTCTGCCTAAGGTTGTGTCTGCTTTTCATTTGAACCAGGACATTGTTCTTCCTTCATTGTGTCCCAATCCTAGCAACGACAAGGAGAGGGTTCTGCATTCCTTGGACGTAGTCAGGTGCTTGAAGTATTACCTGATTGTCACTGCGGCCTTCAGGAAAACTGATGCTCTCTTCGTTGTGCCTTCTGGGCCTAGGAAGGGTTTGGCTCCTGCCAAGTCTACCATCAGTAAATGGATTCGTCAGGCTGTGATTCAGGCCTATTCTGTTAAGGGGAGGACTCCCCCTTTCCGTCTTACTGCCCATTATACTCGTGCTATTGGGGCTTCTTGGGCTTTCCAGCACCAGGCTTCTGTTGAACAAGTTTGCAAGGCCGCTACTTGGTCTTCCGTTCATACCTTTTCAAAGTTTTACAAGGTTGATGTTGGGGCCTCAGCTGATGTTGTGTTTGGCCGCAAGGTTTTGCAGGCGGCAGTAGTTTAAACTGCTTGCTGTTGCCTTTTTTGTTGGGGATCCCACCCTACTTTATGGACACTGCTATTCGATGTCCCACGTGTAAGTATTATATATGGAGCAGGACGTACTGTATGTTTAGAATAATAAAATTCTGTGAAATACTCACCTGTAGAATTGGTATTATACGCATACAGTACGTCCTGCTCCACCCCACCCTGGTTTTACATTATTCTGGATCCCCTGTATGGTGAATGTTATCATTGTTATTATTACCAGTTTTGGTGGTTGGTTTCTCCCGGCTTCTTTTTCTCACTGCTTTTCAATGCTGGGGATTTGTGGGAGGTCCCTGGGTATATGAAGGGCCGGGAGGAGCCTTTTTTTGCATGTCTGCAGTGCACAGCGCCATCTGGCGGAGGATTACCCCACGTGTAAGTATTATATATGGAGCAGGACGTACTGTATGCGTATAATACCAATTCTACAGGTGAGTATTTCACAGAATTGTATTTTTGTAATGTCTTTTGGACTAGTATATGTGGTGTCTGCCGCCGCGCTGACTTGTCTTTTTTACTACTGCAAATGCCGCGGCCGTGCGCGTCTTTTCCTGCATTTGGATGTTCCGCGGCGTTACCTCAGGCGCTTCTGCGTTATTATTGTCTGCTTGTCTGTGGGCTTCGCGCCCTTCGGGGGGGGGGGGGGGCCTGGCTTGGCTTGGCGCGCCCTGCGTCTCGGCCCGCTCTGGCCCGCCCTTTGAGGTACTCTCGGTGCTATTTTGTCAGCGTGCGCGTGTGGCGGTTATACTTACTGCGGCCCTTAAGTGCCCTCGCGGGCGTTCTTATGCTCATTGTAGTGTGTTTGGTTCTGACACCCCTTCGTCGTAACCGAGGAGCGCAGCCTAGTCATCCTATATATAAGGATCAATGGCCGCTGTTATAAGGACAGGTGGGTGTAGCCATTGACTTCTTCCGGCCCGGTGTAATTGATAGTGGGCCTTGTATAATTACTCCCACTTCCTTAGCGGGTCATTGGGGCATCCAGGGTTGCTTATAGCGTAAATCCCTACTGGCATATTGTGCATCATGATCACCATATGGAGGCATCCCAGGATGGGTTACCGGGGTTCCTTTGGGACAAGCCCGGCTGTGTGTAGCGTGTGGGCAGCTTCGTGCTGACGCGGACAAGGCACAGGTCTGTGTACCCTGTGCTGAGCAGGTGCTTGCATTGCAATCTGGCCTGCCAGTGCCTCGTTTCACTTCACCTACTCCCCCAAGCTTAAATCTCACTCCCGTTGAGTTGCATACTAGTTGGGATTCTCAGCCTGATGTGTCTTCTAGACTGGCTACTGTTGAACAGATTATTGCGAGGCCTTTAGAGCGTAAGGGGCCTAGTAAGAAGCGGCACTTCACGCCTAATGTTACTGTTTTCCCTATGGGAACTGAGGAGTTTATGAATCTGTGTGGCTATACCCCTGCTGATGAAGGGGAGCTCCTTTCTGATTCAGGCTCATCTGATGAGAGACCAAGGGGTCATGACGATTCTGGCTCTGACCCCTGTGCCCCGGATGACACTGACAGATTATGGACCCAGACCTTGAGGTTCTGTCTATCTCTCTCCCTGTTGAGGCTCCCAGGCAAAAAGGGGAGCTTTTTTTCCATACAGCAAAATCACGTTTGGAATTCCAGAGCAGGCACCTTTGAATATCCTTGAGCTCAAGGAATGGGAATGCCCCAGTAAACTTCCCGGGGCTCCAAAGTTTTGGTATAGGAAGTAAACCTTTTCCTGCTGAGGTGGTTAAATGTTGGTCATTTCCCCCCCTCGTGGCGGCTGCCTCGACCCTAGGGCTATCTAACACCTCTGTCTGCATTCCCCTGTTTCTACTACCCCGCGGGATGCTGAGGACCAGGGCATTGCCCAGCTGGCCTTCCACGCCTTTACATGTGCGGGGATGGCGCTGAGCCCGGTCTGTGCCTCTATTACTGCTGTGGCCACTAGAACCCTTATCAGATATATGCTTGATAGTGCCCCTGATGATTTGCCTTGTGAGGTGTTTAATGCACTCTCCAGTGGTGATGTTTTTGTAAATTTGTCCTATCAGCATTGGTTGACACCATCAGAATGTGTGACAGAACTTCTGCACTCGTGGTGGCTATACGCCGCTCGGTTTGGCTGCGTCAGTGGGCCGCTGACAACGCTGCCAAGAAGGCCCTCACTGGTTTTTCCCTTTAAGGGACTGCGTCTGTTGGAGACCGCCTGGACCTTTCTTGCTAAGGGAGGCAGGTTACCCCAGTGCAGGCGGCAACCTCGGCCCTTTGGGGTCAGGGTTCCTTCCCCTCCCCTTACCGTGATGCAGTACAGGGTAGGGGGGTATCTTTCCCCGGGGCCCGGGGAGATTTCTGGGGTAGAGGACGTGGACGTCCTGGGACCCCAAAAGCTAAATCCTCTCCCAAGCCCCCTCAGGCATGTTGGGGCGCCCTCACCCATCCACGTGGGGGGGGGCGGCTTCAGCACTTCGCTCAGGTCTGCAGGATTCATGTCAAAGACCGGTGAATTCAGGAGGTAGTGTCCCCCGGTTACAAGTTGGAGTTTGCTGCCGATCCCCCTCCAAGATTCATCAGGTCCCGGATTCCTCAGGACCCTGGGTCAGCTCAGGAGCTAGTGCAAGCGGTGCAAGGCCTCCTGGAGCTGGGGGTCATCTGCCAGGTGCCTTTAAGAGAATAAGGCAAGGGCCTTTATTCCAACCTATTCACAGTACCCAATATGGATGGTTCTGTCAGGTTCATCATGGACTTAAAGATTCTTAACAAATTTTTTGTCAAGAGCAGGCGCTTTCACATGAAGAATCTGCGCCCAGCCATCTGTTCCCTGTGCCAAGGGGATGTCATGGCTTCTGTGGACATCAAAGATGCTTACCTTCATATTCCTGTGTTACCAGGCCATCAAAAGTCCCTCAGGTTCACTCTGATGGATCAACATTACCAATTGGGGCCTTGCCCTTCGGCCTCACTTCAGCTCCCAGGGTGTTCACCAAGGTGCTGGCTGGCGTGATGTCCCTATTCAGATGTTAGGGTGTCAGCCTGCTTCCCTTTCTGGACGACATCCTCTTCACCTCCACAGTCTCTGCATCAGGCAGAGTTGGATACTCAGCAGGTGGTGCCCATTATGGAATCATTTGGTTGGGTGATCAACACCCCAAGTCCTCTCTGTCCCCTTCCTTGGTAACTCCATTACTAGGAATGAATCTGGATACAGTTCAGGCAAGGATTTTCCTTCCTCAGCAGAAGGTGGACAATCCGATTGCACAGGCTCAGTCCCTCCTAGCTTGTCCCCATCCCGCCATCAGGCATGGAATGCAGCCGGTGGGTCTGATGGCGGCGTCCTTTCGAAAAGATACCTTATGCTCAGTTCCAATTGAGGCCTCTGCAACTTCACCTATTGTCTGTATGGGACAAGGACCCAGCGTCCCTGGACAGGGTCTGTGTGCTCTCCCCCCTGGTCAGGAGGTTCCTCTTGTGGTGGATGGACTCAAGGAACCTGTT
The DNA here is from genome assembly GCA_027917425.1 of Gastrophryne carolinensis. Lineage (NCBI taxonomy): Eukaryota > Metazoa > Chordata > Amphibia > Anura > Microhylidae > Gastrophryne > Gastrophryne carolinensis. Next base: position 211,045,463 of record CM051236.1, read on the forward strand.
GGGGGGGCAGATCTTTTCTTGCCCCCTCCTGGGAGACGGTCACCACGGATGCCAGTCTATCAGGTTGGGGGAGGGTTTCTGGAAGTCCCTGCGGTTCCAGGGGAGGTGGGGCCCTCAGGAGGCCCACACACCCCTCAATATCTTGAAGCTGCGAGCGATCAGTTTAGTTCTGGCTCGCTTGACTACTCATTTTTAGGGCCTGCCTGTTCAGTTGGCGCTCGGACCCAGACGGCAGTTGCCTACCTACCATCAGGGAGGGACCCGGAGCAAGAGGGCCCTTCAGGAAGTGTCTCTGATCCTGACCTGGGTGGAGGCCAATGTTCCCTGCATATCAGCGGTGTACATTCCGGGGGTGAAAAATCTGCTGGCTGACCCTCTGAGCAGGGGGACCTCTCGCTAGGGAGCATGGTCCCTCTGCAACGGGGGGGTTCCAATCTCTGTACCACCGTTGGGGACAACCAGATGTGGATCTGTTGCGTTCCGTCACAATCACAAGCTTCCGGTCTTTGTCTCCCTGTCCCAGGATCCTCTGGCCTTGGCCACGGATGCCCTTGCAATGTCATGGCAGGACTTTCCGCTCCTGTATGTCTTTCCTCCATTCCCCCTGCTGGGCAGGGTTATGTGCAAGATTGCTCTGGAAAGGGGTGCTAGCAATTCTGGTGGCCTCCAGGTGGCCATGAAGAGTGTGGTTTGCAGACGTGGTGCAGATGGCAGTAGACCAGTACGTTCTGCCAAGGGTGCCAGATCTGCTCACCCAGGGCCCCTTACGCCATCCCAATTTACAAACTCTGGCTTTGACGGCCTGGCTGCTGAAACTTCCATCTTGATGGAAAAAGGGCTTGTCCGCCTCGGTGGTTGATACCATGGTGAAGGCTAGGAAGAAAACTTCTTCCATCTATTACAGGGTATGGCGTACCTACTTTGACTGGTGTGAGTCTAGGTCTCTTCTCTGTCGGGTGTTTTCAGTCCCCAGGGTTCTGGAGTTCTTACTGCATGGATGGAGTCGGGACTCCAACTCAGTACTCTGAAGGGTCAGGTTCTGCCCTGTCTGGCTTCTTTCAGAAGTCTTTTGCTCAGCATTCTTTGGTTAAGACTTTCTTTCAGGGGGTTACTCAGGTGCGTCCCCCACGTAAACCTATGTCCCTGTTTGGGATTTGAACTTGGTTTTGTCTGCCTTGCAGGGTGCTCCATTTGCTCCTTTTCAGGATGCTGCTCTGGCTGTATTTACCCTCAAGGTTGTCTTTCTGGTGGCTATTACTTGGGTTAGGCGTGTGTCTGAGCTGGCTACTCTGTCTATCCAGCCCCCATACTTTGAGAGACACCAGGATAAGGTGGTGTTCCGCTTTAAGCTGGACTTTCTGCCTAAGGTGGTGTCTGCTTTTCATTTGAATCAAGATATTGTTCTTCCTTCATTGTGCCCTAATCCTAGTAACGCTAAGGAAAGGGTTTTGCATTCCTTGAATATGGCCAGGTGTCTGAAGTATTACGTGGTAGTCAGTGTCCTTCGGGACAACTGATGCTCTTTTGGTGGTCCCTTCTGGGCCCAGGAAGGGTTTTGGCTCCTGTCAAGTCTACTATTAGCAACTGGATCTGTCAGGCCGTGATTCAGGCCTATTCTGCTAAGGGGAAGAGTCCTCCCTTCCGCCTTACTGTTCATTCTACTCCTAGAAACATAGAAACATAGAAGGTTGACGGCAGAAGGAGACCATACGGTCCATCTAGTCTGCCCTTATGTGTATACTGTATGTACTCTTTATCTTAGGATAGATGTGTGCTTATCCCAGGCATGTTTAAATTCAGTGACTGTTGATTTCTCAACTACCTCTGCTGGAAGTTTGTTCCAAGCATCTACTACTCTTTCTGTAAAATAATATTTTCTAACATTGCTCCTGATCTTCCCCCCGACTAGCTTCAGGTTGTGCCCCCTTGTTCTATCAGTAAGTTTCTTCTTAAAAACAATTCCCTCCTGAACCTTATTCAATCCCTTCACATATTTAAAGGTCTCAATCATGTCCCCCCTCTCCCTTCTTTCCTCCAGACTGTACAAATTAAGTTCTTTAAGTCTTTCCTGATAAGTTTTAAGTTTAAGTCCTTCCACCATTTTCGTTGCCCGCCTTTGGACACGTTCTATTTGAATAATGTCTTTTTGCAGGTAAGGTCTCCAGAACTGCACACAGTATTCTAGCTGTGGCCTCACCAGGGCTCTATACAACGGCATCACAACCTCCCTCTTCCTACTGGTGATGCCTCGAGCTATGCAGCCGAGCATCCTGCTTGCTTTTCCCACTGCCTGGCTACACTGTCCACTCATCTTGCAGCTATCAGTAATCAGTACCCCTAAATCTCTCTCCTCCGAGGTCCTGGCTAACACAGTGCTGCCCATACGGTACTCAGAGCAGGGATTCCTTCTACCCAAGTGCATGATTTTACATTTAGAGACATTAAACTCTAGTTTCCACAGTTTTGACCATCTATCCAGTAAAGCTAAATCATTTTCCATGTTGCAGACACCTCCCGGAATATCCACCCTATTACTAACCTTTGTATCATCAGCAAACAGACAAACTTTTCCTACCAAGCCTTCTCCTATGTCACTTACAAATATATTAAAAAGAATGGGGCCCAGGACAGAGCCCTGCGGCACACCACTTGTAACTCGCCTTTGTTCAGATTGCACACCATTTACAACCACACTCTGATACCGATCCCTCAGCCAACTGGAAATCCACTGAACTATCCAGGGATTGAGTCCTACCTTCAATAACTTATCTATGACTATAACTTATCTATGAGCTCCTTATGTGGTACAGTGTCAAAGGCTTTGCTAAAATCCAGATACTCGTGCTATTGGTGCCTCTTGGGCCTTCCAGCACCAGGCTTCTGTTGAACAAGTTTGCTAGGCCGCTATTTGGTCTTCTGTTCATACCTTTCAAGGTTTTACAGGGTTGATGTTAAGGCCTCAGCTCATGCTGTCCTTGGCCGCAAGATTTTGCAGGCGACAGTTGTTTAAACTGTCTGCTGTTGCCTTTTTTGTTGGGGATCCCACCCTACCTTATGGACACTGCTATTGGATGTTCCAAGTGTAAGTATTCTATTTGGAGCAGGACGTACTGTATACTAAGAATAATACAATTCTGTGAAATACTCACCTGTAGAATTGATATTATAAGTATACAGTACGTCCTGCTCCACCCCATCCTGTTTTTTTTTAATTATTCTGGATCCCCTGTATGGTGATTATCATTTTTATAGTTACCAGTTGGTGGTTAAATTCTCCCGGCTTCTTGTTCACTGCTTTTCAATGCTGGGGATTTGTGGGAGGTCCCTGGGTATTTGAGGGGTCGGGAGGAGCCTGTTTTGCATGTCTCTGCAGTGCAGCGCCATCTGGCGGAGGATAACCCAAGTGTAAGTATTCTATTTGGAGCAGAACGTACTGTATACTTATAATATCAATTCTACAGGTGAGTATTTCCTAGAATTGTATTTTTTTCCAATCCATTCCAGACCCTCCTTACACTTGGGATTACCTCCTTGCCTATTGGATGTGACTGCAAGACAAAAAAGGGGTGGCCCCTCCCGGCCCCATAAATAGCAGCTGCCTCCTAACTTAGATCAGTTTTCATTCTTGCAGTTGCAAGTGACTGTGAAGGTTGTATAAGATTCGCTCTTTAGGATTGACAGCAAGCGGGGGAAGGCACCCTGTCGGCTTCCTGCGTAGCCTTATTTCCACGGATCCCCTAGACCCAATTATGCCTCCCACAGTTTTTGGCTGTTTGGGGTTCGTGAGGTAAGGTGGAAGCGCCAGGGTCTTGGGGTGCTTACAGAAGCTTTTGCGCTCTGGGCTGCAGGCTTTTGGAAAGCACGTCAGCCGCAGGTTTCTCTCTGGTGTACCTGCTGAGGAACATGTTTTTATATTTTTAACCCATCCTTCTTCCTTTTTTTGGGTTTTAAAAAAAACAGAAAATGTTTCTTTAAAAATCGCGCCTTTTTCCTTAAGGGGCGTGGTTTGTCAAGTTGACGTCATGCGGGGGGGCGGAGTCAATTGCGGAAATACGAGGCGTGTAGTCAGTGTTCTCTCTCTCTGGCTGGAGGGAGTTTGGGGCCGCATCTTCTCCGTCGAACCCGTCAGTTGCCTTGAGGTAGGTGCGGCAGCCTAGGGGTCAGTGTACGATGCTGCCGCAGAGTTTGTGCGGTGCGACCGCATCGGCGGCGCGGCCACAGCAACATTGCCGGCGGGGAGCAGCTAAGAGCGGGCTTTCCCGTTGTTCCCGCTGGCCCGACCTCGGTCCTGGGGGGGGGGGGAGGGGGGGTTGTGAAGCTCTGTTGGCCGCCATTGTAGCATATTATGGGCGGCTACGGGGCACAGACTCCCATGGGGGCCACTGCTTCTGCTAGGCATTATAATAAAGGTTAGTGTATTATGCTACAAGTTAATATTCTTGTTATTGTCTAGGCAGAAGAAGGGCTGCTGGGCTAAGTGGACGTCAATGCTAGTATATTATATTTTATTATAATATTTATATTTATTAAAGTAGGTTTTTTATTATTATTGTTTATTTATATAGCGCCATCATCTTCCTTCGCGCTTTACAAAGTAGTAATTACAGACAGGGTAGAAACATACGGTACATATATTATTTCAAATGCAGTTTTACAGATTTGACAGTGGATATTCTGAGTACAAGATACAATAGGGGAGAGAGCCCTTCCCTTGCGAGCTTACAGTCTAAAGGAAGAGGGGTGAAGACGAGGGGGAAGGATCACAGTCAGTAATGAGCTTTGTGGTATGTGCCCTTTAGAAGATTAGTTAGGCCAGATTATATGCTTGTCTGAATAAGTGAGTTTTAAGGGCGCCTTTAAAGGTTTTGAGGGTTGTGGAGTGGCGGATCGGGCGGGGGAGGGCATTCCAGAAGATTGGAGTTGCACGTGAGAAGTCTTGGAGGCGGTCATGAGAGGAGGTGACCAGGGTGGAGGACAGGAGAAGGTCGGCAGCAGAGCGGAGGCTGCGTCTAGGTTGATACTGTTGGATTAGAGATGAGATGTAGGGAGGGGCCTGGTTGGAGAGAGCTTTGTATGCGAGAGAGTTTTGAACAGGATTCGCTGTGGGATTGGCAGCCAGTGTAGGGATTGGCAGAGAGGTGCAGAACTGGAGGAGCGAGAGGAGAGATGGATGAGGCGAGCAGCGGAGTTCAGAATAGATTGGAGGGGTGCCAGTCTGTTAGTTGGTAAGCCACAAAGAAGAATGTTGCAGTAATCCAGTAGGGATATGACCAGGGCATGTACTAACATTTTAGTGGTGTCAGGTGAGAGGAAGGGACGGATGCGTGAGATGTGACAGGAGGTGGCCAGGGAGTGAATATGTGGTTTGAAAGAGAGGGCAGAGTCCAGAATGACTCCCAGGCACCGAGCTTGGGGAGTTGCTGTTATTGTGTAGTTGTTGACAGAAAGAGGGGAGGGGCGTTAGATGGTGGGAAAATGTCCAGTTCTGTCTTGTGCATGTTTAGCTTGAGGTAGCGAGATGACATGAATGAAGAAATAGCTGTAAGGCAGTTGGGGAGGCGAGATAGGAGAGATTGGGGCCTGAGAAATATATCTGAATGTCATCCGCATAGAAGTGGTATTGAAAGCCTAGTGAAGGTATAAGTTTGCCAAGGCCATAGGTGTAGACTGAGAAAAGTAGGGGGCCTAGGACAGAACCTTGCGGCACACCGACAGAAAGGGAATGTGAGGATGAGACTGTGTTAGAATAGGATACACTGAATGATCTGTCAGAGAGGTAACAGGTGAGCCAAGAGAGTGCAAGCCCTTGAACCCCAAGAGAGGAGAGAATATCAAGAAGCAGAGAGTGATCAACAGTGTCAAAGGCTGAGGAGAGGTCAAGAAGGATGAGGATGGAGTAGTGACCTTTGCTTTTGGCAGTGAGCAGATCATTGGTAACTTTGGTGAGGGCAGTTTCAGTGGAGTGGTTACGGTGGAATCCAGATTTTTTGTGATTATTATGCATTAAAGGGGAAATGACATTTTTTCTTTTCTAATAGGATCTTTTTCTCCTGTTTATTTTCTTTTAGAAATTAGAAGAAGGATAAAAAGGGTTGTGGTTCCTCCCAGTCCCTTTGGGATTGGCTTAAGCTTAGGACCTTAGGTCTTTTTGCCAAATTAAAAAAAAAAAAAACACCATGAGGGAGGCATCAGGGGATAGTGGTTCGGGCATCCCACTTGAGCAAGGCAGGCTCTGCCCCTTATGTAAGCAGGCTCCCCTGGGTAGTTTTAGCATGGTGTGTTCCGCTTGTGCCATAAGAATCGGATTAGACCATAATAAAACCGTGGTTCCGGTCTCTAGCCCAGCTATTTGTTTGAGGAGTGCGACAGCTCAGCCTTCTCTTACATCCCCCGGAGAAGGGGAAGGCAGTGAGGCGCAGGCGGATGTAGTGCACAGGTTGGATAACTTAGAGAGACAGTTATCCTTGGTTGTTCCTAAAATGGCCACCTATAAGAGGAGGCATTTGGAGCCTGTTTGTGAGGAAAAGGATTTATTTGCCTCCTTTGTGTCTGAGAAGGAGGAAGAATATATAGATGAGCAGCTCTCAGAGGGCGAGTTACGCTCTGGTGAGGAGGATAGTAATTCTATTTTGTTCTCTTCTGATGAGGATCCCCTTCTCTCAGACGAAACAGAGTGTTTACTTTCATCAGTTTATGAAACTTTGAATATTACCCCTCCTGAGGTAGCAAAAAGAGGGAAGGACGACCTGTTTAGGCCAGTAAGGCAAAGGCAGGTTTTTCCGGAACAGCCGCATTTTTCCAGAATGGTGTTAAAGGAGTGGGAAAATCCTAACAAACTACTGGCTGTTCCCAGGTTCCTAGATGCTAGGTATCCCTTTCTGGGGGATATGATTAAGCTTTGGTCTTTTTCACCCGAGGTGGATTCTCCAGTGTCAGGCTTGTCCAATACTTCTATCATGCCGTCTGCTACTAATGCATCCTTAAGAGATCCCACAGAGAGACGAATGGATCAGTTGGCCCGCCATGCCTTTGCTATGGTAGGTTCCTTTCTACGCCCTGTTTGTGCCACGGCTATTGTGTCTTTGCCTTCAAGGAAGAAGGTGAAGAAGCTTTTTGGTACTCAGGAGTCCAAGGATTTTAGAGCTTGTCTGGATTTTAACGCTTTTGCTGTCACGGCTATGGATGATGCGGTCAGGTTAGGTGCTAGGACCTCTGCGCTTCTGGTTGCCTTGTGCCGTACCTTATGGCTAAGACAATGGTCAGCGGATGCTGCCGCTAAAAAAGCTCTTACAGATTTAACTTTTTTAGGGAGCAGACTTTTTGGTGAGCGGCTGGACCGTATGGACAAGGATGGAAAACTTCCTCAGAGGAAGAGGTTGGCTCGACCTTTTCGGAGGTCTGCATCATATCGGCCCTTTCGGAGCGGTAGAGGCGCCTTCTTTTCATGCTCCCGTAGAGATTTCTGAGGCAGGGGCAGAGCTCATAATAGGACAGGAGGGGCCTGGAGAAGTAGACCTAAACCTCCAGCCAATCCCACTCCAGCATGAGTGGGCGCCCTCACCTGAGCGGGTGGGGGGACGGCTCTTGCAATTTGCTCCTATCTGGAGACACCACGTGGCGGATCTTTGGATCCAAGAGGTGGTGTCATCAGGCTACAAGATTTGCAGCCAGACCGCCCGCAAGGTTCCTTTGGTCAGGGGCATCCAGGAACCAGTCAAAGGCAGATACCCTAAGAGCCTCTGTTCAGCATCTTCTTCAAAAAGGGGTAATTTGTCAGGTACCCTTTCAGGAGGAAGGTCGGGGGGTTTTCTCCAACCTGTTCACGATTCCCAAAAAATACAGGTCGTTTCGTCCTATTTTAGACTTAAAGGGTATCAACAAGTATATCCGGGTGAAACATTTCCTTATGGAGACTCTGAGGTCAGCGGTAAGATTGATTCAGCCCGGAGATCTTATGACTAGGCCATCAGAAATTCTTGAGGCTTGCCCTGGAAGACCATCATTTCCAGTTCGTGGCACTTCCATTCGGCATATCCTCGGCTCCAAGGGTATTCACCAAGGTCTTGGCAGGCCTCATGGCCATTTTGAGAAGCCATGGGATATGCATAATTCCAAACTTGGACAAGCTCTTGATTTCGGCGGGGTCTCTTCAGCAGATCATGAAGGACACGCAGACAGTCCTATCGACTCTGGAGGAGTTTGGCTGGGTAATCAATTATCCGAAGTCCCATATCACCCCGGCACCAGTAAGGAATTTCTTGGGAATGACACTGGACACAGTTCAGGCCAAGGTGTTTCTGCCAGAGCACAAGGCTCTGTTAATTCGGAACCAAATACAATTTACTGGACTGCCGGCAGCCGACCATTCGGCTAGGGATGAAACTAGTATGCCTTATGGTGGCCTGCTTTGAGGCCGTGCCTTTTGCTCAGGAGGCCTCTTCAATTGAATCTGTTGTTAAACTGGGATCGAGCCCTGCAGTCGCTGGATCAAGTCTTTGTTCTGACTCTCTCAGCCAGGCAATCTCTTCTGTGGTGGTTGGACCCTCTGCAACTTTCGGTAGGCAGGTCCTTTCTGACACCGCAGAGGCAGATCGTTTCCACAGATGCCAGTCATACAGGCTGGGGGGGGGCATCTGGCAAACCCAGAAGGTCCAGGGACAGTGGGGTCCGAAGGAGAAACGGCTTCCCATAAATATATTGGAATTAAGAGCGATCTGGCTAGTGCTTCAGTATCTGACCCCCAGTTTAAAGGGGCAGGCTGTCCAGGTCCAGTCGGACGGCGGTAGCCTATATCAACCGTCAGGGGGGTACTCGGAGCAGGAGTGCCCTAGAGGAAGTGAGCCGGATTCGGACTTGGGCAGAGGAGAATGTTCCCTGCATCTCGGCAGTTTACATCCCGGGGGTAGAAAACCAGGAGGCAGATGCATTGAGCAGGAGGTCGCTGTGTCGGGGAGAATGGACCCTCAGTCAGAAAATCTTTCAAGCCCTATGCCTTTGCTGAGGTTGTCCAGAAGTGGATCTCTTTGCATCCAGACACAATCACAAGCGGCCGAAGCTCATGTCTCTGTCAAGGGACCCTCTGGCCATAGCAACGGACGCCCTGTCAACCTCTGGGGCAGGGTTCAAGCTCCTGTACGTTTTTTCTCCCACTCCTGGGTCGTGTACTAAGAAGGATAGCTCAGGAGGGGGTACCAACCATTCTGGTGGCTCCTCGCTGGCCAAGGAGAAGTTGGTTTTAAGACATAGTAAGGATGTCTGTAGATCATTGGCGCCTGCCAGTCGATCCAGACCTTCTCACACAGGGGGCGCTTCGGCATCCGAATTTACAGATGCTGGCTTTGACAGCCTGGCTATTGAGAACTCGATCTTAGCAGAGAGAGGTTTATCAGCTAAGGTTATTCATAACATGAAAAACAAGAAAGTCCTGGTAACAGTGAGTGCTAAATTCCCTGGAACCAGAAAAATCAGTTTAGGCGCGTTTTAAAATGTTAGAGGCATTTATGCAGCCAGAGACACATTAATTGTGACTGGTTGTTGGTCAAATGCTTCTAATTTCGACAGTGGTAATTTATGCTGTGTGGTTTTATTCATACAGCTGCTGGATATTTAACCCAAATACATGAAACATAAAAGGTTACAATGGATGATGGATTTATTGAAAGACACTCACCACCGTGGCCCGGGGGTGCGCCGACCTACCCAGGGCCCTTGAGGATCTATCGCCTGTGTGATTATCTGCAGGGAATCTGGATCCTTCGATGGACTGGTTGCGGTGGCTTGTAGAGGTCCGGACCCTAATTCCGTTTAGGTCCTCTTGATGTATGTATGGCGCTTAAATAAGTATGGAGGACTATTTGTCTGTCCTCAAAATTGTTTAATATTTAATAGTAAAAAACAAAAGGGGAAACGCAAAAATAAAATTAGAATTAAAAAGGGGAAAAACAAAAATGGGAAAGTAGGGTATAGGGGTAAAAACATGCAGTGCGGGGGAGCGCTGCATATATTGTCTGTCTTCAACGTCCTGGTGTTTGTATAGGAGTCCAATCTTAATGACAGGCTGCGTCTTTTGCTGCTGCCTGAGAGAGCGAAGTTTCCAAAGTTTTCCAGGTAAAAATCCAAAAGGCACAAGCTGTCTCTTATGAGTAATTAATAATCCTTAGTCTGTGTGCTTAAAGTTGCTGAGCAGTGTGCTCAGTAGGTCACCGACGCGCGTTTCGGCTCTGCTGGCCGTCCTCAGAAAATGCCCTCTCCCCCCACTTCCTGCATCGCGACTGCTAGCCCTGCCCCTTGGGGCGGGGCCAGGTGACATCATTGTGATGTCACCAGCAGCCGGCTTCTTCTGTCCAAGCCCCCGAGACTGAATCAGTCTGCTCATGCCTAGCAGGTGACTTGCCATTAACCCCCGGCACCCCCATTACCTGCCTCCCCAAAGCCCAGGGGGGGCAGAAGAGCCCGGGCCCACATAGGCTATGTGGGCTCGTAGGCTGCAGGGTGGGGGGGCCACAAAAGCTGGCCCCCCCCACTCTGTGTCTACAAGCCCCCATAGCTGGTCCCGGGCTGGTTACTTTGGGTAAGGGGGAACCCACGTCATTCCCCCCAGGAGGGGGGGGACCCTATGTCATATTTTTTTTTTTTTATTAGCCCTTTGTGTTCTGTCATCCAGCCGCTATAAAGGCTTCCAGCAGGTGAGCAGAAGCCAGTGATCACCGAGGGACACATTGGTCCAGGATGGATGGGAGGTAAGTATTAAAAAAAAAATAATAAAATAATTTTTTCGTTTTGCGTGTGGTGTGTTTTTTTTTTTACATTTAACCCCTTGTGAACTGGTAAGGGGTCCATGACCCCTATACCAGTTCACAAGGCTGGGGGAGGTGGCAAGTCACCTGTGACTGGCGGGTAACTTGCCATTAACCCCTGGCACCCCCATTACCTGCCTCCCCAAAGCCCAGGGGGGAGCAGAAGACCCCAGGCCCACGGGCTGCAGGGCCAGGGGCCACAAAAGCTGGCCCCTGTGCCCTGTTTCTACAAGCCCTGCATAGCTGGTCCCGGGCTGGCTACTTTGGGTAAGGGGGACCCCATGTCAATTTTTTGGGGGGGATTTTTAAGGGTTTTAAAAATGGGGTCCCCCTCCAAGGGGTTTAAGGGTTTTAAAAATGGGGTCCCCCATGTCATTTTTTTTCTCGATTTAACCCTTTGTAGTGTGGATGGTAGTTGTATTTTATTTGTAAATGTTATAAAATGTTATAAAGTACTTGTTTCAGTTAGGGGGGTCTCCTGGGCAGGAACGGGGGGCTACCGATAAATATGTGATACCGTTCTAATCGGTAGAAATGGGGCTTTCACATGCAATATGCTTTTCCTTAATAAAATACATTTTTTTTAAAATAAAGGAGTCAATTTTCTAAAAATGTTTTTATTTTTTTTTTATTTAATAATATTGTAAAAAACAAAAATAAAATTTACAAACAAGACATTTCATGTTAAAGCCTAAACTCTGCTGCAAAAAAATATAAATATAATTTTCCTGAAAATTCCAGCAAAAATGTCGCAAAACATGGCGCCAAATGGGGAAAAAATGACCTGTCAACAGAGGGTGACAAAATCTCAAGTAGGCTGGCAATTAAAAGAGTTAATAGTACCTATGCATGTTGGGTATTGTTTTGTTCGGGGGACCTTGCGCTTTCAGATTTAGCTTGTTTTTTCTGGTTTGCATATCTATATTTTAGGAAAAGGTGTTTTTTATTCAGCTTTTTTATACATTTTTTAGGGAAACCCTGCGCAACCAAAGAATTCTTTGAGGGATTAATTCCAGAAAGATGAGCCCACTACAACAAGTTGGGTACGCTTAGAAAGCTTAACATGTGTACTTTCAGGGAATGTATGGTTTATGGGGGATATTCCAAATGTAAAGGGTTGTTTTGGTTGAAAAATCGCAAGGTGCGCACTTTGTCTGCAGAGCTGAAATTTTCAAGTAAAATTACCGTTACGCACATGCTTTACTTTGGGGTGTTTGGCAACTCTTCCCTTGACAGAACCTATGCATGTTGGGTGTTGTTCTGTTCGGGGAATGTTGCTTTTTCAGATTAAACTTGTTTTTTCTTGTTTGTGTATAGTTTTTTTTAGGAAAATGTGGCTTTGATTCTGCTTTTTTATCCATTTTTTAGGGAAACTCTTTGCAACCAAAGAATACATTGAGGAATTACTTCCAGAAAACTATGGGCACATCAACATGCCTGGTACGCCTAGAAAGCTTGAGGTGTGTACTTCCAGAGAATATATAGTTTGTTGGGGGTATTTCAAATGTAAAGGTTTGTTTTTCTGGTAAAACTGCAAGGTGCGCATATTGCATAGCATAGTTGTATTTTATCTGAAAATCCCCTAAAGCGCTGTTTCAGTTTGGGGGAGTCTCCTGGGCAGGAAAGGGTGTCTACCAATACATATGTGGTACCGCTGTAACCGGGAGAAATTGGGATTTCACACGCAATAAGATTTTATTGACAAACTTACATTTTTTATTACAAAAAAACCCTACAAATTGTAAAAAAAAATTTTTTACAATTTCTTTTCACATATTTCACCCAAAAATATTGAGAATACACCTAAAAATTACAAACAAGACATTTCATGTTAAAGCCCAGACTCTGCTGAAAAAAACAATATATAATTTCCCCAAAAATCACAGTTGAACATGGGGAGTGCAAAATAGTGAAACGTGGTCTGGCAACAGAGAGTGGCAAAAGCTGCAGGTAGGCTGGCACTTAAAGGGTTAAGGGGCCTGAAAAATGGACAGTCTGGCTGGAACAGCCCTTTGAGAGCCCTCTCTATTCACTGCAATGTGTGGGCATGCCAGGCATCAGGGTTGCAGAGACATAGAAACCTTGCAATCATATGAACAGGTAGGCTGGATGAACGAATGTGACTCGATGCAGTGCCAATACAGCCATGCTAACACTGCGGCAAGGGAGGTCAATATGTCTATGTTGCCGTTGTTGCAGTGCAATAAGGCAGTTCTTATCATAGTAATATAAGAAATAATGATGCCCCACCTTTCTCAACCCCAATAAAGCTGAAATAATACGGTTGTTGTATGTTTTACTGAATGCCACAAAAATAATCACATAAGTAATCTATCATATAAGTAATAATTTCATTTATTTAGGCAAAAACACCTTTTTTCTTCCAATCCATTCCAAGCACTCCTTACGCTTGGGATTACCTCCTTGCTGATCACGTGACTGCAAGAAAGAAAACAGGTGCGGCCCCTCCCGCACCATAAGTAGCAGCTGCCTCCTCACCAGTTTTTCTTTCTTGCAGTGGCAAGTGACTGTGAAGGTTGTTCAAGAAATTAGGATTGGCAGCAAGCGGGGGACTGAACCCTGTCGGTTCTCTGCATAGCCTTATTCCCACGGATCCCTCAAGACCCAAGTTTATGCCTCCACAGCGTTGGCTGTTTTGGGGTCCGTGAAGGTAAGGTGGAAGCGCCGGGGTCTTGGGGCGCTTACAGAGTGTATATGCTCTGGGCTGCAGGCTTTTTTGAAAAGCAAGTCAGCCACAGGTTTTTCTCTGGTGTACCGGCTGAGGAATGTTTTATTTTTTACCCAACCCTTCCTTCTTCCAGTTAGGTAGGTTTTTTATCTTAAAAAAAAAATGTATGCCTTTAAGGGACGTGGCTGATGTCACGCAAGGGGCAGAGTTTAACCCGGAACCACAAGGCCGTGTATTCTGTTGTCTCTCTCCCTGGGCGAGGAAATCGCATATTGCTAGGTGTGTGTGTGTGTATATATACATATTGCGGCCAGATAGCAGTGCGATTGCGGCGGCGTCCGGTTGGGCCAAGGTGCTGGCCTAGAAATGGCTTGTGATTAGGATGGCTTTCAGGGGGTTCCGCTGGTTTATTCATATTGCTGCCTCAGGGCAAGCTGATTTTGCCGTTGTTTGCACTCAGCTATGATATATATATATATATATATATATATATATATATAATGTGTTTGATCATTTCTTTTGTATAGCCGTAAAGAGAAGAGCGGTGGTGGTGAGTGGACATCGCAATTATCAATTTTTATATCTATTTTTTTGATTAATTGCATTATCAATTTCATATTTTATATTATTAATATTGTTGTTATATATTTTTATATGTTTATAATATATCATTATATATTTTGATATTTTACTATCTGTATGAATATATTTTAGTATTATAATGATTGTCAGTTTTATCTTTTTATCAGTTAAAAAAAGAAAAAAAAAGGGAGATTACTAATGCTCTTTTTTTCTCCTGTTTTATTTTTTAGAATTTGGAAGAAGGATAGAAAAGGGTTGTGGTTCCTCCCAGTCCCTTTTGGGATTGGTTTTAGGCTTAGGGCCTTTTAGGTCTGATTGCCAAATGAAAAAAAAAAAAAAACACCATGAGGGAGGAATCGGGGGATAGTGATTCGGGCATCCCATTTGAGCGGGGTGGGCTCTGCCCCTTATGTAAGTGGGATACCCTGGGTAGTTTCAGCACAGTTTGTTCCGCTTGCGCCATGAGAATTGGTTAGACCATAAGAGATCAGCGGCTCAGGTCTTTAGTCCAGTTATTACTGGTGTGAGTGCAACGGCTCACCCATCCCTTCCTTCCCCTGGAGGGGGAAGGCAGCGAGGCGCAGTCAGATGTGGTGCACAGGTTGGATAACCTGGAGAGACAGTTATCCTTGGTTATTCCAAAGAAGGCCACCTATAAGAGGAGGCATTGGAACCTGTTGCGGAGGAAAGAGATTTATTTGCCTCTTTTGGAGAGTGGGAGGAAGAAGAGTATATAGATGAGCAGCTCTCAGAAGGCGAGTTACGCTCTGGTGAAGAAGATAGTAACTCTATTTTTTCTCTTCTGATGAGGATCCCCGCCTTGCAGGCGAAACACAGTGTCTGCTCTCTTCGGTCTTTGAAACTTTGAATATCACTCTCTCCCCTATTGTATCTTGTACTCAGAATATCCACTGTGAAATCTGTAAAACTGCATTTGAAATAGTGTATGTACTGTATGTTCTACCCTGTCTGTAATTACTACTTTGTAAAGCGCTACGGAAGATGATGGCGCTATATAAATGAACAATAATAATAATATCACCCCTCCTGAGGTGGCAAAAAGAGGGAAGGATGATCTGTTTAAGCCAGTAAGGCAAAGGCAGGTGTTCCCGGAGCAGCCACACTTTTATAAAATGGTGTTAAAGGAATGGGAAAATCCTAACAAACTACCGGCTGTTCCTAGGATACTAGACTCTAGGTATCCCTTTCCGGCGGACATGATTAACCCTTTAAATGCCAAGCACGTAGTTTCTACGTGGTTGCTTCTCCTACCCTTAAGTGCCAAGCACGTAGAAACTACGTGCCTGGCATTTCCCCCAAACAGTTAAAAAATAGAAAAAAAAAAAACACTTATCTCCGGTATCCCCGTGAAGCTTGGGGTCCCCTCTTCCTGCGGGGGGCATCCGATCGCCCCCCGTCGTCCTCCGTCTTCAGGAGGGGGCCCGAAACCAGCAGCCCCCCCCCCCCCCGTTTCCAGCGCTGACATTGGCGCTGTAAAAAAAAAACAAAAAACAAACTGTCATTTACTCACCTCCACGCCCGAGCCTTCTGTCGGGTCTCCTCTTCACCGGGGGGGGTCCGATCCTCCCCCTGGACTGCGCAGTCTTCAGGTGAGGACCCTCTTCCGGGTCCTCACCTCTAGTAATGGCGGCGATGGCCGCCGCCTCCTAGCCCCGCCCATTGTGGGAGGATGACGTCATCCCGCTCCTCCTATACCCCCTCCGAGCTCCGGCATCTGTCAGATGCCGGTGGTGATCGGAGCAGGGCAGGTGTCAGGTGCCCCCTCACCTGTCACCCGCCCTGCGCTGATCACCACCGGCATCTGTCAGTGAGATGATCAGCGCGGGACAGCGGCGAGGGACGTCGGATCGGAGGTGAGTACAGTGTAAAAAAAAATAATAAAGATTTTTTTTTCTTATGTGTGTGTGTCATTTTTTACTTTTAACCCCTTGTGAACTGGTAAGGGGTCCATGACCCCTATACCAGTTCACAAGGCTGGGGGGATGGCAAGCCACCTGCGCTAGCGGGTGGCTTGCCATTAATCCCTGGCACCCCCATTACCTGCCTCCCCAAAGGCCAGGGGGGGGCAGAAGAGCCCGGGCCCACATAGGCTATGTGGGCTCGTAGGCTGCAGGGTGGGGGGGCCACAAAAGCTGGCCCCCCCACTCTGTGCCTACAAGCCCCCATAGCTGGTCCCGGGCTGGTTACTTTGGGTAAGGGGGACCCCACGTCAATTTTTTTTTTGATTTTTAAGGGTTTCTGTCCCTCGGCAGAAGCCAGTGATCGCCGAGGGACAGAGTGCTCCAGGATGGATGGGAGGTGAGTACAGTGTAAAAAAAAAAAAAAAATTAAAATATTTTTTTCTCTGCTTGTGTCTGTGTGATTATTTACTTTTAACCCCTTGTGAACTGGTAAGGGGTGCATGACCCCTATACCAGTTCACAAGGCTGGGGGGATGGCAAGCCACCTGCGCTAGCGGGTGGCTTGCCATTAACCCCCAGCACCCCCATTACCTGCCTCCCCAAAGGCCAGGGGGGGGGGGCAGAAGAGCCCGGGCCCACATAGGTTATGTGGGCTCGTAGGCTGCAGGGTGGGGGGGCCACAAAAGCTGGCTCCCCCACTCTGTGCCTACAAGCCCCCATAGCTGGTCCCGGGCTGGTTACTTTGGGTAAGGGGGACCCCACGTCAATTTTTTTTTTTTTTTTTTTTAAGGGTTTTTAACCCTTAAAAATAAAAAAAAATGGGGTCTCCCTCCCCTGGGAGGGGGGACCCTATGTCATTTTTTTTCTCGATTTAACCCTTTGTAGTGTGGATGGTATTTGTATTTTTTTTGTGAATGTTATAAAATACTTGTTTCAGTTAGAGGGGGTCTCCTGGGCAGGAACAGGGGGCTACCGATAAATATGTGGTACCGTTCTAATCGGTAGAAATGGGGCTTTCACGTGCAATATGATTTTCCTTAATAAAATACATTTTTTATTTAAAATAAAGGAGTCAATTTTCTAAAAAAATTCTTTATTTATTTATTTTTTTTACTTAATAATATTGTAAAAAAAAAAAAAATTTACAAACAAGACATTTCATGTTAAAGCCTAAACTCTGCTGCAAAAAAATATATATATAATTTTCCTGAAAGTTCCAGCAAAAATGGCGCAAAACATGGCGCAAAACATGACGTAAAATGGGGAAAAATGGCCTGTCAACAGAGGGTGACAAAATCTCAAGTAGGCTGGCAATTAAAAGGGTTAATAGTACCTATGCATGTTGGGTATTGTTCTGTTCGGGGGACCTTGCGCTTTCAGACTTAGCTTGCTTTTTCTGGTTTGCATATTTATATTTTAGGAAAAGGTGTTTTTTATTCAGCTTTTTTATAAATTTTTTAGGGAAACCCTGCGCAACCAAAGAATTCTTTGAGGTAATAATTCCAGAAAGATGAGCCCACTAGAACAAGCTGGGTACCCTTAGAAAGCTTAACGTGTGTACTTTCAGGGAATATATGGTTTATGGGGGATATTCCAAATGTAAAGGGTTGTTTTGGTTGAAAAATCGCAAGGTGCGCACTTTGTCTGCAGAACTGAAATTTTCAAGTAAAATTACCATTACGCACATGCTTTACTTTGGGGTGTTTTGCAACTCTTCCCTTGACAGTAGCTATGCATGTTGGGTGTTGTTCTGTTCGGGGGATGTTGCGTTTTCAGATTAAACTTGTTTTTTCTTGTTTGTATATAGTTTTTTTAGGAAAATGTGGCTTTGATTCTGCTTTTTTATCCTTTTTTTAGGGAAACTCTTTGCAACCAAAGAATCCATTAAGGGATTACTTTCAGAAAACTATGGGCACATCAACAAGCCTGGTACGCCTAGAAAGCCTGAGGTGTGTACTTCCAGAGAATATATAGTTTGTTGGGGGTATTTCAAATGTAAAGGGTTGTTTTTCTGGAAAAACTGCAAGGTGCGCATATTGCGTAGCACAGTTGTATTTTATCTGAAAATCCCCTAAAGCGCTGTTTCAGTTTGGGGGAGTCTCCAGGGCAGGAAAGGGTGTCTACCTATACATATGTGGTACCGCTGTAACCGGGAGAAACTGGGATTTCACACGCAATAAGATTTCATTGACAAACTTACATTTTTTACAAAAAAATTTTTTTTTTTTTTTGCACATATTTCACCCAAAAATATTGAGAATACAGCTAAAAAATGACAAACAAGACATTTCATGTTAAAGCCCAGACTCTGCTGAAAAAAACAATATATCATTTTCCTGGGAAATCCCTGGAAATCCCTTCAAAATCACATTTGAACATGGGGAGCGCAAAATAGTGCAAAATGGTCTGGCAACAGAGTGTGACAAAAACTCCAGGTAGGCTGGCACTTAAAGGGTTAAGCTTTGGTCTTACCCACCTGAGGTGGATTCTCCAGTAGCAGGCTTGTCTAATACTTCCATCATGCCGTCTGCTACTATGGGATCTTTAAGAGATCCCACGGAGAGATGAATGGATCAATTGGCCCGCCATGCTTTTGCTATGAAAGGATCCTTTCTACGTCCTGTTTGTGCCATGGCCATTGTGTCCCTGGCTTCAAGGAAGAAGATGAAGAAAAAGTTTAGCCAGGGCTAAGTCTCGCAGGCTTATTCAAGAGTCCAAAGATTTTAAGGATTGTTTGGACTTTAACTTGTTCGCTATCACTGCGATGGATGATGCTGTCAGGCTAGCTGCTAGAACTTCTGCTCTGCTTGTGGCCTTGCGCCGTTTCTTATGGCTAAGACAATGGTTGGCGGTTGCCGCCGCTAAGAAAGCTCTTATAGATCTACCTTTTTTAGGGAGCACATTTTTTGGAGAAAAACTGGACAGTATGGTGAAGGATGGCAAACTGCCTCAGAGGAAGAGGACGACTCGGCCTTTTCAGAGGACTTCATCATATCAACTTTTTTGGACTGGCAGAGGGGCCTTTCGTCCTTGCTCCCGTAGAGATTTTTGAGGTAGAGGCAGAGCGCGTAATAGGGCAGGAGGGGCCTGGAGAAGTGGGCCTAATCCTCCAGCCAAGCCCACTCCAGCATGAGGGGGCGCCCTGGGAGTGGGTGGGGGGACGCCTCTTGCATTTTGCTCATATCTGGAGGCGCCACGTGGCGGATCTTTGGATCCTAGAGGTGGTGTCATCAGGTACAAGATCGAGTTTGCAGCCAGACAACCCGCAAGATTCCTTCGGTCAGGGGCATCCCGGAACCAGTCAAAGATAGATGCCCTGAGACCCGCAGTTCAGCATCTCCTTCAAAAAGGGGTAATTTGTCGGGTACCCTTTCAGGAGGAAGGTCAGGGGTTTTACTCCAACCTGTTCACAATCCCCAAAAAGGACGGGTCGATGCATCCCATTTTAGACTTAAAGGGTCTCAACAGGATATCCGCATGAAACCTTTCCGCATGGAGATGCTAAGGTCAGCGGTAAGAGTAGTTCGGCCCCGGGGATCTTATGACTACTATAGACTTAAGGGACGCATATCTGCATGTTCCAATTTTTCCAGGGCATCAGAAGTTCCTGAGGTTTGCCCTGGAAGACCAGCACTTCCAGTTTGTGGCACTCCCATTCGGGATATCCTCGGCTCCAAGAGCGTTCACCAAAGTTTTGGCGGGTCTCATGGCCATTTTCAGGAGCCAGGGGATATGCATCATTCCATATTTGGACGATCTTTTAATTTCAGCGGATCATGAAAGATATGCAGATGATCCTATGAACTCTGGAAGAGTTCGGCTGGGTGATCAATTACCCGAAGTCCCGTATCACTCCGACTTACTTACTGGCTTGCCGGCAGCTGACCATTCGGCTAGGGATGAAGCTAGTAGGCCTTATGGTGGCCTGCTTCAAGGCCGTACCTTTTGCCCAGTTTCACATGAGGCTTCTTCAGTGGAATCTGTTGGCAAACTGGGATCGAGCCCCACAGTCGCTGGATCAAGTTTTTTGTTCTGATGCCCTCGGCCAGGCAATCTCTTCTGTGGTGGATGGACCCTCTTCATCTGTCTGTAGGCAGGTCCTTTCTGACACCACAGTGGCAGATCGTTGCCCCGGATGCCAGTCTCACAGGTTGGGGGGGGGCATCTGGCAGACACAGAAGATCCAGGGACAATGGGGGCCGAAGGAGTATCAGCTTCTCATAAATATATTGGAATTAAGAGCCATCCGACTAGTGCTTCATTATCTGACCCCCAGCTTAAAGGGGCAGGCAGTCCAGATCCAATCGGACGGCAGTAGCCTATATCAATCATCAGGGGGGTACCTGGAGCAAGAGTGCTCTAGAGGAAGTAAGCCGGATTCTGACTTGGGCGGAGGAGAATGTTCCCTGCATCTCGGCAGTTTACATCCCGGGGGTAGAAAACCAGGAGGCCGATGCTCTGAGCAGGAAGGTTCTGCATTGGGGACAATGGTCCCTCAGTCGGAAGGTCTTTCAAGCCCTTTGTCTTCGCTGGGGGTGTCTGGAAGTGGATCTTTTGCATCCAGACACAATCACAAACGGACAAATTTCATGTCCCTATCAAGGGACCCTCTGGTCATAGCAACGGATGCCCTGTCAGTCTCTTGGGCAAGGTTCAAGCTTCTGTACATTTTTCCCCCGCTTCCACTCCTGAGCCGTGTATTAGGAAAGATAGCTCAGGAGGGGGTACCTACCATTCTAGTAGCTCCTCATTGGCCAAGAAGAAGTTGGTTTTCAGACATAACAAGGTTGGTAGACCATCGGCGCCTACCGGTCGAGCCAGATCTTCTCACTCAGGAGGCGCTTCGGCGCCCGAATTTACAGATACTGGCTTTAACGGCTTGGCTATTGAAACCTCAAGCTTAGCAGAGAAGGGTTTATCGGCCAAGGTTATTCATACCATGATTCAGGCCCGGAAGAAGTCTTCTTCCATGATTTACTACAGGGTCTGGCGGTCGTTCATATCCTGGTGCTAGGAAATTTTCGTGCAGAAAGTAACAAGATGGCTTAGAAATGGGCCTACAGTTAAGCACCCTAAAAGGGCATGTATCGGCCTTGTCTATTATTCCTAGTATGTCACACACCCCGCTTCCAACATTCATGACACTTGGGAAACCGGCCTGTAGAGGGCGATCTTGCAGAGATGACATGGAAAAAAGGACCCCCTCCTGGTCCATAAGTACCCTGGACCTCCCACTATTCCCCAGTCTTTTAATCTCTGCAGTCGGCGAAGCATTCAGAAGATGACTCTCCTTCTTGCAGGTAGCCGGGGTTACTCCCGGTCTTTTTCTATTTCTGCCTGAACCTCATTTTTTATTGTGATGTTTGTTATGCCTCCCAGCCTTGGCTGATGGGCTCGGGCAAAGGAAGGGTTGGTGTCCCCCGGCATGGGATGCCCCGTCCCTTGAAATCTTCCTGTGCTTGTTGGTGCTCTTGTTCCTCCCCTTTTTGGCTCTCCTGGACCCTGCTGGGGTAATGAAGGGGGGGCGATCTTATTGGGGAGTGTCTGTGGCCTATGCATTTATTTTTAAAGAGTAGGGTAAGTAAGTTTCTTACCTGTGTTTCTTCTTGTTGGGATTTTTTAAATTTCCCTCTCTTTCTGTCAGCGCGTGCTTCCAGATGTGGGCAGGGCTTGATGGGCGGCATCCGGCCCCGTTCTTTAACGTCATTCGGCTGTCCTTGGCTGGCCCGCCCTCCGCTCTCTGAGCATTTCTTGTGAGGGAGGGGCTTCCCGGTGGCGCCGGATTTCAAGCTCTCTCTTCCTGTTTCACATGCGGTTTGTTACTGGCATGTTGGTTCCGGTTCTGGCGCTGGCCTCTCCGCTGGTTCTGGCGGCTGCGCTGGTGCTTCTGCTGGGCTTTCGCAGGTCGCTGGTCGCAGGGCTGTCGTGGTCATTGTGAGTACCCTTTAGCTGTGCTAAAGGGAAGTCTTTTATATGTATAAGGCTTATTGTATATTTTTGTGTCTTTAATAGGGGTTTCTCCTGGTCCTTGTTAAATCCTCCCATTTAGGGACTATTAAGGGGCATCCCGGGTAGCTTCGGCTTAAATCCCATATACTTGGCGACTATAAAAAAATTAAGTATTTTAAGAAACACCATATGGAGGCATCTCAGGATACTGGGCTCTCAGTTCCTTTGGGACAGACTCGGCAGTGTTTGCGATGTGGGGCATCCCTTGTTGGGGATAACGCATTTCTTTGTGTAGCTTGTGCTCAATTGATTATAATACAGCATTCAGAGGCCCAAGCCTCGGGGTCTGGTGTTCCGGCCTCTTCTCCCACACCACCTTGTCTTGTCCATACCCCCAGTGATATTGTCATGGGTGGAGAGTCGCTTTCTGATGTATGTGCCAGATTGGCTCACATTGAAAAATTAATGTCTAGCTCTGTGGCCAAGAAGGCCTCAGCTAAAATAAAACATTTAGCTCCTGCTGTTGAGGCAAATGAGCTTGATTGTAGCGAGCATCTTGATTGGTCAGATTGTTTTCCGTTGGGAGGAGAATTCTTTGAGGAGTCTGATGTTTCTGATGTTCAGCAATTTGTGGGTATTGACGCTGAACAAGGTGAAGGGGAGATTTTTGACACCCCTAAAGCTCTTGCTCAATTGTATGAGGTTTTGGCAATCGATCTTCCAGAAACAGTCCCTCCTCAGAAGAGGGAGTTCTTTGGAGCCTCCAAGCCTCGTTTAGAATTTCCAGATCAAAAACATTTTGAAGAGATAATTTTTAAGGAATGGGAGAAGCCTGCACGGCTTCCTGGCATTCCTTTAGGCTGGGATAAGAAATATCCCTTTCCTTCAGACACTGTTAAGCGTTGGTCATCCCCCCCTGTGGTGGATGCACCTGTGCTCAGTTTGTCCAATTCCTCTGTTTTGCATTCTCCGGAATCTAATACCCTTAAGGATGGGGAGGACAAACGTATTGATCAAATGGCTTGCCATGCGTTTGCTATCGTTGGCTCGGCCTTACGACCTGTGGGTGCCTCGGCACTTATGGCAGTCGCTATTAGGTCTGTTATTAGAGACCTATTAAATACCTCAGGGCTTGATCCAGCCTCTGATGAGTATGCCGCTCTTAAGCAATGTGATTTATTTGTGTCTTTTGTACTTTCTGCTTTGGATGATACCATGGCCGTGTGTAGCAGAACTTCCGCTTTGCTAGTTGCCATTCGGCGGTCTATATGGCTACGCCAGTGGGCAGCTGACACGGTGGCTAAGAAGTCACTTACAGCACTCCCCTTTGGGGGATTGCGCCTCTTTGGTGAGAAATTGGATTCTGTCATTAAAGGAGGCAAATTGCCCCAGCGTAAGAAGCAACGTTGTTCCTTTCAGGGATCGGCCTCTTTTAACCCTTCTTTTCGTGGTTCCAGAGCAGGCAGAGGTTCGGCCTTTTCAGCCCCAAGGGGGGCTGCATGGAACAGAGGAAGAGGACGTGGCCGTTCAAGTCAGAATTGGGGATCCAAGCTTAAGGCATCTTCCAAGCCTGCCCAGCAATGAGGAGGCGCCCTCACCCGTACGGGTGGGGGGGCGGCTGCGGTTCTTTTTCCAAGCTTGGGTCAAAGAGGTATCAGACAGATGGATTCTGGAGGTTGTGTCCTCCGGGTACAAGCTGTTGCAAATCTCTTAAACATGGATGTTCTTCACCTGGTTCCTCTTGCGGAAAGGGGTCTGGGGTTTTACTCCAACCTATTTGCGGTTCCCAAAAAAGACGGCTCTGTTCGGCCTATTTATGACTTCCATCTACATCAAGAATGCTTATCTGCACATCCCTATTTGTTCAGCTCACCAGAGATTCCTCAGATTCACAGTGGAAGACCAGCACTTTCAGTTTGCGGCCCTTCCATTCGGTCTCACCTCATCCCCAAGAGTATTTACCAAGGTTTTGGCAGGAGTAATGGCTATTCTCAGGCTCCAGGGCATTCGCATTGTGCCATTCTTGGACGACCTTCTCATCACAGCCTCGTCCTTCAATCAGGCGGAATTGGACACCAGGACCGTGGTGGCTACACTAGAGAGGTTCGGTTGGGTTATAAACCATGCCAAATCCTCTCTTTATCCTGTAAGGGAGATTCCCTTTCTGGGCTTATTTCTGAATACCCTTCAGGCCAGGGTATTTCTTCCTCAGTCCAAAATTGTTCTGATTCAAGATTTAATTAGTCTGTTCTTGTCCAATCCTCGTCAGCCTATCCGCTTGGGGATGAGGCTAGTGGGGCTGATGGTGGCCACATTCGAAGCGGTCCCGTTTGCTCAGTTTCATATCAGGACGCTTCAGCTCTTTCTCTTGGCGAAGTGGGACAAGTGTCCTCTGTCATTGAATCGGGTTTGTTTGTTGTCTCCCCGCGTTCTGCGGTCCCTTCAGTGGTGGCTGACTTCGAGCAATCTCAGAAATGGCAAGTCATTTCTGACCCCCTGTTGGGAGTTGGTCACTACGGATGCCAGCCTTATGGGTTGGGGGGGCATCTGGAGGAAGCACCGGTTCCAGGGGTTGTGGGGGCCTCAGGAGGCTCACTCCCCAATCAGTTTATTGGAGCTTCGGGCCATTCGGCTTGTTCTGCTCCGACTGACTCATCTTTTGCGGGGGCTACCGGTTCAGATTCGGTCAGACAACTGAACAGCAGTTGCATACATCAATCACCAAGGAGGGACTCGCAGTTGGGGTGCCCTCCGGGAAGTGTTTCTGATCCTCCACTGGGCAGAGATCAATGTTCCCTGCATATCGGCAGTTTACATTCCGGGGATAGAGAATGTGGAGACAGACTCCCTGAGCAGAGCATGCGCTCGCCAGGGAGAGTGGTCTCTCAATCCCAGGTTTCAGTTTCTTTGTCACAAGTGGGAGACTCCACAGTTGGACCTGTTTGCTTCTCGTCACAACCACAAGCTTCCAGCGTTTGTGTCTCTATCCCAGGATCCTCTGGCAGTGGCAGCGGATGCCATGTCTCTGGCCTGGAAGGATCTGGGGTTTCTGTATCTGTTTCCCCCATTCTCCATGATAAGCAAGGTGGTGCGCAAGCTAGATCTGGAATGGGCGCCAGCAATTCTGGTGGCTCCAAGATGGCCAAGACGTCTGTGGTTCGCAGACATCACAAGGCTAGCAGAGGATCAGTTGCATCTGCCTCTTCTTCCAGATCTCATCACCCAAGGTCAACTCTGTTACCCCAATTTACCAACGCTTGCTTTGACGGCGTGGCTGCTGAAATTTCCATCTTAAAAGAGGAAGGTCTTTCTGACGCGGTCATCCATCTTAAAAGAGGAAGGTCTTTCTGACGCGGTCATTCAGACTCTTGTTAGAGCTAGGAAAAAGTCTTCCTCTGTAGTTTACTACAGGACTTGGAGGTCCTATATTGATTGGTGTGAGTCTAGGGTCTTGCCCTGTAGGGTATTTTCTATCCCTAGGATTTTGGAGTTTCTGCAACATGGTCTGGATTTGGGTTTCCAGATTAGTACTTTGAAGGGGCAGGTTTCTGCTTTGGCTATTTTCTTTCAAAGATCTTTTGCTCTTCATCCTTTGGTTAAGACTTTTTTCCAGGGGGTCACGCATATGCGGCCTCCTAGAAAGCTCCTATTTCCAGTTTGGGATCTTAACTTGGTGCTTTCTGCCATGCAGGCTGCTCCTTTTGAGCCATTGCAGGATGTTCCTCTTCATATTCTTACTCAGAAGGTTGCTTTCTTGGTTGCTATTATCTCTGTCCGTCGGGTTTCTGAATTGGCGGCCCTGTCTATCCAGGCCCCTTACTTCGAAAGGCATCAGGATAAGGTAGTTTTCTGTTTTAAACCAGATTTTCTTCCTAAGGTGGTGTCTGCCCTCCACCTAAATCAGGATATAGTTCTTCCTTCATTGTGCCCTAATCCTAGTAATAACAAGGAAAGGGTTTTACATTCTTTGGATGTTGTTCGTTGTGTTAAGTATTATTTGGTTACTACTTCTGCTTTCCGTAAGACAGATGCCTTTTTTGTTGTGCCCTCTGGGCCTAGGAAGGGTTTGGCACCCGCCAAATCTTCCATCAGTAAATGGTTACGTCAGGCCATTGTTGGGGGCCTATTCTGCTAAGGGGAAGGATCCCCCTTTTCGTGTTACTGCTCATTCTACTCGTGCTGTTGGGGGGCTTCTTGGGCTTTTCAGCACCAGGCGTCTGTTGAACAAGTTTGCAAGGCTGCTACTTGGTCTTCGGTGCATACTTTTTCTAAGTTTTACAAGGTTGCTGTGCGGGCCTCAGCGGATGCTGCTTTTGGCTTTTGGTCGCAAAGTTCTGCAAGCTGCAGTAATTTAAGTTATGCGTTTTTGCCTTGTTGGATCCCCGCCCATTATGGACACTGCTATTGGATATCCCAAGTGTCATGAATGTTGGAAGCGGGGTGTGTGACATACTAGGAATAATACCATTTTGTGAGTACTCACCTGTAAAATGGGTATTACGAGTATGTCACACACCCCGCTTCCCCCGCCCTTTTTTGTTCTGGGGTCCTTTTATATGGTGTTTTTTATTATTTTCAATTCACTATATAATTTGCTCTTCCTGGTTTTCTCACTGCTTTTTTAAAAGACTGGGGAATAGTGGGAGGTCCCGGGTACTTATGGACCAGGAGGGGCTCCTTTTTTCCATGTCATCTCTGCAAGATCGCCCTCTACAGGCCGGTTTCCCAAGTGTCATGAATGTTGGAAGCAGGGTGTGTTACATACTCGTAATACCCATTTTACAGGTGAGTACTCACAAAATGGTATTTTTCCAGAAGTCTATCGCTAGCAAGAGGCTCATTTAGCCTTTTCACTCATGTCTGACCACCGCGCAAGTCTATTTTACCAGTGTAGGACTTAATTTAAATTTTTCAATTTTTAATGCATAGATGGCCATTGTATGCTTGCACACACATAGGAATTCATCCTCCGCATTTGACCCATCCGTGCAGTGAGTGTGCACATGCTCGGAGCAGTGGGCTGCCCTAATTCTAGCAACCGGGGAGCAGTTGCAGGGTTGGGTGCCTAGCTCAAGAGCACTTCGGTCTTGTCCCAGGACCGGGATTCGAACCTGCAGCCCTCCGGTCGCAAGTGTGCTCCCCTTGCCTCTAGGCCACAACTGCCCCCTAATCTGGTGTTGGGTCTGGTGTTGACGGCTCTGCAGGGTGCTCCCCTTGATCCTATGATTGACGCTCCATTGGGCATTGAAACGCTTAAGGTGTTATTTTTGGTGACAATCACCTCTGTGCGGCATATTTCTGAGTTAGCCGCCTTATGTATGAAGTCTCCTTATTTTGAGTTACACAGAGACAAAAAGTAGTTTTTCGGTTTAAGCCTGATTTTTTTTACCTAAGGTCATCTCTCCCTTTCACCTTAATCAAGAGGTTACTTACCTTCTTTATGTCCAGTTCCGGCTAATGCTAAGGAAAGGGCGCTTCATTCTTTAGATGTAGTCAGAGCCGTAAGATATTACTTGGCAGCTACTGATTCCTTCCGCAAACTTTTTTGTTATATCGGAAGGGCCGAGAAAGGGGCTTCCGCCAGCTAAAGCCACTGTCAGTAAGTGGATTAGGCAGGCAGTAGGAAGAGCCTACTCAGCCAAGGGGAAGGAACCCCCTTTTCGGGTCACGACCCATTCCACTAGGGCCATTGGTGCTTCTTGGGCTTTTCAGCATCAGGCTTCGGTGGAACAGGTTGCAAAACTGCCACCTGGTCTTCGGTTCATACATTTACCAAATTTTACAAGGTGGATGTTAGAGCCTCAGCTGACGCTGTGGTTGGTCGAAAAATTCTTCAGGCAGTAGTGAAATGAACTACCTGCTGTTCTGCGTTAGGGGATCCCGCCCATAGATGGCACTGCTTTTGGATATCCCAAGCGTAAGAAGTGCCTGGAATGGATTGGAAGAAAAAACACAATTCTGTGAGGTACTCACCTGTAGAATTGTTTTTTCTGGGAATCCATTCCAGGCACTCCAGCCCACCCATTTTGTTCATGATCTATCTTTTGATGCTTTTTTGATGGTGTTTATTTCAAGAAACAAAACTTAATTTCTGAGAGTATTCTCGCGGAGTTCGGTGTAAAGTTACATGGGCTCCTATATAGGCCCTCCCGGCCTGCCTCTGTTTTTCTGTTTTTTACTGCTTTTTAAGTTGTTGGAATTTATTGCATATATCCTCTGCCATGGATGATGCCATTAGAATGTGTGGTAGGACTTCTGCCCTGTTGGTGGCTATACGCCGCTCTGTCTGGCTACGTCAGTGGGTAGCTGACAATGCTGCTAAGAAGGCTCTCACTGGTTTTCCCTTCAAGGGCCTGCGCCTCTTTGGAGAACACTTAGATTTGATTGCTAGGGGTGGTAGGTTACCTCAGCGCAGGAGGCCATCTCGGTCCTTCGGTGGACAGGTGCCTTTGTCCCATCCTTCCGTGGTTCCAGAATTAACCGTGGAGTCTCTTTTACTGGGGCCCACAGAGACTATTGGGGAAGGGGCAGAGGACGTGGCCATCCTGGCCTCTCCTGGGGTCCCAAGCCAAAATCCTCACCCAAGCCCCCTCAGGCATGATGGGGCGCCCTCACCCATCCGGGTAGGGGGGGGGCGGCTTTGGTTCTTTGCTCACGTCTGGAGACTTCACGTCTCAGACCGGTGGATTCAGGAGGTACTGTCCTCCGGTTACAAGATAGAGTTTGCAGCCTGGCCGCCCCCAAGATTCATCAAATCCCGTATGGCTCAAACCCCCCTTTTAGCCCAGGGTCTGCGCCTTACTGTCCAAAACCTTCTGGAGTTAGGGGTCATCTGCCAAGTGCCCTTAAAGAAAAGGGGCAGAGGCTACTATTCCAATCTTTTCACTGTTCCCAAAAAAGACGGGCCCATCAGATCCATCCTGGATTTAAAGCGTCTCAACAAATTTGTCAGATTCAAACTCTTTCGCATGGAGACTCGCTCAGCTGTAAATTCACTACGCCCGGGGGACTTCATGACCTCTGTAGACATCAAGGATGCTTACTTTCATATACCAATCTTTCCAGGTCTTCAGAGATTCCTCAGGTTCGCTCTGGAGGATCAGCACTACCAATTTGTGGTCTTGCCCTTCGGTCTCACCTCGGCTCCCAGGGTATTCACCAAGGTGCTGGCTCGGCTGAGATCTCAGGGCATTTGCATCCTTCCTTACTTGGACGACATTCTCATCACGTCTCGGTCCTTCCAGCAGGCCGAGCTGGATACCCAGATGGTGGTGTCCACACTGGAGTACTTCGGCTGGGTGATCAACCATCCCAAGTCTTCCCTGTCACCGTCAATGGTCAAGTCCTTTCTGGGCATGACTCTGGATACATATCAGGTCAAGATCCTTCTCCCTCAGCAGAAGGTGGACAGTCTGCAAGCTCAAGCCAAGCTTCTTCTGTCTTGCCCTCATCCTTCCATCCGGCAGGGGATGCAGCTGGCGGGCCTGATGGTGTCTTGCTTCGAGGCTGTTCCATACGCTCAGTTTCACATGAGACCTCTTCAACTTCACCTCTTGTCAGTTTGGGATAGGGACCCTGTGTCCCTGGATCAGGTGTTTGTTCTGCCCCCTCTGGTCAGGCGGTCTCTCTCGTGGTGGCTGGACTCAAGGAACCTGTTGGTGGGCAGATCCTTTCTGGCTCCGTGCTGGGAGACAGTCACCACAGATGCCAGTCTGACAGGTTGGGGGGGCTTCTGGAAATCCCTGAAATTCCAGGGTCAGTGGGGCTCTCAGGAGGCCCACACCCATATCAGCATTCTGGAACTGAGGGCGATACAGTTGGTTCTCGTCCAACTGACTCCACACCTTTGGGGTCGGGCTGTTCAGATGGCGGTTGCCTACATCAATCATCAGGGAGGGACCTGGAGCAAGAGGGCCCTCAGGGAAGTCTCCCTGATACTGTCCTGGGCGGAGGAGAATTTTCCCTGCAGCTTGGCAGTGTACATCCCGGGAGTGGAGAATCTGGAGGCAGACTCCCTCAGCAGGGGGACTTCTCGCCTAGGATAATGGTCCCTCAGCAGCAGGGTGTTTCGCTCCCTGTGCCACCGTTGGGGTCAGCCGGATGTGGATCTGTTTGCGTCCCGCCACAATCACAAGCTTCCAGTCTCTCTGTCCCAGGACCCTCTGTCCTTGGCCATGGATGCATTGGCAATGTCTTGGAAAAGCTTTCAGCTCCTCTATGTGTTCCCTCCTTTTCCTCTGCTGAGCAGGGTGCTGCGCAAGATAGCCCAGGAATGGGTGCTCACCATCCTGGTGGCCCCCTGTTGGCCAAGAAGAGTGTGGTTCGCATATATCGTGCAGTTGGCAGTAGATCAGTACGCCCTGCCCAATGATCCAGACCTGCTCACTCAGGGACAGCTACGCATCCCAATTTACAAATGCTGGTTTTAACAGCCAGGCTGCTAAACCTCCATCTTGATGGAAAAGGGGCTGCCTGCGAGGAAGAAGTCCTCGTCCTCCATCTACTATAGGGTTTGGCATGCTTATATTGACTGGTGTGAGTCTAAGTCGTTTCCCTGTCGGGGGTTTTTCTGTTCCTAGGATTCTGGAATTTCTGCAACATGGTTTGGACTTGGGTCTTCAACTTAAAGGTCGTGTTTCTGCCTTGGCCATTTTTCTTCCAAAGATCTATTGCTCACCATTGTCTGTTTAAGACCTTCTTCCAGGGGGTTACCCATGTGCGTCCCCCACGTAAGCCTATGTTACCAGTCTGGGATTTGAACTTGGTCTTATCTGCCTTGCAGGGGTCTCCCTTGAGCGCTTGCGTGAGGCCTCTTTGTCCATTTTGACGCTTAAAGTAGTCTTTAGGGTGGTCATCACTTCTGTTAGGCGTGTTGGTGGTGCTTTCAATCAAACCCCCTTACTTTGAGAGACATCAGGACAAGGTGGTGGTTCGTTTTAAGCCAGATTTTCTGCCTAAGATTGTGTCTGCTTTTCATCTCAATCAGGACATTGTTTTGCCTTCTCAGTGCCCTAATCCTAGTAACCCTAAGGAGCGGGTTTTACACTCTCTGGATGTGGTTAGGACCTTGAAGTTCTATTTGGTGGCTACTGAATCCTTCAGGAAGACTGATGCTCTTTTTGTGCTCCCGTCTGGACCTAAGAAGGGTCTGGCTCCAGCTACGTCCACTATCAGCAAGTGCATTCGTCAGGCTGTGATACAAGCCTATTCTGCTAAGGGAAAGGAACCTCCCTTCCTCCTTACTGCTCATTATTGGTGCCTCTTGGGCTTTTTAGCACTAGGCTTCTGTTGAACATGTTTACAAGGCCGCTACTTGGTCTCCTGTTTATACTTTTTCTAAGTTTTACAAGGAAGTTGTTAGGGCCTCAGCTGACGCTGCTTTTGGCCGCAAAGTTCTGCAGGCAGCAGTGGTTTAAACTGCCCGCTGTTACTTTTTGGGCGATCCCACCCTACCTTACAGACACTGCTATTGGATGTCCCAGGAGTAAGGAATATTCTGGAACAGGATGTGCTGTATACTTAGAATAATACAATTCTGTGATTACTCACCTGTAGAATTGGTATTATATGTATACAGCACGTCCTGTTCTAGCCCCCCCCCTCCCCCCTTGTTATCATTATTCTTAGTTACCGCTGTATGGTGATTGTTCATTTTGAGTTCTTGTTATTATTGTCCTCCCGGCTTCTTGTTAACTGCTTGTCAATACTGGGGATTTTGTGGGAGGTCCCTGACCTATATAGGGCCGGGAGGAGCCGCAAGCTGTTTTCTCCAGCGCCATCTTGTGGATGTATTACCCAGGAGTAAGGAATATTCTGGAACAGGACGTGCTGTATACATATAATACTAATTCTACAGGTGAGTAATCACAGAATTGTATTTTTTCCAGATCTGTGGGGGCCAATCCTCAAATTTTGGTACAGATCCTAATCCAGAATAAACTGCACCCAGAGAAATTGCAGATCACAATAAAAAAAAAATCAGAGAGATAGCAAATTAATCTTCCATACTGAGAGAAATTACAAAATAAACCATCCCCCAAAAAACTCACAGAATAAAGCATATTCAGAAGAGTCACATAATAAACTACCAAGAGAAATCACACAATAAGCCATATCCAAAATTCACAGAATAAACTATTCAGAGATAATGCAGGTGATAATTTGAAAAGTTCAAACGGTCAGCTGGTACACAGCGTTTTTTTTCTTTTACTTTTTGTTGGCCTGAGACTCTCCTAGTCTTTCACCATTTTACATGGCTCCCTTGAGCAGCTTTAAAGTAAAAACAAAGCAGACTTCCTCTGTGGTGCCTTTCATTGGCAGCGTAGGGCATCCCAAATTATGAAGACCCACTGTGCCCAATATGAAGCACAGCTATAATCACCACTCCCACGATTCAGCGATGGCATGCCAAACTGAATGGTCCAATCTTGCAAATCTTATTAGCAGCAATCACATGGACACTGAGACGCAGAAGATGTGAGTTTTCCTTATCTGGGAAAACATTTGCTCATAGTGTGGGGGGCATCCCAACTAATGCCCGCATTCCATTCTCTCTAGCCCAGTTTTATACGATGGTAGGCAGACAATTGTGTGCAGACAGATTTCGCAGAGGAAGCATGGGTCAAAAAAAACAATCTTGTGGTTGTGAAATATGTTCTGAAAGGCAATGCCAATGCCCCTCCACCTCGCAATCAACACCTATTATTTTTTTTTTTTTTTTAGAAAATAGGTGATTGTTTTAATGCCCCCCAACCACATCTGTTGACCTCCACACATACACATTAACCACCCCCACACAGCCCTTACCCTCCACACACAGCCATACATCCACACACCAGGTAACATAGGTAACATCATACACCATTTAACAAAATTGGTGGTGCAACCCCCCCCCCCCCCCCCCCCCGCGCTGTAATGTTTGGGAAAACACAAAAAGCCTGATTTACCAGGCAGGGCCCATTAAAGAGGAACAACAGAGGCCCTGAAGTCTCCAAGTCTACATGGCCCCCCATTTTACTTACTTGCTCCAGGATACCTCATGGCCACATCCCCGTTCTTGCTGTGCTTGTACCTGCGTCAGGCCTTTCGGTATGGGTGGCACGGGCACGCCCACAGCTAGAAACTGAAAGGGGAATGTGGCCTGTGGCCGGCTGTTCAGCCAATCAGAAAGCTCAATTTTGATCACAGCTGCCCCGTTTAGATTGGCACTGTAGGTCAAGATAGTAAGCAAAGTATACAATACCCGAGAATCACTGCTTACTCGAGTGCTGGTCCCATGACTATAATGCTTGAATATAAACACAGGACTTAAATGTTGCCAAATGTCATTTTATTTTATATGTTCGCCCTGATTCAGAGCCTGCCCGTAACATGCTCGTTTTTTTGGGGGGGGAACTGATCTGGTAACCGAAAAATTGAGAACACTCATATCATTCACAGCCGCGTTCTGAGAAAAGTTTGTTCATGCGTAAGTGGTAATACAGTTTAGCCGAGCATTTACGGTATTTGCAGCCGAAGTAAGTTTT
This sequence comes from Gastrophryne carolinensis, assembly GCA_027917425.1. Lineage (NCBI taxonomy): Eukaryota > Metazoa > Chordata > Amphibia > Anura > Microhylidae > Gastrophryne > Gastrophryne carolinensis. Next base: position 211,078,926 of record CM051236.1, read on the forward strand.
TAGGCGCAACTTTCAAGCCTATTGTTCTCGGTGTTGCTTTTTGGCACACACCTTTTTTTTGTTGTAACCAGCTATTTTAATGTTCTTCCTGCTGTCCCCTGCCACTGTACTCATGATATTCTGCATGTCATTTACCATACTTACCTTTCTTCCCCCCTGCTGCCATCTAGGGCACAGGCGAAGTGATGGAGGGCAGGGAGAGCAATTGGCTAACACAATAAACTTGGACCAATTACAAAAAGGGGGCACATAACAAAAGCAAAACACATTGCAAATGCAACATAAACAATATACAGACTTAGCCACAAGCCAAAACACTGGGACAAGTCAGGGAAGCTGGCCAAAACACTGAAAAAGAAGTCACAAATAAAGAAGGGTCTCTAGACTGGCAACAACAAACCGCACAAATGAAGGAAAATGATGGCCAAATGGGACACATGAAAGCTGTCTGGAGGAGAGGAAACTAGGCTAGCCTCTAGAGAGGAAAGTGGGCTACAAGGAGGAGCTATGTGGACCTAATCAGGCTGACACACAGGAAAGTTGTCTGGAGGAGAGGGAGCTAAACTAGCCTCAAGAGAGGAAAGTGGGCTACAAGGAGGAGCTATGTGGACCTAATTAGACTGAGACACAGGAAATCTGTCTGGAGGAGAGGAAGCTAAGCTAGCCTCAAGAGAGGAGAGTGGACTACAAGGAGGAGCTATGTGGACCTAATCAGACTGAGACACAGGGAAGCTGTCTGGAGGAGAGGAAGCTAAGCTAGCCTCAAGAGAGGAAAGTGGGCTACATGGAGGAGCTATGTGGACCTAATCAGATTTAGACACAGGGAAGCTATCTGGAGGAGAGGAAGCTAGGCTAGCCTCAAGAGACGAGAGTGGGCTACAAGGAGGAGCTATGTGGACCTAATCAGACTGAGACACAGGGATGCTGTCTGGAGGAGAGGAAGCTAGGCCAGCTTTAAGAGAGGAGAGTGGGCTACAAGGTGGAGCAATGTGGACCTAATCAGACCGAGACAGAGGAAAGCTGTATGGTGGTGGAGGAAGCTAGGTTAGCTTTAAGAGAGGAGAGGAAAAGAGATGTATTTCTCCTGTAGGACAGCCATGCCATCAAGAAATTTAGTCAGGGCGTGACTGATCAAAGGCTGGGACATGCCAAATGACAGTGCCCCTAGCCTAGCAATTTGGTCATACCTCCAATTGCCTGTCCCTTTCTTGAGTCGGGGGCCAACCAAGGCCGCAACAGTAAAACTTCTCAAGAGAAATGTGGTTTAGTCGGGTCAATTAGAACACCTGCTGATCGATCATCTGATCGATATCCAGGTGACTGCGGGTATGCCTAAGCACTGGAAGGTACAGTGCTGCAGATGCTCGTACTCTTCAGAGAACTCGTCAAGTGGCTCCATCGTACGAGCGGAGGATTTAGGCTGTATTTTCACTAGCAAAAAGAGGCTGTTCAAGTATTCAAGTAAGTTTGAACCGGAAGCCCACAGATTTTATAGATCCGAAAACACACAAATCAGGGCTCAGAACCACACGCAAGCGAAGGCTAAACCCGTAAAATTACAGAAGCATGGACGCCTTGAGTTGTATTTATAAGGCAAACACTCGGTTTGGCGTAAGAATGCCGCAATTTCTCGCAAAAAGTACAACTCGGCCAAAACCCGACACTGAAAATAGACCAAATATGGTCCTTTTGACGTAATACCTGCTGGCGCCAATGCACGAGAGAGACTCTGAATCAGGTCAATTTTCTCTGCTTTTTTGCCTTGCCAACAGCGCTAATGTTAAATGAATAAATCCGGTGTTATTATTATTGGGAGAATGGTCCAACAGGCACTGACACACTGCAAGCAATACCCAGTTGCCCCAATCCAAGCTTATTATTTAACATCGGGCAGTGTGACTTGCAGCGCCATTCTGTATAAATAGCAAAATGATGGTAACAGCGCACTTCTTAAAAAGTTTACCTTTCAAATCGCTCTCCTGGTGAAATTAAGCGCTGTAATTTACCGCGTCTGCCAATCACAGGGCTTTATTTCACCAGGGGAGTGTTTTGAAAGGTTAGATTTATTCATTTACTGGGCGTTACAGTGGGCAACACCTATTTTGTTAAAATTGTGTATTGTTTCACTTTAAAGCAGACCAACATCTGTTTTCCTGCTCGTGTTGGTACCCCTGCATTAGGATATCCAGAATGCTGGAACCTCTCTCTCACATCACCCCGCCATCTTGGTTCTGCCCGCCAGTAAGCCCCATCTATGTGAGCGCTAATGGCCAATCGCTGCAGCATTCTGGATGCCCCCGTCTTAATGCAGAGGTACCACCACTCACACCTGATAGCGGGAAAACGGGTGTTAGTCCGCTTTAAGTGACAGCTGGACTTGAGTGACGTAGCACATGAGTGGGGAGGGTGGGTGGGTGTGGTGTTACAAAATGCTTGGACTTCCTCTTTAATGTTTGGATCTAGGTAGAGTGGCATCCATTCTCCATGGGAGGGCTGCTGACTGGAGATCAGGTCTAGACAGCACAATCTGACGTTTCTGCGCAGTGGCGGGGAACTAAAGGTGAGTATGCACGTTGATTTTTCACAGTGGTATTTACCTTTTGTCCTGTGCCACCAGGTCCGGCACCCCAGAACTCAAAACACTGCTGCCGCCTCCTCCTGCACCGTCCGAGGCCTGAAACTGTATTCTCTGGCACTTCTGTGCCAGACCACGCTCCTGCAGTCAGTCACAGGGGGTGTGGCCACACCCCCTCCATTCACTACAATGGAGAGGGGCGTGTAAGGCCTCAACCACTACCTCCATTGCAATGAATAAAGAGGTGATTGATGGCGAGTCACGATTCTATCCCACCTCCCTGGGGTCTGGCTGCAGAAGGTGTGGGAGGCAGCGGTTCTGTAGCACTGGACCTGCAGTGACCAGCGGCGCAGGATAAAAGGTAAGACTTTTGTTTTTTTTTCTCACAGCTGAATCACTTTAAAGAGGGAGTCTAGTCATTTCTGATCAGAGTTCCATTTTAAAGCAGAATAAAACCTAGGATTTTCACTGTTCTGGGCTGGGCTTTTTTTCTTGCCCTGGAGGCATCCCAGATCACCCAGAAAAACATACCTTTCCCCGGTCCCACTGTGCATGCGTGGGCTCTCGTAGAGTCAGCACCGCTTTGTTTAGACGTGGAGCTCGGCAATAGTGAGCGGGAGTGGCCACAACCCTTCTGACACGGGAGCGCACCTCAGCTCATAGATGCTGGGATGTAGCTGCCGATGTTTACACCACTGTTGGATCCAGGGCAAAGGTGAGTTTTGTGGCAACCGGGGGGGGGGTTCACACAGAGGTGCAGCATGATTTGGGATGCCCCAGAGGAAGGCCTGTTGTTGTCTCTAGTCTTTAAGACTTCAGAGTCGTCTGCCAAAGGTTTTGTTTTGTTTTAACTGCAGGATGAGGAGGAAGCAGGGCTGTGCAGCAATTTCCTGGGTCCTCTGTTGGAATCTGTCCCACACAGGTCAGGAAGGGTTCTCTGTGGCCATATGACATGACACACCGCAAGGGGGCCCACTGGGACGCTGTTGTCCAAGAGCCCACCTAGACCTGGAACTGGCCCTGCAATTATCAGCTGTTCACCCCCCTCAAAAGGGACTGACTAGGACCAAAAATCAGCTTCACTGGCCACGGGCAAGCCCCTGAGCCCTGCCCCCAGGGTGTTTCCAAGCCGGTCACATGGGTGTGTTTGTCAGCTGTAGCACTACCGACCGATGGTAATGACCATTTAGTATTGTAGGGGTAGATACAGTGTTAGGGCTGAGCATGGCCCCCATAGCTATGATCATACCTCCCAAGTGTCCCTGATTTGGAGGGACTGTCCCTCTGAGTGCAGGTCCAGGGTCCCTCATTGTTCTTATTTATGCCTCATCAATAAATGATTCATTTGACTATTCAAAGTGTTTATATTATAACTGTTACAACCTATCTCCTTCCCCCAATGAGGGTGCGTGGCTTAATTTAACAACTGTCCCTCTTTCCCACCCTGAAAAGTTGGAAGGTATGGCCATGATGCTGGAGCTTTACAGTACATTTTTAGGCAAAAAATAAATAAAAACTATACTCACCTTTTTCCCATGCCCCCATCGCATGAAAGGCCTCATCCAGGTCCCTTGCTGCATCGGCACCTCGCACAGCTTCGATCTCTCGTCGGCCTTCTCTTTCTGTCCCATCCCGAAGTGGCAATGTCATTCACTGCAATGGAGGGGGCCTGGCGATGTCGGAGGGAAAACTGCAATGGAGGGGGCCTGGCGATGTCGGAGGGAAAACTGCAATGGAGGGGGCCTGGCGATGTCGGAGGGAAAACTGCAATGGAGGGGGCCTGGCGATGTCGGAGGGAAAACTGCAATGGAGGGGGCCTGGCGATGTCGGGGGGAAACAGCAAGAGAAGCCCGATTAGAGAGCAGTGTTGAGCATGGTGCCAGTGCAGCGAGGGACCTGGATGAAGCCTTTCAGTTAAACAATGCAGACCCGGAGTGGTCTGTGTGGGAGAAAGGCGAGTATAGCTTTATTTTTTACGTTTTGCCTAAAAATCTACTTTAAAGCGGACCTTCACTCTGAATAAGAGTCTATCTTATATGTTTCCCACACCCTGTACATACAGATTGGCCACATTAAAAATCATCCTACCTGCATCTACTGCATGTTATGAGCCTTTAAACATCCAAGATGGCGGCTTATGGAAGCCGCCATCTTATCAGGCAGCCTGCAAACAGGAAGTGCCTCCTGACTGTGCTGCTCTGCATTCTGGGACTGCTGACCTTTACCTGACCCCAGCTCTGCTCTGTCTGAGCAAAGCACAGCTATAACCCGCCCCCCTGTACTTTATCCCACTCTCCTCTCCTCAGTAAGTGTGATGCTTCTGAGTCAAGATGGTGGCGCCCGTATCCTAAATTCCTGAACAGAGTTGCAGCCCAGTGGGGGAAAGAATAATAAGTTAGTGACTAAAAACGTAAAATATATTAAATTTAGATGCTGGGGAACTGTTTTTTAAGAGTTTGGACTTTTCATTAAATCACGCTGAAGGTCCGGTTTAAGCATTGTGGGGACATGTGGTGATTAGGTTTGCCACCTATCCCTACAAAAAATATCAGTCTTGTGGAGTGTGGTCGCCAATCAATGCAGAAGTCTGATCACACAGATAAGGGAGAAGAGGGAGGGCATGGTAGGTTGAGGAGAATAAAGGGAGGAGTCGATGTAGCTTCATATCAGGACAGGATGCAAAAGGGGCCTCCACCAACATTTGGATTATGAGCCGGTCCAGGATGGGCCACGGGGCCAGCAACAAAGCTAGCAGCGGCAGTGAGGGGGCACCCTGGCGCCCAGTCAAGCCACCACAGGGAAGGATGGAGAGTCTAGAGCAGCAAAGCCGGCGTCAGTGATGGGTGGGTGCAGAGCTGTCAATCAGAGGCTGCTCACTGCACATACATCACCAAGCACAGCCACTGGCAACTCAATGCAGGGAACTGTTTTCTGCTGGAGCAGCTGGGTGATTACACAACCCCCCGCCCAGAATGGCAAAGCAGGAGTTCCCGAGCAGCACGCACCCGCACAAGGGATTCGATCTGGCGTTCTGACGTGCCAGACAACCACCAGTCAGTTATTTGGCTGGACTATTATTTTAAACCGGACCTTCACCATGATTTATTGAAAAGCCCAAACCCTTAAAGTGGACCAACACCCTGAGGTGATCGGCCCGGGAATCTATAAGATTCCCGGGCCGATCACCTCACACACCGCGGGACATCCGAGATCGGGATGTCCCGCGGGGTGAACCCCCCCTGAACACCCCAAATCCACCTACCTGGTCTTCGGCGGCGGCCGGCCGCCGCCTCCCTCGTGCCCCTCTAGGCGTGCACGTGCCCGCGCCGGCCGTCTCTGAATGGCCGGTGTGGGCGCGCACACGTCAAGAGTGACGCGCGGGAGGCGCCGACGGGCAAGCTGCTTGTACGTTGCTTGTCCGTCGGCGCCGATTGGACGGCGCGGCCACGTGGGAGCGGGGAGAGGTGAGTTTTGGGGGCTTTCTGGGGAGTTTCACACAGCGGGGCACCCCCGATCGGGGTGCCCCGGGGAAGTGGACCAATACCCAGGATAGTCAAAATCCTGGGTGTTGGTCCACTTTAAAAAACGATTCCCCAGCATATAAAATTTATATATCTGAAGTTTTTAGTCACTTATTATTCTTTCCCCCACTGGGCTACAACTCTGTTCAGGACTTTAGGATACGTGCGCCATCATCTTTTTAAGAAGAAGCTTAATGATAGAACAAGGGGACACAAGCTGAAGCTAGTCCGGGGGAAGATCAGGAGCAATGTTAGAAAATATTATTTTACAGAAAGAGTAGTAGAAGCTTGGAACAAACTTCCAGCAGAGGTAGTTGAAAAATCAACAGTCACTGAATTTAAACATGCCTGGGATAAGCACACATCTATCCTAAGATAAAGAGTACATACAGTATACACATAAGGGCAGACTAGATGGACCGTATGGTCTCCTTCTGCCGTCAACCTTCTATGTTTCTATGTCTATCTTGACTCAAAAAGCATCACACTTACTGAGAAGAGAAGAATGGGATAAAGTACAGGGGGGCGGGTTATAGCTGTGCTTTGCTCAGACAGAGCTGGGGTCAGGAAAAGGTCAGCAATCCCAGAATGCAGAGCAACACAGTCAGAAGGCACTTCCTGTTTGCAGGCTGCCTGATGTTCCATGAGCCGCCATCTTGGATGTTTAAAGGCTCATAACATGTAGTAGATGCAGGTAGGATGATTTTTAATGTGGGCAATCTGTATGTACAGGGTGTGGGAAACATATAAGACAGGCTCTTATTCAGAGTGAAGGTCCACTTTAATCCGGCCCTGCTTCACATACAGAATACTCCCCCAGTGCTCTACATAGGACAAGCCGGGGCTCCACCACTGGCCACGCCCCTCCCCATTCAAAATACCGACAACTAACATCGCCGGCACAAAAAGCGCTACCTGCCTGGGGCAAGAACCTAGTGGTGGCTTCCCTGGGGGATATAATGGGGCCAAAAGTAGTGCGGCCCGCCAGTAATTCTCCCTGTGCTTCCTATGGCCATTCTGCCACTGGCCACCCCACCGCTGCTGGCCGCCACGTTTGTTTGTTTTTCAGTCACTTCCTGGTGGCCCCGCCCCCTGACCCTCCCTCCTCGGTGCGTCGCCTTGTTGAGCGACCAATGTTTGTAAGTCACTTGACCCGGCAGCACCGTATGCGCACGCGCACTTCCATTTCTCCCGATACCGGAGGATATGACGTTTTGGTCGCCATATCCGTGGCGCTTAGAACTGCGTGAGCGCCTTCCGGAAAGTGTCTGCTGTGTGTGCGGTGCTTTCGGCGGGCAGTCACCATGAGGCGCAGCAAAGCGGAGCTGCAGAAGTACATCGATAATGTGCAGAACAGCGTCTCCTCACCGCGTGAGGTGAGCCCGGCCCCTGCCTGTCACTGTGTGCCCGGTGCGGCTCCCGGGGTTACACCCGTACACCCCCCCCCCCCCCACACACACACAGAGGGTTCATAATATATAAATATAATAAATTAGAAAGGAGGATTGTGGAGCGGTGATCGCAGCAGCCAATCGGATGGCAAGTTTCGCTTTCCTGGAAAAAGAAAGTGATTGCTGCTCCCTCCCTCAGTGTTTATACAATGATGACCCGGCTCTCCCTATAGTCCCCACACTGCCAAATGGCTGCTGATCCAGAGCTGAGCTCCCTGTTGGGTGCTGCTGAGGTTGTCATTTGCCTGCGTTATGTCCTCAAACACCACAGTACCATCTGCCCCCCCCCCAGCTTTTCTGTTTCAGCCTCTTGGGGCAACTGGACTTTGCTCTTTCCTTAAAGTGGAACAAAACCTGTGATGTTTCACTATATTATGTTTTGATCCTTGGCCCTGGGGAAATGCTGATTTGGGATGCCTTACCTTTTCCTGGTCTCAAGACATATGCTCTATTACCTGTCCAATCAGCACTGTTCATGTGAGGCATATGGTTGTTTAAATACAAAGCCCAACACTTGGGAGCGAGAGCAGTCACATACCCAGTTTCCCTTTAGATTTAGAAGTGCTCCTGCCCCCAGCCTATCAGAATGGCAGGATTGCGCCTCAGCCCAAAGACACTGGGGACGTGTCCAGCACTTTTTACCTCACAGTGGATGCCAGGGCAAAGGTAAGTTTAGTGGCCACTGGGGGGTCACACAGGCCATCACAATTTGGGATACCCCAATAGAAGTCCAACGGCTTTCCAGGGCTGGCCGCATGTTTTTTTCTGCTCTAAAGACCTTTTGCTAGGCGTGTGAATGGTACCTAATTGGGATGCCCTTGTAAAGCGAATTAAACCCAGGTAACTCTGTGCCTGGTTGCCTTGTTTTATTGCTATAGATATACAGTTATCTTTATAGATGAGGGCGGGCTAGATGCTACTGTTTTCTGCATCCAGTGAAATATAGCAAGTCCAGCTGCCTTGTTTTGTTGCTGTAGATATTCAGTAGCTTGTGAAACCCTTCAGCCATATATATACTGTTTCCGTCTGTTCTAGAGCAGGGAAGGCTGGCTGCCACAATTGCAGCATTTTGTTTTGGTGCTTATTGAGTGTCTGAACTGTGTGTATTATTTCTGAATAACCCTGTATGAATTTGGTCATTGAGTGTCCTTTATTGAACAGCCTTGTGACAACTACACGGGTATTGGAGTAGACCTCCAGTTCAGTGGCGCATTTCAAACTGGATTGCTCTAGAGGTGCAGCAGTGAGTGCCCGCCAGTCATTTCTAGAGCAGAAATCTCTTTGAATGGCCATCAGGTGTTAGGGGTTTTAACATGGTGGCTAATTATCTCTATGAAGATGGCACTTTTCCCATTTGGTTGGTGGATAAAATCAGCAGTCTGACAGTTTAAAGCGGAAGTCTAGCAGTTGGCCAATCAGTGTACAGCAGCCCCACTACTTCAATGCTAACTTAACATGACTACACCAGTAAATCTGTGTGGGAGATTGGCAAACAGTATTGCTAGTTTTGAAATGTCATTTTCTCAACATCACCACCAGAATACACAAAAGCTTTAGCTCCTCCTCCAGACACCAGTTCTTTGTGTTCCACTAGCTCCTGAACCACGGGTTTAGGTAAGTAGACTGGGTTGCTGTGGGTTTGATGGGGTTGACACATTCCTGCTTCCAGAGGTGGCAGGCCAGGTCCTCAGAGGACTCCCGGATTAACCTATCCCTGGCTCTGAGCCAGAGGGGGGTGGGGGGAGTTCAGAGCTAGCCTCAGAACAGGTATGCTACAATCTGAGGCATTGTGGAAATCGTTAGGGGGGATTTCCCGGTCCCCTTCCCTTGCTAGAGACCAGGCTGTAGTATGTGCGCCTCTTTCACTTTTTAATTCAGCCTGATGGAAGGGGGGGAGGGATCTGCTTCAGGGGAGATTCCACCCAGCGGCGCTAGACGCTGCTGGAGGACCCAGCTAAGGCCTGTACTCCCGCCTTAAAGGGGAAGCCTTCTCATTTTACCTTAGAGGGTTAAGACTCCATAATCAGGAACCTCCCTGCTTGCTTATTTGATCCTTGGGGAGGGGGGCCTCTACCCCACACCAGACTTCAGAATGACAGATCAGGCAGGAGAATCCTTGCAAAGTCCCTGTCCCTCTATCATCTACTACGGGAGACTTTGCAGCGGATCAACATCCTTCCAAACCGATTGATCCAGTTTCATCTGAGACTCTGTCAGCCTCTCAGTCTGGGAAGAAGGGGTCCAGCTCTGCTTCGGTAAGTCCCTTTTTTATTTATGGGCACGCTCTTGAAATTTAATTGTTCAGATTCTGATCCAGTTTCACCAGTGAAATGTATTTTCCCTCCAGAGGATTTACAATATCTCCTGCATATGGTTAATCTTTCTATGGGCATTGATGATAGGAGTTTCACCCCCAAGTCTAAACATGATGGGTTCTATCACAGTTTTATTCCCAATTCCCCTTTGACCGTCCCCATTCATATCTCGGTTAAGGAGGCTATCCTTAATGAGTGGAAGGATCCAGTTAAGAAGTTTTCTAGACCAGGGGCTCTTAAGAGGCGTTATCCGTTCATTGAGGAAGACTCGCATATTTGGGATAAATGCCCCAAACTGGATGCTACCTTTTTAAGGTCTCCAGGGAGGTGGATTTAGCCTTTGAGGACTTCAAAGACTACTACTGGATAACCCCTTTATTTCCAGGGGAATAAGGAAGGGTGTTTCAATAGAATTCATGCATCGCCCTCCCAGGAATTTATTTTATTACTCCTCTCCCAGGGGGTAGGGAGGAAAGACTGGCCATTCACAGCAGCCTAGATTCTATGTTGGATATAGGAGTGATTATCCCTGTTCCCCACCAACAATGGGGACAAAGGTTCTACTCGAGCATTTTTCTGGTAAAGACCACCTCTGGAGGATTCCGCTACATTCTCAATTTGAAGGCGCTGAATCTGACGGTCTGGTACAGATGCTTCCATATGGAGTCCATCTTCTCTGTGAGGAATCTGCTCGTGACCTGGCTCCTTCATGGTCTCAGTAGACCTGAAGGATGCCTATTGGCAGGTAATGATGATCTTGTTGGCTCAAGCCTTTGAGATTAGAAGTTAAGTTGAGGGGCCAAATACTCCACTTCCTATTTGTATGCCTGCCCTTCGGGCCGGCGTCGGCTCTGAGCTAAGACAGAAAGGAGTTGGGATCATAGCATATCTAGACAGTCTCATCTTTACAGTCAGCCTTTCCCACCCAGTAGAGGTAGTATCCCGCTTATCCTCAGTGGTATGTTCCCCTTATGATGTTTGGATGTTTAGAAAAGAAGTTACCAGATAGGTAACTTAAGTTTTCTCAAAACATCATTAGGGGAACATACCAAACATTCAAAGGGGCAGCATACAGGCTTCCCTCCCTCGGGCTTTATTTTGTTATTTTGCTGATTTACCAGTCAGTGCTTTGTCTTTATTTTTCAGATCTTTTAAACTACTGCTGTCTGGAGGAGGAGCTAAAGCTTTGGTGTATTCTGGTTTTTAGAAAAGAAGTTACCATGTAACTAAAAAAAATGTTTTATTTTTTTTCAGAAATCTATGAAAGGATTCCTTTTTGCGAAGTTGTATTATGAAGCTAAAGAATATGATCTCGCCAAGAGGTAATTTTACTAGGGTAACTTGTTTAATCTTTAAATAGAAAATGTCACTGCAACTTATTTGATTTGCCACATTATTGGGTACACCTTCACAGCTAGGTATCCCAAATCGTCTGCCCCTAAAGTTGGTTTTGGACCTCTTCAAAAGGGAAAAGTGATCTCCCAAGTTTGGGTGCACTTGTGTGAAACCCCGGGGTTCGCTGCTTATACTCGCCTAGCCAGCGATCCTTAAGCAAGTGTGCAGGCTGCAGATGCATACGCGCACCTGTGAATTGTCGCTGGTTATGTGGTGGGTGTGACCAGCTGAGCACACTCTATTCAGAAATCCTAGCCGATCTGCCGGGATAAGGAAACGTTGAATGGAGTGAGAGCACTGATTCATCAGTGACTCGCACATACACCATGGGTTTGCCGTTTCCCTACAAAGTATGCACGCTCCCATGCCCAGCCTATCTAAATTTCTGTGCATGGGAGTGTGCACAGCTAAAGGGATGCCAGGCTTGCTGCCTGTGATCACGGCGGGAGACTGGTGGCAAGGTAAGGGGTTTGCAAGCAATCTGGGGGGTGGGGAGCATCCCAAATCTGGATGTCACAAGGGCACCTAGTTGCCCAGCCATAACATTCAGAAGGCTCCAGGGCCAGGCATCTCTTCCAGAGAGGAGACTATTTGGAAAATGGGTTAGCACCATAGCAACCCCAACCACAAATTATAATGTGCATTCATTGTTGTTGGCTCTGGATCATTAGTGCTATGTATTTTTAATTCCTTTACATTTAAACAAAATTTTGTCATTATGGCATTGTTTAATATTTTCAGGAATGTCTCCTCTTACATCAATGTCCAGGAAAGGGACCCAAAGGCACACAGATTCCTTGGACACCTTTTTGAAATTGAAGGGAACATCGAAAACGCTGTTGGTTGTTACAAGGTAATTCAGTGTTGCTTATAAATCGGGGCACCCTGAAATAACTACTGCAGTGAGGACTCGAGTAGAAATAGGATGTTGAATATTGATTTACTTCACATTAGGTTGATTTAATTGGATAGACCATTCTAAATTACATTCTTGTGCTTGAATCCATTTTGGTTATTCACATCATTTGGAACAAAGCTTAATTTCAGATAAAAGTCCTTTTGTACAATAGAGAGAACTTGTCTCAATGAGATTTATTTGTTCCCCCAAACACTTTTTAATCAATTTAGCACTGGCTATGCATCTTAAAGCGGAACAAGGCCTAGGATTTTGAATATCCGGGGTTTTGTTCCCTGCCCTGCTGTATGAATGCAACCCCCCCCACCCCACCCCCATCGCCTATAAAAATTCACTTTCCCTGGTCCTAAGGTGAATGCACTGGCTCTTGTCTACTCGGAGCAGTTTGCTGTGCATATTTAATAGTAACCTATCTAAATGGTTGGGGGCAGGAGCGCGTGTATTGTGGCTCCTGTGTGTGGTTTCACACACACGCTCACCTTTTGCGCCCCGCAGCTGATTGGTCTGACTCCTGCTGTAAGAAACTTACGAGATCGAGTACCTACACTGTCCAGACCAGAACCATGTCACCAGCGTGTGGGGTGCACATTTACTGTAAGCAATAAAGGTAAATGGATTGACCAGTCAAACTTAAAAATCATTTGTTTAGCAGCTTACCTGATGTAGTGTCTGTCCCACGTCCTTGTTCTGATGACACTATGTGCTGGCAGTAATAACTAGAGGCTCTTCTTTGCACTTATTTTTTTTTTTTTACTATGATATATGTAAAGCACACATTGTGTTTACATTACATCGCTGTTTCGACGCCCACTGTTTCTCTTTTTTTTCCTCCATCTCCAATGCTTTACATTTTTTTACAAATAACTACAGGGTCTTAAGGGAACTAAGGGGTCTTTTTGAAAATGTATTTACGTTTGGGGCAGTGCAACATGTAGCCCGAGAAAATGGAACTTTCAAGTGGATCAAGCACCAGGATTTCAGCTATCGTGGCAGCTGGTCCCTGCCCCAAGGGCAACCCGATGTAGGATGCCCCCCTATATGAACCCCTCCTCCCCAATTGCCCAGTTTCACTAACCCTTTCCCGTTCTCACACTTTATGCGGCAAATAATAATGCACAGCATAAAGCCACTGAGTTGAACTGTGCGCCAGTGGCCGCATCCCCGGCTTCCCTGCGGAGTGTGGGTATGCAGCCACCGGCGAAGACAGCGTTTCACACAGCAGGGCATCCGGCATAGGAGGGGGTAGGCTAGTGACTGGTCCTGGAATCTTTCAGATTCTAGGCCGGACGCTGGGGGGTGATTGGTCCACTTTAAGGCTTAACATGTAAATGGACAAAACACAATGGTACTGCCAGGACATGAACAATAAGCAGCCACATGAACTTTTCTATTCTCCTCTCACAGTAACAGAAGAGTTCTTTGGTTAATTCGGTTACAATTATAGGACCTTGATATATAGACAACAAGGTGGTGGGAAACTTTGTGGCATGTACCAGTGACATAGATAATCTCAGGCATTTTTACAGGTGCTAGCTCTATTTGCTTAATGCTCACCTTGTCCTCTGTGGCGCAGTGGAGCCAAGCCCTGCCTTGATCGGGAAGCAGCAGAAGTGGCTGATTCACGGAGGTCACGGCAGGTCCTAGCTCCACTGCCGCCTTGGTGATCAGACACAAATTACAGCAGTTTATTAGCCAAATTTGACTTTGCTCATGAGGTGGAGCCATTGGTGAGTGGTGGTGGGGGCTGGGTTGCTGTAAATGACTGGAGGTCAATTTAAAGAGGAAGTTCATTCAAAAATGAATGGATTTCCTCTTATAGTGCAGCAGGCGTACATCCCGACTTGGGTCAGTGGGCACTATGTAAGCCAGGGATTGGGCACGTCAATACACACCACTTCTGCGTTCCATCAGACTAACGCATAGCTTTAGCTCTGCCATTGTTGTGGCTTCCAGTACTCGGTTACATGGAGACCAGACAGACATTGGGTAGGTAGAAGTTCTTCCTGCATGGGCAGATGAGAGCGTGGGTGTGTTTAAGATGTTTCTGCCCTGATTTCTCTCTAGACAGCCTTTTCTGATCTGCACATCAGATATTGCATCTATTCCAAATGGTTATGTACTGTTTTTAGCACAAGTATGTGTATGTGCTGGCCTCTAAGATCAAATCAGAGACGATCCACAATCAAAGGGCCTCGCCTTTCAGTTTTCAAGTTAGTTGTGTTGGTCTCATCTGGTGTCAACTTTGGCTGCAAAAACGTTTACTTTAATGTCTTTGGTAGGCTGGGTAAACTGGTTTATTTAGCTGGAGCAACCTCACTGATGACTTCCACTCAATGGAACAATGGGTCCTTCCAGAAAGTAGAAGGGGGGTGTATAGATGTCAACAAGTGGAGTAAATATAGGTTATACAACTGAATAGTGGCCAACTTCCTGGTAGGCTGTGCCTATTGCATTAAAATAGATTGAAGATGTCCAGATATTTTACGCAAGCAGATGACTAGGCTGTTTAGTTTAGTTGTGCCTTGTAGCTGCAGCCCTATTTGCAGAGGAAGTTTTACTTAAATAGTACAATTTGCCAATTTTCACTGCTCCTGCTTCACTCCCATCACACATAATGTCTTCTGTTTTAGCTTTAAAGCTCTGCTTCCTCATTCATTGCCACTGTTGTGTGTAACAGTGATGTCATTGCCACACCTATGCAATGACTGATCATTGCACATTGAGTTGCAAAAACAAACAGAAGGTAAAAACATAACAGATAAGCTTAGCACATCAAATAAATAATTCTGGTACACAATAATGGAAACTTTGTAAAATGCTGTTGAAAGTGGGCTCATGGACTCAGACCAATTTTGCCAGAGGGCATGAGCCAACTCGCTTTACTGTCACCCATCCTTTAAAGTCAGTGGGAGTATTCTGGACTGTGGCCACGCTGGCCCACCATGCCAGCTTTTCAATTTGGGGTTGCAAATGAGAGATTAGCGGTGCGGGAGGGCAGAGGTGCTCTGGCACAATTGTTCTGAGGTCTTTTGGTTTGGGTCACAAATATGGACTCTCACAGCTTCTATTGAAGTTAATTTTAGCTGAGAATCGGCAGAGGAGAGTTGACCACTGTGCTGCTGAATCTTGGAGATTTTTCCAATGTTCATACCACCTGCTGCTGGCAAGCATGTAAAAAAGGATAACCTGCCCTTCACTGTATCTGAGCGCAGTTCAGCAATCTGGAAACCTCTGTACACTGCATGCCACTTCTAGTGAATTTTCCACTTTTGCAGCCACAGCTGGAACACCCTTTTTAGATAATGCTTGTAGTAAAGTATTCAATACATGAGTGCTCCCCCCCCCCCCCCCAACCCTCTCCTTATGGCCCATTAACAGGTTTGAATGTCGATATAGCTTCCTCTAAAGCTCTGTCTGGGCGCGTACTGCATCTGTGTGGAGATCTGCATGACCTGTTGCCGGGCCTTGAGGAGCAGGGTTGAGGACCCCTGCAATACATAATTTACAATTAGTAATCGTTGTGCAGGTAAATAGTTACAGAATTGTACTACACTGGACCTATTAAAAGCCTCTTAGTAAGGTTTTGGAATCGATTTGTTTTGACCATATGGCAATAATTAATTTTTCTTTTTTTTTCTTTTAGCGTTCCTTAGAGTTAAACCCCACACAGAAGGATCTGGTACTAAAAATTGCAGAGCTGGTATGCACTGTAAACGTTACAGATGGTAGAGCCGAATATTGGCTGGAAAGAGCAGCCAAGCTTTTCCCAGGAAGTCCTGTGATTTATAAACTGAAAGTAAGCTGGGTTTATAATTAACCTTTATTGTCAATGCATGTAACTATTTACACGTTGTTGCGGTAATCTGTAATACATTTAATAGACCCAGTTTGAGTCTGTTATTAGCAAATGAAGAACAATGACAATTCCACAAGTGGCTAAACTCAAAATCCCCCTAAGGATTTACTGTGATTTAATTTGGCCCAGAAACTTTAACCCCCACACTTGTCATACCTTGGCCCTGTTTCAATGAGCTTTTCCTAAAAAAAAATATCTAGGAAGTAGGGACCATGTTCATGCTTCATTGCAGAATAAGGAATGAGTTGAATAAGTTAGTAAGTAAAAAAGCAAAATAAGGAAGGAGTTTAATAAGTAAAAAAGCTAAATAAATTCTCTAGTGCAATTAAGCCATTTATGGACTTGAAAGATTTTCCCCTTTACAAGTTCCTAAAACTTCTGCTCAAGCTGTGTGTGTGGGTGCAGACCCATTACATAGTGGATAATGTTTCAGAATATGATCAGGATATTTGTGTAACTCTTAAAGTGGGCCTAAACCCTCCTTTGCATCTCTGCCAGGAACACAAACCTAATCTACCCCACATGCTATCAGGGAGCCCAGCATTTAGCTGAGTTCCATCCAGTGACTGCACACGCTTTCAGCAACCAAACCTTTTGCAGTAGGAGTGTGGCACTGCAGTATGTAGTTGCTTTCCCTGCTGTATAGAACTCCGTAAATGTTTCTAAATTCAAGGTTCATGGGAAGCATGAAAGGTCGACTATATTATTTGGCAAATCGGTCTTATCTTTTGTGACGTAATCTATTGTTGTTCAATTTATTCAATACAGAATTGGCTTTATGATGCCATTTTTATTTCTCGTCTAGACACTGTGTGCTTCCATGTTTTGCAGGAGAAGCTGCTAAATACCCAAGGGGCAGCGGGCTGGAATCAGCTGTTTGATCTAATTCAGTCGGAACTTTTTGCAAGACCCAATGATGTTCACGTGAATATTCGCCTCGTCGAGTTGTTTAGGTCGGGTCAAAGAATTGATGAAGCTGTGATCCACTGTCTGAAGCCGGAGAGAAGACCATTGCGCACCCATTTAGAATGGTGTGCATGTGTTGTGGACGTCTTGAAGGTATTTTTTTAAGAACTTATAGTAGAACTCTGGTCTAACGAATTATGGTATTGTAGGTGATTTTTTTTTTTTCCCACAAAGAATAATGTCCTGTAAAACATTTATACTAGGTTATCACTGCCTCTAGATTGGGGGAAAAAAGCTAATCACAGCACCTTTAATGCTCTCCATCCATTTTGCTTTGAGCCTGTGAAACTGTCTTGCACTACTGTGACTTGGGAAGCCAGGGCTCATCCATAAAGCTTTCAGCACCAGTGCTCCAAATATAAAACGTAACTTTTACTGTAATAACGTTAAAATCATCTTACAAAGGGACCGACCGTCCCATTCCCCAAGCCCCCAACGAGGCAGCGATGCGTTTCATGGGGAAAAACCCTTTTATCAAGTAGCCTGGACTTGCCTGTTACCCCCGAGGTATTTGAATAGTGTCCATCGCCTGGGACCGCATGAAGCCGGACCAATGGGCATTGTTGGGGGACGAGCACCAATCCCCTGCCCTACTCAGGAAATATCAGCCAGTGGCAAGATGCCTGCCTAAGGGCCAATCAACTACGTTGTAGCAACTCGGTACATTCAGTACTGTGTAGTAAGAGTGGCCAATCAGGAGTCAGGGGAGGGGAAGGCTTGCAGAGTAGGAAGCCTTGAACAGCCCCGCCTGCCATAGCCCTTAGTGAGGGAAATAGATACTAAGAGGATAACAAAAATGAAAAAATGTAAAACCAGATGACTTTAAAATCAATTGGGGACTGAAATGGAGAACATGATTCTTTTTTTTTTTTTTTTTTTTTATATATATATTCTTTATCAGTTTTGTGATTTATAATACACATAAAGGCAAACATGGGTATTCCACAAACATCGAAGTCACAGCATCATCAGGCATACAACATAATGAGACAGTATATATATGTTCGGAAGATATGTCCGCTGCCAGAGCCTCACCCCCCGGGTAACTAAAGCTGTCCAGAGGAGGCTGCCGAGGCCGGCTCCCATTCTCCGACTCTCGGTCAAATCTATATTTCTCAAACAAGGGGAACTGGGCGTCAGCAGCACCTGTCACCTCCATGGGGGGTATTAACACCAGCTCATTAGCTGTAAACTGAGGATCATGGAAACCAAGACCAGAAGGAGAAAAAAGGGGGGGGGGGGCATAAGATTACATAGACACAGGAAAGGAAAGGGGGGCGAGAAAGTGGGGGTAGGAAAGGAAAGGAGAAGGGGAGTACTGCACTCCCGACTCTCCGCCTCCAACCCTGCAAATTCACTAGAGACCGCAAACATGTCCCAGCTAGCCCACCTAAGGCGGTGATCCTCCGAGGCTTCATTTTTTGCTGCAATAAGGCCTTCGAACCTCTCAATCTCTGCCACCTTGTGCAGCCACATAGGGATGTCGGGGGGGTTGGGCTCTTCCACAGCGAGGGGACACAGGCCCTAGCGGCATTTACCATCTGGCAAAGAACTGACTTCTGGTATCTTTTAGTGGGCAACCCTGAGTGGTGGAGAAGGAAGAATGCCGGGCCCTCAGGGACCTCCCAATCCGTAATATGCCTCAGTGTGTCCCTGACCTTTGCCCAGAAACTTGCCAGCTTCGGGCAAGACCAAAAGATATGGATAAGGTCGCCATCAGCACTGCCACATCGCCAGCATGTGGGGGAGACATCAGGGAACCATTTGTGTAGTAGCGTGGGTACTTTGTACCATCTCGTAAGTACTTTATAATTGCATTCCTTGTACCTGGTACAAGTAGCTGTTTTGTGGGCCAGGCGTACAATCCGTTCCCTATGCTCCACCGAGAAGGTAGTCCCCAGATCTCTCTCCCATTTTGCAAAGAACGGCATAGAATCCTGTTCCTGATGGCTCACTAATAGTTTATAGGTGAACGACAGCATGTGTTGGGCAGGCCCCCTCTCAATACAGAGCCTCTCAAACAGCGTAGGCTCTCTGATATGCCGGGTCTGGAGCTTTAGGGATGACAAGAAATGTTTAAGCTGCATTTGCTGCCAGCTGCCAAATCTTGGGAGCCCTTTAGATTCAGAAATAGCATCCAGGGACAACAAACCATCTCGGCCATAAAAATCACTGATCCTATTAACTCCCCTCCGTAACCAACTGTCTGCAGTCCCCCCCCCCCCCCTTGCTCCGGGGGGGAACGCTGGGTTCCCCAAAACCGGGAACAAGGGAGAGAAACCCGGCGATATCTCGCTGAATGAGGAATATTTGTGGCAAATTTTTATGGAAGTTCCCAACATGGGGTGTTTCATTTCCGTAACTAAAGCCTGTCTCGGCAGCCAAGGGAGAGACACTAGTGGAAGCATCGTGGCACCCTGCTCTATCTGGACCCACTGTTTATGCTGTGAGTGTCTACAGCAGTCCACTATTCTGGTTAGGTGCGTGGCAGCATAGTATAGACTGGGGTCAGGAAGGCCAATCCCCCCCATTGTCCCCAGGGCTAATCAAGATCTTCCTGCTTATTCTGGGAGTTTTCCCCAGCCAGATAAATTTAGAGAACAGCGCCCCAACTGTTTGGAGCCACAACAGGTAGTGCCTGGAGTACGTATAGAAGGCAAGGAAGTATATTCATTTTAAGGGCGTTACATCTCCCAAACCACAAAAGTTTTTTGAGACACCAGGCCTCTAAGTCCTTTGTGAATGCTTGTAGCAAAGGGGAAAAGTTCAAGGAATATATCCTCTCTAAAGATTTGCCTAGCTTCGTTCCCAGGTATGTTATGTGATCCTTAGCGCAACTAAAGGGGAAGGATTGTCTGAGGTTCTCCTCCATCTCTGCCGTAACGTTCAGCGCTTCAGACTTCTGCATATTAACCTTATAGTTGGACAAGTTGCTAAATGTCTCCAATTCCCTCATAAGGTTAGGGAGCGTAACCTCGGGACCGGTTATAAAAACAGTAAATCATCGGCAAATGCCGCAACTTTATATTGACCGGACGAGAAGGAAACACCCCGAATATCAGGGTTTCTCCTTATTCTGCAAAGCAGGGGCTCCAATGTCAGTATGAAAATTAACGGGGAAAGAGGGCATCCCTGCCTCGTCCCGTTTCCGATATCGGAGGGTTCCGACAAGGTACCATTAACTCTCACCAGAGCCGTCGGGTGTCGATAGAGATTAGCAATCCAAGAAGTCATGTGAGGCCCCAAACCAATATGATCTAGGAACCCAAACATGAAATCCCACTGTACCCTGTCAAACGCCTTCTCAGCATCGGTCGCAAGGAGGATCGAGGGCAATTTCTTCTCAAGGGCCTGGTGAATAAGATTCAGCGCTTTAGCTGTGTTATCTCTAGCCTCTCTATGGGGCATGAATCCTACCTGGTCAAGATGGATAATCTGGTGTAGGTGGGGGGAAAGGCGACTAGCAAGAATTTTAGCGAAGAGCTTATTTTCAGCATTAAGAAGAGAAATTGGCCTAAAACTGGAGCTCAAAGTGAGGTCCTTCCCCTCCTTTGGTATCAGAGATATGGGCACGCAGACTGTCTGCCGGGAGGACATTATCTACCCTAAGGGAGTTGAGTACCCCAAGAAGCCTGGGCGAGAGTGGGTCTGCAAATGTTTTATAATACAGCAAGGGGAGACCGTCCGGTCCCGGAGCCTTCCCGTTAGCCGAACCTTTAATGGCCAGTTCAAGTTCCTCAGGCGTGATTGGGGTCTCCAAGTCCCTAAGCACCGCCTGTGGTAATTTGGGCATTCACGATTGTTGAATATATTCGCTGATGTCATGACGGTATGACGGGGGGGGATAGGATGATTATCAGGGATAGAACAAACCAATCAAGACAGGAACACAAGAATTTAGCTCAAATCTGAGCAGGGGGAAGCGGACTAATGGGCACCAGCCCTAAGTGTCAGCTCGCCTCTGTACAGAGGAGAGTTGAGACCAGCCTAAGTGGGGAACGATGTCCAACAACGAACAAAGAAGCAACCGTCGCCCGAGTTTACCGGGCATTAAATTTCAATTAGGCAACTGGATTTGTGAACAAGCAAATGTTACCAAGACAACAAACTATTAGGGGAAATTTAACTGTAACGCCCATTGGGCTGACCAGGGGGGGGGGGGTTAAGAAAAGGTTTAATGCACGCACCAGTAATAGAGGTAAGACTATGGTGCGTCTGACTCGGTAGAAACAAAATGAGCAGAAAAGGCGCTTGACTCGGGTTAGGCCTCAAAGGTGTAGTTTACCGTGCAAACCCCCAGGGGGCCCTAAGTCTCAATCCTGGCAACGAACACCCTGTGGGGGGGGGGGGGGGGGGGCAGACTCTCCTGGTTTTTAGCTGCCTGGAGAGTAATTGTCCAGAGTCAGTTTGTGCTATACACACTAGAAGGGGGGTATTGATTTGAATTTTCATCCCTTCCTCGTTTCTGCTTTTTTAGTAACCAAAAGACCCCACGAAGAGGGAACCCTTTCCTCTAGTACTAGAAGAGCTTCTACAGAAGAAACTTGATAGAAGCAGTGCCTCTGTCCTCAGAAGGGAGGGGATTAAATGTTTTTCTGGTTCAGCAACCTTGTCCAGAGTCAGTTTTTGCTATACACACTAGAAGGGGGGTATTGATTTGAATTTTCATCCCTTCCTCGTTTCTGCTTTTTTAGTAACCAAAAGACCCCACGAAGAGGGAACCCTTTCCTCTAGTACTAGAAGAGCTTCTACAGAAGAAACTTGATAGAAGCAGTGCCTCTGTCCTCAGAAGGGAGGGGATTAAATGTTTTTCTGGTTCAGCAACCTTGTCCAGAGTCAGTTTTTGCTATACACACTAGAAGGGGGGTATTGATTTGAATTTTCATCCCTTCCTCGTTTCTGCTTTTTTAGTAACCAAAAGACCCCACGAAGAGGGAACCCTTTCCTCTAGTACTAGAAGAGCTTCTACAGAAGAAACTTGATAGAAGCAGTGCCTCTGTCCTCAGAAGGGAGGGGATTAAATGTTTTTCTGGTTCAGCAACCTTGTCCAGAGTCAGTTTTTGCTATACACACTAGAAGGGGGGTATTGATTTGAATTTTCATCCCTTCCTCGTTTCTGCTTTTTTAGTAACCAAAAGACCCCACGAAGAGGGAACCCTTTCCTCTAGTACTAGAAGAGCTTCTACAGAAGAAACTTGATAGAAGCAGTGCCTCTGTCCTCAGAAGGGAGGGGATTAAATGTTTATTCTGAGTATGTCTCACACCCTGCTTCGGAAATAATCATTACACTTGGGTTATAGTCCACAAGAGGGCGCTTTACTGCAGAGATGGCAAAAAAAAGAAGCCCCTCCCAGTCCACAAATACCCGGGACCTCCCACACATTCCCCAGTATAGTCTCTGCAGTGAAGGCGACGACACTCAAGATGATGGCTCTTCTCTCCTTACAGGTAAGCCGGGTAACACCCGGCCCCCAATCTGTCCTAATTCCGCCTGGACCCTTTTTTTTTTTTTTTAAATAACATTAAGCCTCCCAGCTATGGCTGCAGGGTCTGGGTGAGGATAGGTAACACCTTTAGAGGTGTTTTGAAGGAGCCATGCTCCACCGCAAGGCCCTCATCAAAGGGTAGGCGGTCGTCAGGTTTTTTTGGTGATCCTGACTTGGGATGCCCTGTCCGTTGAGGCCCTTGCTACACATCTAAATGTAGTCATCGGCTTCCCCCTATCCTCCCTCCTCCCTGGTCCCGGTTAGTTGGGGGGGGCGGTGTGTAATATATATGTATATATTTTTATTTAATTGTGTGTGAATGTATTTTAACTATGGCACTGGCGCCGTCCAGCGCTTCTCTCCACCTTCTCTCTTCTACTCTTCAACGTGCGCCTTCCATGGCGGCAGGCCGGTGACGTTACAGCCGGCTCCCGCAAAGTGGCGGGGAGCTCGGCTGCTTGTGGTTCTCTGAGGGGGAGGGGGCGTGGCCTTGCGCTCGGCGCGCTGATCGGCAGGCCCGCCCCCTTTGCTCCTTCTTGCTTTTGTTTGCCGGCAGAGGGCCGGCGCGGCGGTTTGGTTGGTTGATTGGGGGCGTGGCCTAGCGCTCGGCGCGCTACTCGGGTGCCTCGCCCCCCCCCTTCTCTTCACGTCACGGCTGGCTCCCGCATTGCTGGGGAGCTCGGACGCTTGTAATCTCCCCACGCTTGGAGGGGGTGGAGCCTAGCGCTCGGCGCGCTGTGCAGGTGGCTCACCCCCTCTCCCTCTCTCTCTTTCATTTTTCATCACGTAACGGCTGGCTCCCGCATTGCTGGGGAGCTCGGCTGCTTGTAATTTCCCTGTGCTTGGAGGGGGCGGAGCCTAGCGCTCGGCGCACTGTGCGGGTGGCTCACCCCCTTTTTCTCCATCTTCCTACTGTCACACCTTCCGGCTGCCCCGCTGGAAGACTGTCTCGCGCTATCCGGCCTCCCAAAGAATTGGTGAGTGCCCCCTGCCGGGCTGATGATTGTCTATCTTAAAGTGGACCAACACCCAGGATTTTGACTATCCTGGGTCTTGGTCCACTTCGGTGGGGCACCCCCGATCGGGGTGCCCCGCTGTGTGAACCCCCCCCCCGAACCCCAAGAAAAACTCGCCTCTCCCCCCTCCCAGCGCCGACGGACAAGCGATTTGACAGCCGCTTGTCCGTGGCTCCTCCGCCGCCGCCTCCCGCGCGTCCCTCTTGATGCGCGCGCCCCCGCGCCGGCCATTCACAGACGGCCGGCGCGGGGGCGCGCACGCCTAGAGGGGCGCGAGGGAGGCGGCGGTAAGGGGGTTTGGGGGTTTTGGGGGGGTTTCACCCCGCGGGACATCCCGATCTCGGATGTCCCGCGGGGAGGGAGGTGATCGGCCCGGGAATCTTATAGATTCCCGGGCCGATCACCCGAGGGTGATGGTCCACTTTAAGTGCATGTATGGTATGTGCGTCCTCTGTGGCTGGGGGGCTGCATTTTATGCTAATTGCATTATATGTATATCTTTATGTATTTATGTATGCGTGTGATGACATTTATGTCTTCCGGGGGTCTTCCAAATTTAGTGCTTCCCCCTGGTCCTGTGGCCTTTTCTTTGACATGAGTTACCATATATTAAATCCTCCCACTAACGGACATTTAAGGGGCATCCCGGGTAGCTCAACAGCGTAATTCCCATTGGTCATTGCGGCTACCAAAACCACTTTATGGAGGCTTCCCAGGATACTGTGCTCGGGGTCCCCTCGGGGCAAGCCCGGCTCTGTGTGGGATGCGGGGCATCCCTGGTGGGCAACATTGTGCTAGAGTGAGTATATGTGCACAGCGGGAGCTGGTGCGGCAATCTGAGCCCGTGCGGCCGGGTTAGCTCGGCTGGTCTCGTCACTCACACCCCCGCACCTGGGTATGACCCCTAGTGACGTTAACACTAGCGGGGAGTCGCAATGGATGTTTGCGCTAGAGGGCAACACTGTGTTGGGTTGCTAGCCTTGTGGCCCGGAAGAATCCAGCTGAATGTCGGCACATGGCGCTCGCTGCGCCGGTCTATACATTAACAATATGTTTAATATTCTTGTCTGTCTGTATACCCCTTGTGTAAAGGGATATTATTCAGATTCTGTTCCCTCTGATGATCAGCCTGCCATTGCACTGATGCCTTCAGAGCAGTGGGATGCTGACGTCTCCCTCATGCTACCTAAAACCTGGAATAGGAGGTATCCCTTCCCCGCGGTTTGGTCTAGTTCTGGTCATTGACCCCTCTAGGTGGATGCCACCATCCTGGGGTTGTATATTGTGTATGTGGTGCGTTCCCCCGTCTCATTACCTGATGGATAGTGAGGACTGACGTATCGACTAACGGGTCTCCCATATCCTTGTCTGTGTGGCCTTGCACCCGGTGGAGGCTTTCGCTATTACGGCCACGCCTATTAGGACCTTATTTGGGGGTCGTCTTTAAGGTTTCCAATTGGATCCTTCTGGTGCTGGATTTAGAGCTTGTCTCTTTGTGAGCTAATTATCACGGTGGGGGAACACCTATGTCCTCTCTGCTTTAGTTGGCACTATTCAAAGGTATTGTTGACCTCTGCTGGGTGGTCTGATTCCAGCCACTCGGTCGGGTGGCGCCGGTCGGCAGCTGACTAGGCTGTCACAAAGGCGTTCGAAGGGCTTCCCCCTGTTGGGTTGTGCCTGTTGGTGATGGTGGAGCTCTGGCTAAAAAGGTAAGTTACACCAACGCAAAAGCAGCCATGACCCTTTCGGGGGTCAAGGTCCTTCACACCCTCCCTTATGGGCCTGGGTCAGGCAGGGGGGTACCCTTTGCGGGAAAGAAGGGGGAAATTCCCGGGGCAATAGCTGTTGCCGTGCCCGACTTGTATTCTTCTGGCGTGCCAAGCCTTAATCTTCTGCTAGCCCGCTCAGCATTGAGGGGGCGTCTTCACCCCTCTGGTGGGGGACGGCTGCTGCTGTTCTTCACTCCTCCCAGATTCTCTTCACGAGTTTCTTCGGATCCCTGGGCAGTTTTAGGGCCTGTTTACGGCAGTACAAGGCCGTCTGGCCATGGGGGTCATTCGTCAGGTTCCCCCCAGGGGAAAGAGGTCAGTGTTACTATTTCAATCTCTTTACAGTCCCCAGGAAAGATGGTCCCATCTGGCCCATTCTGGACTTGAAGATCCGGTTCATCTGAACAAAATGGTTTCGCATAGAGACGCTGCTCTCCGCTGTCAGCTCCCTGCCCCCGGGGGACTTTATATCATCAATAGATATCAAAGACGCTTACCTTCATGTGCCGGTCTTCCAGGGCACCAGCGGTTTCCTAGGTTTGCGGTAGGGGAGCAGCACTACTAATTCATGGCTCTCCCTTTTCGGTTTCACTTCTGCACCCAGGGTATTCTCCAAGGTGCTGGCGGGTGTGATGGCCCTTCTCATGAGTCCAGGGCATTCACATTCTTCCTTATTTGGACAACCTTTTCATTACGTCTCTTTCGTTCTGTCAGGCGGAGCTGGATACCCGGCCGGTCGTGGCGACACTGGAGAGTTTTGGGTGGGTAATCAATTACCCCATGTCTTCACTTTCCTCATCAAGGGTGACTTCTGTCCCGGGCATGTCGCGGGATACCATTCAGGCCAGGATTTCCTTACCTTTAGCCGTAGGTGGACGCTCTTCATGTGTGCTCCAGTGGCGCTTTTGGTTAGCACGCAGGACTTATAAGGCAGTATCTGTTGAGCAATGCCGTGATTGTGACTTCGTGCATCACCTGGAGCATTTAAAGCGCCGATTCGGATTGTCCTTACGAACTCTCATCTGTCCATCCGGCTAGGGATGAGACTGGTAGGACTGATGGTGGCCTGTTTTTGCAAAACAGTACCTTTTTGCTTAATTTCACATGAGGCTCTTTCAGCTCCTTCTCCTATCGGCCTGGGACAAGTGTTCCCTGTCTTTGGGATCAGTTCTTGTTCTGTCTCCTCTGGTCCGTCGGTCCCTTCGGGGGTGGCTGGACTCGAAAAACCTTCTGGTGGGGCAGATTATTTTCCTGCCCCGCTGGGAGACTGTCTCGACGAATCCCAGTCTGTCAGTTTGGGGGGGGGCTACTGAAGAGCCCACCAATTCCAAGGGCTGTGGGGCCCTCAGGAGGCACACGCCCCCATCAATGTTAAGGGCGGCTCGGCTGAGGCTGTTGCGGTGGATGCCTCACCTATGGGGCCTGCCGGTTCAGGTTCACTCCAACATCCGGACTGTGGTTGCCTACTTCAGCAAGAGTGCCCTCCGAGTGGTGTCGTTGATTCTATATTGGGCCGTGAGCAACGTTCCGTGTATTTTGGTGATGTGGCTCTGTTTGCCTCTCCTCATGTTCACAAGCTATCAGCATTTGTTTCTATTGCCCAGGTCCCTCTGGCTCTGGCAGTGGATGCCGTGTCTCTGTCCTGGCGGGAGCTCTGTTTCCTGTATCTGTTTCCTCCCTTTCCCATGGTGGGCAAGGTAGTACACAAGCTGGCTCAAGAGGATGTGCCAGCAATCCTAGTGGCCCCTAGGTGGCCAAGACGGGTGCGGTTCGTAGACGTTGTCCAGCTGGCGGTAGATCAGTACAGGCTGCCTCTGCTTCTGGATCTGATTAGACAAGGTCAGCTTTGTTACCCCAATTTACAAACGCTGGCTTTGACGGCTTGGCTGCTAAACCCTTCATCTTAAAGGAAAAGGGTTTATATGAAGCCATTGTCCAGACTCTCGTTGGGGATAGGAAGAAATCTTTCTCTACTATCTTCTACTGGACCTGGCGGGCCTACATTGATTGGTGTGAGGCTAGGGCCTTTTCTTGTCGGGTGTTTCCATTCCTTAGATTTTGGATTTTCTTCAGCGTGGTTTGGACATGGGTTTTCAACTTAGCACCTTTATGGGGCTTGTGTCCACTCCGGTGGTTTTCTTTCAGAGATCTTTTGCTCTTCATCCTTTTGGTTAAGGCCTTTTATTTTCAGGGGGTCGCTCATGTGTGCCCTCCTCGCAAACCCATGTTGCCTGTTTAGGATTTAAATTTGGCATCGTCTGCCCTTCTGGGTCCTCCTTTTGAACCAGTGCAGGATGCTGCACTATACATTTTTCACCTTAAAAGTTGTCTTTTTGGTGGCTATAAATTCTGTTCGACGGATTTTTGAGTTGGCGGCTCTGTCCATTCAGGCCCCCTACTTTGAGAGACATCAGGACAAGGTGGTTTTCCACTTAAAACCAGACTTCTTGTCAAGGGTTCTCTCTGCTTTTCACTTCATTCAGGACATTGTGCTTCCTTACTTGTGTACTAAACCTAATAATGGCAGGGAGAGGGCTTTGCACTCTCTGGACGTCGTTAGATGGGTACAGTACTATCTGGGGGCTACTTCACCTTTGTGCCAGATGGACGCCTTCTTTTGTGATGCCCTCCGGGCCCAAGAAGGGTTTGGCGCCCGTCAAGACTACCATTTGTAAATGGATTTGTCAGGCCGTTATTAGGGCCTATTCTGTCAAGGGGAGGGATCCCCCTTTCCAGATCACTGCTCATTCTACTCGTTCTGTTGAGGCTTCCTGGGCCTTTCAGCACCAGGCTTCTGTTGAACAAGTTTGTACAGCTGCTACTTGGTCTTCTGTTCATACCTTTCCAAGTTTTATAAGGTTGATTTGTGGGCCTCAGCGGATGCTGTTTTTCGACTAGCAAAGTTCTGCAAGCTGCAGTGGTTTATTTTGTGCACTTTTGCCTGTTGGGATCCCCACCCTTTTTGGACACTGCTATTGGATGTCCCAAGTGTAATGATTATTTCTGAAGCAGGGTGTGAGACATACTTAGAATAATACCATTTTGTGATTACTCACCTGTAAAATGGGTATTATAAGTATGTCTCACACCCTGCTTCGCCCCACCCTGAGTTGTATCCTGGATCCTCTGTTTGGTGTTACTGTTTCTCTCATAGATTTTATTTGCTCTTCCTGGTCCCCTTACTGCTTTCTTATACTGGGGAATGTGTGGGAGGTCCCGGGTATTTGTGGACTGGGAGGGGCTTCTTTTTTTTTTTGCCATCTCTGCAGTAAAGCACCCTCTTGTGGACTATAGCCCAAGTGTAATGATTATTTCCGAAGCAGGGTGTGAGACATACTTATAATACCCATTTTACAGGTGAGTAATCACAAAATGGTATTTTCTGGTTCAGCAACCTTCAGGGAAATATTGAATGATTTTAAATCTGAGCAGGTTAAACAAATTGATTTGATACAAAAAGTTGAGGATGGAATCCATTTATTCAGTAAGGAACATCCTTATAGAGCATGCCCTGATGTTCAACCTACACTTACAGGATGTGTACCTGCATATACCAGTTCTGAACTCTCATTGTATCTGAGATGTGCCGTTCGCCCTGTCATCATCCCTGTGGAACCAATGGCACATCTCAGACAAAACGAAATCATAGTGATTCTTAGCAGATCTATGGAAGACTCTGTCCTTGCTGAGAACCCTGAGCTGGATGATCAATCTAGAAAAATCATTCAGTTGTGCTGAAGGATTCTTAGAAAAGCAGTTACCAGTAAGTGTAACAGGGATTTTTCTAAAGTAGTCCATTTGCCTTTGTGTCTCAGACACTGTTCGGCATTTTTCCCTGTGGTTTTAATTACCTTACATATGTTTTTTTTGTTTTTTTTCAGGAATATGTATCCTCTCACATAGATGCATCCAAGAGCAACTGGAGAACCATAAACAAGGAGCTGTTGCTTGCATATGCAGACCTTGTTCAAGTAACGCTTTCTACCAGAAATGTGCAGGAAAGCAGGATAGCACTTAAAAGGTAAATCTTACAGAGGACCTGTTTGTAGCCAACCTAGATTCTCTATTACTTTAGGGGATTTATCATAAGCTTCTAAACATTTTTTTTTTAATTTAAGGAACATACAATAGATACATAATCTAGATTTATTTTCCTTATTGGAACTTAATCCGTATAAATGTGCTACTGCCAAATTGACATTTGGCGTTTTTGTTTTTTTTTTGCAGTTTTGATCAAGCACTTTGTTCACTGAAGCCACACGCTGGTGGCACTGATGACCTTTCTACTGCATTTATTGAAATGCGAGGGCACTACTACATGCACGCTGGGACACAGTTGCTGAAAATGGCTCAAGCTCATGAATTCCAGTGGAAGGCTTCACTAGAGCCAGCTGCACTTTGCTACCTTCTTGCATTTCAGGTATGTAACCAGATGAAAGCAATATTTTTTTAGTGGTACCAATGCATGGACACAAGACTTTATAAGGAATAAGGTTACCACCTGTCTATTTTACTTTGGCTATTGGTGTCATTTTGCAGACAGAAATAATTACATATTTCTCTGTAGGTTCCGTGGACTAAACCTGTCAAGGGAGATGAGAATTTACAAAACATTATGGAAGGTTTAGCATGTGATCGTCAAAGCCAGTCAGGTATTTGAGATGGATATTTAGTAATATTTATTTCTCAGTTATTTTGTTATTTTTTTTTTTTTAGTCTTCTGGTTGACCCAAGCATTAAATACATTCCCTGTCCAGGCATATACAATTTATCTACTCGCCTTGCAGCTCTCCTGTCTGCCTCCTATGTTTTAAAACTTAAAACGATTGGCAAGTCAAAAGTTTAAAAAAATAGTCGTAGCTTACCTTACACGGAGTCCCTCCAGTGCTCCCCCTCCTCCTATGTCTGTCTACTTGGTGAGGAAATCACTTCCTCATTCAGATTTCAGTCTCCACCCCGTCCTTCAATCAACCTTTAGTGGACCTATAACGGAAATGTCCCCCACTCCCACCCCAAACGTCCTGATTAGCTGCCTCTCTGTAGCTATAAAACCCTGCCCCCCTCTCACCACACTATATGCGCCAATTTTTGTACTATGATGTAAGCACACTGTGCTTTACTTACATCACATCACTGTTGCCAAACCCACTGTTTCGCCTTTTTTTTTTTTTTTTCTCTCTGCATCTCCAATGCTCTAATACTTTTACTAATAATTTAGGAGCTACAAGGTCTTTTTGAAAACAGTTTCAGACTATGGAACAACAATCAGGCTTGCTATAATGCTAATCAGATCTTAATCTCTGTTGTCTGGTGTCAGTCTGTATTCTCCACCTCCGAGATGAAATCTTGCCTCTCTGCTTGCCCCATCAATTTTATTGAAATGAAGTGGGTGTGATTCAGTCTTGCAGGAGGCAATGAATGGAGAGAATAGTTTCATGCCTGGACAACCTCTTTAAATCCTCTGATCGAATTATGCATGTGTACTGCCACGTAGAAACATATACTTTTTACGCTTCTTTCATTCTTCCCTAGCAATAATTCTTTAAATTGTGTCAAGTGGCCAACTCGTGTAACAAGGAAGTTCACATCACCACTCCTATTATTGCTTCCCTTGGTGTTGTCATCTGGTAACAGGTCTTATGTGGCTGGCATCTGTTCGGCTCTATGAACTTTTGTGATTTAAAATGCTTGATTTTTGTAGCAGTACAGTTTTACAGTTGTATGTTTTGGTCTGGCTCTGAGCTGGTGATGTAGATGTATATGTGTGTAATATATAATTTCTCCTTTCATAATGTGAAAAAAAATGAATCTTTTTAATGGAGTATCTTCATAGAATAAGACACATGAACGTAAAGTCACACCTGTAATGAAAAGTTTTTTTATTCCCCCTACAGGGCACTTGTTACTGAGTCTGAGCCATGGAAAAGACCATTTTCTTAAAGACATCATGGAAACATTTGCAAACCCAAAAGGCCAGACTATCTTGCTTGAGTATTTGTTTGAAAATGATTTACCAAAGGATATATCGTTTTTGGGCACAGATGATATTAGCAGCATAAACTCTCAGATTCCAGATGTGAATGAGCTACACAGATATGACCAGGGTAACACCTCGCTGTTTTTTTTTTATTGTAATCTTGGTAAATGCTATGAATGAGTAATAGTTGTTGTAAGTACTCTGTCAGTGTGGTGGTTACAGCATTGATCTGGACTAGTGGGTGGCTTTTCCTTCACTTTCCTTTGTGCAGTAATGATGGCAGTCGCTATCTTGAGCGCTCAGAAAGAACTATCTGAGCATGCAATGCTTGAGTGTTACACATCATTTCCAATTTGTGGAGATGTTTTAGATGTGGTCCCTGTTAGAGGCAGGAAAGACTCGCCTTTCCCCACTCCCAATGGTACATGCACTGGCTCTCGTCCAATCAGTTTGCCATTCAGATAGACTGGGGTGTTTCACACAATGGAAACAAACCAGAACGTAACTTTAAAGGTAACCTTTGTGAAGTTGGGATAGCCAGGCCCATTATCCCTGATGATTTGTGAATTTGTCCTTTTTAATAGATCTGTTTTTATTCTCTCAGGTGCCGTTCGTGTGCACAATGGTGACTTGCAGCACTTATCCTGGCTTGGCTTACAGTGGCATTTCATGTCTTCTCCTATTAACCTTCGCAAGTGGCTGAAGCAGCTTTTCCCTCGGCTACCACACGAAACTTCAAGAATTGAATCCAACAATCCAGACTCTATATGTGTTCTTGATCTTGAGGTATATTATTCCTGCTTATTTTATAACTGTTCAGAATTACTTCATTCCTCTGCAATCACAGTGTAATGTGGTCACACTGCAGCCCTGTCCGTTGGTGCTCCCAGCAACTTGTCTAGAAAGCCACAGTGGTCATGCTGGCTGCTCTGACCACAACAGGGGAGTGCGTGCATTACTCGTAAAGCTACACTACTCCTGTTATGAACCACTCCCAGAATCAGTTATTTGAATTGGTTAACATAAACCCTTCTCCTATTGGGGATGTACCGCTTTGTGAAACTCCCCAATTAAACTCGCGTTGCTTAGGTCCAGCAGCTATTGCGCTCAGCTAACAAGAGCCGCTTGCTTTAATTTTTGGCAAATGGCTCCCATTGACTATAATGGGGGCGCGCGTTGCCACATCCGTGACCGTGCACACACTCCCTCCCCAGCCTATGTGAATTGACAACAATGAGAGGTGTTTGCTCGAATTATGTCAGCCGGCGGCTCTCATTGGATGAGAGCCTGCGCATGTGCCATTGGACCAGGGAAAGGTGAGTGTGTCCTGATTCGGGATACCCTGTGGGAAAGCCAGTTGCCAGCCCTGGAATCTCTTAACTTCCAGGTCGGCCGCTGGTGAGCTTTGTTACGCCTTAAGACCCCGTGTGCCTAGACAGGAACTATAAAGAAAGTTCAGCATGCATTATTCTGTAGGCCAATGTTTCACCTCCCCTTCCCGAAACCCTCTCAATAGCCACTAACAGGTCATATTTTGTGGATCTCCAAGCATGCTGCTCAGCCAATCGATGTGCTCCCTTCTCCTCTGTGAGCTGCTAAGCAGCTGAAGGAAGCCAAGTGGAGCAGAGTGCGTCACCCAGCCGCCCATTCTGGACCTTGTGCAGCTAGAGGTAAGCAGGTAATGCAGCAAGGGCTCTGGGAGCAGGTTAGTAGAGCGGGCAACCCCCGGGATGTTTCATACAGCGAGGCATCCTAATCCCCCTTCCAAAGCAGTAGGACTCACCCCTGAAGTGTTTTTCCCTATATCCAGTCCAGGCCGTCCCAATATCCTGTCCAGGCCGTCCCAATATCCTTACGACTGGGTGCTCGCCCCTAGGGGTGCTCGACTGCAAGATCAAAGATGTAGCTCCTCCCGGCCCCCTATAAAGGCAGCTGTCCCTCTATCATTCCCCAGTTCATCTTACAGTTTGGCTGCATAAGATCGTTGGCACTCTCTCTCAGATATTGGCAGCAGAGCGGGGCCACCTAGCCCGTCGGCCGCTGCGGACTCTATTTCCATGGATCCCTGCTGACCCATTCCTGCCTCCCAGTCCTTGGCTGCTACGGTATCTGTGACAGCAGGGTGAACGCCGGGGTCTGTGGCGTTCGTCAGAGCTCAGGCTCTGGGCCGCAGACCTTATGCTAAAAGGTAGCCGGCCACAGGCTTATGGTGAGCCTGAGGGGGAACCACTCACGGCTGTCGCGCCCCGCAGGCTTCCTCCGCATCGCCGTTGTGGAGAGACGGGGGGTGGGGGGGAGCGCTTGCACATGCAGCCGCCCTCGCTACAGGCGCCGCCACCGTTATACTGCCCAGTGTCGAGCAGGAAGGAGGCGGCGTTCTTTTAGTGGCGCACCATGAGGGGGGTGGAGCCCGGCGTCGGTGTGCTGCCAACGTCACACCGGAAGTCGGCTGGGCCTGACGCGTGCTCTGCTGCTGCTGGGGATCAGGCTCAGGCCTTCTGGCTGCGGACGCTCCGGTGATCCCTACTGTCGGTGTTGCAAGTCCCTCTTGTTGATGCTTTTGCCATTTGTATCATGCTAAGGCTGACCAGGGGCTCTCTTTTATCTAGATCGTGGGCTAAGGTTGAGGGTTGTGGTTCCTCCTGGTCCCCCTTTTTAATGAGGGATCGTTTATAGGCTTAGGCCAGTAGAGTCTTGTATTTTACGGTTTTAAATCACCATAATGGAGGCATCAGGGGATAGTAAGTTGGGGGCCCCATTTGGGCAGGAAAGGCTCTGCCCCTTGTGCAGGAGCAATCCTCTGGGCGGATTCAGCACGGTTTGTACCACATGCGCCAGAGGCATTATTTTGGACCGCGGGCGTTCGTCCCTTACCCTAGCCCTGTATTACCATCGGCCTCTCCGGACCCTCCGCTGCTGCATTCAGTCCCTAGCAAAGGGGGAAGCCAGCAAGGGGTCTCATACTGATTTTGCGCATAGGCTAGCCAGTCTCGAGAGACAGATCTCGTTGACAGCCCCTAGAAGGCCTCGAGTAAGAAGCGGCATCTGGAGGCGATTTACTTGGATGACTATCTTTTTGATTGCTTGGGTTCTATGGCGGAAGGTGAGTTACCAGATGATTCATGCTCAACGGTGGAATATTCTTCTGGCGATGACAGTGTCTCTGGTTCCTCCTCGGACGAGGATTCTTGGCTCCCGGATGATACAGAGAATTTGCTCGTTTCTCCTCGTTTGATACCCTACACATTGTCCCTCCCAGAGCGGCTAAGAGGAAGCAGGGCGATTTATTTCGACCTGAGAGGTAAAGACGGGTCTTCCCTGAGCAGCCTCACTTTTCTATCATGATCCTTAAGGAATCGGAAAGGCCCAACAAGTTATTGTCTGTCCCTAAGGGCCTGGATAGGAGGTATCCCTTTCCTAATGAGTTGGTTCGGTTATGGTGTCACCCTTCCGAGGTGAATCAGGCTTGTCCAGCACTATTGTTATGCCGTCGCCTGACAATGCTTCCTTACGTGATTCTGCAGACAAGCGCATGGATCAGCTGGTCTGCCATGCATTCACCTTTACTGGTGCCCTCTTTCGTCCGGCGTGCGCCTCAGTAGCCAACAGGAGAAAGGTGAGACACTTTGTGGCTAGAGCTAAGGCTCGCAAGCGGGCTGAGGAGTATAAGGAACTCAAGGCTTGCTTGGATTTCATTGGCTTTGTTACTGCCATGGATGATGTGGTCAGGCTTGGTGCCAGGATTTCGGGCCTTGCTTGTTGCTCTGCGCCGCTCTCTCTGGCTGAGGCAGTGGTCGGCTGATGTGGCTGCCAAGAAGTCCCTCACAAGCCTCCCTTTTGTGGGAAACCGGCTGTTTGGGGAGCGCCTGGACCTTCTGGTCAAGGATGGTAGACTCCCTCAGAGAAGGAAGTCTGCTCGGTCCTTTTGGAACCCCTCTTACTATCGTTCCTTTCGAGGAGGAAGAGGTTCTTTATTTCCCGGTGCCCGCAGAGATACCTGGAGCAGAGGTAGGTCCTGCAGCCGACCCAACCCCTCATGGGGAGCTTAGTCCAAGCACCCTGCCAAGCCCTCTCAGGCATGAGGGGGTGCCCTCACCTATTCGGGTGGGGGGGACGGCTTCTGCTGTTTGCTCAGATCTGGAGACGTCACGTCTCGGATCGGTGGATTCAGGAGGTAGTGTCCTCCGGTTACAAGACAGACCTGGCAGCCAGGCCGTCCACAAAATTTCTCCGTTCAAGGATATCCTGAAACCCGCTAAAGGCTCAAGCTTTGAGAACGGCTGTGCAACACCTCCTGCGGATAAGTGTGATGTGCCCTGTACCCCCGCAGGAACAGGATCAGGGATTCTATTGCAATCTGTTCACGGTTCCCAAGAAGGACGGCACGCTAAGGCAGATCCTGGACCTGAAGGGTCAGAACAGCTTTGTAAGAGTCAGACATTTCCACATGGAAACATTGCGGTCGGCGGTGAGATCGCTTCGGCCCGGCGACTTCATGACCACGGTGGACATCAGGGATGCTTATCTGCACATCCCGATATTTCCAGGGACATCAAAAGTTCCTGAGGTTTGCTCTGGAGGACCAACATTACCAGTTTGTAGCTCTTCCATTCGGAATATCCTCAGCCCCCCGTGTGTTCACCAAGGTGCTGGCGGGCATCATGGCTATCCTGAGGAGTCAGGGTATTTGTATGTTACCCTATCTGGACCACTTGCTGATTTCGGCCCGTTACCTTCAGCAGGCCGAGAGCGATACTCGGATGGTGTTGTCAACCCTGGAAGCCTTCGACTGGGTAATCAATTATCCCAAGTCCTTTATCACTCCCTCAGTGAGGTCCTTCCTAGGAATGACGAAAGTTTTTTTGGCCACAGCAGAAGGTTTTGGGTCTCCAGACGCAAGTGCAGGCCTTGCTGGCTTGTCAGCAGCCGTCGGTACATCTGGGGATGAGATTGGTGGGCCTAATTGCGCCCAATTTCACATGCTGTCAATTGAACCTGCTGTCCGTCTGGAATCGGATGCAGGAATCTTTGGAACAAGGCTTTTCGTTGTCCCTCCTGGCCAGGCAGTACCTCTTGTGGACTCCCGAAACCTGCTGGTGGGCAAGTCCTTACTGACTACCCATTGGGAGATAGTTACCACGGATGCCAGTCTGACAGGCTGGGGAGGAGTTTGGCAGACCCAGAAGATCCAGGGTCAGTGGGGTTCGCAGGAGAATCGCTTACCCATAAATCTCTTGGAGCTGAGAGCGATCCGGTTGGTGGTGCTTACGCTTGACTCCCCATTTAAGAGTTCGTGCGATCCAGGTTCGTTCGGACAATCAGATGGCTGTCGCCTACATCAACCACCAGGGCGGGACTCGGAGCAAGAGATCCCTCAAGGGAGATTCTGATTTGGGCAGAGGAGAATGTTCCCTGCATCTCTGCGGTCTACATCCCCCGGGTGGAAAACCAGGAGGCACACTCCTTGAGCTGGAGTGCCTTGCACCTGGGGGAATGGTCCCTCAGCAGCAAGTTTTTTCAGGCTCTGTGTCTCCGCTGGGGTCGTCTGGCCGTGGATCTGTTTGCGTCCAGACACAATCACAAGCTTCCAAGGTTCGTCTCCCTCTCAAGAAATCCTCTGGCCATTGCACAGGACGCTTCCTTGGACGGAGTTCAAATTTCTGTATGCATTCCCTCCGTTTCCGCTCCTGGGCAGAGTGCTGCGTAAGATAGCCCAGGAAGGGGTACCAGCCATCCTGGTGGCTCCTCGTTGGCCGAGAAGGAATTAGTTTGCAGACATAGTCCAGATGTCAATAGATCGCTACATCCTGCCCGACGACCCAGGGCTTCTCACACAGGGGTCGCTGCGGCACCCCAATTTACGGACACTGGCTTTGACGGCCTGGTTATTGAAGCCTCAATCCTGACATAGAAAGGATTATCAGCCACGGTTGTGCAGACAGTGATTCAGGCACGGAAGAAATCTTCCATGATATACTACAGAGTTTGGCTGGCCTATATCACTTGGTGCGAGGCCAAGAGCCTTCCTTGCCGGATATTTTCTATTTCTAGGATTCTGGAGTTTTTACAACACGGCTTAGACTTGGGTCTCCAGCTGAGCTACCTCAAGGGTCAGGTCTCGGCCTTAGCCATCTTTTTTCAGAAATCCATTGCCAACCATAGGTTGATCAAGACTTTTTTCCAGGGAGTTACCCATGTCCGGCCACCGCGTAAGTCGGTATTACCTGTGTGGGATTTGAATTTAGTACTATCTGCTCTTCAGGATCCTCCCTTCAAGCCATTGTGCAATGCTGCGTTGTCTATGTTGATGCTCAAAGTGGTCTTTCTGGTAGCGATCACCTCGATGCGTTGTGTATCAGAGCTGGCCGCACTTTGTATGAAACCACCCTACTTTGATCTGCATAGGGATAAGGTAGTTTTTCGCTTTAAACCTGATTTTTTTGCCTAAGGTCGTTTCTCTCTTTCACCGAAATGAGGCAGTTGTCTTATCTTCCTTGTGTCCAGCACCGGCTAATTCCAAAGAACAGACCCTCCATGCTTTGGATGTGGTCAGAGCCATAAAGTATTACCTGGCTGGGACTGAATCCTTCAGGAAATCGGATGTGCTCTTTGTCCTAACAGAGGGTTCTAGGAAAGGATTGCCACCAGCCAAGTGCACTCTCAGTAAGTGGATCAGACAGGCGATGGTACAAGCATATTCTGCCAGGGGGAAGGAACCCCCTTTTCAGATCACAGCTCATTCTACCAGAGCTATTGGTGCCTTTTGGGCTTTTCAGCATCCGGCATCGTATGGCTGCAACTTGGTCTTCTGTTTAATACTTTTACAAAGTTTTACAAGGTGGATGTCAGGGCCTCAGCTGATTCTAAGCAGACAGCACGTCCTGCTCCAGACATAGTCCTTCAGCGCCGTGCACTGCAGAATCATGAAGAAAACAAGCTCCTCCCGGCCCTACATATACCGAGGGACCTCCCACAAATCCCCAGATTTCTCTGCAGTGCTGAACTGCGAAGACATGAAGTATCACGCTCTCGCAGGCGAGCGGGGCTTTACAGCCCGAGGCCCTGCGGGACTATTTCCACCCCTCCTCTCTGTGAAGAATATGCCTCCCAGCCTGGGCTGCGCTGGTCGGGTGAAGGTAGGCAGCACCGTGTGTGCTTAACGGAGGGGGGGGGGGTGTGTGTGGTGGTCCGTGTACCAGTATATCACGCTTATGGCCTTATTTCTGCCCTTCATTAACATTGAGATGTCAGAGCCGCGCTGCTTGCTCTTTATTTGGTTTTCGGCTGCCGCCGTATGTCTTATGCACAGTTTGCTGCGTTGTCTAGATGCTGTGGCGCCTTTTCTTTACTAGACGTAAAGTTTTTTCTACAAATCCTTAAGCGTGTGATTGTATCCTTGCTTTGCCGTTACCTCAGAGCTTCGCGCTCTTCGGAGTGGGCGGGGACTTGAATTGGCGCGCTCCGCGTCACGGCCGAGCATCGAGCCCGCCCGTCGAGGTTCGCTGGGCGCCATTTTGCTGATTTTCGCGCGCGCGCATGGTGGCAGTTCTCCTCCTCCCTTGGTCTGTAAGTGCCCTCGCGGGTGACTCCTTTTTTATATGTTTTTGCAGCTGCGCATGGCTCTGACACCCATTCTTCTCATTATGTCTTTCAGACGCTAAGATTCCGGTGACATCCCCCGGCCTGATATATATCTTAAACGGGTTCACTTTTATATTCTCCCACATTCCTAGCGGGTCTTGGGGCATCCAGGGTCGCTTATAGCATAAATCCCTGCTGGCATATTGCTTTGATAATCACCATATGGAGGCATCTCAGAATTATGTGTCCGGGGTCCCGCGGGGAAAAGACCGGCTGTGTACTGCGTGGGGACCACCCCATGCTGACGCTGACAGAGCACGGGTCTGCGGACCGTATGCTGAACAAGCACTGGCCCTGCAATCAGGTTTACCAGTGGCTGCACCTCGCTTCAATACACCTGTCTCCCCGTGTTTAAATCTCACTCCTGATGAGTCGCACTTGAGCGGGGATGACCAGCAGGTGGTGCCGCGCAGGCTACCTACGGCTGAGCAGGGATGCCTGGTTTGGCGGAGCGCTTGGGCGCTGGAAAGAAGCGGTCCCTGACGCTTCCTGGTTCTATGTTTCCCAATGAAACTGAAGAGTCTGCTGCTATGCAGGTCCTTGATCCTTCTGATGAAGGTGGACTGTTCTCAGGTTCCGGTTCCTCAGACGAGATTCCTTGGACCCGTGATAATTCGGTTCCTAGGGCTGGTGTGACACTGATGAATTACTTATAAAGATCTTTGAAGTACTGTCCATCTCTCCTCCGGGAGAGTGTCCCACGCCCAAGAGGGAGAGTTTCCACACGGCGACGCCGCGCTTGGAATTTCTGGAGCAGGATCATTTCCAGGCTCTTATATCTAAGGAATGGGAATCACCTTGTGAACTTACAGGAGTTCCGGGGGTTTGAGGATTGGAAGTACCCTTTTCCCCCTGATGTGGTTGGCTGCTAGTCAGTCCCCCCCCCCCGAGGTGGATGCACCTATTATTGGGGTTGCTAACCCTCCCTTCATGACAGCCTCTACTCATCGTACCCTTCGGGATGCTGAGGACCGGCGCATTGACAGTCTGGCTTCCCACGCCTTTTCGTGTGCAGGGACGGCTCTGCGCCCGGTCTGTGCCGCGGCTGTCACTGCGGTGACCGCCAGGACCCTTCTTAGGAAGATACTTGACCACCAACCGGAGGATCTCCCTGTGATGTTTTTTGTGAGTTTATTCTCTCAGCGATGGATGACACTGTTAAAATGTGCATAGAACCTCGGTTCTTGTGGTGGCTTTTCGCCACCTGCTTGGCTGCGACAGTAGGGGGCTGACAATGATACTAAAAAGGCTCTTACTGGCCTTCCCTTTAGAGACGCTTATTGGGGCCCGGTTGGACCTTTTGGGAAAAAAAGGAGTAAGGCACCCTCGAGCAGAAGGCCGTCTCGGCCTCCCAGGGGCAGGGACACCCCTCCCCTTCCCTACGTTAGTGCCAAGCGCGAACCAGAAGTGTGCTTCCAACTTTTTGGTGTGGAGACCCGCCCCAGGGGGGGGGGCAGGCAACGCCCTGGGTCCTCCGGCTGTGCGAAGTCCAAATCTGCAGAAACCGCACAAGCTTGAAGGGACGCCCTCGCCTTGTTGAGCGAGTGGACTGCCGCAGCGCTGGGCTCCTATCGCAGGGCGCCATGCTTCTTTCAGGTTGTTACAGGAGGTAGCCCCCCCGGATGCAGAATGGACTCTGCTGGGCGGTCCTTTTTCTAAGGTTATCAGGGCTCTCTTACAGGTTGGCCCTTGACCTGTGATTGCATCCACATTACCCTTCCTCTCCGGGATGAAGCAGTCTGACCCAGGTTGGCATTCTGGGGCCTAGCATTTATACCTTCACAGGCAGTTTCTACATGGTATCTACCTTGTCCAGTAGACCTCTTGATGCATGTGAGGATTTATAATCCCTTTTTTAGTCCCCTGTGCCTTCAGGACACCTAGGCCACTTCCAGCCAGTGTTGAAGGTCCAACTCTGCGCATTGGGGTATTGTTTTTGGTTCCTCTCCTGCTCCCAGATGACTCACCAAGGCGAGTATGGGAGTGGTGTCTTGGACGTGCCCGTGTGGCGTCTGCGCTAGGTTCTACTTTATTGTCCTTCTTTGCTTCCTATTTTTGCATCAGGCCGTGTTGGCTATTGACTTGTGGCTCCTTTGGGAGTCCTGTGGATTGGTGCTCAGGCACATCACTTAGTGTTCCCCAGTTCGGTATCCCCCTACGGGGTGGCATTTAGATTGGTTCATGTTAGAACCTTCCTTCTGCTAAATGTGGACTTGTTATGGAAAGGGCCTTGCCCTCTTTGATGTCACACTACCTTTACCTTGCAGCTGGGGGGCCTGTTGGTGGCGGCTCAGATGCTGTCCCTTATTCTCAGGAGCCCTTGGGCCCTGTGACACCTTAGGTTACTTATCCTGGACAGGGTTCCAGCACCCCTGGAACTAGGTCAGTACGCTCCCCCTTGTTACGGGGGTTCCTTTTGAGGTTGCAAATTCAAGGAAGATGTCTGGGACCATTCCTTCCTTCTCTCTTCTCCCTGTAGATGGTCATCATGGGTACCAAGTCTTGCAGGTGGACTGGGGGGGTCTTATTTCTTCTGAAATCCCTCGTGGTTCCTAAAGGGGTCCCCTTAGGGGATCCATCTTCATACGGTTTTTTGGTTGACACATTGAGCCTTTGGTGGGCTCTAATTTGCTGGACTACTCCTCTTCAGGACTTGTCCTTTTTGGGGACTCTCGGTCAGTCTGAGGACAGTGGCTTGTCCCTTTTTATCTGTGAAGGTCTCGGAACAGGTTGACCCTTCAAGAAGGTTCCGTCTTGGTTCTAAGTGGGGGTTTACATCCCTTACACTTCATTGGTATTAGCTTGGCTGGCTGCCCTAACGTGGCAGGAGGTTCTATTCTAGCATCTCACTGAGTCCCTACTGGTGTGGCCCTGTGGGGCCCCTTTGCTATTACAGGGACTCTGTCCTGGGTTATTGTCCCAGGACTCTCTGGCCTTGGTCATGAGGGCCTAGTATTGCTTCTGTCAGGACATTATATTCTATATGTCTTAACTTCTTTCACCCTGCCAGGCGAGGTTCTGCATAAGATTGCAGTAGAAAGGGAGAACCGTTATGCTGGGGCTCTGGGTGGCCCAGCGGGGCATGGTTCGCAGAGTTTCTGCTGAAGACAGTCGTACTGTATGCCCTCTCAAGAGGGCTGTTCTGCCTACTCAGGCTCCCTACTACGTCGCCCTTACCTACAGGCCTTTTAGGCGATTGGTCGGTTGGCTTTTCACCCTATTGGAGATGGGTATCTCTGGGTGTCTTTTCTCTATTGGAGGGCTAGGCCTAGCTCCCTCCTCTTCTTCTCCCTTTTCTGCCGGCTATGGTGGAGTATGCTGTTCTTGTCTGCTTTGCTTGGACTAGCTCTCTTTCCTGCGGGATGTTCCGTATCCCTGGGTCCTAGAATTATTATAGCACGGTTGAAGTTGGCTCCCCAACTCAGTGCTCTGAAGGTTTCAGGGTTCGCCCTGTTCACCTACTGCAGAAGTCTAGTTCAATCTTGTGTTGCGCATTCCTCAGGGGTTGCTCAGGTGCATTCCCCAGGGAATTCTTTGCTCCCTTTTTGGGGGGTTACTTATCCGGCTGCCCTGCTATAAGGGTTCCCTTGGGTCTTATTCAGGTTCTTGTCTGAACTGTTCCTTCCCTCATATCGCTCTTCTGGGGCGGTTGCTTCAGTCAGAAGCGTGCCATAAAGGATGGCTCTGTTAGCGGTCCTAATATATATATATATATATATATAAAAATATATATAATATATAAATAAAAAAAAAAAAATATATATATATATATATATATATATAATATATATATATATATATATATATATATATATATATATATATATATATATATATATATATATATATATATATATGTATGTTATATCTCTGTACACCATGAGGTGAGGGTGTTCCGCCTTACGCCGAATTATGGCCAGGCGGTGTTCTTATTCTCCTTTAGTCCAGACCCTACGGTCTCGGGGCTATTGTCTGGCTTACTCTGAGCGAAAGGGATCTGTATCCCTCATCAGGTGTTGGAGATTCCTGGTCTTTCTCTTGTCCCTGGTTGGGATTATGCCCCTTGGGGCTTATAGGTTTCTCCATCCTTATGTACCGGATCTGATTGCTAACACGGGTGTAGGTGCCCTTTGGCTTGGTCCTGCTCGGTCGCTTTTGTTCCTCTGAGCCTAAAGTAAACATCTCGGCTCTTGCTGAGCCTTTCAGTATTCCTGCTGGTCTCG
Organism: Gastrophryne carolinensis; assembly: GCA_027917425.1. Classification (NCBI taxonomy): domain Eukaryota; kingdom Metazoa; phylum Chordata; class Amphibia; order Anura; family Microhylidae; genus Gastrophryne; species Gastrophryne carolinensis. The sequence goes on from CM051236.1 coordinate 211,122,033, forward strand.
CCTGAGACCTGGGTTCATATTCTCAGATGGGGAGAGCTCTAAGGTTGCCATGGCTGCCCTTTTTCTCCAGTAGCATGGTTAGACTGTTACTCTGGCCTACTCGTTAGGGGAAGATTCTTCTTCCCTCTTGCTTTTTGCTCTCTTACTACTTGTGCTTGGCTTGGGCCTTTCAGCACTAGGTTCTGTTGAGCAAGCTGGCTAGTCCGCTGCTTGTGTTCAGTTCTGCCTTTACAAGAATTCAAAGGCTGTGGTTAGAGCATTGCTCTCGTTGCTCTTGGTAGCATGGTTAAGGTGACAGCACTTTTATGGTTGTCTGTGCCTTTTTTCACGGGGATCCCACCCTACTTATGGACACTGCTATTGGATGTCCCACATGTAAGGACTATGTCTGGAGCAGGACGTGCTGTCTGCTTAGAATAATACAACTCTGTGAGGTACTCACCTGTAGAGTTGGTATTGTATGCAGACAGCACGTCCTGCTCCACCCCACCCTGATTCACCTTGTTCTGGATCCCCTGTGTGGTGATTATTATCTTGGATGTTCTTGCCAGTCTTTGGGTGGTTGTTTTCCTCCTGGCTTCTTCTCTCACTGCTTTTCAATGCTGGGGATTTGTGGGAGGTCCCTCGGTATATGTAGGGCCGGGAGGAGCTTGTTTTCTTCATGATTCTGCAGTGCACGGCGCTGAAGGCGGAGGTATACCCACATGTAAGGACTATGTCTGGAGCAGGACGTGCTGTCTGCATACAATACCAACTCTACAGGTCAGTACCTCACAGAGTTGTATTTTTTGGCCGAAAGGTGCTTCAGGCGGTAGTGAAATGAACTACATGCTGTTCCGCACTGGGGATCCCGCCCATATGGACACTGCTTTTGGATGTCCCAGTCGTAAGGATATTGGGACGGCCTGGACTGGACGTAGGGAAAAATACAATTCTGTGAAACTCGCCTGTAGAATTGTTTTTGGATACATCCAGTCCAAGCCTTACCACCCCGCCCTTGTGTTCATTATGTCCTGTTTGCCTGTTATAGTGATCAACCATTTTTTTGTTTAATAGGACACTGTTTTTTCTATTTTTTTGCTTAGAGAGAGTACAAGCTGAAGCTATGTGAAGTAACATGGTTTCTTAGGCCTCTCGGCCTGTCCTCTTTGTTGAATACTGCTTTTTAACCACTTGGGAATGATAGAGGGACAGCTGCCTTTATAGGGGGCCGGGAGGAGCTAAATCTTTTGATCTTGCAGTTGAGCCCCCCCTCGTAAGGATATTGGGACGGCCTGGACTGGATGTATCTAAAAACAATTCTACAGGTGAGTTTCACAGAATTGTATTTTTAGATTCCAGGGTCTCCGAAGTTCGTTTTTTTTTTTTTTTTGTTTTATGATCTCAATCTATGGTTGGAAATGTGGAAAGTGTCGTTTGCTGTAATAAACCCATCCTAGATTTTTTTTTTTTTTTTTCATTCAGGTATTTTTATTAGCGGTTATCTACACAAGCCATCTTCAGTTGCAGAGCAGTTCAGATACTTTAAAGGAAAGCCATCAGCCTCGTTGCTTACCTCTGCCCATATGCAAGCAGTTGTTTACAGACAAACAAAGATCATGGTGGAATGCAGTCTACAGCCTTATTCATAAAACGGCCCAGTAAGATACATACGCTTTTTGTGTGATTGTTTTCTCTCAAAAATTGAGCTGTACATTAAGCATTTTTTGCCTCTCTAGGCCTGGTAGCGCTGCTAAACTGCGTCTAGTGATTCAGCATGAGCTTAACACTTTGCGTGCCTTGGAAAAGCATGGTCTTCAGCCTGCACTTCTCATATTTTGGGCAAGAAGTCTCTACACTACAGTAAGTGATTTATGAAGGCTTACCTGGCATTTGCATATGTTACATGGCTGCTTTCATTCATCAATGTCGATAAATCATAGCAGTGTTTTTGTGTAGACATCTGTTACTGCTTTCTCTGCAGGGTATCAGTCTGAATTCTTTCTATGATCAGCGGGACTATATGGTCCGGTGCATGCACTACTGGAAGAAAGTATTGCCATTGCTAGAGATGGTTAGACAGAAAAAAAGCATCCCTGAACCTGTTGATCCACTCTTCAAACACTTCCACAGCACAGATATTAAGGTATTTACTGCCCCTTTGCTTTATTACTTATGCTCCTAAATGTGTCTGTTGCCTTTTTAATTCTTTTTAATCACAAACTCCCCTCTCCCAGAAAGTTGCCCAAACGCTAGTAACTCTTCACCCCAGCAATAGCTGAATATTCCTGTGTACCTGAATTACATTAACGAGAGATGAATGCATTGCTGAACTAGGATGAGACCACTGCTCTCAAGAATGCTGCAGCATTTAAAGTGGACCAACGTCCAGGATTTTGACTATCCTGGGTTTTGGTCTTTTTCCCAGGGGCTCCCCGATTAGGAGTGTCCTGCTGTGTGAAACCCCTTAGGACGCCAAGACCAGCTCACTTCTTCCCGGTCCCTTGGCGCACCTAAGAGCTTCTCGAGAATGCAAATCTAGTTTCACGCCAGTGATGCTCCTAAAATAGCAATTATGCAGGTCCGATATTTCCTTTGGGGGGGAATTTTTATAGAAACAAAATATGAAGTTAAAATGATGCTGACGTCTTAGTATAAATCAATTATGTGTGTACCCAAGACAATGTGAACTCTTCTTCTTTATGTATTGTGAATGATTTTTGGAAGATTTAAATCCAAATGACACTGCAAAAACATGCCTTTTTTTCCCCCCAGGTGACTGAAGTAAGAGATTTGGAAGATGAAGCCGGCATTTTATTTGCCAAAATTGATATGTTTGATGGGAAAACGGATGATGCAATACTTGCTTGGGAAGCCATTAAAAATGTTGATTCTTACTGGAACCTTGCATTGGTATGTATTTTACTTAGTCTGACCAGAATATTTTGTATATGGTTTACTTGTAGGCTTTGTAAATTGTTCAACTTCTTAGAGGATCTCCAAAAAAATTAGCTTGATGTCCCTATGCTGTAATAGCACAGGGAAATCCCCATTTGGGATTCCCCCCTGCCAGTGTCCCTGCCCCTTGATACTTGCCTCTTCCACATTATGTGGCAGCCAATAAAGTTCACTGGCCTGAAGCTGCACAGTGATGTGCACGGCCACTGTGTGAACTTGATTTGCCGGTGATCATGTAAGCGGTTAGGATGAGCAGGAGGAGAGTGCCAGCTTTGGAGTCCCTGGGCTGCCAAATGGGTGATGCCCCCATGTTATAGCAAGGTCACCTCCAGTCAATTTCATTTGGAGGTCCTAATTAAACCTTGGTCTACTTTTTTTCTTCTCTTGATATTGATTATTCTATTTTAGCAGAACCACACTCTTGGTACTTATTAGACATGGGCTAGGTTGAATTATGGAGCAGGCGATTGGGGGTGCTGAGGGAATACTTCGGAGTAAATTATGCAGCCAAACAATGGTTATATTCTCCTTTAATCCCTCACAGGAGATTGCTGCTATTCATACTGGCACTTACTGGAACACCCAATTCTAGTCCCACGCTGCTCATGCATCCAACTCCATCTTCAGCTTGCATCCATCAATACCTGATGGACTGCCCCACGCCATCGTCACAGGAAATACACTATGCCCCTCTACATTCACAGCAATGAAGGGTGGGCGTGCCATATTGAATGTGATGTTGCCTGGGAGCCTATGAATGTGAGTGGCGCACATGTTGCATGTTTCTGTACTGCGCTCTCCTTGCTCCCTGCCCAAACATCAGTTTGGCCTCGAGCAGGCCACTTTATATTACATATATATACCTATTATAGGTTCTTATCATAGGAGCTATGGGAGGTTTTTGATCTTGATAGGGGGGGAGGGAGTTGTGCTATTGCAGTATTAATATAAGATTCATAGGGGTATGTATTACCTCACAATTGTTGTCTGATAATTTTGGTTATTATTTGATTGGGGTTTTTTTGGGTTTATGTAATTCACTGTGATATTCATGTTATATATATTTTTTGAATTTGGATACTTATTCAGTTTTCATGTGGTTGTATTGGTAATTTATAACACAGTTTATGTCAATATTTATAACACAGTAATTTCTGCACTGGGCACTTTTTTATAGCACTTTAATTATAGTATCCCCTATTTATATCCCGTCCTCCCTATGTAATACTATTAATTCATCAGGAGACGGCAGTATATTCTTGGTGTGCCACACACCCCGCTTCACTTCTAAATATTCATCACTTAATGGGTTAATCCACCGCCAGGTGACGCTGTGCAGAGAGGAAGTCTTGTAACGAGCCCCCTTCCGGCCTATATATACCTGGTACCTCCCTTCAATCACCAGAAGATGGAAGTCTCCTGCTTACAGGTAGGCCGGGGTGTTCTTACCCCGCCACCCCCCTTTTGGTCTATTTCTGCCCGGTTTGAGTTTGTATACCTTTATGGTGGAAAGGAAGCCTCCCAGCCTAGGCTGCTCACCGGGCAAATGGTAGATGGCACTTTAAGTGCCTAGGAGCTTATCTCCTACCGCTCGACCTCATGCGTGGGGCAATGCGGCTATCCGGCATGGTGATCCGGAAATGGGATGCCCCTGTCCCGAGGGTCCCCGTAGCCCCTTTCTCTCCCGTTACGGTCCCTTCACTATGGGGGGGTGTGAGGGTGTGCTTTAAGTATGTGTGTTTCACTTGTATCACTTCATTTCAACATGTGTGCGTGTTCATGTTATGCATTCAGTGTTATTCAGCATGTGTATACATTCGGTTTAGGTCTGCTTGAATGGAAGACTGGACTAGGTAGGGGCTGGCCGCTTTTTAGCAGACTATTGCTTTAGTGGCCCCCGGCCCCCTTCCCCACTGGCTTTTCATGTGCTCTTTTAGGCTGCGCTATGCGGTCTTTATTATTATCCTCCCCCCTCCGCTGCCTGGGCGCACGTGTAGTGGCCCATCTGGAGTAATCTTCAGCTGAATGGCTGTACTGATTGGCGTAGGGGGGGTGGGTCCTGGTGACGCGGCATCGGGGGCACGGCGCCGACGTCATGCGGCGTTTTGCGGCGAGCCCAGCGTTTACTTCCCTTCAAAGGGAGGAGGTCACGTGGGCGCGCGGCCGCACTTAGTTGTCTGTGCTGTGGCTGCTGGCTGCAATCCTGCTCTCCGGCTGCTGCCTTCGCTGGGCCAGGTAAGCGGCCCCACCCGTTGGGGCCGTTATATGGGGAGTACATATCTTTTGGTAGTTGGATATGGTGGGGAGTCATTTTTTATTAAGGGGGCATGATTTTGCTCATATTTAAAGGCACTTTGGTGCCATGCCTGTATGATTTCTATACACATGTGTGGATCTGATTGGGGTTTCTCTTTACTTACAGATCCCGGGATCCCTGCTTATGGTGGCCCTCCGGCTCTATGTTGCCTGGCTATTTATTGGGATATCTATTAATGCATTTATATTATATATATATATAGACTATATACTGATATATATATATATATATATATATATATATATATATATATATATATATATAGTTTATTAAAGGGGACCTTAACTTAAAAAAAAAAAAAAAAAAAAATAAAATCCTCCCTTCCGGGACATTACTAATAAAGGGGCATCCCGGGTTGGCTTATGCCTTAAAAGTCCCGAGTATTGTGAATACCATAAATCACCATATGGAGGCTTCCGTAAATTCCGGAAACGGTTCTGCTGAGCCGTTCGGGGGGTGCGTAGGTTGTGGGGTTCCACTCCCAGCTGATGATGTCTTTATTTGCATCCCTTGTGCAAAACAGACTATTGCGCGCCAGTCCGTTGCTTCGGCTGCGGGCCCATCGCATCCTTCATCATCTCCTACCTCTCCCTCCCTGTTCTGGACCCCGCATGACACTGTCAAAAGTGGGGATTCGCATTCCGAGGCGGCGGCACAGCCCAGCCCCCGGAAAGTAGTGCCCGTTAAAGCAGCGTTAAAAGCCGCTGCAAAACGGAGGCACCTGACTCCGGTACCTTCGGCTCCACAGGACGAGCTATGTGAACCTGTGGAATGGTCCGATGGATTCCCGGACGAGGATGAATTCCCGTCGGAGTCAGATGAGCCTGCAGGTCAGCTTGTGGCTGATGTGATTGGCGATTGGTCGGAGGGGGTTGTTTTTGACACCCCCTCCATTCTGGCTCAAATGTTTAAAATTTTGAGTTTAGATCCACCTGAGGCGGCCGCCCTGCCAAAGGGTCAGTTGTTTAAGGAGCCTCAGCCGCGTTTGGTTTTTCCCAGACAACACCACTTTGAGAGGGTGGTTCTTAAGGAATGGGAACATCCCACGCGGTTATCTGGAATTCCTTCCAGTTGGGAAAAGCGTTATCCTTTTCCGCCAGAATTGGTGAAGCTTTGGTCTGTCCCTCCTGACGTCGATACCCCTGTACTAGGGCTCTCCAGCACGGCTATGGTACAGTCTGCTGAGACCACTGTCCCTAAGGATGGGGAAGATCGTCGGATTGACCAATACGCTCGCCATGGTTTTATTTATTCCGGGTCAGCGTTGCGCCCGGTATGTGCTTCAGCCCTTCTTCTATTGGCAATTAAGTCCTTAATTCAGTGGCTATATGAGGATCTTAATCCCGCTTGCAAAGAGTTCACTGCGCTTAAGCAGTGTGAATCTTTTGTGTCTTATGTCCTGGCTGCTCAGGACGATGCGCTGGCTATGAGTAGCAAGGCAGCGGCTATGCTGGTGGCTATTCGCAGGTCAGTATGGCTGCATCAGTGGTCAGCGGACGCAGCTTCTAAAAGGGTGCTTACAGCTCTCCCCTTTTTGGGGTTGCGTCTGTTCGGGTGAGAAAATTGATTCAGTCGCAAAGGGTGGTAAGATGCCACAACGCAAGAGGCCTCGTGTCCCCTTTGGGGGGGCAGGTTCCGGTAGGCCCTCCTTTCGAGGATTCAGAGCGGGCAGGGGTGCCTCCTTTCCCGCTACCAGAGGTGCAGGTTGGACTCGGGGGAGGGGCCGTGGCCGGCCCACTCAGTCCTGGGGCACCAAGCCCAAACCTGCTGATAAGCTCACTCAGCAATGAGGGGCTGCCCTCACCCGGGCGGGTGGGGGGACTATTGCGACACTTCTCCCAGGTTTGGAACCAAGTAGTTCCAGGCAGATGGATCCAGGAGGTAGTGTCGGCCAGTTACGACCTGGCATTCGAGTCTCACCCTCCTTCACGGTTCGTTCGGTCTCGGGTGCCCATCGTTCCTTTGGCTGCGCAGGGGCTCCTGGCGTCGGTAAGGGATCTGTTAGAGATAACGGTCATCCGGCCGGGGCCGCGCTTAGAGATGAGCCTCGTTTTCTACTCCAATCTTTTCGTAGTCCCCGAGAGAGATGGGTCGGTTCATCCCGGCCTGAACTCTCATCAACACAGAGTGTTTCCTCCTTTTGCCCAAATTCACACGAGAACGCTTCAGCTTTTTCTGTTAGCGTTTTGGGACCAGCAACCTCAGTCGCTGGATCAGTCCTTCCAGTTGTCCTCCCGTGTACGGCAGTCCCTCCTGTGGTGGTTGGTCTCGACCAATCTTGTGTAGGGCAGGCCTTTCCTGACCCCCCTTTGGAAAATTGTCACCACGGACGCCAGTCTGTCGGGATGGGGCAGATTCTGGAAGGAGCTGCAGTTTCAGGGGCAGTGGGGACCTCAAAGGCCCCACTTACCCATCAATATTCTGAATCTGAGAACCATCCGTCAGGTGCTTGCTCTCCTGGCACGTTCTGGGTCTTCCGGTCCAGATGTGTTCAGACAATCAAACAGCGGTTGCTTACGTCGGTCTTCAGGGAAGGACTCGCAGTCTGAGTACTCTCAGAGAAGTGTCCCTGATCCGGACCTGGGCAGTGTTCCATGTTCCTTGTCTCTCGGCGGTTTACATTCCAGAGGTGAAGAAACAGGTAGCGGACCGGTTGAGCAAGGGCTCTCCCCGTCTGGAAGAATAGGCTCTCCATCCTCGGGTGGTTCGCTCACTGTGTCTCCAATGGGGGACCCCGGAGGTGGACCTGTTGGCCCCTCATCGCTATCACAGGCTCCCGAACTTCGTGTCGCTCTCCCAGGATCCTCTGGCTCGGGCAGTGGACGCCATGTCCCTGAAATGGGGAGTTCTGGGATTTCTATACCTGTTTCCTCCGATGCCCATGCTGGGCAGGGTTCTTCAGAAGTTGGTTCTGGAAAAAGTGTACGCCGTTCTCGTGGCCCCAAGGTGGCCAAGACGAGTGAGGTTCGCAGACATCGTTCGGCTGGCAGTGGACCAGTTCGTTCTGCCTCTTCGGCCCGATCTGCTCACTCGGGGTCAATTGTGTTACCCCAATTTACCAGCGCTGGCTTTGACGGCCTGTCTGCTGAAACCTCCATCCTGAAGGAGGAGGGTCTTTCTGATTCTGTCATTAAGACTCTGATCAGTGCCCGGAAGAGGTCTTCTTCCATCACCTACTATAGGACTTGGAAAGCCTATATCGCTTGGAGTGAGATAAGATCTTTTCCTTGTAGGGTCTTTTCGGTCTCCAGGATTCTGGAATTTTTACAATCAGGGCTGGACTCTGGTCTCCAGCTAAGTACGTTGAAAGGGCAGGTCGCTGCCTTATCTATATTTTTTCAGAAGCGTGTTGCGCTTAAACCTTTAGTTAAAACTTTTTTCCAGGGGGTTACGCATGTGCGGCCTCCCAGGAAACCATTACTCCCTGTTTGGGATTTGAATTTGGTTCTTCTCTTCAGGCTCCTCCTTTTGAGCCTTTGCAAGATATTGCTTTGTCTACCCTGACTCAGAAGATTGTCTTCTTGGTAGCGATCACTTCGGTCCGGCGGGTCTCAGAGTTGGCGGCCTTGTCTATCCAGGCGCCTTACTTTGAGAGGCATCAGGACAAAGTGGTTTTTCGGTTCAAGCCAGACTTTCTTCCTAAGGTTGTTTCTGCTTTTCATTTGAACCAAGATATTGTTCTTCCCTCCTTGTGTCCTAATCCTAAGAATGACAAAGAGAGGGTTTTGCATTGTTTGGATGTAGTACGCTGTGTTAAGTACTACTTGATTATCACGTCTCCTTTTCGTAAGACGGATTCCTTTTTTGTTGTGCCCCATGGGCCTAAGAAGGGTTTGGCACCAGCCAAATCTGCCATTAGCAAGTGGATACGTCAGGCCGTTACTGCGGCCTATTCTGCTAAGGGAAGAGTTCCCCCTTTTCGTATCACTGCTCATTCCACTCGCTCTGTTGGGGCGTCTTGGGCATTTCAGCACCAAGCTTCTGTTGAAGGTTTGTAAGGCCGCCACTTGGTCTTCTGTTCACACTTTTTCTAAGTTTTACAAAGTTGATGTGCGGGCCTCAGCGGATGCTGTTTTTGGCCGCAAAGTTCTGCAGACTGCAGTCATTTAAGTTATGCTTCACCTGGCCTTGAGATGCCCATCCCTTGTGGACACTGCTTTTGGATGTCCCATTAAGTGATGAATATTTAGAAGTGAAGCGGGGTGTGTGGCACACCAAGAATAATACCATTTTGTGAGTACTCACCTGAAAAATGGATATTGTTGGTGTGCCACACACCCCGCTTCACCCCCACCCTTTTCGGTATTACCGAAGCCTTTATATGGTGAAGCCTTTTTTATTTATATCAAAATTGATTTTGAGGTTACCGGTGGAATACTGGTACCTTGTCTTTCTGCTTTTTAATATACTGGTGATTGAAGGTAGGTACCAGGTATATATAGGCCAGAAGGGGGCTCGTTACAAGACTTCCTCTCTGCACTACGTCACCTGGCGGTGGATTAACCCATTAAGTGATGAATATTTAGAAGTGAAGCGGGGTGTGTGGCACACCAACAATATCCATTTTTCAGGTGAGTACTCACAAAATGGTATTTTTTGAAATGCAATAATATTTTCATTCTTATTCTGCCTTGCTTATATTATTTACATTGTGATAGTATTAGGTTAAGAATATACCGGGAAACCACGAATATTGGTGTTTTTAAATTTGTCTTGTATTTTCATGTTATATGTGATTTTAAAATTGTGAATATAGCACTCTTTAATAAATCTATATTTTTGATATTTTTTCTCATATGCAGTGGAGTGCCCATTGTTTTTTCAAATCCCATATGTATATTTGAGATTGGTGCTTTGGATCTGTTTGCCCAGCATGGTAGGCTGCCTCAATGCAGGAGGTAGCCGCGGCCCTTTCGGGGGGCTGGTTCTTCCCTCCCCTCCTTCCGTGCTTCCAGGTCTTGCCGGGGTGCACCATTTGCGGGGACACGTAGAGACCTTTGGGGCTGGGGTAGAGGCTGTGGACGCCCCGGTCTCTCTTGGGGTCCCAAGTCTAAATCTTCCCCCAAGCCCCCTCAGGCATGAGGAGGCACCTTCACCCATCCGGGTGGGGGGACGGTTGCGGCTCAGACCGCGCGTCTCAGACCGGTGGATTCAGGAGGTGGTGTCCTCCGGTTACAAGATAGTGTTTGCAACCTGGCCACCCCCAAGATCCGTCAGATCCCGGATGGTTCAAAACCCCTTGTCGGCTCAGGGCTTGCGGTCCAAAGCCTTTTGGATTTGGGTGTCATCTGCCTGGTGCCCCTCCAGGAAAGAGGGCAGAGGCTTCTATTCCAATCTGTTCACGGTTCCCAAAAAAGATGGGTCCCTGAGGCCCATCCTGGATTTGAAGCGCCTCAACAAATTTGTCAGGTTCAAGAATTTTCACATGGGCGACTTCATGACTTCTGTGGACATCAAAGATGCTTACCTTCATGTTCCAATCTTTCCAGGTCATCAGAGATTTCTCAGGTTCGCTCTGGAGGATCAGCACTACCAATTTGTGGTCTTACCTCGGGTCTTCACCAAGGTGCTGGCGGGGTGATGGCTCTGTTGAGATCTAAAGTCATTCGCATTCTTCCTTATCTGGACGACATTCTGATTGTGTCTCAGTCCTTCCATCAAGCTGAGCTGGATACCCAGATGGTGGTCTCCACACTCGAGTCCTTCACTGTCTCCGTCCTTGGTGACGTCCTTTCTGGGCATGACTCTGGATACATCTCAGGTCAAGGTTTTTCTGCCTCAGCAGAAGGTGGAGAGCCTGCAGGCACGGTCTCTACTTTCTTGCCCTCATCCCTCCATTCGGCAGGTGATGCAGTTGGTGGGCCTGATGGTGTCATGCTTCGAGGCAGTCCCCTATGCTCAGTTTCACATGAGACCTCTTCAGTTGCACCTCTTGCAGTTTGGTATCGGGACCCTGTGTCCCTGGATCAGGAATTTGCGCTGTCCCCTCGGGTCAGTCAGTCCCTCTCGTGGTGGCTGGACTCAAGGAATCTCCTAGTGGGCAGGACCTTTCTGCCCCCGTGCTGGGAGACTGTCACCACAGATGCCAGTCTGACAGGTTGGGGGGGCCCTCAGGAGGCTCATGCCCCCATCAACATTCTGGAACTGCGGGCGATTGCCTTGGAAGGGGTTTCGGCTCCTCTGTGTTCCCCCGTTTCCTCTGTTGGGCAGGGTGCTGTGCAAGGTAGCCCAGGAAGGGGTGCCAACCATTCTGGTGGCCCCCTGTTGGCCAAGAAGGGTGTGGTTTGCAGACATCGTGCAGTAGATCAATACGTCCTGCCCAAGGATCCAGATCTGCTCACTCAGGGGCAGCTGTGCCATCCCAATTTACAAACGCTGGCTTTGACGGCTTGGCTGCTGAAACCTCCATCTTGATGGAAAAGGGGTTGCCTGCTTCCATGATTAGGGCTAGGAAGAAGTCCTCGTCCTTTATCTACTACAGGGTCTGGCATGCTTACATTGCCTGGTGTGAGTCCAAATCTCTTCCCTGTCGGGTGTTTTCTATTCCCAGGATTCTGGAATTCTTGCAACATGGTTTGGATTTTGGCCTTCAACTTAGTATCCTCAAAGGTCATGTTTCAGCTCTGGCAATTTTTTTCCAAAGATCTTTTGCCAGTCACCGTTTGGTTAAGACTTTTTTCCAGGGGGTTTCCCACGTGCGTCCGCCACGTAAGCCTATGTTACCGGGATTTGAATCTGGTGTTATCTGCTTTGCAGGGTCGTCCCTTTGAGCCTCTATGTGAGGCCGCTTTGCCCATTTTGACTCTTGAGGTAGCCTTTTTGGTGGCTATCACTTCTGTCAGGCGTGTTTCTGAGTTGGCCGCGCTTTCCATCAAACCTCCTTATTTTGAGCGACACCAGGACAAGGTGGTGTTTCGGTTTAAGCCAGATTTCTTGCCCAAGGTTGTGTCTGCTTTTCATCTCAATCAGGACATTGTCTTGCCTTCATTGTGTCCCAATCCTGCTAATTCCAAGGAGATGACTCTGCATTCTTTAGATGTGGTCAGGGTTCTGAAGTTTTACTTGGTAGCTACTGAATCATTCAGGAAGACTGATGCTTTTTGTTCTTCCTTCTGGTCCTAGGAAGGGTTTGCCTCCGGCTAAGTCCACTATCAGCAAGTAGATTCGTCAGGCGGTGGTGCAAGCCTATTCTGCTAAGGGGAAGGAGCCTCCCTTCCGTCTTACTGATCATTCCACTCGTGCTATTGGTGCCTCTTGGGCCTTTCAGCACCAGGCTTCTCTTGAACAAGTTTGTAAGGCCACAACTTGGTCTTCTGTTCATACTTTTTCTAAGTTCTACAAGGTTGATGTTAGGGCCTCAGCTGATGCTGCTTTTGGCCGCAAGGTTCTTCAGGCGGCAGTGGTTTAAACTGCCCGCCGTTGTTCTTTGGGGATCCCACCCTACTTTACGGACACTGCTCTTGGATGTCCCAAGAGCTAACTAAAGAATTTAGTGAAACAGGACGTGCTGTATGCTTGGAAAAATACAATTCTGTGAGTACTCACCTGTAGAATTGATTTTGTAGTATACAGCACGTCATGTTTCACCCCTCCCTTGTTATCATTATTCTTGGTTACATCTGTATGATGATTTGTTCAGATGTTTGGTTGGGGTTTCTTCATTTTTATTCTCCCGGCTTCCTGTCTAACTGCTTTGTAACACTGGGAATTTGTGGGAGGTTCCTGTCCTTTTATAGGGCCGGGAGATGCCATAAGTCTTTTCTGCAGTCCACTGCGCCACCTTGTGGCGGATATCCCAAGCGTAAAGAATTTAGTGAAACAGGACGTGCCGTATACTACAAAATCAATTCTACAGGTGAGGACTCACAGAATTGTGTATTTGTTGTTTAGATCTATTACCTTCTAGGCTAGATCAAAAAGAATATGGGGGCCGAGCCCTCTATCGATGTTGGAATGAGAGCTGCCTGTGCCTGCTCCCCTGATGGCTTCATGCTCCTGCAGTTCTTTTGACTGACCTGCAGCATGGTTCCCAGGACTGCTGGCATAGTAGTCTGGGGCTGGATCTTGTTTCACTACCAGGTTCTTGGGGTTTCCTGAACAGTGGCCTTGAGGCCTCGTGGTGTGGTTAATTGGCTGGTTCCATTTCTACACTGAACACAAGGGGCGCAAAGGACCCTAGCTTCTAGTTCTGAGCTGTGCACTCTGTGTTTCCGGTGACTGGAAGTGATGCGACGGCATGTGCCCATCTCCCCTCGTTGTACTGCAGCGAGTTTTAATACAATTCATGTTGTGTTTTTGTCTGTGCAAAATAAGTCTGCCTCTGATAGGAGCATCAGGAAAGGCAGGCCTGACACACACACACACACACACACACACACACACACACACACACACACACACACACTCACTGTCCAGGATGGTTGGCTCTCTTAGTGGATTCCACATCCATGACCACAAGCCTGCAAAGAAGAGCTTGGCAGCAATGGCGGCAAGGCACCTGCTGCTTGGGTCTATTATCTCTTTACACTTTAATACATCTCTCAACTGCAGTTTGCCTTGTTGTGCTACTTTTAATTTTATATTCTGTGAGATACTGTGGCAGCCCGAAGACTGCCTTTGATTTTCATACCTGTCCTGGTAGTGTGAAAGTGCTCCTTGTCTGAGAGCGTTTTTTTTTTTTCATTTTTATAAATCTGCCCTGTGGACCTCAAACATTATAGAGGATATGGCATACTTGATCCTTCTTGTAGCCAAAGCTTCTGTCCTGTGTTTTTTTTTTTTTTTCTTCTACATAGGCCTATATTGTCAGTTCGGATAGCCATGGATGTAGACTAATGTCCCCCAGTAGTTCGTATACAGCTTGGTTACAAGTGGGTTTTAATCAAACTGCATAGCAATCTCTAACAATCTCTAACAAACCTTTAGCTGGTGACATTGGCTCTAGCCAGGGGGCAGTGAGTTGGTTCTTCTCATGAGCTTCTTCTTTATGAAGAGCACATTTTCAAAATGGATTCTCATTTTCTATGGGTCTGAAACCTCCAGTTGGCATTGCTGTATACAGGAACGCGGGCCTTGCTGTTGTGTCCACACCCATCCATCCGTCTGGGGATGCAGTTGGCGGGCCTCATGGTGTATTGCTTGAGGCTGTACCCTTCACCCAGTTCCACATGAGACCTCTTCAGTTGAATCTCTTGACAGTTTGGGGTGGGAAACAGGAGTCCCTGGAGCAGGAGTTCGCTCTGTCCCCTCTGGCCAGATGGTCCCTCTCATGGTGGTTGGACTCGAGAAATCTTCTAGTGGGAAGGTCCTTTCTGCCTCCGCGCTGGGAGATTGTCACAACGGACGCCAGTCTGACCGGTTGGGGAGGGTTTTGGCAGTTGCTGAAGTTCCATGGCCAGTGCGGCCCTCAGGAGGCCCATGTGCCTATCAATCTCCTGGAGCTGAGAGTGATTCGATTGGTGCTTTCTCAATTGACTCCCCATCTACGGGGGCGTGCGGTCCAGGTCCGCTCTGACAACCTGACGGCGGTCGCCTATATCAATCGTCAAGGCGGGACTCGAAGCAAGCGAGACCTCAAGGAGTTGACCCAGATCCTGACTTGGGTGGAGAAGAATGTTCCCTGCATCTCCGCAGTTTACATCCCCGGGGTGGAGAGCCAGGAGGCAGACTCCCTGAGCAGGGGGACTTCTCGTCTGGGGGGAATGGTCTCTCTGCAACAAGATCTTTCACGCCCTCTGTCCCCGCTGGGACATGGACCTGTTTGCGTCCCGACACAATCGCAAGCTTCCAAGGTTCGTCTCTCTGTCAGAAGATCCTCTGGCCTACGCCACGGACTCGCTAACAATTCCTTTGACGAAGTTTCGACTCCTCTACGCCTTCCCTCCTTTCCCTCTCCTGGGTCGCGTGCTACGCAATATAGCCCAGGAAGGGGTCCCGACCATCCTGGTGGCCCCTCGTTGGTCAAGGCGGTGTTGGTTCGCGGACATAGTCCAGATGTCAGTGGATCGTTACGTCATGCCCGATGATCCAGGGCTTCTCACTCAGGGTCTGTTACGCTACCCCAGTTTACAAACGCTGGCTTTGACGGCTTGGCTGCTGAAACCTCCATCCTGACGGAGAAGGGGTTGTCTGCTTCAGTTGTGCGTACCATGATTCAGGCTCAGAAGAAATCCTCTTCCATGATTTATTACAGGGTCTGGCACGTTTACATTGCCTGGTGTGAGTCTAGGGGTTTCCCTTGTAGCACTTTTTTCCTTTGCTAGAATTTTGGAGTTCCTACAACATGGCTTGGATTCGGGTCTCCAGCTGAGTACCCTCAAGGGACCGGTTTCGGCATTGGCTATTTTCTTCCAAAGATCCTTTGCCAATCATAGACTTATCAAGACCTTTTTCCAAGGAGTTACCCATGTACGTCCACCATGTAAGCCTATGCTTCCGGTGTGGGATTTGAATTTGGTGCTTTCTGCTCTTCAGGGGCCTCCCTTTGAGCCCTTGTGCGATGCTGCCTTATGCATTTTCACTCCGAAGGTTGTCTTATTTTTAGTATACAGTACGTCCTGCTCCAGATATAATATACTTACTATCGGGTATTACTCCGCCAGATGGCGCTGGACTGCAGAGACATCGAAAATAGGCTCCTCCCGGCCCCTCAAATCGCAGGTGAGCGGGGCTATTAGCCTGCGGCCTGTAGGACTATTCCCACCCGTTCCATTTGTAATGTGCCTCCCAGCCTTGGCTGCGCTGGTCGGGTGATGGTAGGCAGCACCGCTGTTAGGTGCTTAGGAGTGCTGCTCCACCGCAATCCCCCACCAAAGGGTAGGCAGTTCAGGCTTATGGTGGGCCTCTATGGGATGCCCGCACTATTGCCCCTTGTCACTGTCTTCGGTGGGCCCTATGTCAAGTGGCCGCTGTCCTCCCTCATTCTACTTGTAGCCTTCGGGGGGGAAAGAGGAGGGGGTGTGTATGCATATACTTGTATTGGCTTCCAGCTTTATTACATGGTGCCTTGTGTCAGCCGCCACGCTGACTTGTTTTACTAACACTTAAAATTGCCGCCCCGCGCCTTTTTGTCACTATGTTCCGCGCTTGGCGGCGGCGCTGTCATTGGCTGCTTGTCATGTGTTGGCTTCGCGCTCTTCGGGGGGGGGGGGGGGCCTGTCTCTGGTGCGTTCCGCGTCATTGCTTGGTTCCTGCGTGACGGATCTCTACCTACCGCGGTCCGTAAGTGCCCTCGCGGGCGTCTTTATTACCACACTTTTATTATTGTCTGCTTACGGCTCATTTGATTGTGTCTTTCAGATGGGCAAATTCATTGGCTTCTCCCGGCCCTCTATTAGTTGGTTAACTTGGGAGGCCTGGTGTAATTACTCCCACTTCCCTAGCGGGTTATTGGGGCATCCCGGGTTGCTGTATAGCGTTAATCCTGATCGGTCTATAATACCGCTATAATCACCATATGGAGGCATCTCAGGATAATGTGACCGGGGTTCCTTCGGGACAAGCCCGGCTGTGTGTAGCGTGTGGGTAGTCTCATGTTGACGCTGACAAGGTGCGAGTCTGTGTACCCTGTGCTGGGAAAGTATTTGCGCTGCAATCTGGCCTTCCCGTGGCTGGGCCTGCACCTCGTTTCACTTCACCTACACCCCCAAGCTTAAATCTCACTCCTACTGAGTTGCATACAAGTGGGGATTCTCAGCCTGATGTGTCTTCTAGACTGGCTAGTGTTGAGAAGTTAATTGCTAATACCTTGGCACGTAAGGTTCCTGCTAAAAAGCGGCACTTATTACTAATGTCACTCTCTTCCCTATGGAAACTGAGGAGTTTTGGCATCTTTGTGGCTATACCCCTTCGGACGAAGGAGAGCTATTCTCCGACTCGGGGTCATCTGATGAAAGGCCCAGGGGTCATGATGATTCTGGCTCTGACCCCTGGGCTCCAGATGATACTGATAGATTGCTGACCCAGATTTTTGAGATTCTGTCCCTAGAAATTTCCTGAGCAAGCACATTTCAATAACCTTGTGCTCAAGGAATGGGAGCGTACCAGTAGACTTCCCGGTGTACCTAGTTGGGATAGGAAGTATCCCTTTCCTGCTGATGTGGTAAAGTGTTGGTCATCCCCTCCCGAAGTGGATGCCCCGGTCCTAGGGTTATCTAACACCTCTGTTATGCACTCCCCTGACTCTACTACCCTGCGGGATGCTGATGACCGGCGCATTGACCAGCTGGCGTCCCATGCCTTTGCATGTCTGTGCCTCGGCCATTACTGCTGTGGCCATTAGGACCCTGCTAAGAAGTATGCTTGATGGCGCCCCTGATGATTTGCCTTGTGAGGTGTTTAATGCACTCTCCAGTTGTGATGTTTTTGTAAATTTTGTCCTCTCTGCCTTGGATGACACCATTAGAATGTGTGCCAGGACATCTGCCCTTGTGGTGGCTATACGCCGCTCGGTTTGGCTACGCCAGTGGGCTGCTGACAACGCTGGCAAGAAGGCCCTCACTGGTTTTCCCTTCAAAGGACTATGCCTGTTTGGGGACCGCCTGGACCTTTTTGCTAAGGGAGGCAGGTTACCCCAGTGCCGGCGGCAGTCTCGGCCCTTTCGGGGTCAGGGCTCCCCCCCCCCCCCCCACCGTGGTGCTAGACAAGGGAGGGGGGTTTCCTTTACTGGGGCCCGGGGAGACTTCTGGGGTAGGGGCAGAGGACTTTGACGTCCTGGCTCCTGGGGCTCCAAGATCAAGTCCTCTCCCAAGCCCCCTCAGGCATGATAGGGCGGCTTCAGCATTTTGCTCACGTCTGGAGGTTTCATGTCTCAGACCGGTGGATTCAGGAGGTAGTGTCCTCCGGTTACAAGATAGTTTGCTGCCTGGCCGCCCCCAAGATTCATCAGATCCCGGATTCCTCAGGACCCTGTGTCAGCTCAGGAGCTTGTGCAGGCAGTGCAAGGCCTCCTGGAGCTGGGGGTCATCTGCAAGGTCCCTTTAAGAGAAAAAGGCAAGGGCTTTTATTCCAACCTATTCATAGTGCCCAAGAAAGATGGGTCGCTCAGGCCCATCCTGGACCTGAAGATCCTCAACAAATTTGTCAGGAGCAGACGCTTTCGCATGGAAACTCTGCGCTCTGCCATCAGTTCCCTGCGCCCAGGGAATTTTATGACTTCTGTGGACATCAAAGATGCTTACCTTCATATTCCTGTTTTTCCAGGTCATTAAAGGTTCCTCAGGTTTGCTCTGGAGGATCAACACTACCAATTTGTGGCATTGCCCCTTGGTCTCACCTCTGCTGCCAGGGTGTTCACCAAGGTGCTGGCTGGCGTGATGTCTCTGCTCAGGTTTCAGGGCGTCGGCGTGCTGCTTTATCTGGACGACATTCTCATCACCTCCCAATCTCTACATCAGGCAGAATTGGATACCCAGCTGGTGGTGTCCACACTGGAGTCATTTGGATGGGTGATCAACCACCCCAAGTCCTCACTGTCCCCTTCCTTGGTAACTCCATCCCTAGGAGTGAATCTGGATACAGTTCAGGCAAGGCTTTTCCTTCCTCAACAGAAGGTGGACAGTCTGATTGCACAGGTCCACTTCCTGCTATCTTGTCGTCATCCCTCCATCAGGCAGGGAATGCAGCTGGTGGGCCTGAGGGTGGCGTGCTTTGAGGCGCTCCCTTATGCACAGTTCCACTTGAGGCCTCTGCAACTCCACCTCTTGTCACTGTGGGACAAGGATCCAGCGTCCCTGGACAGGGTCTGTGTGCTTTCCCCCCTGGTCAGGAGTTCCCTCTAGTGGTGGATGGACTCAAGGAACCTGTCCTGGGAGACGGTCACCACGGATGCCAGTCTGTCAGGTTGGGGGGGGGGGTTCTGGAAGTCCCTGCGGTTCGAAGGGAGGTGGGGCCCTCAGGAGGCCCACACACCTATCAATGTCTTGGAACTGCGGGCGATCAGACTAGTTCTGGCTCACTTGACTACTCACCTTCGGGGCCTGCCTGTTCAGGTTCGGACAACCAGACTGCAGTTGCCTACATCAATCATCAGGGAGGGACCCGGAGCAAGAGGGCCCTCCAGGAAGTTTCTCTGATCCTGACCTGGGCAGAGACCAATGTTCCCTGCATATCAGCTGTGTGCATCCCAGGGTTGGAGAATCTCCTGGCAGACTCTCTGAGCAGGGGGACCTCTCGCCAGGGAGAATGGTCTCTATGCAGCAGGGTGTTCCAATCTCTGTGTCACCGTTGGGGGCCAACCAGATGTGGATCTGTTTGCCTCCCGTCACGATCACAAGCTACCAGCCTTTGTCTCCCTGTCCCAGGATCCTCTGGCCTTGACTACGAATGCTCTAGCAATGTCATGGCAGGACTTTCAGTTTCTGTATGTCTTCCCTCCATTCCCCCTGCTGGGCAGAGTTCTGCGCAAGATTGCTCTGGAGGCAATTCTGGTGGCCCCCAGGTGGCCAAGAAGAGTGTGGTTCGCAGACGTGGTGCAGCTGGCAGTAGATAAGTACGCTCTGCCCATGGTGCCAGATCTGCTCACTCAGGGCTCCCTACGCCATCCCAATTTACAAACTCCATCTTGATGGAGAAGGGGCTGTCTACCTCGGTTGTTGATACCATGATAAAGGCTAGGAAGAAGTCGTCTTCTTCCATTTATTACAGGGTTTGGCGTGCCTACATTGACTGGTGTGAGTCTAAGTCTTTTCTTTGTCGTGTGTTCTCCATTCCCAGGATTCTGGAGCTCCTACAGCATAGGTTGGAGATGGGGCTCCAACTTAGTACTCTGAAGGGTCCGGTTTCTGCCCTGGCTGTTTTCTTCCAGAAGTCCTTTGCTCAGCATCCTCTGATTAGGACTTTTTTCCAGGGGGTGACTCATATGCGTCCCCCACGTAAGCCTATGGTGCCTGTTTGGGATTTGAACCTGGTCTTGTCTGCCTTGCAGGGTGCTCCCTTTGAACCTGTGCAGGATGCTTCCCTGGCCATTCTTACTCTCAAGGTTGACTTTCTGGTGGCTATCACCTCTGTTAGGCGTGTGTCTGAGTTGGCGGCGCTTTCCATTCAGCCCCCCTACTATGAGAGACACCAGGACAAGGTGGTGTTTCGCTTCAAGCCAGATTTTCTGCCTAAGGTAGTGTCTGCCTTCCATTTGAATCAGGACATTGTTCTTCCTTCATTGTGCCCTAATCCTAGTAATGCTAAGGAGAGGGTTTTGCATTCTTTGGATGTGGTTAGGTGTCTGAAGTACTATCTGGTGGCTACTGCACCTTTCAGAAAAACTGATGCTCTTTTTGTGGTCCCTTCTGGTCCTAGGAAGGGTTTGGCTCCTGCCAAGTCTACTATCAGCAAATGGATCTGTCAGGCTGTTATTCAGGCCTACTCTGCTAAGGGGAAGAATCCTCCCTTCCGCCTTACTGCTCATTCTACTCGTGCTATTGGTGCCTCTTGGGCTTTTCAGCACCAAGCTTCTGTTGAACAAGTTTGCAAGGCCTCTACTTGGTCTTCTGTTAATACCTTTTTCAAAGTTTTACAAGGTTGATGTTAGGGCCTCAGCTGATGCTGTTTTTGGCCGCAAGGTTTTGCAGGCGGCAGTGGTTTAAACTGTCTGCTGTTAACTTTTTGGGGATCCCACCCTACTATGGACACTGCTATTGGATGTCCCGATAGTAAGTATTATATCTGGAGCAGGACGTACTGTATACTAAGAATAATACAATTCTGTGATTACTCATCTGTAGAATTGGTATTATGAGTATACAGTACGTCCTGCTCCACCTCACCCTTGGTTTTGCAATATCTTGGATTCCCTGTATGGTGATTATCATTGTTATAGTTACATTTTTGGGTTGTTTTAATTCTCCCGGCTTCTCGTTAACTGCTTTTCAATGCTGGGGATTTGTGGGAGGTCCCTGGATATTTGAGGGGCTGAGAGGAGCCTATTTTCGATGTCTCTGCAGTCCAGCGCCATCTGGCGGAGTAATACCTGATTGTAAGTATTATATCTGGAGCAGGACATACTGTATACTCATAATACCAATTCTACAGGTGAGTAATCACAGAATTGTATTTTTGGTAGCTATCACTTCGGTGCATCGTGTCTCTGAGCTGGCGGCGCTTTGTATGAAGCCACCTTACTTTGAGCGACATCAGGATAAGGTGGTTTTTCGTCTTAATCTTGACTTCTTACCCAAGGTTGTTTCTGCCTTTCATCTCAATGAGGACATTGTCTTTCCTTGTGTCCCGTGCCTTCTAATTCTAAGGAGCGGACCCTCCATTCCCTGGATGTGGTCAGAGCACTTAAATACTACATGGTTGCTACAGAATCCTTTAGGAAGTTGGATTCTCTTTTTGTCCTTCCTGACGGGCCTAGGAAGGGCTTGCCTCCAGCCAAGTCCACTATCAGCAAGTGGATCAGACAGGCGGTGGTTCAAGCGTATTCTGCCAAGGGGAAGGAATCCCCTTTTCGTGTTACAGCTCACTCCACTAGAGCTGCTATTGGTGCTTCTTGGGTCTTTCAGCACCAGGCTTCGGTTGAACAGGTTTGTTAGACTGCTGCTTGGTCTTCAGTTCATACTTTTTCTAAGTTTTACAATGTTGATGTTAGGGCCTCAGCTGATGCTGTTTTTGACCGTAAGGTGCTTCAGGCGGTAGTGTCATGAACTACGTGCTGTTGCTCTCTGGGGATCCCACCCTTTCTTGGACACTGCTTTTGGATGTCCCAATTGTCAAGAATGAAGCGAACTGGGCAGGATACCAGAAAAAATAAAATGTTATTACTCGCCTGTAGAATTGGTTTTATTGGTATCCTGCTCGGGTCGCTTCATTCCACCCTTGTTCCGTTACCTTTTGCCTTGTTATGGTGATTACCGTTTGAGAGAGTTTATTTTGGGGCTGTGTGAAGTAACATGGTCTCTGGCCTCCCGGCTTGTCTCTGTATTTACTGCTTTTCAACGCTGGGGATTATTAGGGAAATAGCTGCCTTTATATGATCCGGGAGGAGCCACAAGTTTCGTCTTGCAGTCAACTGCGCCACCTTGTGGCGGAAACCCAATTGTCAAGAATGATGCGACCCGAGCAGGATACCAATAATACCAATTCTACAGGTGAGTAATCACAGAATTGTATTTTTTCAAGTTTTTTGGAAGTCTTAATACTGAGGGAATACAGGAACAGGAAGTTCTTTTACGGCGGTGATCGGTGTTACCTGCGCCTGGGTGGGCAGGGCCATCTCTTGTAGGTATCTACAGCTGGTAACTTCTCTGGCAAAGACAGGGTTACACTGTTGCTAAATAGTAGCTTTTAGCATCCTTGCTGGAATTGTAAACAGCTGGGACTTCTGTTTAATAGACTAACGCCACAATGGCGTAACTGAACCATTATAATAGCAGAAGCAAGGCCACACTGTTTTGGATGGAATAGCTTGTCTTGGGGTCTTTGGCTACCACTTCTTTCAGTGTGGCAAAACGAACTGCTTCCAGTTTGTAGTTAGGGCCAGGTATTCCCTTATGTGTATATAATGCATACATTCAGTTGCTGCATGCCAGAGAGCTGTCCTTCCTTCAGGTTTTATTTCCCCTCTGGGGCACTGAAAGAAAATTCTTGAGTTTTTGGTTTGACTACCTTTTCTTTAATGTCTAGAGAGATGTGTTGCAAACAATCCTCCAAAATGGACTTTTAAATATCCTGTATAAGATCATCTTGTCTTTGCACTAATGCGTTATTCATTGCTTTTCGATCTGAAATAGGCATATCAAAGAAAAGCCGAAGACCTTGAAAATGAAGGGTTGGCCTCTGAGGAGCAGGAAGAGTATCACAACTGTATGCAGAAATGTAAATCTTACCTCATTAAGATCCTTGATGACATTTCTGCAGAGCCATCATTGACTGCAAAGGTATCCTCCATATGTGCATTTAATATAAGAACCAATTGTGACCTTTCTTCAGTATTCTTAATGCAGCAGTGCTCACATGTTTGTCTTATAAGCTATTCAGTCAGCATTGGACTTTAAGCAGCAGTCGTTAATCTTCTGCTTTGATGCAGCTCCAAGTACCTATTGAATCAGTTGAAGATTTGTTAGATGAAGTGAGGAGAAATCTTAATGAAGCACCTGAAACGAGCAGCCCGAGCTTCAGAGATACCCAGTCCTTCATGGCTGCTTCTGGAATAAAACATTCTACACCATCTCCAACAAAGTTTACCCGTTCCCCCAACAAAACACCTAAGGTATGTGGATACAAAAACCTAAAAACAAAATATGCAACCCAATACCAGTCTTTGAGATTTGTATAGTTAGACAAACGCAGGCATAGGTACAAAGGCATGCAAACAAAGGAGTACGTTGTGTAAAGGATAATCTATTTAAGGCTAAGATCCAAGTCTTCGCGTATAGAGTAATTTTAGTATTCTGGATTTCTTTCTCACCAGTCCTCTTCGACGCCACCAAAATGGGCTGAAGATCAGAAATCGTTAATAGAGGATCTTGTTCAACAGGTTGAAGCATTAAAGGTAAAATGTTTAGATTACATTATCATATTTTTCACACTTTTGCCATATAAATCTGCATGTTTCCTGTTACTAATCCCTAGTTTCCCAGTGCCCTCCCCACCAACATATTTTGCACAAAGCTTAGCGTGGCGTGCTGTCCTTCAAATCTTTTGTCTGTTACATGGAACCTGAGGGGTTTGACACTTGTGATGAGTCAGTCCCCCAATCTGTGAAGCAGTGTGACTGAACTGGTATTGGGTTACTTGGCCTGTTAAGTCCATAATTGGCATGGCCTCACCGGCATTGAGGGAAGGTTGCAGCAATTAGCTGAGTTTTAATATTTAAATGACCAAATTGGGCTTGGAAGGGTGAACTCAATGTCATTCAGTTGTTAAATTTAAATAAAAAATAGCAATATATCGTCTTTGAGAAAGAATCGGGATGTATCGTCATACGTGTATCGTATTGCCAGATTCTTGCCAATTCACAGTAGTTCTGCTTCTTGCACAAGCTAGGAGCCTATGCCCTTAATAATTCTCCTTAGTTTTCCCTTTTTGTTAAGTTTGGTAAATTGGTTTGAGTCCACAGGAGCTTACAATGTTTTTTTTTTTTTGCTTCTGCCATTAGATTAGAAGTAGCCAAATATTTGACCCCAACCGCTCTGATTGTTTTTTTTTTTTTTTTTCCTTTTGCAGAAAGAAGTCCATGAACTTAGAATGAATAATTCTAACAATAACATGTCTGCTCAGCGATGGGCTGAAGGATTTGCTTCTGAAACAGCAACTGATGGGTATCATATGCCCCAAAGCTATTATGATGTACCACTGACAGGTTGTGTATTTTTCCTCTTTGTTTTTTTTTATTTTTTTTTACAAAAAGGCAAGCTAGTGAGGGGAGGTGTGTAATGCTCTATTTTCCAGCGTTCCACAGCGCAGGCGTGGACAGCTCAGCCTATCTTCCACTTTTTTTTTACTTCCCGGGATAACAAATATACAAACAAATGATTTTATAAAATGCACGTGCAGTCCATAGAGTGCAATCAGTATTAAACCCAGTTCATAAAAATCTAGCAATGGATCTTTCTGTGTTTACCCGTGTAAATATCAATTTAACTTGGGCAATAAATCTTCTGATATTCACCCAAAGTGCAAGAAACACGAGTGCTCCAATCACCAATAAGGTAATCAAAACGTACCAAAGGTCTTTCAAAGCATTTATAAATCCACCAAAAATTTCTGTAGATCTATTTGTTCAACTTATGAATCCACCAATAGCTCTTGTCAGCTTTAATCCAGCTCCATGTAAGTTATAAATTAAATTAATTAGGTTCCCCTTTGGCCTTTTCTCTCCCGTTACGGTCCCTTCTCCCTTCACTATGGGGGGTGTATTATATGGTGCATGTGATGTTTTACTTTACTGTGTATATTTGGAGTGATGGCAGTTTCAGGTTCAGCGCCGGGGGATGCGCGCACGCGGCCTGAACTGCTGGGGCTGTGTATATGTGTGTGTGTGTTCCCCCCCCCCCCCCCCCCCACTGACTCCGAGGGCGTTGGGGCGCCCTCTCTGTATGCGGCACCGCCATTTGCGGGCCGCGCTGTTTGAATTGAGGGGGCCCGCGTTTCGATGACGCGATGGTGGGGGCATGGCTTGAGCTGGTTGTCTCGCAGCTCGGCCCCACCGCACTTCCTCCTTCTAATCAGGAGTCAGGTGTGGGGGACTCGGCTGCAGGAAGCGGTGTCTCTAGCTGGCTGCTGCTGCTGCTCTTCGTGCTTTGTTCAGGTAAGCGGCCCCACCTCGTGTGTGGGCCGTCCTGTTTATTATCAGTATTGCTTCAGCATGTTTTTAAAAAAAAAAAAAAAAAGTGTATGTTGGCTGGTCTCTTAAAGCACTTTGGGGCTTTTGCTATATTTTTGTATATGCTGCTTTCTGTGATGATTATACTGCATGCTGCCTTTTTTTCTGGGGATCTTACTGTTGTCTCTTTTCCCCACAGATCCTGGGATCCCCTCACTGCAGTGGCTCTCCCGGTTCTGTTATACCTGGCTAGTCTTATTATTCTAAATTAAAAAAAAAAAAAAATTAATCCTCCCTTTCCCGGGACATTAATTTAAAGGGGCTTCCCGGGTGGCTTTATGCGTAAAACCCTGGGCTGTTGCGAATACCATAAAATCACCATATGGAGGCTTCCGACAATACTGGAAATGGCTCTTTGGGCCATCTAGGCTGTGTGGGGGTTGTGGGACTCCGCTCCCAGGCGATGATGTTATATTATGCATTCCTTGTGCAAAGCAGAATATTGTGCGTCAGTCCGTCACTCCGGCTTCTGGCTCCTCGCAACTTCCGTCATCTCCTACCCCCCCTCCCTATTCCGGACCCCGTGTGACATTGTCAAAAGTGGGGATTCGCAATCCGAGGTGTGTGCGTGATTGACCAACCTGGAGAAGATAATTTCCGCCAAAGTAGCTCAGAAGGCTACAGCGAAGCGGAAACACCTTTCTCCGGCAGCACCTGCTTCGGAGGATGAGAGGTGTGAATTAGTGGATTGGTCCGATTATTCCCTGGACGAGGAGGGGGAACTCCTTGTGGAGTCGGATGAGCCTGCAGACCAGCTAGAGATTGATGCTGTTGGTGATCAGGCTACAGGGGTATCCCTTGACACCCCTTCCATTTTGGCTCAAATGTTTGAAATTTTGAATTTGGATCCGCCTGAGGCAGTCGCCCTGCCAAAGGGTGAGTTGTTTGATGTGCCTCAGCCGCGTTTGGTGTTTCCCAGGCAACAACACTTTGAGAGGGTTGTGCTTAAGGAATGGGAACAACCCACGCGACTGGCTGGAATCCCTTCTAGTTGGGATAAACGCTCTCCCTTTCCAGAGGATTTGGTGAAGCTTTGGTCAGTTCCCCCTGACGTCGATACCCCTGTGTTAGGGCTGTCTAGCACGGCTGTGGTATATTCTTCTGACACCACTGCCATTAAGGATGGTGAGGATCGTCAGAATGATCAGTTTGCTCGCGATGGTTTTATCAGTGCCGGATCGACGCTGCGGCCAGTGTGTGCTTCGGCGCTTCTTCTGTTGGCAGTTAGGTCCATTATTAGGGATCTGTGCGCAGATCTTGATCCCGCTTGTGATGAGTTTAGTTCTCTTAAACAGTGTGAGTCATTTATTTCCTTTGTCTTGACCGCTCAGGACGATGCTCTGGCGATGAGTAGCAGGACAGCGGCAATGCTGGTGGCTATTCGTCGGTCAGTGTGGCTGCGCCAGTGGTCGGCGGATTTTGTCTCTAAAAAGGTGCTCACAGCACTTCCTTTTTTGGGTTTGCGACTGTTTGGTGATAAATTAGATTCAGTTGCAAAAGGTGGTAAATTGCCTCAACGCAAGAGGCCTCGTCGCCCCTTTCGGGGTACGAGTGCCTTTAATCCTTTCGGGGAATTAGAGCGGGTAGGGGGGCTTCCTTTCCCGCTACCAGAGGTGCAGGTTGGACCCGGGGGAGGGGCCGTTGCCGTCCCGGTCAGTCCTGGGGCGCCAAGCCCAAGCCTGCTGGTAAGCCCGCTCAGCAATGAGGGGCTGCCCTCACCCGTGCGGGTGGGGGGACGATTGCGACACTTCTCCCTGGTTTGGAACCAGAAGGTTCTGGACAGATGGATCCAGGAGGTGGTGTCGTCCGGTTACAAACTGCAAACTGGAGTTCGAGTCTCGCCCTCCTTCACGTTTCTTTTGGTCTCGGGTGCCCATCGATCCTTTGGCCGCACAGGGGCTCCTGGCGTCGATAAGGAATCTTTTAGAAATGACGGTCATCCGGCCGGTGCCACGCTTAGAGATGGGCCTCGGTTTCTACTCCAATCTTTTCGCAGTCCCCAAAAAGGAAGGGTCGGTTCGTCCCGTCCTGGACCTGAAATTACTCAACAGGTTCATCCGTACTCAGAAGTTTCGCATGGAAACTTTGCGTTCGACCATCGGTTCTCTTCGGCAGGGGGACTTCATGACGTCCATAGACATCAAGGATGCTTACCTTCATGTTCCCATCTGCCAGGCTCATCAACGTTTTCTTCGATTTGTGATGAAAGATCAGCATTTTCAATTCGTGGCACTTCCGTTTGGCCTTACCTCGGCTCCAAGAGTGTTCACCAAGGTGCTGGCAGGGGTGATGGCCATTTTCAGATCTCGGGGCATTCGTGTCGTACCTTACTTGGATGACCTTCTCATCATGGCTCCGTCCCTCAATCAGAGACAGACACCAGGACGGTGGTCTCCACGCTGGAAAGCTTTGGTTGGGTGATCAACTTTCCCAAGTCCTCCCTCGCTCCGGCCAGGGTGGTGTCCTTTTTGGGAATGGGGTTGGATTCTTGTCAACACAGGGTGTTTCTGCCTCAGTCCAAAATTTGTCTGATTCAGGAGTTGGCTCGGGTCCTTCTTTCCAATCATCGGCCGTCTATCCGTCTGGGGATGAGGCTGGTAGGGTTCATGGTTGCCTCGTTCGAGGCAGTTCCTTTCGCTCAATTTCACACGAGGACGCTTCAGCTTCATCTGTTGGCGTCCTGGGACCGGCGACCACGGTCGTTGGATCGGCCCTTCCAGTTGTCCTCCCGGGTCAGGCAGTCCCTTCAATGGTGGTTGGTCTCGACCAATCTCTTGAGGGGCATGTCTTTCCTGACTCCTCTTTGGGAAATTGTCACCACGGACGCCAGTCTTTCGGGATGGGGGGGGGGATTCTGGAAGGATCTTCAGTTTCGGGGGCAGTTGGGACCTCGAGAGGCCCACTTGCCCATCAATATTCTGGTACTGAGAGCCATCCGTCTGGTTCTTGCTCTTTTGACTGGGCCTTCCGGTTCAGGTTCGCTCGGACAATCGAACAGCGGTTGCTTACATCAATCATCAAGGAGGGACTCGCAGTCTGGGTGCCCTCAGAGAGGTGTCCCTGATCCTGACCTGGGTGGAGGCCCATGTTCCTTGTCTCTCGGCAGTTTACATTCCGGGTGTGGAAAACAGGGAAGCGGATCTGTTGAGCAGGGGCTCTTCCCGTCTGGGAGAATGGGCTCTCCATCCTCAAGTTTTTCGGTCGCTGTGTCTCCGGTGGGGGACACCGCAGGTGGACCTGTTTGCCTCTCGTCACAATTGCAGGCTCCCGACCTTCGTGTCGCTTTCCCAGGATCCTCTGGCGGTGGACGCCATGTCCCTGAGCTGGGGGGATCTGGGGTTTCTGTACCTGTTTCCTCCGATACCCATGCTAGGCAGGGTGGTACGGAAGCTGGCTCTGGAAGGGGTGTCCGGCATTCTCGTGGCTCCAAGGTGGCCAAGGCGAGTATGGTTTGCAGACATCGTTCGGCTGACAGTGGATCAGTTCGTTCTGCCTCTTCGGCCCGATCTGCTCACTCAGGGTGGGCTGTGTTACCCCAATTTACCAACGCTGGGTTTGACGGCTTGGCTGCTGAAACCTCCATCTTGAAGGAGGAGGGTCTTTCTGACTCGGTTGTTAAGACTGATCGGTGCCCGAAAGAGGTCTTCTTCTATCATCTACTATAGGACTTGGAAAGCCTATATCGCTTGGTGTGAGATTAGATCTTTGCCTTGTAGGGTCTTTTCGGTCTCCAGGATTCTGGAGTTTTTGCAATCGGGGCTGGACTCTGGTCTTCAGCTGAGTACCTTGAAAGGGCAGGTTTCTGCCTTATCTATCTTTTTTCAGAAGCGTTTTGCGCTTCATCCTTTTAGTTAAAACCTTTTTCCAGGGGGTTACGCATGTGCGGCCTCCCAGGAAACCATTACTCCCTGTTTGGGACTTGAACTTGGTTCTCTCTGCTCTTCAGGCTCCTCCCTTTGAGCCTTTGCAGGATATTGCTTTGTCTACCTTGACTCAGAAGACTGCCTTCTTGGTAGCTATCACTTCGGTTCGGTGTGTCTCGGAGTTGGCGGCCTTGTCGATTCAGGCGCCCTACTTTGAGAGGCATCAGGACAAGGTGGTCTTTCGGTTCAAACCGGACTTTCTTCCTTTTCGTAAAACTGATGCCTTTTTTGTTGTGCCCTGTGGGCCTAGGAAGGGTTTGGCGCCGGCCAAATCTTCCATTAGCAAATGGATACGTTAGGCCGTTATTGGGGTCTATTCTGCTAATTTTTTCGTATCACTGCTCATTTTACTCGCGCCGTGGGAGCGTCTTGGGCTTTTCAGCACCAAGCTTCTGTTGAACAAGTTTTTAAGGCTGCTACTTGGTCTTCTGTTCATACTTTTTCTAAGTTTTACAAGGTTGATGTGCGGGCCTCAGCGGATGCTGTGTTTGGCCGCAAAGTTCTGCAGATGGCAGTCATTTAAGTTATGCTTCATTTTGCCTTCGGATACTCATCCCTTGTGGACACTGCGTTTGGACACACGGGGTGTGTGACACACTGAGAATAATACCATTTTGTGAGTACTCACCTGTAAAATGGATATTGTCAGTGTGTCACACACCCCGCTTCACCCGCCCTTTTCGGTATCCTGGATCTTTTATATGGTGAAGCTTTTCTTTATTTTGAGGTTACCGTTGGATTTCCTGGTACCTTGTCTTTCTGCTTTTGAATTCACTGGGTGTTAAGTGGGAGGTCCCAGGTATATATATGCCGGAAGGGGGCTCGTTTTCAAGACTTCTCTCTGCAACGTCGCCACCTGCTGGTGGAGTAACCCGATCGTAAGAATTAAAGGGGAAGCGGGGTGTGTGACACACTGACAATATCCATTTTACAGGTGAGTACTCACATAAAAAGTATTTTCCTCATTCCCTCAAAGGGATGAGGCAGTCTGGCCCATGTTGGCATTTTGTAGGCTCGGCAATTTACATTCACAGGCAGTTCCTGCATGGTATCTCTGTGTTGGGCCGCCGGCACTCTGCGCCCAGTGGGCCTCTTGCCGCCTGTGGAGATCTAAGATGCTTTTTTAGTTCCCCTGTGTCTTCTGGACACCGAGGCCCTTACAGGTCAGTGTTGAAAGGCCAACACTGGATTGTGGCCTTGTTTTTGGCCTCTTCTGCTCCCAAGGCGCGGAGGGGGGTGATGTCTCCGACGTGACCGTGGGGCGCCCGCACTAGGACCTACCTGATCGTCCTTCTTTACTTCCCAATCTCTACGTCAGGCCGAGTTGGGTTTTCGGCTGGTGGTGTCCTTTGGGAGTCATTTGGATGGGTGCTCAGTCACCTCAATTCTTCATTGTCCCTTTATTCGGTATCTCCATTCCTAGGGTTGCATTTGGGTTCGGTTCAGGCTAGAACCTTCTTCCTTGGCAATAAGTGGACATTCTGGTTACATGGGCTCTGTCCCTCATTGCTGTCCCCGTACCTTCACCAGGCAGGATTGCAGCTGGTGGGCCGGTTGGTGGCTGCTCAGATGATGTCCCTTATACTCGGTGCCCTTGGGCTCTTCGGCAACTTATATTGTCAATTCTGGGCAGGGTTCCAGCACCCCTGGAGCTGGGTCTGTGCTCCTTCCCCCTTGGTACGGTGGTTCCTCTTGAGATCTTGCATATTCCTGTAGATGGTCACCATGGGTACCAAATCTAGCAGGTTGACAGGGGGGGTTCTTCTAAAATCCCCTGTGGTTCCTAGGTGGGGCCCTTAAAGGGTCCATTTACCTACTGATTTTTTTGAAACAGTGAGCCTTCAGTTTGGCTCTATTGCTGGACTACTCCTCTTCAGGACCTGTCTATTTGGGGACTCTTTGTCTGTCTGACAGTGGCCTGCCTGTATTATTTATCTGTGTGGGACTTGGAGCAGGATGATCCTCCAGGAAGGTATCTGATCCTGATCTGGGTGGAGGACAACGTTCCCTGCTTTTCAGTGGTATTCGCTCCGGTGGATGTCCTTCAGTGTCAGGATGTGCTAATCCTGGTATCCCTCTGAGATCCAACTAGTGTGGCTCTGTTTGGGCCCCGTCGCTATCACAGGGGCTCGGCCCTTGTTTTCCTGTTCGAGTATATTCTGACTGTGGTCATGGGGCTTACTAACGTTATGGCTGGACATTCTATTCTATATGTCTTCTCTTCATTTACCCTGCTAGGCGGGGTTCTGCGCAAGATTGCTCTGGTAGGGGGGACCAGTGATACTGGTGGCCCTTGGGTGGCCTAGTGGAGTGTGGTTCGCAGACATGTTACTGAGGACAGCGGACATGTACGTTCTATCTGGAGTGCTGATCTGACCACTCAGGCCCCCTTCTTATGTCACCCCAATCTACAGGCTCTGGTCTAGACGGCCTGACGGCTGATTCATCCGTCTTGATGGAGACGGGCTTATTTTTCTCGGTGACTTTGACTATTGGAAGTCTAGGAGCAAGCTTCTTCTTCTTCTTACGTCTATTATAGGGTATGGTGTACCCATATTGATTGGTGGGAGTCTAGGTCTCTCCCCTGTTGGGCGTTCTCTGTTCCCAGGGCTATAGAGTCATTACAGCATGGGTTGGAGTTGGTTCTCCATCTCTGTACTCTGAAGGTTCAGGTTCTGCCCTGTCCGCCTTCCTATTGAAGTCTTTTGCTCACCTTTTCCTTGGTTAAGCATTTTTTCGGGGATTGCTCATGTGCATTTCCCACGTAATTATATGGCTCCCGTTGGGATTTGAATTTTATACTGTTTGCCATGCGGGGTGTTCCCTTTGGTCCTATTCCGGATGCTGTCTGGCTGTTTTTACCCTCAAGGTTGTCCTTCTGGGGGCTGTTGCTTCAGTCAGACGTGTGCCTAAGCGGGCGGCTCTGTTTAGCTAGCCCTCGTTCTTTGATATACGCTAAGATAAGGTGGTGTTCCGCTTTACGCCGGACCTTCTGCCTAAGGTGGTGTCTTATGTTCATGTATTCAAGACATCTTGTCTGTCTTCTGTTCCTGGGGGGTTTACGTTCCCTCAACGGCTGTTGAAGGTGTTTTCCTGGATGGTCTCTCGTCCCTTAGGGGGACTGATGCCCCTTGGGGTTTGCGGGCGTCTCCATCCTGTATGCGCCTGATTTCGTCTGATTCCAGGGCTTAAGCGGCCTTTGGCCTGGTCTTTACTTGGATGGGTTGTCCCTTCTGGTCCTAGGAAAGGTTTCGGCTTCTGCCTGGGCTACTGTTAGCGTTTTTTTTTTTTGGACTTGTCAGGCTGTTACTCAGGCCTATTCTTTTAAGGGGAAGAATCATCTTCTTGCCTTACTTCTGATTCTACTTGTGCTTCGGGATCTTTAAGCCTTTTTTGGCACCAGGTTTTTTGTTGAACAAGTCTGCTAGACCGCTGCTTGTTCTCTGTTCATACCTTTTCAAAGGTTTCTATGAGGTTGTCGTTAGAGCTCTGCTCATGTCGCTCTTGGTAGCGAGGTTTGCAGGTGACAGCGCTTTTACTGTCTGCTGTGCCTTTTTTGTTGGGGATCCCACCCTGCTTTATGGACACTGCTATTGGATGTCCCAAGTTTAAGTATTATATTTGGAGCAGGACGTACTGTATGCTTAGAATAATACAATTCTGTGAAATACTCACCTGTAGAATTGGTATTATACGCATACAGTACGTCCTGCTCCACCCCACCCTGGTTTTGCATTTTCCTGGATCCCCTGTATGTTGATTGTTATCGTTGTTGTTGTTACCAGTTTTTGGTGGTTAGTTTCTCCCGGCTTCTTTTTCACTGCTTTTCAATGCTGGGGATTTGTGGGAGGTCCCTGGGTATATGAAGGCCCGGGAGGAGCCTGTTTTTGCATGTCTGCAGTGCACAGCGCCATCTGGCGGAGGATTACCCAAGTGTAAGTATTATATTTGGAGCAGGACGTACTACATGCGTATAATACCAATTCTACAGGTGAGTATTTCACAGAATTATATTTTTGTGTCACCCAGGACTCCCAGAAGCTTCTGCAGCAGCTACAGTGCATAGAGAGGCCTTCCCTGGTCTCTGCTGTCTGCCCATTTAAGTGAATGGAAGGGCTGGGCCGCGAACAGAATAGTGAAGGCACAGGCTATAATTGTCAGGGGTCCATGTTGAGTCTGGAGTGAGGTTAGGAGTTTTGTTTTTTGTATT
The DNA here is from genome assembly GCA_027917425.1 of Gastrophryne carolinensis. Taxonomy (NCBI): domain Eukaryota; kingdom Metazoa; phylum Chordata; class Amphibia; order Anura; family Microhylidae; genus Gastrophryne; species Gastrophryne carolinensis. The sequence continues at coordinate 211,155,737 of CM051236.1, forward strand.
TTTTTTCCCCTTCTCTAGGTGCCATGGGAGGGTGGCAGGGTTACACAAAGACTGGAAATCCCCATGATGGAGAAAGAAAATGACTTTCTTGGGTGGTGGTCCTCCCTGATGGATCGTTCTGATTGTGCCCGCAGCTAGAGGTATGCTTGTATTATGCGCATAGCTCAGAGATGATGCGGTGAGTGTATCGGACAATCTGGGAGGTTTCCCACCGCGGTATCTCTCATTTCGGGATTCTCCATAGAGAGCTTAAGGTACTTAAAGGTTTATATTTGTGTATATGTATAATATAGTTAGTGCATATATATAGTGTTATATCGGTAAGACCAAAAAAGGGTTAAGTTAGGCAATACTGCTACCATCTGAAGTATGTATTATAGTGGTGTCTTGGCTTGCTTGTTCCACAGCTTATGTAGGTGTCTAATTTTTGTATTTTTTTCCCCCAAAATGTTAGTTTCCACAACTGCACATCCACCTTACTATGGACAGTCACCTGTATACAATCCTCAACAGCTACTTAGACCTGTGACAAATGTTACTCCAACGAAGGTAGGTTGCTTAGAATGTTCATTTATGGTATAGGTATTCTATATTTGCTTTTGTAAATTTATTTAAAGAGTTTTCATTATTGCACAAATAATAAATGTTAAACTGACTTTGTTTTTCTTAATACAGACCTCAGTCTATCCTGTGAATAGAATGGCTACGCAGCAGCACATGTACGCCATGCATACTCCACCAGTTCAGAATGCTCCGATGTGTGGTGCTCCACTTCGTTTTGAATCTCCTGCAACTAATATACTGTCTCCGCAAACTGATGAGTACTATAACTACAGTTTGTCCCAGAATGCTGCCAATCCTCCACTCCCTGAGCCGGGATATTTCACCAAAGCTGCTTTGGGAGCTCAACCTGCAAAATCTGAGTTTGGAAAAAATAGCTTTGTTCAACCTTTACAAAGTGAGGGAGCAAAAACCTCACACTTCACAGCACCACTGCAGTCAACCCCAGCACCTTTTAAATTTAATTCAAACTTTAAGTCTAATGATGGTGACTTTACATTTACATCCAGTCAAGGGGGAACGCCAGCTAATACTACTAATAATGAGTATCTTTTGCGACTTCTAACATCTGATAAACCTGTGAATGATCAGGTGGTTAAGCCTGCTGCTTTTGAAGCAAACACTGATTCACGAAATATGTTTAGGTTTGGTGATAAAAATGTTATAAATAACTTTGCAGACAGCACACATCAGACCACAAGTCGGGAGAAGGGTGGTTCGGCTTTTGTTCAAGGTGACGGTATACTTGGTTTCCAAAGTTCCAAATCAACCTTTGTTCCACCAACCTTTGTGCCTCCAGCAAAGGATGAGCATAACCAAAGTCATGAATCTGATGCAGGGAGTGAATACGTAGCTGAAGAGGATGGTCCACATTTTGAACCTGTAGTTCCATTACCGGAAAAAGTCGAAGTGAAGACAGGTGAGGAGGACGAAGAGGAGATGTTCTGCCAGAGATCAAAACTGTTCCGTTTTGATGCAGATACTAAGGAATGGAAGGAAAGAGGAGTAGGCAACATTAAGATTTTAAGACACAGAGTGTCTGGTAAAATACGCTTGCTTATGAGAAGAGAGCAAGTTCTGAAGATTTGTGCAAATCATTATATCACTACAGATATGAAACTTAAACCACTTGCCACATCTGACAAGTCCTATGTATGGCATGCATATGATTATGCCGATGAAATGCCCAAAATGGAGCAACTTGCAATTCGTTTTAAGACTGCTGAAGAGGCTACACGTTTTAAAACAAAGTTTGAAGAAGCCCAAAAATTGCTGCAGGCAACAGATGCCAATGTTGATTTAACTAAACCTAAAACTGAGCAAGAATCGGTCAAGAAAGATTTTAAGGCCCCTCAAGGTTTTCCGTTTGGCTTTCAGTTTGGCTTAAAGCAAGGAGAATGGCAATGTGAAACCTGCAATACAAAAAATAATGAAAAGTCTGCAGCTTGTGTGGCTTGTCAAACTCCTGCTTTTACATTTAAAAAGGATGCTTTAACCAGAAAACCTTCCTCAGAACAGCCTGTAAAGAAATTGGAACAGTGGGTCTGTAGTAAGTGTTCCAAAGTAAATAACACAACAAACAATCAGTGTGTTCACTGTCTGCCTTCAGTCCAGAACAATGCATCTAGTAGTGGGTCCACAACCAAAAATATTTCTGGATTCAAGAATGTGCCTGCAATTCAGAGTTCATCATTTGGCTCTGCTTTCCTGAAAAAACCTGGACAGTGGGATTGTGAAGCGTGTGCTGTACGGAATGAATCGTCTGCAGCAAAGTGTGTTGCATGTCAAACACCAAATCCTTCTAGCAGCACACAGGCAACACCCTCTGTTCTATCTTTTAAGTTTGTTGCTTCTGAAAGTGGTTCACAGAAAGACTTGGGATCTCTGTTTGCAAAGAAAGAAGGACAGTGGGATTGCAGTACATGTATGATCCGAAATGAAGCCAGCACTTCAAAATGTGTTGCATGTCAAAGCCCAAACCCCCTACAGATGAGCAATGTTATGGGTACACCTGCTCAGGTTTCCAGTTTTTCTTTCAAACCTCAAAATGAAAGCTTGGAAGCCAAGTTTTCACGAAAGGATGGGCAATGGGACTGTACAGTCTGCCTTGTTAGGAATGATGCTTCGGCATCTACCTGTGTTGCCTGCCAGGCTACTAACCCAAATGCAAAAAGTGACCCAATGAAGATAGACTCCAAGTCCGCCTTTAAATTTGGATTAAAGGCAAGTTCTGATTCATCTGGACCACCTTCCACTGGGTTCAAAAGTAATTTCTCTGGGAATGATTTCAAGTTTGGTACTGCAGAAGAGAAGCCAACCTTTACTTTCAAAGCACCAAGTACAAATGAAGAAACGAAAACTTCGAAAGAGGGATTTAGTTTCACAATGCCTTTAAGCTCTAGTGCTTTTAAGTTTGGTACTTCAGAGCCAACCAATACCAAGCAGGAAAAAGAAATTGCTTCTGTTTCAAAGGCAGATTTGGGTGAGAAAGATGTGTCCGTTGACGTAGGGGTAAAGTTTGAAGATGACATGCAAAGTGATAAGATGTTTACAGATACGAAGAATAGTATTTCTTTTGCAGATCTAGCTAAATCTTCAGAGGGCTTTGCTTTTGGTATAAAAGATCAAGGTTTTAAAGGATTTTCTGCTGCTGATGGAAAGTCATTTGCATCTAAAACTGAAAATGTTGACCATGCAAATGTCTCTGCTGAACAAGAGGGTGCAGAGGACTTTTATAAGACAGATGATCGTGATGACATTCATTTTGAGCCTGTTGTACGGCTCCCGGATAAGGTAGATCTAGTAACGGGGGAAGAACATGAAGAAACTCTTTATTCTCAGAGGGTTAAACTTTACAGGTTTGATACGGAGACTAGCCAGTGGAAAGAGCGTGGTGTTGGGACACTAAAGATTCTTAAAAATGAAGTCAATGGTAAGTTGCGGATTCTAATGAGAAGGGAACAGGTTTTGAAAGTGTGTGCAAACCATTGGATTACTACAACTATGAATCTCAAACCTCTCTCTGGCTCTGACCGTGCCTGGATATGGATGGCTAATGACTTTTCTGATGGTGTAAGACTGGAACAGCTAGCAGCAAAGTTTAAAACTCCTGAGCAAGCTGAAGAATTCAAAAGCAGATTTGAAGAGTGCCAGCGTCTGCTGTTGGATATACCACTTCAGACCCCTCATAAGCTTGTAGACACAGGTAGGACCGCCCACTTGATTAAAAAGGCTGAGGAAATGAAAAGCGGGCTTAAAGATCTAAGAACCTTTTTAACAGATCAGAGTAAACTACCAGAAGAGGATGCAAGTCAGAACAGCCCTGAAAGCCTAATAAAGCAAACTGAATTAACTGAACCTACTTACGAATGGGACACATATGACATCCGACCAGCTTCCCTTGAAGGCAATTTGGATGACTCCATATATGCTTCTCCTCTTTCAAGTAGCCCTGACAAAGGGAATCTCTTCAGATTTGGGGAATCTACTACAGGCTTTAATTTTAGTTTTCAGCCAGTCCCAAGTCCCGCAAAGTCTCCAACCAAATTAAACCAGAGCAGAGTTTCAGTTGGCACTGAAGATGAGTCTGATGTAACACAGGAGGAAGAACGTGATGGGCAGTATTTTGAACCTGTTGTGCCTTTGCCAGATTTAGTAGAAGTCACTAGTGGTGAAGAAAATGAGCAAACTCTGTTCTGCAACAGAGCAAAGCTTTATCGGTTTGATAAAAGTTCTAATCAGTGGAAAGAACGTGGAATTGGTGACCTAAAGATTTTACAGAACTTTGACAACAAAACTGCTCGATTGGTCATGCGAAGAGACCAGGTGTTAAAACTGTGCGCCAACCACCGTATTACACCAGAAATACACTTAGAACCTATGAAAGGAGCAGAGAGAGCGTGGGTCTGGACCGCACTTGACTATTCTGAAGGGGAATCTAAAATGGAGTTGTTTGCTGTACGGTTTAAACTTCAGGAAGTAGCAGACCTATTTAAAGAAGTATTTGAAGAAGCAAAGTTTGCACAGTCAAAAGACAGTTTACTCACCCCTTATTCTGCACGTGTTTCAACTCCAAAGGCATCTCCATGCGGAAAGGCTGCTATTGCTATTCTAGAAGAAACCACAAAAGAGACCACCCCTCTACTAGCTGTAACCACCCCTGTCTCTACCTCAAAATCTGACGATGTCGGCTCATTGGACAAGTCTAAAACTGTAGTGTCTCCACCCAAATTTGTGTTTGGGACAGATGTAGTCAAGAATATTTTTGGCACAGAGAAGAAGGCATTTACATTTGGAAATTCTTCAGGCACAGGGGCATTATTTGGCTTTAGCTTTAATGCATCAAATGAGGAGAAAGTTAAGCCTGCCTCAGCAAATCAGGACTCAAAATCTTTTAGTGATACAGAAGACATTCCTACAGTTTCCTCTTCAACAGAACTATCTACAGAACAGTTGGCAATGCCATCCAGAGGTGAGCTTATTTTTGTTCTTTAAATTTGTATCTTCATTTTAGACCTTTAGTACCTCTTATAGGGATGGTAACCTTGTATTTGCTTTATTGGATCTATCCATCCATGAATATAGAGATGGACCAATTAAGACCATATAGTCTTAATAAAACCGAGCACTTTAGGACCAAGACCAGGCCTCTTAATAGTCTCCTAAACACCTTGTCTATGGAATTGATTGAATGTCGCACCAGTGTAGAAAGCTCTGACCATAAAGACCCACTGTCTGTTATGAGGCTTTTTCCTGGTGAAAGTCTGTTATACAGGGCTCAATGGTTGCATGAGGGGTAGGTCAGGTTGGTTTTGTGTCTATGTACCAGGATACTGTGGGAGAGGGGTAGGTCATTTCTGTGGGGTAGTTGAGGTGATTTTTGTGGGTGGGGGGTGGCACCTATGCACCCTCATTATCCTGTTTGTCTTGGCAGCTGCTACCTGACATTGTGCACTACGTTTAAGTTTATTCATATAAACCCTCAAGTTCTTTTTCTGTTGTAGTTTTACCCAGCATTTCCTTTACTGTATAATCATGGCACAGGTTGCTCCTCCACATTTTCCTCCAGTCTCAGCATTTTCATGTTTTGCTCAAGTCTTTTATGTGGCATGGGATCAAATGCTTTAGAATAGTAAATATATAGGACATTCAGTGACACTGTTCCAGTCTTGAACTTCCTCATAAAAGCTGATTAGGTTTGTCTTGCAGGGGTTATTCCTCATAAATTCATGCTGATAAGGAGTAATAAGGTAATTTTTCACTGAGATACTCCAGTGTGCCCACCAAAATTGTTAAAACTTACCAGTCTGTAGCTTCCAGGTTCCCCTTTAGTCCCTTTTTTAAATATTGGGAAGCTATTATGTGTGAAATCCTTGATCGTCCAGAAAAAAAATCACCTTTGCGTCAATCCCATGGTGTATGCGTGCGCCGCATCCCTGCTCATCTTGATTTGTCTACCCATGCCAGCCATTCAAGAAAGCTTGGTGTGGGTACACACTGAGCATGGGCTGGGGCCAGCAGCACACTCTATTCAGTTCATGGGGGCAAAAGATGAACGGAATTTGTGCCAGTGATTGGCCAGCGGCCATGTGCTGTATGAGCGAAGAAAAGGTGAGTTTATGGGCCATCTAGGGGTATTCACACAGCTCGGCATCCCAAATTATCTGGAAGAAGAAAACACGGGAAGCCCTGGGTTTTGTTCCTCTTTAAAAGCTTCTTGAGCTACCTGACAGATTTTTTCATTGCTGGCAGAAGTTTCAATGTGAGCTGACATTCAAATTACAAACCCTGAAGGTAGACCACTATTAAACGTAGTTTCTATGCTATTGCCGGCAAGCTGTGCAGAAGCTCATTGGTCCATTCCTGTCATCTCAACTTCCTTTAAAGTGGAACTTCAGTTAAAATGGACCCCCTTCAAGTGAATGTGCAGCGGGAACGTGCATGGAGCCGGGGGTTGCGGCTTTGTCTTTCTGCGGCCGCCTGGAGGACAGTGCGGGCATCTGGCTAAGGCAAGGTTTTTTAATTTGTAACCCCCCCCCCTGCCCCCCATCCTGCCTCCCATACTGCCTCAGCACCATGTTAGGATAGCAGATAGATGTTAGGATAGCAGATAGATGTTAGGATAGCAGATAGATGTTAGGATAGCAGATAGATGTTAGGATAGCAGATAGATGTTAGGATAGCAGATAGATGTTAGGATAGCAGATAGATGTTAGGATAGCAGATAGATGTTAGGATAGCAGATAGCAGATATATGTTAGGATAGCAAGGCAGGGTGTTGTTTTTTTTTTTAACTGAAGTGCCACTTTAAATTGGGCAGCAATAGAGGCTGGACTTCCAGAGGGTGCTGACCTTGATCTAGGCATTTAAAATGACAAATGGGGCAAGCCTCCTACTCTCTGCAGTAGTGGGGAACTTTAACCCTATTAGTGCCAACTACGCGAGTCTCTCATAGCTGCCTCTCCTACAGTTTAGTACCAGCTATGGGAGACTTGCGTACCTGACCTTAAACAAGTACAAAAGTTAAAAACTCACCTAAGCCCTCAATAGAACAGCTGGATTTCATGGTAAAGCATAACAATTTCCCTGGAAATTCCAGCAAAAATCACAGTTAAACATAGCGCAAAATGGTGAAAAATAAACTGTCAACAGAGGGTGACAACATTTTTAAGTAGGCTGGCAGTTAAAAAAAAGGGTTAAAAGTATGTTCGCTTCCCTGACTATATGCAGAGTGGGCCCCTTTGAGTGGAGGGTACCTTTTTTATTTCCGCTATTTTCTTGATCTTGGTTTGGTGTTTATTCTTAACTATATTTTGTTTCTGTATGTTACACTTTTGCATGTAGTCGGACATCCATCAATTATGTAATCCCTAGTCTGTATAACCATTTTTTATCATTTCATCTATTAGTTTTCATATTTGTGTTTTGTAGGGTTTGATCTTAGTCTTTTTAAATCTAATCCTGCTGCCTTTTGGACGTGTACAACTCCCACCAAACTTGACATGGAAGGTATTTGGACAAGCTGTTCTGTTACAGCCTATGGCTGAGCAGACACTTCTCGCCTTTGAAAGTGTGTTGTATCTGTTTGGGAAACATTCTGCAACATTAACATGCTTGCATGCTTGCTGGCATTTGTTGCAAGTTTAATGTTTCCTCAAATACTCTACTTCACTAAAAGTTGTAATCCAAAAAGGGCGGTTGCTGAGGAGATTTTTGACCCTTATTTAGGAGTTTTCATTTTCAGCTCTTCTAGAATGTTGTGTAGGAAGCGCTAACCATTTGCCCTGCACATTTGATTTTATTCTGTAACATATCACAACTTGCTGTTTAGCCAACATAACCTTTTCCAGTATTGGTTCCTAATCTCTATCTGATCATGTAGAAGAAGTTTTAAAGCTTGACCAAAACCCACTCAAGTCTGAGACTCCAGGGCAGGCATACTCTCTCCCCCTGGGGCATCCCAATCGGGGGTGCTCCACTGTATGAAACCATGAACTGACCTTCATTCCCAGTCCAACGGTGCTTTTGTGAGCGGTGGCCACATCCCCGCTATCCCTCTAGTAGGGCGTGTGCCTGCACCAGACATTTGTGAATGTCCGGCATGGGCACTCTCCCTGATAGCGGATAGCGGGGGATGCGGCCGCCAGGAACTGCTTGCATTAGACGAGCTCCTGGACGGAGAGGCTTGAGCGGATCTGAGCACGCTGATGGGACGAGCAGACGCTCATGCGCCTGACAGGGAAGAAGTATGTTCGTTCAGGATACCTGGGGGGTTTGACACAGCGGGGCACACCCAATATATTATTTTAAATTCTCCCACATTACTAGCGGGTATTGGGGCATCCAGGGTTGCTTACAGCATAAATCCCTACTGGCATATTACCTAGATTAATCACCATATGGAGGCATCTCAGTATTGTGTCCGGGGTCCCGCGGGGACAAGACCGGCTGTGTACTATGTGTAGACAACCCCATGCTGATGCTGACAGAGCACGGGTCTGCGGACCGTGTGCTGAACAAGTGCTGCTCCTCGCTTCAATACTCAATACTCCTGTCTCCCTCGTGCTTAAATCTCACTCCAGATGAGTCGCACTCGAGCGGGGATGACCAGCAGGTGGTGCCGCGCAGGCTACCCACGGCATGTCTGGATTGGCGGAGCGCTTGGGCGCTGGAAAGAAGCGGTCCCTGACGCCTCCTAGTTCTAGGGTTCCCACTGAAACTGAGGAACCTGTTGCTATGCAGGACCTTGATCCTTCTGATGATGGTGAACTGTTCTCAGGTTCCAGTTCCTCTGACGAGATGTCTTGGAGCCGTGACCGTTCTGGCCCGGGTTCTTGGGGCCTGTGTGACACTGATGAGTTACTTATAAAGATCTTTGAAGTACTGTCCATCTCTCCTCCGGGAGAGTCTCCCAAGCCCAAGAAGGGAGAGTTTCCACACGGCGACACCGCGCCTGGAATTTTTGGATCAGGATCATTTCCAGACTTATATCCAAGGAATGGGAATCGCCTTGTAAACTTACAGGGGTTCCGGGGGTCTGGGACTGGAAGTACCCCTTTCCCCATGATTTGGTTGAACGATGGTCAGTCCCGCCAAAGGTGGGTGCGCCTATTATTGGGGTTGCTAACCCTCCCTTCATGACGGCCTCCTCTTCTCGTACCCTTCGGGATGCTGAGGACCGGTGCATTGACAGATTGGCCTCCCATGCCTTCTCGAGTGTAGGGACGGCTCTGCGCCCGGTCTGTGCTGCTGCTGTCACCGCGGTGGCCGCTAGAACCCTGTTCAGGAGGATAATTGACCAACAGCCGGAGGATCTCCCTTGCGAGGTCTTTAATGCTCTGTCCGATTGTGACGTTTTCGTGAGGTTTATTCTCTCAGCAATGGATGACACTATTAAAATGTGTGCTAGAACCTTGGTTCTTGTGGTGGCTATTCGTCGCCCTTGTTGGGCGAGGGGGCTGCCGCAGCACTTGGCTCATATTGCAGGGTGCCATGCTTCGTTCAGGTGGTTACAGGTGATGGTTCCCCTGGACACAGAATGAAAATGGAGTTTGCTGGGCAGTTCCCTTCCCAGGTTGTCAGGGGTTCTCTAGTCCCCGTTTTTTCCCTTCGTGAGTTGACACAGGCCGAGTCCGGCGTGCAGGGTCTGGGCTCTTACAGGTTGGCCCTTGGCTGGTAATTGCATCCACACTGCTCTTCCCTCTGGGATTGAAGCAGTCTGACCAGGTCCATCATCCTGGACCTAGCATTTGTATTTCACAGGCAGTACCTATTGGTATCCTCCTGTTGGGCCGCAGGCGCCCTTGTCTAGTGGGCCTCTTGATGCCTGCGAGGATCCATATTTCCTTTTGGTCCCTTGTTCCTTATGGACACCTTGTACATTTCCAGTTAGTGTTACAGGACCATTTCTTCGGATTAGGGTCTTGTCTGGGGTTCCTCCCCAGCTCCCAGAAGGCTCACTATGGCGAGTATGGGAGTGTTTTTCTTGAACAAGCACCGGTGCTGTCCGCGCTAGTTCTACCTGACTTGGGGCTCCCCTGGAGTCTTTTGGATTGGTGCTCAGGCACATCATTTACTTAGTGTAACCTGGTTCATAATCTCCCTATGGGGTGGCATTTAGATGGGTCCAGGTTAAACCTTCCCTTCTGAATTGGGTGCCTTGGTATGGAAGGGGCCTTGCCCTCTGTGTAGTCACACTACATTCACCTTGCGGCTGGTGGGCCTATTGGTGGCGGCCCAGATGCTGCTCTTTTTTCTCAGATGCCCTTGGGGCCTGTGGTACCTTGGGTTACTTATCCTGGACGGGGTTCCAACACCCCTGGAAATAGATCAGTAAGTTACCCCTGTTTTTATGGGGGTTCCCTTTGGATTGGTGAACTCATAGAAGTTAAGGAACATCCCTTCCTTCTTGCTATCCCTGTAGATGGTCACCATGGGGACCAAGTCTGGCAGGTTCACTAAGGGGTTCTATTTCTTATGAAGTTCCCCGTGGTTCCTAAGGGGGGCCCCTTTAGGGGGCCCATTTTCAAACTGTTAGTCGGTTATCACATTGTGCCTTTTTGGGCCCTAACTTGCTGGGCTACTTCCCTTAGGTCTTGTCTCTTGGTGACTTTCGGTCAGTCTGATCTCAGTGGCCTGTCCCTGTTTTTATCCGTGAAGGTCTCGGAACAGGTTGACCCTTCAAGAAGGGTCTGGTTCTGATCTAGTGGGGGTTTTTACACTCCTTGCGCTTCATTGGTATTGGCTTGTTGGCTGTCCTACTGTGCTAGGAGGGCCTTTCCTAGTGCCTCAATGAGCCCTACTGGTGGGGGCCGTGGGTCCCGTGACTGTTACAGGGACTCTGTCCTGGTTATGGTCCTGATTCATTGTCCTGGGCGATTGTCCCAGGACTCTCTGGCCTTGGTCATGGAGACCTAGTATGGCCTTCTGTCAGGGCATTATACCCTTTGTCTGACCTTGTTACACCCTGCTAGGTGGGGCTATGCACAGGCTTGCTGTGGCAAGGGTGAACTGTTGCACCGGGGGCCCTGAGTGGCCCAGTGTGGTGTTGCTCGCATTTCCTGCTGAAGACAGTTGTACTGGGTGCCCTCTCATGAGGGCTGTTATGCCTAGCTGGGCTACTTACTACGCCACTCCTATTTACAGGGTTTGGACGATTGTTATTCACCCTATCGGAGATGATCCCTCTGGGTGTCTTTTCCTTTTGGAGGGTTAGGCCTAGATCCCTCCTTTTTCTTCTTCTCCCTTTTCTGCCGACTATGTTGGGAGATGTCGCCCTAGTTGAATTGTTTGGACTAGCTCTCTCTCCTGCGGGATGTTGTCTTATGCCTGGGTGCTAGAGTTCTTACGGCATGGTTGGAGTTGGTCCCCTAACTCAGTTCCTTGAGAGGTTTCAGGGTTCGCTCTGTTCGCCCTCTGTAGAGACTAGTTTCAATCTTCTGCGTTGAGCATTCCTCAGGGGTGGCTCAGGTGCATTCCCCAGGGAATTCTAAGTTCCCTTTGGGGGGGGGGGAGTTAATTTCCCTGTTGCCCTCCTAAGGGTTTCCCTGGGTCTTATTCAGGTTGTTCTCTGAACTGTTCCTTGCCTCAGATGACCCTTTCGGGGCGGGTGCTTTCTTAGCCTAGTCCTTTTCATATTTATATATCTCTATATATCAGTAGACCGTTAGGTGAGGATGTTTCCGCCTTGCACCAAGCTTGGGTCCAGGCGGAGTTTTTTTATTCTTCTCTATTCCAGAACCTACGGCCTCTGGACTGGTGTTTTGCTTACTCTGAGCTTAAAAGGGATCTGTGTCCCTCAATAGGCATTGGAGACTCCTGGACTGTTCCCTTTCCATGGTTGGGACTATGCCCCTTGGGGCTTATAGGCGTCTCCATCCTTTATGCAACGGGATCTGGTTGCTTCCATGGGTTTAGGAGCCCGTTGGATTGGTCTTGCTCGGTTGGTTGTCCTTCTGAGCCTATGGTTAACGTTTCGGCTGTTGAGGAGCCTTGTTAGCGTTGTTTTCAGTATTCCGCTGGTCTCGCCGAGACCAGGGTTCGTATTCCCTGACGGGGAAGGTTCTAAGGTTGCCATGGCTACCCCGTTGTCGTTAGTAGCGTGGTTAGGCTGTTACTCTGGCCTGTTTGTTAAGGGAGATTCATTCTTCTCTCTTGGTTTTGTTCTCTTCTACTCGTGCTTGGCTTGGGCCTTCTGCACTCGGTTGTTGAGCAGGCTGACTAGTTCCCTGCTTGTGTTTCATTCAGCCTTGTAAGGCTTCTTAAGTTGAGTTAGAGCTTTGCTCAAGTTGCTCCTGGTAGCAAGGTTACAGGTGACAGCGCTGTTACGGTTGGCTGTGCCTTTTTTCATGGGGATCCCACCCTACTTATGGACACTGCTATTGGATGTCCCACACGTTACTATGTCTGGAGCAGGACGTGCTGTATGCTTAGAATAATACAACTCTGTGAAGTACTCACCTGTAGAGTTGATATTCTATGCATACAGCACGTCCTGCTCCACCCCACCCTGGTTCACCTTGTTCTGGATCCCCTGTATGGTGATTATTATCTTGGATATTATTGCCAGTCTCTGGGTGGTTGATTTCCTCCTGGCTTCTCTTCTCACTGCTTGTCAATGCTGGGAATTTGTGGGAGGTCCCTCGGTATATGTAGGAGGAGCTTGTTTTCTTTATGTTCTGCAGTGCACGGCGCCCGAGGCGGAGGATTACCCACACGTTTACTATGTCTGGAGCAGGACGTGCTGTATGCATATAATATCAACTCTACTTCACAGAGTTGTATTGTTGTATCTGTGTTTAATGCAGCATAATGCCCTCAAAATGGTCTTGCTGCATCTGAGTAGTGCACCATGCTATTCAGATGGTGATAATGGCGATTCTTGGGGATATTCTGGCTGGCCAAGTGGAATCGCCACTCAGCTCAAGTGCGAGTGTTGCGCCCCCACTGTCACCTACATCACTACCTGCACATGCCCAGTTGGAAAGGGGGCATGCCTGGCAATGGGCCATTGAGAGGATACTCGTGGGGCGACAGCGGGATCGTGCCACTCGCACAGGAGCTGAACTGTGCTTTTCCTGGTGTCCCGCTCGGGTCGCTCCATTCTTGACAATTGGGTTATCCGACACAAGGTGGCGCAGTTGACTGCGAGAGGAAACTTGTGGCTCCTCCCGGCTCATATAAAGGCATCTGTTTCCCTAATTATCCCCAGAGTTCTCTTGCAGTCTGACTGCGAAGATGGATGCTATCTCTCTCTCCATGGATATCGCAGACAAGCGGGGCATCCCAAGCCTGTTGGCCGCTGCAGCTCTATTCACACCTTTTTCCGTGGACCCTTCTGCCTCCCAGCCTTCGGCTACGGATCAGGTGACGATAGGGGAACGCCGAGGGTCATGCGTTCGGCAGAGCTATGCTCTGGGCCGCAGACCCTGTCCCAAAGGGTAGCCTGCCATAGGCAATGGTGAGCCTATATGGGGGGAGGGGAGGAACCACTTTGGGATCCCTTATGTTTGTCTCCCACAAGCTTTATTTTTGTATTGTTTGGCGCACTTGTCCTTTATTTGACCTCACTTACCTTTTCCTCTTCTGCTTCTCTCGTCCAGGCTGCGAGGGGTGGTGGGGGCGTCAGATCAGGGGCTGGAGGGTACAAGCGTCGGCCGCACGCTCCGGCGCGTCATCACTCCGTGGCAGGTTTCACTTCCTGCTTGTTTCCTCTATGCGGTCCGGGCGCCATTTTGGGCTTTCGCGGGCAGGGCCGTGCGTTCCGCGTGGCCTGCCCCTCGAGGAGCTTGCTCTCGGCGCCGTTTGCCGTGGTGGCCAGCTGCTGCGCCCTCTTTTCCTCGGATCTCGACCGGTCCTCGCTCTGCGGGCTCCTTCCCATCCGGATCGCTGCTGCTCCTGGCCCTGCTTCCCTGACCGCGGTCCGTGAGTCACTTGCTTTGAATGTTTTTGCCATGTGCATGCGCTGTGGGATGCTTATATTTTGCTGCTTTTATGTTTTCTAGACTATTCCCAGTTTATCCATAGACTGGTTTCTCCCGGTCTCTCCCCCCACCCTTCCTGCCCAGTTGTTTAAGGGGTTTAGAGGGTCCAAATTGGGGATTGTCCGCGTCTGGGCCATTAGTGCCTTGTGACCCGAGTTTTTTTCCGCTATAATCACCATAATGGAGGCTTCTGGGAATAGCTAGCTTGGGGCCCCCTCGGCACTAGTTAAGCTCTGTCTTTGGTGTGGTACGTGCCCTCTGAGCGGTTGCAGTGCCGTTTGTGTACCCTGCGTTCAAAGCGTCATTTTGGAACAGGTTGGGGCGCCATTTTACTTACAGCCTTGCAGACACCCCCGCGTCTGCATTTATTTCCCAGTGAGGAGGAAGCCAGCCAGGGGTCTCAAACGGACTTGGTGCTCAGAGTGGCCAGTATAGAGCGTCCGTTATCGCGTACGGCCGCTGGCAAGGCCATGCGTAAGAAGCAGCATTTTGAGCCGGTTTATTCTTTTTGCCGATAATGATGTTTTTGAAGCATTTGGTGGCCGAGACTCCATGGAGGAGGGTGAGTTATTTCATGATTCTGACTCCTCAGGGGACCGACCGGGGGCCTTTGACAGTGACCCTGGGTCTTCCCCGGATGAGGATGGTTGGCTTCCCAATGACACAGAGAAGCTCTTGTCTGCGGTTTTTGAAACCTTGCACATTGTACCCCCAAAGGCAGCCAAAGAGCAGGGGAACCTTTTTCGGCCCGTGAGACAGCGGCTTGTCTTTCCTGAACAGGGCCACTTCTATAAAATGATTTTTAAGGAATGGGAGAAACCTGATAGACTGCCGTCGGTGCCCAAGGGCCTGTACAGACGGTATCCCTTTTCGGAGGAGTTGATTCGTCTCTGGTCCCGTCCCCCTGAGGTGGATGCTCCTGTTTTGGGGCTCTCCAATACCTCAGTTATGCCGTCTCCTGATACTTCTTCCTTGCGCGATCATGCTGACCAGCGCATGGATCAGCTGGCATGTCACGCTTTCACTTTTGTGGGCACTGGTCTTCGCCCTGTCTGTGCCGCGGCCATTGTCTCCATAGCCATCAAAAAGGTGAGGTGCCTTTTGGATATCGCCAGAGCTCACAAGCGAGCAGAGGAGTATAAGGATCTCTTAGCTTGCGCGGACTTCATTGCCTTTGTGTCCTCGGCCATGGATGATACAGTCTGGCTTGGCGGCAGGGCTTCGGCCCTGCTGGTCGCTCTTCGTCGTTCTGTCTGGCTGCAACAGTGGGCAGCGGACGCCTGTGCGGCCCTTTCGGGGCTCTTCTTCCTTTCGTCCCTTTGGAGGGGGACGAGGTTCTTCCTTCTCAGGTGGCCGCAGAGACTCCTGGGGGCGAGGTAGATCCCATGGTCGTCCCAGGCCCTCCCGGGGGTCCAAGCCCACTCCCAAGGCCCCTCAGGCATGAGAAGGTGCCCTCACCCATTCGGATTGGGGGACGGTGTCATGCCCATGGCATGATTATAGAACATACGTATTATGAGTGTATATATGTGTGTGTATATTTGAATATGGACCAGCAGCTTTCCCCTCCACCAGTGTGCCATAAAACACCCTCCTATATAAAAACAGGGCCATGCAGCGTGTACATTCCAACTTAATTAAGACTCTGTGATACTTCCTCTTTGAAGTGCCAGGCTGTTGTCTTTGCTCTGGCCATAAACTGGCAATCAGATAAGGGGACCTGGGAAATAGAATCTCCACCCCACCCTTAGGAATTCCATGGAAATGGAAGGTGTCCTGTTAAGCCATTTTTCCCTCCAAATTCTGGCTAACAAAAAGCTAGGAGAGCTGACATGTTAGTGTGCATTACAAGCTAAGGACGTGGGACCCTAACATCGTCCCAAGCAACAAGCAACCACGGGAAACTCCAGGAAAAAGGACTGCGTAAGGACTTTATTTTTGAACTGTTATTTGCTGTATACTCTTTCTGTATTTTTTGTATGTCATTTTATTGTTATAAATTACATCCAGCACTGTGATACCTTTTATCAGATTAAATGTTTAATTAATCAGCTCTAGTCTTTGACCTCTAAATAGATGAGCTCACCTTCCTGAGGGAAGCTCTGGTGATACACGTTTATTAGGGTTAATTGATGACTTGCTGGGACTAGTAGTCCCTGTCTGGGGGTCTATTGGCGTGTTAACCCTTGTACTATCACACTCTGTCTGGCTGGGCTGAGCGTGATCGTGACAACTGGTGGCAGCGTCGGGACATATTTAGAGATTTTTAGTGCTTGCTGGATTTTACCCGAAAATCTTAAGCACTAAAAGAAATTTGCATACATCTTATTGTGTGTAAATTCCCAAAGACAGAGCTCAGTGCTGATCTAAGTGACATACCAAAAAAGAGTGCAAGACAGTTCTGTCCTTCCCATCTGTTGTTTTACTCCCTCTGCTTCATATCGGAAATATGGAGGCATATCGCAAGCAGTCCAAGCCCGCACTGGAGTTAATGTGCCAAGAAAAGGAGATCCCTACAGCGGGAAAGACCAAGGACCAGCTTATTGCCGATCTTGTGGAAAATGATGCCCGTGCAGCAGAGCTGAGTGATTTGAGGCTAAGTCCTACAGCGGGGACCGAGGGACACCACATTACTCCCCATCAGGACAGTACTCCACATGAAGCCTTGGACTCTTATATGCGGACTGCTTTACAACACCTTGGAGATGTGGATGCTAATATTAAACTCCAGTTGCTTCTTCAGTACCAAACAGCAGAAAGAGAGGCCCAGGCACGAGCTGCTGAGAGAGAGGCAGCAGAAAGAGAGGCCCAGCGCAGACATGAACTGGAGGTCCTGAGGCTGAGAGGGGACGCTTTATCCGCACGCAGTGATGTGCAGGGTGAGGGTGACCACAAACCCCGCTGGGAACATTTCCCCATGATGGAGAAAGATGGTGATTTGGACATATTCCTGAGAGGATTTGAAAAGGTTTGCCGGCAGTTTCATCTTCCTAAAGAGCAGTGGGGACGATACCTAACCCCACGGCTGCGAGGAAAAGCTCTGGATGTGTTTGCTTCTCTTCCCTCTGAAAGAGACCAGGACTATGAGGCAATAAAATCTGCCCTGCTAAAAAGTGCTAATCTGACTCCAGAAACCTATCGGAAGAAGTTTAGGACTTTACAACAGAGCACCACAGAGAGTTGCACTGAACATGCAGGTCAGCTAAGGACTGCATTCAGGCAATGGACTGGGGGCCTACAAGTCACCACTTATGAGGCCCTGGAGGACTTGATGGTTCTGGATCAGTTCCTCCAAACAAGGAGCTGTGAAGCCAGAGAGTGGATTTTGGACCGCAAGCCCAAGACAGTCGCAGAAGCCGCAGAACTAGGAGATGACTTTGCTAATAACCGTGCACCAACAGCGAAGCGTGGTTCTGCACAAGCTGGATCAAGTACCTGGAAGGGAGCTGCCCACCCACAGAGTGCCAGTAGGTCAACTGGGAGATTCCTGCCGTCCACACCAAGAGCAACAGGAACCACATCGGGTCAGGGGGACACCCGCCGATGTTACAGATGCAACAAGATTGGGCACCTGAGTGCCACCTGCCCCAACAAAAAGAATTCTCCCCCGGCAGTTGAAGGACACCCAGCCGTTTTTCTGGTGTCTGGAACAGTGGAGAAAAGAGTGGATAACCTGCAGTGCGTAACTGTGGGTGACCGGGTGACCGTGGGTCTACGTGATTCGGGGGCCTCCTTTACCTTAGTGCGGCCTGAAGTGGTGGATACCGAGGACATCATCCCTGGAAAAACCATGGCTTTAAAAGGAATTGGAGGTGTGCGCCCGGCTGTACCCATGGCCCGTGTGTACCTGGATTGGGGTGCAGGCAAAGGTTTGCGAGAGGTGGGGGTCTCTGAGGACATCCCTGTCAGTGTTCTGCTGGGGAATGATTTGGGTCGGATGCTATGCCATTATGCTCCAGAGGACACTGCCTGCACACCACAAGGGCTAGGAGACAGCCCTGATCGTTCTGAGGTACTGTACGAGACTTTGGGGGACACTGTGAAATGTGATAACTGGGAGGGAGTGCAGGGGGCTGATAAATGTTTACCTGTAACTGAACCAGTTGTGTCTTCCAAAAGTGGAGTGGGGTGTATTGTGAAATGTAATGCCAATGAGTTGCCTGTGTCAAAACCTAGCGGAGATGGGCTAGGGGGAGGGGTTGGTGGGCCCCTGGTGACAGGTAAGGATGAGGGACCAGCAGTGAATGATGTGTCCCCATCCTGTAAGCGGGAGATGGCTGAGGAGGAGGAGGGAGGAAGGAGTGATGTAGCTGTATATGATGCCTGTAACGTTATGTCCGGGACTGAGGGGGAGGAAGGTAAACCCCAGGGAGGCATATCAATGGTGGCAGTGGTTACACGTCAGCAGTGTGCCAGAGCTGCAGCTGTAAAAAGAAGGGAGGATGGTGATGACTCACAAGCCGAAGCAGAGAAGGGTGGAGATGGTAGTTCACCTGAGGGAAATGTGTCCCCTGATGCCACGAGGTGGGGGGAGGGCAATGAACATTTCCGGGAAGCTCTGCACAGTGATCCTTCCCTTGAAGGGCTGAGACAGCGTGCTGAGCAGCCAGGCGCTAACTCAGATGTGCATAGGGTATATTGGGAAAACAATATCCTGAACTGGGAGTCCCTTTCGAAAGACATGCTAGGGCTCCAGGAGAGAGAAAGGCAGTGGGCTGGGACAGGTAGCGCCACCTTGCAGCCAGCACTGCAGACAGACAACCCTGGGAGGCAGTTAGGAAGCCTAGCTTCCAGCTCCCCGGAAAAGCCAGGTGACCGAGCATTTGGGCCGAGTCAGGAGGGCCTGTGGCTAACCGCAGACTTCCTGAATCGTCCCAAAGCTGGGGCTGTGGCAAAGGGAACAACCCCAGGCTCCTGGGATCTGCCACGTGATGCAGATCCAGGGCAGCCTGTATCAAAGCTGAGTGAGAGGCAAGAAGGATCAGGGGAGATGGAGCAAACTACGCATTGGCCTAACATGAGGGTCATTCCGGCCACATGCGGGCCCCTTCATCTTATTCACCAACATGTGGGAAACATGGCTGCTGGTGTCCTGATCACAGGAGTCCCTCTTTCAACACCTGCGTCAGGCGCTGGAAAGGATGGATTTCCTGGGAACATGGACAGCCAAATCCCAGTGTTGCCCAATAATTCAGATGCAGAGGAAAAACATGCCCCTGGGCCCCTGTGCTTCTTACCTGGTGATGATGTGTCCCTACCTGCCTCGAGCACAGCCCCCCAGATGCCAACATTAGGCTTGGAAGCCCCAGGGCTTAGAAAGACTCCGCCTGCAGGCCCAGGCCGGCCTGAACCCACTACTGTGGATCCGGGTGGCACTAGGAACAAAAGCGACTGGGGACCTTTCATCTCATCTTAGGTGTGCGTTTTGAGAAAAGTGACTGTGGGTCACTATTCCCAACTCGCCATCTTAAGGGGGAGGTGTCATGCCCATGGCATGATTATAGAACATACGTATTATGAGTGTATATATGTGTGTGTATATTTGAATATGGACCAGCAGCTTTCCCCTCCACCAGTGTGCCATAAAACACCCTCCTATATAAAAACAGGGCCATGCAGCGTGTACATTCCAACTTAATTAAGACTCTGTGATACTTCCTCTTTGAAGTGCCAGGCTGTTGTCTTTGCTCTGGCCATAAACTGGCAATCAGATAAGGGGACCTGGGAAATAGAATCTCCACCCCACCCTTAGGAATTCCATGGAAATGGAAGGTGTCCTGTTAAGCCATTTTTCCCTCCAAATTCTGGCTAACAAAAAGCTAGGAGAGCTGACATGTTAGTGTGCATTACAAGCTAAGGACGTGGGACCCTAACATCGTCCCAAGCAACAAGCAACCACGGGAAACTCCAGGAAAAAGGACTGCGTAAGGACTTTATTTTTGAACTGTTATTTGCTGTATACTCTTTCTGTATTTTTTGTATGTCATTTTATTGTTATAAATTACATCCAGCACTGTGATACCTTTTATCAGATTAAATGTTTAATTAATCAGCTCTAGTCTTTGACCTCTAAATAGATGAGCTCACCTTCCTGAGGGAAGCTCTGGTGATACATGTTTATTAGGGTTAATTGATGACTTGCTGGGACTAGTAGTCCCTGTCTGGGGGTCTATTGGCGTGTTAACCCTTGTACTATCACACTCTGTCTGGCTGGGCTGAGCGTGATCGTGACAGACGGCTTCTGCTATTTGCTCACGTCTGGAGACAGCACATCTCAGACAGGTGGATTCAGGAGGTGGTGTCCTCCGGGTACAAAATAGAGCTGGCAGCTTGGCCGCCCCCAAGATTTCTTCGGTCGTGGATTTCCCAGAACCCATTGACGGCACAGGGCCTATGATTGGCTGTCCCAACGACTTCTGTCGTCCGGAGTGATTTGTCCTGTGCCTCACCAGGAACGGGTCGAGGGTTCTATTCCAATCTTTTCACGGTGCCCTGAGGCATATCCTGGACCTGAAGGGTCTCAACAGGTTTGTCAGATTCAAACACTTCCGCATTTAGACCTTACTGTCAGCGGTGAGTTCACTTCGGCCAGGCGACTTCATGACCACGGTGGACATCAGGGATGCTTACCTGCACGTCCCTATATTCCAGGGACATCAGAAGTTTCTGAGGTTCGCGCTGGAGGATCAACACTACTTATTTGTTGCACTGCCGTTTGGAATTTCTTCAGCCCCCCGGGTGTTCACCAAGGTGCTGGCGGGTGTCATGGCCCTGCTGAGGAGCCAGGGCATTCGTATTTTTCCTTATCTGGACGACTTGCTGATTGCTGCTCAATCCTTTCAGCAAGCCGGGAGCGACACTTGGACGGTGTTGTCCACTCTCGAGGAATTCGGCTGGGTGACCAATTATCCCAAGTCTTTGATCACTCCGTCATTGGTGAGGTCCTTCCTGGGCATGACGTTGGACACCTTTCAAGTCAAGGTGTTTCTCCCCCAGCAGAAGGTGGAGGGTCTTCAGACGCAGGTGCGGGTCTTGCTGACGTGTCCACACCCGTCCATCCATCTGGGGATGAAGCTGGTGGGTCTTATGGTGTCTTGCTTCGAGGCTGTACCCTTCGCCCAGTTCCACATGAGACCTCTTCAGTTGAATCTCTTGTTTGGGATCGGACACAGGAGTCCCTGAAGCAGGAGTTTTCTCTGTCCCCTCTGGCCAGGTGGTCCCTCTCGTGGTGGTTGGACTCAAGAAATCTTCTGGTGGGCAGGTCCTTTCTGACTCCGCGTTTGGAGATTGTCACCACGGACGCCAGTCTGACCGGTTGGGGAGGTTTTTGCCAATCGCTGAAGTTCCAGGGCCAGTGGGGCCCTCAGGAGGCTCATGTGCCTATCAATCTCCTGGAGCTGAGAGCGACCCCGTTGGTTCTTTTCCATTTTACTCCCCATCTACTGGGTCGTGCGGTCCAGGTCCGCTCGGACAATCAGACGGCGGTCGCCTACATCAATCACCAGGGTGGGACTCGGAGCAAGTGAGCCCTCAAGGAGGTGACCCAGATCCTGTCTTGGGAATGGTCTCTCTGCAACAAGATCTTTCACGTTCTGTGTCGGCGCTGGGGTCAGCCGGACGTGGACCTGTTTGCGTCCCGACACAATCACAAGCTTCCAAAGTTCGTCTCTCTGTCAAGAGATCATCTGGCCTTCGCCACGGACGCGCTGGCAATTCCTTGGACCGAGTTCAGACTCCTCTACGCCTTCCATCCTTTTCCTCTCCTGGGTCGCGTGCTGCGCAAGATAGCCCAGGAAGGAGTACCGACCATCCTGGTGGCCCCTCGTTGGCAGAGGCGGTGTTGGTTCGGTAACATAGTCCAGATGTCAGTGGATCGCTACGTCATGCCTGACGATCCAGGGCTTCTCACTCAAGGTCTGTTACGCTACCCCAATTTACAAACGCTGGCTCTGACGGCTTGGCTGCTGAAACCTCCATCTTGACGGAGAAAGGGCTGTTTCCCCCGGTCGTGCGTACCATGATTCAGACTCGGAAGAATTCCTCCTCCATGATTTATTACAGGGTCTGGCACTTTACGTTGCCTGGTGTGAGTCTAGGGGTTTCCCTTGTCGCACATTTTCTAGGATTTTGGAGTTCCTACAACATGGTTTGGATTCGGGCCTCCAGCTGAGTACCCTCAAGGGGCAGGTTTCGGCCTTGGCTATTTTCTTCCAAAGATCCTTTGCCAATCATAGACTTATCAAGACCTTTTTCCAAGGAGTCACTCATGTACTTCCACCGCGTAAGCCTATGCTACCAGTGTAGGATTTGAATTTGGTGCTTTCTGCTCTCCAGGGTCCGCCCTTTGAGCCCTTGTGCGATGCTGCTTTATCCATTTTGACTCTGAAGGTGGTCTTTTTGGTAGCTATCACTTCGGTGCTGCGCTTTGTATGAAGCCTCCTTACTTTGAGCGGCATCAGGATAAGGTGGTTTTTCGTCTTAAGCCTGACTTTTTACCTAAGGTTGTTTCTGCCTTTTCATCTCAATGAGGACATTGTCTTGCCTTCTTTGTGTCCCGCGCCTTCTAATTCTAAGGAGAGGACCCTCCATTCCCTGGATGTGGTCCGAGCCCTTAAAGTGGACCAACACCCAGGATTTTGACTATCCTGGGTCTTGGTCCACTTCGGTGGGGCACCCCCGATCGGGGTGCCCCGCTGTGTGAAACCCCCCCGAACCCCCCGAAAAACTCACCTCTCCCCGCTCCCAGCACCGACGGACAAGCCTTTTGACAGGTCCGGACACGCGGCTCCTCCGCCACCGCCTCCCGCGCGTCACTTTTGACGCGCGCCCGCGGCGGCCATTCACAGATGGCCGGCACGGGCGCGCGCACGTCTATGGGGGCGCGAGAAGATAAGGTAAGGGGATTTGGGGTGTTTGGGTGTTTGGGGGGGTTTCACCCCGCGGGACATCCAGATCTCGGATGTCCCGCGGGGAGGGAGGTGATCGGCCCGGGAATCTTATAGATTCCCGGGCCGATCACGGGAGGGTGACGGTCCACTTTAAGTACTACCTGGTTGTGACGGAATCCTTTAGGAAGTCGGATTCTCTTTTTGTCCTTCCTGACGGGCCTAGGAAGGGCTTGCCTCTGGCCAAATCCACTATCAGCAGGTGTATCAGACATGCTGTGGTGCAAGCGTATTTTGCGTGATCTTTTCAGATCACAGCTCACTCTGCCAGAGCTATTGCTACCTCTTGGGCTTTTCAGCACCAGGCTTCTGTTGAACAGGTTTGTAAGGCCGCTACTTGGTCTTCAGTTCATACTTTTTACAAGGTTGATGTTAGGGCCTCAGCTGATGCTGTTTTTGGCTGTAAGGTGCTTCAAGCGGTAGTGTCATGAACTACGTGCCGTTGCTCACTGGGGATCCCACCCTTTCTTGGACACTGCTTTTGGATGTCCCAATTGTCAAGAATGGAGCGACCCGAGCAGGACACCAGGAAAAATACAATTCTGTGAGTACTCACCTGTAGAATTGATTTTGGTGGTGTCCTGCTCGGGTTGCTCCATCCCACCCTTGTTCTGTTATCCTCTTTTGCCTGTTATGGTGATTTTCTTTGAGAGAGTTCATTTTGGGGCTGTGAGAATTATCATGGTCTCTGGCCTCCGGCTTGTTTCTATATTTACTGCTTTTCAACCACTGGGGATTATTAGGGAAACGGATACCTTTTATATGAGCTGGGAGGAGCCACAAGTTTCCTCTTGCAGTCAACTGTGCCACCTTGTGGCGGATAACCCAATTGTCAAGAATGGAGCGACCCGAGCAGGACACCACCCTAATCAATTCTACAGGTGAGTACTCACAGAATTGTATTTTTGCTTTGTGGACAGATTATCACCAGGGGTCGCCATTATGGCCAGAAATATGCATTTTACACTGGGGGGGGAAGAAATCTGGGTAGCACTGGTGTGCTATCCCGGTAGAAAAAGATCCTTTGGGGGGGTGGCTTTCTGGTTTAAGTATGATTAAGGCAAGGTTACTACTGTGAGCTGTAAATTGGGTACCAAAACTGGAAGGGTGCCATAATTTTGCCTAATTCTTTTAAGCCTTTTCTATTCAAGAGTTTGGAGTGTCTGGCAGATTTCGTCCTCGATTCAATAAAAGTTGAAAAAAATTCTCACAGTAGTAAAAAATTCAATTCATGAGAAAAAAGCCTGAGAATGTCACTTACTGAATCACTAGATAAAAATACAATGAAAGTCGACAGCAGCTTTTACTACAGCGTAGAAAGGAGTAAACAGTTCTCTGATTTTCTTAGGAGTAAAAAAGTGCCATTGAATTTTGTTTTCCTAGCTGGTGATTCGGCAACAGTGAAATTCTCAGGCTTTTTTTTCTCCTGAATTGAATTTTTTACTACCATGAGAACTTTTTTCAACTCTTATTGAATCCAGGCCTTCATCTGCATTTCATCCACTTGTTTGCCAGTAGTCAGTGTTTGATTTGTGTTTTGCATGCAGCATCTTCTGTGGGACTCTGCCTTTACTGTTGTATTGGGGATTGCTAGATTAGTTTTAAATACCACTTAGGGCACAGATATAAATTTTACAAACTTAAACGCATAAGACGGCAACCTACAGCTCACTATAATAGATTGGATTATAATAGGACCACCTTTCTGGCAGTTACGACTGAGCAGGCTTTTTTTTTTTTTTATATTGCCTGGACTGTCCTGTTAAACAGCTGCTCAATATGTAGTTTACCTTACAGTAATTACACAAGTAATTTTAAAAAGGGGTGTACTGGGCTATGACTTTTAACTGTTGTATAGCTTGTGGTCTGTTGGCTACATCTAATATAGTAAAGTATCTATTCCATTTCACTACAATGCCCATTTCCTTTTTCCTGCTTTTTCCCTTAGTGAGTTTTTTTTTTCTACTTTGTAACCTTTTCGGCATGAGGATATATTTCAGTGGTAATGTTGTGTGTCCCATGAATGTGGGGGGGCACTGTAAAAAGGGATTATCCTGTATTAAACATTTTGAAGGATAATTGCCACCTGCTCTGGCGACCAGCGGTTTATTTTCATTAATGACACTTCTCTGCCCCTGATAAATAGGTTACTTCTAGTGCAGGAGAAACTTGTTACATTTAGATACAGTTGGTTGTTAGATTCTAATCTAAATGTAACAAACCCCCTGCACTAGGAGAAGTAACATATTTCTCAGCTTAGAGGCAGAGAAGTGTCATCAATGAATATAAACCACCTCTGCCAGAGCAGTTGGCAAATGATACTTGTCCTTTAAGCAGTAAGAATCTGCTTGACTTTTAGGTAATTCAAAGTTGTGCTAGATCAACCCAGTAAGAACGTCCAGCAGGGCACCACAATTCCTAGCAATCTCAAAAACTATGCCTAAATGATGGCCAACCCAAATTTAGGACCTGATTATGCATTATAGCCTTTGACCTTAGGTTAACTTGCACTGCAGTGGGGCAGAATATCTGGATCTTGTTGGGGTATGCATAATGCTATTGTCCTATTAATCTTAAGATCCCCTAAGTTGATTGTGATGCAGTTTTTTTCTGTATTTCGGTAAAATGAGTGGTCAGATTTTTTTTTTTTTCAAATCCATTATGGCTTGGGCTAAATGTTATCTTTGCTTTGCCTAATTAGGGTTTTTTGCGTGCCCTATGCTTATGTAATTATATATACTATAATTCTTACGAATTGTCTTCATTGTTACCTCCCCAGCAAAGGGTTCTCTGGAAGCAGACGATGTAGTTGTGGTATATGAGCTAACGCCAACTCCAGAACAGCGAACACTAGCTAAGAAGCTGCTTCTTCCTCCAACTTTCTTTTGCTACAAAAATAAGCCTGGCTACGTCAGTGATGAGACAGACGTTGATGGTAATGGTGATTACATTCAAGATTGCCCTTATTTTCTTAAATTGTTAATGAATTGCTAAACGGCTAACGCTGGCAGTGTACAGTAACTGCTACAACTGGTTATACACTGAGATCATGTCCATTTGCTGTTTGAAGGGTTAAACCATATGAAGGTTTCAACTAGCAGGTGATACATTTCTAGTGGTTTTGCTTCCCCCTTCCAAGATTTTCCTGCCCTTGGCTCAAGTTGTTGTAGTAGCCTGAAAAATATATCTGGGACTGAGCTACTTGCTACTAGCTTTCCTGATCTCACATTGCTACAAAGAAAAAAAAATGTGCTTATTCAAAATTGAGGCTGTGAAGGAATGCCACATGCAGCAGCATACCGAAATTCCAGAGCAAGAGCTAATTAAACTGGACTTTCAGCATGATTTAATGAAATGCCCAAACCCTTAAACTATTCCCCAGCATCTAAAATGTATATATTCTAAGTATACACACGTTCTGCTTCAGAGATAGTTCCTTACGTTTGGGTAATACATCCACAAGATGGCGCTGGACTGCAGAGACAGCAAAAAAGTGGCTCCTCCCGGCCCCTTACATACCAGGGACCTCCCACAAATTCCCCAGTTCTTCTCTGCAGTCTGGGCTGCGAAGGCAAGAAGACGGCTCTCTACTCGCAGGTGAGCGGGGCTATTAGCCTGCGGCCCTGTAGGGCTATTCCCACCCGTTCCTCTTTTTCTGCCTCCCAGCTTTGGCTGCACTGGTTGGGTGACGGTAGGCAGCACCGCTGTCAGGTGCTTAAGGAGCGCTGCTCCAACCGTAATCCCCCACCAAAGGGTAGGCGGTGAGCCTTATGGGATGCCCCTCCCCCACTATCGCCCGCCCCCTGTCCATCGGTGGGCTCCTGTTAGGTTGGCCGCTGCTTTCCCTGGTAGTTCTCGGGGGGCTCCCAGGCAAAGGGAGGGGGGGATGTATTTTTCACTCCTTGTGATTGTATGCCTTGGCTTTGTGTCACCGCGTGTATTGGTTGCTCTGGTTTCTTTTTTAAAAAATGCTGCCGCCACCACATGCGCTTGTATGGCGTTCCGCGGTCGGCGACGACTTTACCTCAGGCGCTACTGCGCCATCATTGGCTGGCATGGTCACGTGGGCGCCTTTGGTCTCTTTGGGGCCCCTCGAGGTATCTGCGGGCGCCATTTTGCTCTCCTTGTGCTGCGTGGCTGGCGTCTACCTACCGCGGTCTCTAAGTGCCCCTACGGGCTGGCTTATTTTTATATCTTATGTATGCATGCTGCTCACGGGACCTTTCTGTTTGTCTTGCAGGCGGGTCAAACTTAATTGTGGTTTTTCCCGGCCTATCCCCTCTGTTTAGTTTACTTTATTAGAGGCCTATTCTGCTTTTTACCTCCCACTTCCCTAGCGGGCTATTGGGGCATCCCGGGTGGCTTTATAGCGTAAATCCCTATTGGCAGGTTGGGCCGCGATAATCACCATATGGAGGCTTCTCAGGATAATGTGCTCGGGGTTCCTTCGGGACAATCCCGGCTTTGTGTAGGGTGTCCACCACAAGTGATGACAATGTGTGGGTCTGTGTACCCTGTGCCCAGCAGGTGCTTGCGCTGCAACCTGGGTTACCTGTGGCTTCGCCTACTCCCCCACGCTTACATCTGACTCCCAGTGAGGTGTCTCGGCCTGATTTGTCTACCAGGGTGGCTAGCATTGAGAAGCTGATTGCTGGCTCTACGGCGCGTAAGGCCACTGCTAAGAGGCAGCATCTGGCGCCTGGCGTTACCCTTATTCTAAGTATACAGTACGTCCTGCTCCAAATATAATACTTACACTTGGGTTATCCTCCGCCAGATGGCGCTGTGCACTGCAGACATGCGAAAACAGGCTCCTCCCGGCCCTTCATATACCCAGGGACCTCCCACAAATCCCCAGATTTCTCTGCAGTGCTTACTGCAAAGACATGAAGTATCACTCTCGCAGGTGAGCGGGGCTATTACAGCCTGCGGCCCTGTTGGACTATTTCCACCCGCCCTCCTTGTGATGTGCCTCCCAGCTTGGGCTGCGCTGGTCGTGTGAAGGTAGGCAGCACCATGTGTGCTTACGGAGCCATGCTCCACTGCAGTCCCCCACCATAGGGTAGGCGGTATAGGCTGATGGTGAGCCTTAAGGGGATGCCCCTCCCGCATCATTGCCCCGCGCCCCGTGTAGCGGTGGACCCTGCCATCCTCCCTCGTTCCCTCCGTAGCTCGGGGGGAAAGAAAGGGGGGGGTGGCGGTCTCAGTGTACCCTATTACACGTTCATGGCCTTAGTATTGTGTTTGACAGGGGGTGGGTGTCAGAGCTGCGCTTTACGCTTTTATTTTGTTCTGAACGCTGCCGCGTCTTTCTATATGGTGTACTGCACTAGCGGCGGCGGCGTCACAGACGCTGCGGTGTCTCCGTTTTTTTGCCTTGAAGTGGCTCTTCTGTGGTAATCCACTCGATCTTTTTTCCTCAAGCGTCACTGCCCTGCTGGCTATATCGGCTACGCGTTGTTGGAGCTTCGCAGGGGGGGCGGATCTTGGCTTGGCGCGCTCCGCGTCACGGCCAGCTCTGACCCGCCCCCTCGAGGTTCGCTTGGCGCCATTTTCTGCTCGCGCGCGTGAGGTGAAGACCGCTCTCCCCCCTCTGACTGGAAATGCCCCCGAGGGCGACTTTATATACTTTTTATGCTTCCCTTGCACATGGCTCTGACATCCTTGTTCCTTTGTGTCTTTCAGACCGTGGATTCCGGTGGCTTCTCCCGGCCCGGTGTAGCTCCTGGTTGAGACTATTAATTTTACTCCCACTTCCCCGCGGGTTATTGGGGCATCCAGGGTAGCTTACAGCGTCAATCCCTATTGGCCCATTGTGCCGATTAAATCACCATATGGAGGCATCTCAGGATATTGTGAACGGGGTTCCTTTGGGACAAGCCCGGCTGTGTGTAGCTTGTGGGGTCTTACCTGGCAGTGGTGACAATGCACGGGTCTGTGTTCCTTGTGCACAGCAGGCGCTATCGGTTCTTCCCGCCTCTTATGAGGCTGGGCCTGCACCTCGCCTCACTTCACCTACTCCCCCAAGCCTGAGTCTAACCCCCAACACTAGTGGGGATTCTCATCCTGATATGGCCACTAGACTGGCCAGTGTTGAAAAGATTCTCGCGAATTCCTTAGCGCGTAAGGCCACCGCAAAGAAGCGGCATTTAACCCCTGACTCTGCCCTGTTCCCTACGGAATCGGATGAGTTATCGCTTCCTTACGGCCATACCCCCTCGGATGAGGGGGAGCTGTTCTCTGACTCTGGGTCATACGATGAGGAGTCAAGGGGTCATGACAAGTCTGGTTCCGAGCACTCGACCTCGGATGATATTGACAGATTGTTGGTTCACATCTTTGAGGTTTTGTCCCTCTCTCCCCCTGCTGCGGCTCCCAGGCAAAGGGGTGACCTTTTTCATACTGCTAAGGCTCGTCTTTCCCGAGCAAACTCATTTCAATAACCTCGTGCTTAAAGAATGGGAACATCCCAGTAGACTTCCTGGGATTCCTAAGAGTGTGGATAGGAAGTATCCCTATCCTGCTGACGTGGTAAAGTGCTGGTCATTGCCTCCCGAGGTCGATGCTCCTATTCTAGGGCTGTCCAACACCTCTATTATGCATTCCCCTGACACTACTACGCTGCGGGACTCCGAAGACCGGCGTATTAACCAATTGGCATGCCATGCCTTTGCATTTGGGGGTGCGACCTTGCGCCCGGTCTGCGCCTTAGCCATCACGGCAGTTGCGCTCAGGACCATGATCAGGAATGGCACAGATGAGTTGCCACCTGATACTGTTAATACACTAACTGTGATGTGTTTGTGAATTTTATCCTGTCTGCATAGGACGATGCTATTAAGATGTGTGCCAGATCTTCTGCCCTGGTGGTAGCTATATGCCGCACGGTTTGGTTGCGCCAGTGGGTGACTGACAATGCGGCTAAGAAAGCCCTTACTGGGCTCCCATTTAAGGGGCTGCGCCTGTTTGGGGACCGCCTAGACCTCTTTGCCAGAGGAGGAAAGTTACCCCAGCGCAGGCGGCAGACTAGGCCCTTTCGAGGCCAGAGCACCCCTTCAATCCCCTACCGTGGGGCTAAACAGGGAAAAGGGGTGTCCTTCGCTGGGTCCCGCGCGGATTCCTGCCACAGGAACAGAGGACGCCGTCCTGGTTCCTCCTGGGGGTCCAAGCCCAAAGCCCCTCCCAAGACCCCTCAGCAGGAAGGGGCGCCCTCGCCCTTCAGGGTGGGGGGATGTCTGCAGCACTTCGAGCATGTCTGGAGGCGCCACGTCTCAGACCGATGGATCCAGGAGGTAGTGTCTTGCGGCTACAAGATAGAATTTGCTGTACGGCCCCCCACCAGATTAATTGGGTCCCGGATCCCACGGGACCCGGGTTCAGCTCAGGTCTTGTTGCTGGCCGTACAGGGTCTCCTGGATCTAGGGGTCATTTGCAAGGTCCCCATAGGAGACAGGGGCATGGGGTTCTATTCCAACCTTTTCACAGTACCTAAGAAAGATGGTTCAGTCAGGCCCATTCTGGATTTAAAAATCCTCAACAAATTTGTCAAGAACAGGCACTTTCGCATGGAGACTCTGCGCTCGGCCATCAGCTCTCTGCGCCCAGGGGACTTTATGACGTCCGTAGACATCAAAGATGCTTACCTTCATGTCCCGGTGTTTCCAGGACACCAAAGGTTTCTCAGATTTGCACTGACAGATCAACATTACCAATTTGTGGCCTTGCCATTCGGCCTCACTTCGGCTCCCAGGGTGTTCACCAAGGTGCTGGCAGGGGTGATGTCCCTGCTAAGGTTAAGGGGCATACGCGTGCTACCCTACCTGGACGATATACTCATCACCTCTCGATCTCTGCGGCAGGCAGAGTTGGATACTCAGCTGGTAGTGTCTACCATGGAGTCCTTCGGCTGGGTGATCAATTACCCCAAGTCCTCTCTGTCCCCCTACTCGGTGACTCCGTTCCTGGGAATGATTCTGGATACGGTTCAGTCAAGGATATTCCTTCCTCAGCAGAAGGTGGAGGCTCGGATTGCGCAGGCGAGGTTCCTGCTCTCGTGCCCACAGCCCTCCATCAGGCAGGGAATGCAGCTGGTGGGCCTGATGGTGGCGAGCTTCGAGGCGGTGCCTTTTGCTCAGTTCCATTTGAGACCTCTGCAGCTTCACCTTCTGTCAGTGTGGGACAAGAACCCAGCGTCCTTGGACGGGGTCTGTGTGCTTCCCCCCTCGGTCAGACAGTCCCTTGCGTGGTGGCTGGACCACAGGAACTTGATAGGGGGCAGGTCCTTTCTGGCCCCCTCCTGGGAGGCGGTCACGACGGATGCCAGTCTGTCCGGATGGGGGGGATTCTGGAAGTCCCTGCGTTTCCAGGGGAGGTGGGGCCCTCAGGAGGCCCATTTGCCCATCAATATTCTGGAATTGCGGGCAGTCAGGTTGGTACTGGAGTGGTTGACCCCACACCTGAGGGGTCTGTCGGTCCAGGTACGCTCGGACAAGAGAAACGGCGGTTGCCTACATTAACCATCAGGGAGGGACCCGGGGCAAGGGTGCCGTTCAGAAGGTGTCTCAGATTCTGACATGGGCGGAGGCCAATGTCCAATGCATTTCGGCTGTGTACATTCCGGGGGCGGAGAATCTGCTAGCAGATGCTCTGAGCAGGGGGTCGTCCCGTCAGGGGGAGTGGTCCCTCTGCAACAGGGTATTTCAGTCCCTGTGTCACCGTTGGGGGTCTACCGGATGTGGATCTGTTTGCGTCCCGTCACAATCACAAGCTCCCGGCCTTCGTATACCTGTCTCAGGATCCTCTGGCCTTGGCCACGGATGCCCTGTCCTTGTCATGGAAGGAGTTTCGACTCCTGTATGTATTTCCATCATTCCCCCTTCTGGGCAGGTTTCTGCGCAAGATTGCTCTGGAAGGGGTACCTGTGATTCTAGTGGCCCCCAGGTGGCCAAGAAGAGTGTGGTTCGCAGACGTGGTTCAAATGGCAGTAGACCAGTTCGACCTGCCAGGGGTGCCAGATCTTCTAACTCAGGGCTCCTTACGCCATCCCAATTTACAAACGCTGGCTTTGACGGCCTGGCTGCTGAAACCTCCATCTTGATGGAGAAAGGTTTGTCTGCCTCTGTGGTTGGTACTATGGTGCAGGCTAGGAAGAAGACTTCTTCTGCTATCTATTATAGGGTATGGCATACCTACATTGACTGGTGTGAGTCTAGGTCTTTTCCCTGTAGGGAATTTTCAGTCCCTAGGGTTCTGGAGTTCTTACAGTTGGGTCTAAAACTCAGTACTCTGAAGGGTCAGGTTTCTGCCCTGTCTGTCTTCTTTCAGAAGTCCTTTGCTCAGCATCACTTGATTAAGACCTTCTTTCAGGGGGTCACTCATGTGCGTCCCCCACGCAAGCCTATGGTCCCCGTCTGGGATTTAAATTTGGTTTTATCTGCCTTGCAGGGTGCTTCTTTTGAGCCTATTCATGATGCTGCTCTGGCTGTTCTTACTCTCAAGGTTGTCTTTTTGGTGGCCATTACTTCGGTTAGGCGTGTGTCTGAGCTGGCTGCTCTGTCTATTCAGCCTCCTTACTATGAGAGACACCAGGACAAGGTGGTGTTCCGCTTTAAAACGGACTTTCTGCCGAAGGTGGTGTCCGCTTTTCATCTGAATCAGGACATACGTAGTTCTTCCTTCCTTGTGTCCAAATACTAGTAACGATAAGGAAAGGGTTTTGCATTCCTTGGCCGTGGTCAGGTGTTTGAAGTATTACCTGGTAGTCACTGCAGCTTTCAGGAAGACTGATGCTCTCTTCGTTGTGCCTTCCGGGCCTAGGAAAGGTTTGGCTCCCGCCAAGTCTACCATTAGCAAATGGATTCGTCAGGCCTATTCTGCTAAGGGGAAGAGTCCTCCCTTCCGCCTTACTGCTCATTCTACTCGTGCTATTGGTGCCTCTTGGGCCTTCCAGCACCAGGCTTCTGTTGAACAAGTTTGCAAGGCCGCTACTTGGTCTTCTGTTCATACCTTTTCAAAGTTTTACAAGGTTGATGTTAGGGCCTCAGCTGATGCTGTGTTTGGCCGCAAGGTTTTGCAGGCGGCAGTGGTTTAAACTGCCTGCTGTTACCTTTTTGTTGGGGATCCCACCCTACTTTATGGACACTGCTATTGGATGTCCCAAGTGTAAGTATTATATCTGGAGCAGGACCTACTGTATACTTAGAATAATACAATTCTGTGAAATACTCACCTGTAGAATTGGTATTATACGTATACAGTACATCCTGCTCCACCCCACCCTGGTTTTTGCATTATTATGGATCCCCTGTATGGTGATTGTTATCATGGTTGTTATTACCAGTTCTGGTGGTTAGTTTCTCCCAGTTTCTTTTTCACTGCTTTTCAATGCTGGGGATTTGTGGGAGGTCCCTGGGTATATGAAGGGCCGGGAGGAGCCTGTTTTTGCTTGTCTGCAGTGCACAGCGCCATCTGGCGGAGGATAACCCAAGTGTAAGTATTATATTTGGAGCAGGACGTACTGTATACGTATAATACCAATTCTACAGGTGAGTATTTCACAGAATTTTATTTTTCCTATGGAGGCTGAGGAATTTTTTGACCTGGCCGGCTATACCCCCCTGGAAGAGGGGGAATTGTTTTCTGATTCAGAATCATCTGATGAGCAGCCTAAGGGTTATGCTGATTCTGTCTCTGACACATGGGCTCCAGATGATACCGACAGGCTTTTGGCTCACATTTTTTAAGTACTTTCTATCTCTCCTCCTCCTGCTGCGGCTCCTCGGCAGCAGGGGGAGTTGTTTCACACTGCTAAGCCCTGTTTGGAGTTTCCTGAGCAAACTCACTTTAATAATCTCATGCTCAAAGAGTGGGAGCTACCTAGCAGGCTCCCTGGGGTGCCTAAGAGTTGGGATAAGAGGTATCCCTTTCCTGCTGAAGTGGTTAAGCGTTGGTCGTCCCCTCCCGAAGTGGATGCACCAATTCTGGGATTGTCCAACACTTCTGTCATGCATTCCCCTGACTCTACTACCCTGAAGGATGGTGAGGACCGGCGCATTGATCAGCTGGCTTCCCATGCCTTTGCCTGTGTGGGGACAGTGCTGCGTCCGGTTTGTGCCTCTGCCATTACAGCTGTGGCTATTAGGACTCTGCTCAAGAGTATTTTGGGGCTCCTGATGATGCTGCTAGTGAAGAGTATAGAGCCCTTCTGCTTTGTGAGGAATGTTTCGTATGTCCTCTCTGCCTTGGATGATACCATTAGAATGTGTGGCAGGGCTTCTGCCTTTGGCGGTGGCTATACGCCGCTCGGTTTGGCTGCGCCAGTGGGCAGCTGCTAAAAAGGCTCTCGCTGGGTTTCCCTTAAAAGGACTGCGTCTATTTGGGGATCGCCTGGACCTGGAGATTTCTGGGGCAGGGGCAGAGGGCGTGGCCGCCCTGGCCCCTCCTGGGGTTCCAAGACTAAGTCTTCCCCCAAGCCCCCTCAGGTATGAAGGGGCGCCCTCACCCATCCGGGTGGGGGGGGGCGGCTTCGGCTCTTTGCTCACGTCTGGAGGCGTCATGTCTCAGACCGGTGGATTCAGAAGGTAGTGTCCTCTGGTTACAAGATAGTTTGCAGCCTGGCCCGGATTCCTCAAAACCCCCTGTCAGCTCGGGGTCTCTCCCTGGCTATCCAAAACCTGCTAGATTTGGGGGTCGAGGGGCAAGGGTTACTATTCCAATCTTTTCACTGTCCCCAAAAAAGACGGACCCATCCTGGACTTAAAGCTTCTCAACAAATTTGTCAGATTCAGGCGTTTTCACATGGAGACTCTGCGCTCAGTTGTAAGTTCACTACGCCCAGGGGTCTTCATGACCTCTGTGGACATCAAGGATGCTTACCTCCATATTCCAATCTTTCCAGGTTTGCGCTGGAGGATCAGCATTACCAATTCATAGCATTGCCCTTTGGTCTCACTTCGGCTCCCAGGGTATTTACCAAGGTGCTGGCGGGCATTATGGCTCTGCTGAGATCTCGGCATTCGCATTCTTCCCTATTTGGACGACATTCTTATCGCTTCTCCGTCCTTCCAACAGGCAGAGCTGGATACTCAGCTGGTAGTGTCCACACTGGAGTCATTCGGCTGCGTGATCAACCACTCCAAATCTTCCCTGTATCCCTCTTTGGTGAAGCCATTTCTGGGCATGAATCTGGATACAGCTCAGGCCAGGATCTTTCTTCCTCAGCAGAAGGTGGACAGTCTGCAAGTGCAAGCTCGGCTTTTTCTGTCCTGCCCTCATCCTTCCATCAGGCAGGGAATGCAGCTAGTGGGCCTGATGGTGTCCTGCTTAGAGGCGGTTCCTTATGCTCAGTTTCACATGAGGCCTCTTCAACTCCACCTCTTGTCAGTATGGGACAGGGACCCTGTGTACCTGGATCAGGTTTTGGTTCTGTCCCCCCCCTAGCCAGGGGGCCCTTTCGTGGTGGATAAACTCAAGGAACCTGTTGGTGGGCAGATCCTTTCTGACCCCTTGCTGGGCGACAGTCGCCACGCATGCCAGTCCGACGGGGGGGGGGGGCGGGGGGCTTCTGGAAATCCCTAAAATTCCAGGGGCAGTGGGGCCCTCAGGAGGCCCACACCCCTATCAACATTCTGGAACTGAGGGCGATCAGGTTGGTTCTAGCCCGCTTGACCCCGCACCTTCGAGGTCGGGCTGTTCAGGTACGCTCGGACAGCCAGACGGCTGTTGCCTACATCAATCATCAGGGAGGGACCCGGAGCAAGGGGGCCCTCAAGGAAGTGTCTCTGATCCTGTCCTGGGCAGAGGACAATGTTCCCTGCATCTCAGCCGTGTACATTCCGGGGGTGGAGAATCTGGAGGCAGACTCTGAGCAGGGGCACTTCTCGCCTGGGGGAATGGTCCCTCAGCAACAGTGTGTTTCGCTCTGTGTCACCGTTGGGACGCAAACAGATCCACATCTGGCTGACCCCATCACAATCAAACAATTTGTGTCTCTCTCCCAGGACCCTCTGGCCTTAGCCATGGATGCTCTAACAATGCCCTGGCAGGGCTTTCAGATACTGTATGTCTTTCCCCCGTTTCCCCTTCTGGGCAGGGTTCTGTGAAAGATAGCTCAGG
This sequence comes from Gastrophryne carolinensis, assembly GCA_027917425.1. Lineage (NCBI taxonomy): Eukaryota > Metazoa > Chordata > Amphibia > Anura > Microhylidae > Gastrophryne > Gastrophryne carolinensis. Next base: position 211,191,837 of record CM051236.1, read on the forward strand.
AAGGGGTGCCAGCAATCCTGGTGGCCCCCCCATTGGCCAAGAAGAGTGTGGTTCGCAGACATTGTGCAGCTGGCGGTAGATCAGTACGCCCTGCCTAGGATCCAGACCTGCTCACTCAGGGACAGCTATGCTACCCCAATTTACAAACGCTGGCTTTAACGGCCTGGCTGCTGAAACCTCCATCTTAATGGAAAAGGGGCTGCCTGCCTCTGTTAACACCATGATCAGGGCTAGGAATAAGTCCTCTTCTTCCATCTACTATAGCGTTTGGCGTACCTACATTGGTGTGAGTCTAAATCTCTTCCGCATGCGTTTTCTATTCCTAGGATTCTGGAATTTCTTCAACATGGTTTGGATCTGGGGCTTCAACTCAGCACTCTGAAAGGTCTTGTTTCTGCCATGGCTGTTTTCTTCCAGAGATCTTTGCTCAGCATCATCTGGTGAAGACTTTTTTCCAGGGGGTTACTCATGTGCGTCCCCCACGTAAGCCTATGTTACCAGTCTGGGACTTGAACTTGGTCCTATCTGCTTTGCAGGGGTCTGCTTTTGAGCCTGTGCATGAGGCTGCTTTGTCCATTCTTACTCTTAAGGTAGTCTTTTTGATGGCTATCACTTTTCTTAGGAGTGTTTCTGTGTTGGCGGCGCTTTCCATCAAGCCCCCTTACTTTGAGAGACACCAGGACAAGGCTGTGTTTTGCTTTAAACCAGTTTTTCTGCCTAAAGTTGTCTGTTTTTCATCTCAATCAGGACATTGTTCTGCCTTCTCTGTGCCCTAATCCTATTAACCCTAAGGAGAGGGCTTTACATTCCTTAGAACTTCAGGTTCCTGACCAAATCCATTTGGTGGCTACTGAACCCTTCAGGAAGACTGATGCTCTTTTTGTGGTCCCTTCTGGTCCTAAGAAGGGTCTGGCTCCAGCTAAGTCTACCATCAGCAAGTGGATCTGTCAGGCTGTGATTCAGGCCTATTCTGCTAAAAGGAAGAATTCTCCTTTCCGCCTTACTGCTCATTCCACTCGTGCTATTGGTGCCTCTTGGGCTTTTCAGCACCAGGCTTCTGTTGAACAAGTTTGCAAGGCCACTACTTGACTTCTGTTCATGCCTTTTCTAAGTTTTACAAGGTTGATGTTCGGGCTTCAGCTGATGCTGCTTTTGGCCACAAAGTTCTGCAAGTGGCAGTGGTTTAAACTGCATGTTGCTTTTTGGGGATCCCACCCTATACGGACACTGCTATTGGATGTCCCAAACGTAAGGAATTATCTCTGGAGCAGGACGTGCTGTATACGTATAATACCAATTCTACAGGTGAGTAATCACAGAATTGTATTTTTACGTTTTTAGTCTCTTATTATTCATTCCCCCACGGGGCTGCAACTCTAGGATACGGGCGCCGCCATCTTGACCTTGAAGCATCACATACTGAGGAGAGGAGATCGGGATAAAGTACAGGTGGTAGGGGTTATAGCTGTGCTTTGCACAGACAGAGCAGAGCTGGGGTCAGGGAAAGGACAGCAATCCCAGAATGCAGAGCGGCACAGTCAGAAGACACTTCCTGTTTGCAGGCAGCCTGATGCTCCATGAGCCGCCGCCTTGGATGTGTATAGGCTCATAACATGCAGTAGATGCAGGTAGGATGATTTTTAATGTGAGCAATCTGTATGTACAGGGTGTGGGAAACATGTATAAGATATGCTCTTATTCAGGGTGAAGTCCGTTTTAAGGGCCATTCATTGATTTTTGTCTAAATTTCAATGGCTTTGGAAAGAACACTGTTCTGCTCTGGACTCCATCCTCTATGTGCATCACACTTTAGCAGCACATATAGAGTACCTCCACATCTGACCCATCTGATAAAACCTTAGTACATGCCTCCCCACCATCGATATGTAAGAACCATGCATATGTAAGAACCATGCACCAACGATATGGATGCTTCAAAGTCAGACCATTTATTATAATTTGGAGTTATCTGCCACCACATGCACTGAGGGCTTTAGGAGCCTGAGCCTTCTGGAGAATTACTATAAATGTAGAGCATGAGTGAATCTTGCTCCTTAAACTGTTCATGGGTACATTTTGAGAATGGAAATTACATTTGAGGGATAATTTTTCCTATTTCTTTGGTTTAAATTAAGATAACAAATTTTTCTTTACTATTTGTGTCGCACAGATGAGGATTTTGATACCGCTGTCAGGAAGTTACATGGACAGCTTTATGAAGATAAGTTCAAAGGTCATGCATCAGGTATGTCTTTGTGGTGTGGTACAATGTTTTTGAATCTTTGTTATTCCACTCCAGGGAGTCACCAAATCTGATATGATGATATGAGTGGGACTCTCATCCGAAGGGGGGGGGGGGGCTACCTCCCGGCCTATATATACTTCCGGCTGCCCTCCGCAATCCAGTTGCATTCTTGCAGTTGGACTGTGAAGGCTGTGCTTGGATTTAATTTCCTTTATTCTAAGCATACAGCACGTCCTGCTCCAGATGTAGTAATTACATGTGGTAATCCTCCGGCGCCGTGCACTGCAGACATGTAGAAAACAAGCTCCTCCTGGCCCTACATATACCGAGGGACCTCCCACAAACCCCCAGATTTCTCTGCAGTGCTGGAACTGCGAAGACATGAAGTATCACGCTCTCGCAGGCGAGCGGGGCTTTACAGCCCGAGGCCCTGCGGGACTATTTCCACCCGTCCTCATTGTGAATTAATGCCTCCCAGCAAAGGCTGCGTTGGTCGGGTGAAGGTAGGCAGCACCTTGGGTGCTTACGGAGCTTGGCTCCACCGCAATCCCCCTCCATAGGGTAGGCGGTTAAGGCTAATGGTGAGCCTTCAGAGGATGCCCCTCCCGCATCAGTGCCCCACGCCCCATGTAGAGGTGAACCCTGAATATTGGGTCACCTTCCTCCCTAGTTCCCCCCGTTAGTGGGGGGAAAAATAAAAGAGGGGGGGGGGGGGTAGTGTGTACGATGGCCTAACCTTGCCCTAATTACACTAGTAGGCTTTTAGCCCTTAACGGTTACCGGGTGTCAGAGCCGCGCTTCACTTTTATGTTTAAGTTAGCCGCAGCGCCTTCATTGTAATTTACTTGGCGCGTACGGCGGCTCTGTTCGTGGACGCTACGGCGTTTATGCCTGTATCACCCTGTCAGGTTTCCCTCTGAGGTGACTCACTCTGTCCGGTTTTTCAGTTGCATAGCTACTGTATTCTGATTGGCTACGCGCCTTCGAGCTTCGCGCTCTCTGAGGGGGGCGTGGTTTGGTTTGGCGCGTTCCGCGTCATCTTCAGCTCTGGTCCGCCCTTCGAGGTTCGCTTGGCGCCATTTCTTTCTCACATGCGCGTGGTGAAGACCGTCCTCCCCTCGCTGTTCTGTAAGTGCCCTCACGGGCGAATCTTTTCTAGCCTTTGCTCCCTCGCGCTTGGCTCTGACATCCCTGTTCCCCTTGTGTCTTTCAGACCGCGAACTTTGGTGGCTTCTCCCGGCCGGTGCAGCGTCCGGTCCAGTCTATTTTAAAAAATCACTCCCACTTCCCAGCGGGTCATTGGGGCATCCAGGGTTGCTTTATAGCGTCAAACCCTGGCATTTTGTACATAATAATCACCATATGGAGCCATCTCAGGATATTGTGAACGGGGTTCCTTTGGGACAAGCCCGTCTGTGTGTAGCTTGTGGGGTTTTACCTAGCAGCGGTGACAATGCACGGGTCTGCGTCCCTTGTGCGCAGCAGGCGCTAGCTGGTCTTCCCACCTCTTCCAAGGCCGGGCCCGCACCTTGCCTCGCTTCCCCTACTCCCCCAAGCCTGAGCCTAACCCCCAATACCATCGGGAATTCGCATACTGATTTTGCCAGTAGACTGGCTAGTGTGGAAAACTTAATTGCTGGCTCCTTGGCTCGCAAGGCTACTGCCAAGAGGGGTCATTTGAATCCTAAATCTACTATACTTCCGACAGAATCTGATGATTTACTGCTTTCTTATGCACATTCCCCCTCAAAGGAAGGGGAACTGTTTTCTGACTCAGGGTCTTACGACGACGAGTCAAGAGGACAGGAGGAATCTGGTTCTGATCATTGGTCCTCGGACGACATTGATAGACTGCTGACCCAGCTCTTTGATGTGTTATCCCTCTCTCCCCCTGCCGCGGCTCCACGGCAAAGGGGCGATCTATTTCACACCGCTAGGGCGCGTTTGGAGTTTCCCGAACAAACTCATTTTAATAGCCTCGTGCTGAAAGTATGGGAACATCCCAGCAAACTCCATGGGGTTCCTAAAGCTGTGGATAAGAAATATCCATTTCCTGCCGACCTGGTCAAGTGTTGGACATCGCCACCCGAGGTCGATGCCCCAATTCTAAGTCTGTCCAATACCTCTATTATGCACTCCCCTGACACTACTACGCTGCGGGATTTGGAGGATCGGCGAGTGGATCAACTGGCATGTCATGCCTTTGCATTTGGGGGAGTGTCGCTCCGCCCAGTTTGCGCCTTAGCCATCACGGCGGTGGCGCTTAGGACTGTGGTTAAGACTGCTCTTGAAGGGGTGGATGACTTGCCCTCTGATGCTGCCAATGCTCTGGCCACCTGTGAGACTTTTGTGAACTAAATCCTATCTGCATCGGACGATGCTATTAAGCTGAGCGCTAGATCTTCTGCTCTGGTGGTAGCCATATGCCGTGCGGTCTGGTTGCGCCAGTGGGCCGCTGATAACGTCGCTAAGAAGGCCCTCACGGGGCTTCCATTTAAGGGGCTGCGCCTGTTTGGAGAAAGGTTAGATATCTTTGCCAAGGGTGGCAAGTTACCCCAGCACAAGCGTCAGATTCGGCCCTTTCGTGGCCCAAGCTCCCACTCGACCCCCTACCGGGGGGGCTAAGCAAGGTAGAGGAGTGTCCTTCGCTGGATCTCGCGCAGATTCCTGGAACAAGAACAGAGGACGCTGTCCCAGTCCCTCCTGGGGGCCCAAGCCCAAAGCCCCTCCCAAGACCCCCCAGGCATGAAGGGGCGCCCTCCCCCGTCAGGGTGGGGGGACGTCTACAGCACTTCGAGCACGTCTGGAGACGCCATGTCTCAGACCGATGGATCCAGGAGGTAGTGTCCTCCGGTTACAAGATAGTTGCTGTACTGCCCCCTACCAGGTTCGTCGAGTCCCGGATCCCACAGGACCCTGCCTCAGCTCAGGTCTTGATGCTGGCTGTGCAGGACCTTCTGGATCTAGGGGTCATTTGCAAGGTCCCCTTAAGAGACCAGGGCATGGGGTTTTATTCCAACCTTTTCACGGTACCCAAAAAGGACGGGTCAGTCAGACCCATTCTGGATTTAAAAATCTTTAACAGATTTGTCAGAAACAAACATTTTCGCATGGAAACTCTGCGCTCGGCTATTGCCTCGTTGTGCCCAGGGGACTTCATGACATCTGTGGATATCAAGGACGCTTACCTGCACGTTCCGGTGTTTTCAGGACACCAAAAGTTTGTGGCCCTGCCATTCGGCCTTACGTCGGCTCCCAGGGTGTTCACCAAGGTGCTGGCAGGGGTGATGTCATTGTTAAGACGCGTGTTGCCCTACCTGGACGATATACTCATCACCTCTCGGGCTCTGCGACAGGCAGAGCTGGACGCTCGGTTGGTAGTGTCCACCCTGGAGTCATTTGGCTGGGTGATCAATTACCCAAAGTCCTCTCTGTCCCCCTCCTCGGTAACCCCGTTCCTGGGGATGATTCTGGATACAGTTCAGTCAAGAATACTCCTTCCTCCACAGAAGGTGGAAGCTCTGACAACGCAGGCGAGGTCCCTGCATTCGAGCCCTCATCCCTCCATCCGGCAGGGAATGCAGTTGGCGGGCTCGATGGTGGCAAGCTTCGAGGCGGTGCCCTTTGCCCAGTTTCATTTGAGAACCTTGCAGCTTCACCTTCTGTCAATTTAGAACAAGGACCCAGCGTCCTTGGACGAGGCCTGGGTGCTTCCCCCCTTGGTCAGGCAATCCCTTGCGTGGTGGCTGGACCACAGGAACTTGACAAGGGGCAGATCCTTCCTGGCTCCCTCCTGGGAGACGGTCACAACAGATGCCAGTCTGTCGGGCTGGGGGGGGATTCTGGAAGTCTATGCGCTTCCACGGGAGGTGGGGACCTCAGGAGGCCCATCTACCCATCAATGTCTTGGAACTCAGGGCAGTCAGATTGGTGCTGGAACAATTGACCCAGCACCTGAAGGGTCTGGCGGTTCAGGTACGCTCAGACAACAGAACGGCGGTTGCCTACATCAATCATCAAGGAGGGACCCGGAGCAAGGGGGCGATCCAGGAAGTGTCCCTAATTCTAACATGGGCGGAAGCCAATGTCCAATGCATCTCGGCTGTCTACGTCCCGGGGGCGGAGAACCTGCTAGCAGATGCCCTGAGCAGGGGGTCGTCTCGTCAGGGGGAATGGTCCCTCTGCAACAAGGTATTTCAGTCCCTGTGTCACCGTTGGGGTGTGCCAGACGTGGATCTGTTTTCGTCCCGTCACAATCACAAGCTCCCGAGCTTTGTTTCCCTGTCTCAGGATCCTCTGGCTCTAGCCACGGATGCCCTGTCAATATCTTGGAGGGAGTTTCGGCTCCTGTATGTGTTTCCACCAATTCCCCTTCTGGGCAGAGTTCTGCGCAAGATCACTCTGGAAGGAGTTCCCGCGATTCTGGTGGCCCCAAGGTGGCCAAGAAGAGTGTGGTTCGCAGACGTAGTTCAAATGGCAGTAGATCAGCATGATCTGCCAAGATTGCCAGATCTTCTAACTCAAGGGTCGCTACGCCATCCCAATTTACTAACTGGCTTTGACGGCTTGGCTATTAAAACCTCTATCCTGATGGAAAAGGGGTTGTCTGCATCTGTAGTGGCTACTATGGTGCAAGCCAGGAAAAAGACTTAGTCTGCTATCTATTACAGAGTCTGGCGTTCTTACATTGACTGGTGTGAGTCCAGGTCTCTTCCCTGCCGTGAATTCTCAGTCTCTAGGGTGCTGGAGTTTTTACAACATGGTCTAGACTTAGGTCTTAAGCTTAGTACTCTGAAGGGCCAGGTTTCGGCTCTGTCTATCTTCTTTCAGAAGACCTTTGCCCAGCATCCCCTTATCAAGACCTTCTTTCAGGGGGTCACTCATGTGCATCCCCCTCGGAAACCTACGGTTCCTGTTTGGGATCTAAACTTGGTTTTATCAGTCCTCCAGGGTGCTCCCTTTGAGCCTATTCAGGAGGCTGCTCTCGCTGGTCTCACGCTCAAGGTTGTCTTTCTGGTAGCCATTACTTCTGTTAGGCGTGTGTCTGAGTTGGCTGCTTTATCTATTCAGCCTCCCTACTACGAGAGACACCAGGATAAGGTGGTGTTCCGCTTCAAACCACTTTCTCCCTAAAGTGGTGTCTGCATTTCATTTGAATCAGGATATTGTACTTCCTTCTTTGTGCCCTAATCCTAGGAGAGGGTTTTGCATTCCTTGGATGTGGTTAGGTGCGTCAAGTATTACCTAGTTATCACTAAGGCTTTCAGGAAGACTGATGCTCTCTTCGTTGTGCCTCATGGGCCTAGGAAGGGTTTGGCTCCCGCCAAGTCTACCATCAGTAAATGGATTCGTCAGGCTGTGGTTCAAGCCTATTCTACTAAGGGGAAGACAGCCCCCTTTCGTCTTACTGCTCATTCTACTCGAGCTGTTGGGGCTTCTTGGGCTTTTCAGCACCAGGCCTCTGTGGAACAAGTTTGCAAGGCCGCTACTTGGTCTTCCGTTCATACCTTTTACAAAGTTTTACAAGGTTGATGTTAGGGCCTCAGCTGATGCTGTGTTTGGCCGCAAGGTTTTGCAGGCGGCAGTGGTTTAAACTGCTTGCTGTTGCCTTTTCTGTTGGGGATCCCACCCTACTTTATGGACCCTGCTATTGGATGTCCCACATGTAATTACTACATCTGGAGCAGGACGTGCTGTATGCTTAGAATAATACAATTCTGTGAAGTACTCACCTGTAGAATTGGTATTATATGCATACAGCACGTCCTGCTCCAACCCACCCTGGTTTCACGTTGTTCTGGATCCCCTGTTTGGTGATTATCATTGTTACTATTGCCAGTTTTGGGTGGTTGGTTTCTCCTGGCTTCTCCTTTCACTGCTTTTCAATGCTGGGGATTTGTGGGAGGTCCCTCGGTATATGTAGGGCCGGGAGGAGCTTGTTTTCTACATGTCTGCAGTGCACGGCGGCGGAGGATTACCACATGTAATTACTACATCTGGAGCAGGACGTGCTGTATGCATATAATACCAATTCTACAGGTGAGTACTTCACAGAATTGTATTTTTATAAGTTATTAGTATACAGTACGTCCTGCTCCGGATATAGTACTTACACTTGGGTTATCCTCCGCCAGATGGCGCTGCACTGCAGACACATGCAAAAACAGGCTCCTCCCGGCCCCTTAAATACCCAGGGACCTCCCACAAATCCCCAGATTTCTCTGCAGTGCTTACTGCGAAGACATGAAGTATCACTCTCTCGCAGGTGAGCGGGGCTTTTAACCCTTTAAATGCCAGCCACGTAAAATTTACGTGGTTGCCTCTCCGTCACTTAAGTGCCAGCCACGTAAATTTGACGTGCCTGAATTTCCCCACTAACAGTAAAAAAAGTTTTAAAAAAGTCACTTACCTGACCCCTGTTTCGATCCGGCTGGGTCTTCTCTTCAGCCAGAGGGGCTCCGATCACCGATTGGTGCTCCTCCGGCTGCAGGGGAGTGCCCAAAATAGGGTGCCCCCCCGTTTCAGCAGCCGCCGGGATTGCCTTAAAAAAAAAAAGTTACCTCCTCTCCCGCCGCCTCTCCTCTTCATGGGGGGTGGGGGGGCGCTCCGATCCCCCCCCCCCCCCCGGCTTTTCGTCTTCTGGAGGAGGGCACAACAGCCCTCCTCTCGTCGCAGCTTCCCGCCATTTTGGATTTAAGCCCCGCCCCTTCGGGGGCAGGGCCATTGACGTCATCGGGGCACCCGGCAGTTCAGCTGTCAGATGCCAGCGACGGCTGGACAGAGGAGGAGGGATCCTCCGATCGCCAGCCTCCCCCCTCCCTCACCTGTCCATGAGACCCCTTATACCAGTTCACAAGGCTCGGGGGTCTGGCAAGTCACCTGCGGCTAGCGGGTGACTTGCCATTAACCCCTGGCCCCCCAAATTACCTGCCTCCCCAAAGCCCAGGCGGGGGCAGAAGAGCCGTGGCCCTAGGCTATGACGGCTTGTAGCCGGCAGAGCCAGGGGCCACTAAAGCTAGCCCCTGCGCCCTGTTCTACAAGCCCCCATAGCTGGTCACAGGCTGGTTACGCTGGGCAGGGGGTACCTCACGCCATTTTTTTTGTTTGGATTTTTAAGGGTTTTAACTCTTAAAAATCCCCCCAAAAATATGGGGTCCCCCTCCCTGGGAGGGGGGACCCTATGTCATTTTTTTTTTTTTTTTTTTTTTAATTAACCCTATATTACCTGTAACCCAGTAGGTATAAAAGGCTTCCAGCAGCAGCAGGAGAGCAGAAGCCTAAGTGATCAGCGTGGGACACAGGGATGGATGGGAGGTAAGTATTAAAAAAAAAATTTTTTTTTTTTTTTTAATAGTTATTTTGAAAAAGTGTCCGTGTGTTTTTTTTTTTTTACTTTTAACCCTTTGTGAACTGGTAAGGGGTCCATGTGACCCTTATACCAGTTCACAAGGCTCGGGGGTCTGGCAAGTCACCTGCAACTAGCGGGTGACTTGCCATTAACCCCTGGCCCCCAAAATTACCTGCCTCCCCAAAGCCCAGGGGGGGGCAGAAGAGCCGTGGCCCTAGGCTATGACGGCTTGTAGCCGGCAGAGCCAGGGGCCACTAATGCTGGCCCCTGCGCCCTGTTCTACAAGCCCCCATAGCTGGTCACTGGCTGGGTAGGGGGGACCTTACGCCATTTTTGGGGGATTTTTAAGGGTTTTAACCCTTAAAAATCCCCCCAAAAAATGGGGTCCCCCTCCCTCGGAGGGGGGACCCTATGTCATTATTCTTAGTATACAATACGTCCTGCTCCAGATATAATACACTTGGGTATTACTCCGCCAGATGGCGCTACACTGCAGAGACATGTAAAAACAGGCTCCTCCCGGCCCTTCAAATACCCAGGGACCTCCCACAAATCCCCAGATTTCTCTGCAGTGCCGACTGCGAAGACATGAAGTATCACTCTCTCGCAGGTGAGCGGGGCTATTACAGCCTGCGGCCCTGTTGGACTACTCCCACCCGTCCTCTTTGTGATGTGCCTCCCAGCCTGGGCTGCGCTGGTCGGGTGAAGGTAGGCAGCACCATGCGTGCTTATGGAGCCATGCTCCACCGCAGTCCCTCACCAAAGGGTAGGCGGTTTAGGATGATGGTGAAGCCTTAGTGGATGCCCCTCCCTCATTTTTGCCCCGTGTAGCGGTGGGCCCTATCCAAAGGGTCGCCATCCTCCCTTGTTTCCCCCCTGTAGCTCGGGGGGAAAGAAGGGGGAGGGGGTTGTGTTGCGGTCTCAAGTGTACTGTGATTACATGATTATGGCCTTAGTATTGTCCTTGACTTGTAACTTGGTGTCCGAGCCGCGCTGTTTGCTTTTTTTATTGTGTATCTGCCGCCGCGCTCGTCTCTTTCCTTTATTGAATGTGCTGCTCCGGGCGTCGTCGTCGCCCCAGACGCTGCGGCGTCTCCGTTGGCAAAGTCATCTATGCTATGTGTGTCATACACTTTGCTTCTCTTTACAATATTGACTACTGTCTTGGAGCTTCGCGCTCTTCGTGGGGGCGGGGACCTGGCTTGGCGCGCTCCGCGTCAAGGCCCGCTCTGGCCCGCCCTTCGAGGTTCGCTTGGCGCCATTTTGATGCTAGTCGCGCGTGCGTGGTAACGGCCCTCCTCCTCCCTTGGTCTGTAAGTGCCCTCGCGGGCGATTTTCATGATTCTTTATTACTGCGCATGGCTCTGACACCCTTTATTCCCATTGTTTTTCAGACAGTTGAATCCAGTGGCTTCCCCGGCCCGGTTTAAATTATAGCGGGCCTTGTAAAATTCTCCCACCTTCCTAGCGGGTCTTTGGGGCATCCAGGGTTGCCTATTGCGTAAATCCTTTCTGGCATATTGTGCCTAGTTAATCACCATATGGAGGCATTTCAGAATTATGTGACCGGGGTCCCTCTGGGACAAGACCGGCTGTGTATAGTGTGTGGTCAACCCCATGCTGATGCTGACAGGGCACGGGTCTGCGCACCATGTGCCGAGCAAGCACTGGCCCTGCAATCAGGCTTGCCAGTGGCTGCACCTCGTTTCAATACACCCATTTCTCCATGCTTAAATCTCACTCCTGCTGAGTCGCATACAAGTGGGGATTTGCAGCCTGCTGTGTCTTCCAGATTGCCTACGGCTGATCAGATTATTGCGGGTTGTCAGGGCGCAGGGGCCCTGGTAAGAAGTGGCCCTTGACGCCTCCTGTTTTCTGTTTGTCCTATGGAAACTGAGGAGTTCACTACTCCGCGTGCCTATACCCCTTCTGATGGAGAGCTGGTCTCTGACTCAGGCTCATCTGATGAGAGGCCGAGGAGTCATGACGATTCTGGCCCTGAATACTGGGGCCAGTGTGAGTTTGTTGATTAAGGTCTTTAAGGTCCTGTCTATCTCTCTCCCCGGTGAGGCCTCCAAGCCGAGAGGGGAGCGTTCCATACAGCGACAGCACGCTTGGAATTTCTAGAGCAGGCTCGTTTCCATGCTCTTGTACTCAAGGAATGGGAATTCCCCAGTAAATTCCAGAGGTCCCAGGGGACTGGGATAGGAAATACCCTTTTCCCCCTGAGGTGGTCAATTGTTCGTCATCACCCCCCCCTCCCCCTTGGGGGATGCGCCTATCGTAGGGGTTCCTAACCCCCCCCTTTATTACAGCCCCTGCTTATAGTACCCTTCGGAATGCTGAGGACCGGCGCATTGATCTGTGGCCTCCCACGCCTTTTCTTGTGCAGGGGCGGCGCTGCGCCCGGTCTGTGCCTCGGTCATTACTGCAGTGGCCACTAGAAACCTCATCAGAAAGATGCTTGATCACCACCCTGAGGATCTCCCCTGGGATGTGTTTATTGCGCTCTCCAGTTGTGATGTATTTGTAAAATTTATCCTATTTGAACTGGATGACACCATTAGAATGTGTGCAAGGACTTCTGCCAGCCCCTTAAATACCAATTGACCTCCCACAAATCCCCAGATTTCTCTGCAGTGCTTACTGCGAAGACATGAAGTATCACTCTCTCGCAGGTGAGCGGGGCTATTACAGCCTGCGGCCCTGTTGGACTACGCCCGCCCTCCTTGTGAAGTGCCTCCCAGCTTTGGCTGCGCTGGTCGGGTGAAGGTAGGCAGCACCATGTGTGCTTCTGGAGCCACGCTCCACCGCAGTCCCCCACCAAAGGGTAGGTGGTTTAGGCTGATGGTGAGCCTTCAGGGGATGCCCCTCCCGCAGCGTTGTCCTACGCCCCGTGTAGCAGTGGACCCTGTCCAAAGAGTCGCCATCCTTCCTCTTTCCCCCCTTAGCCCGGGGGGAAAGGGGGGGGGAGGGGTGTGTGTGTGTATGGCGGCCTCAGTGTACCCTATTACACGCTTATGGCCTTAGTCTTTCATTTGACTGGGAATGGTTGTCAGAGCCGCGCTTTTGCCTTTATATTGTATTGGTCGGCGGCGCTGCAGACGCTGCGGCGTCTCCTTTAGTGTTGTAGTGGCTCTTCTGAGGTAATCCACTCGTTCAATTCCTTTTTTACGTGTCATTCCCCTGCTGTCTACATTGACTACAGTTTTGGAGCTTCGCGCTCTCCGGGGGGGCGGGGCCCTGGCTTGGCGCGCGCCGCGTCACGGCCGAGGTTCACTCGGCGCCATTTTACTGCTAGTCGGCGCGTGTGGTGAAGATTGTCCTCCCCCCTCGGTCTGTAAGTGCCGTCGCGGGCGATTTTCTTCCTTCTTTCTTGCGCATGGCTCTGACATCTTTTTTCCCTTTATGTCTTTCAGACCGTGGAATCCGGTGGCTTCTCCCGGCCCGGTGTAGCTCCCATTTGGGCCTATTAAGAATTACTCCCACTTCCCCGCGGGTTATTGGGGCATCCAGGGTAGTTTACAGCGTCAATCCCTACTGGCCTATTGTGCCGATTAATCACCATATGGAGGCATCCCAGTATAATGCAACCGGGGTTCCTTCAGGACAAACCCGGCTGTGTGTAGCTTGTGGGGTCTTACCTAGCAGCGGTGACAATGCACGGGTCTGTGTTCCTTGTGCACAGCAGGCGCTATCGGTTCTTCCCGCCTCTTCTGAAGCTGGGCCTGCACCTCGCCTCACTTCACCTACTCCCCCAAGCCTGAGTCTAACCCCCAATACAAGAGGGGATTCTCATCCTGATATGGCTACTAGACTGGCCAGTGTTGAAAAAATGCTTGCTAGTTCGCTAGCGCGTAAGGCGCAAGGAAGCGGCATTTAACCCCTGACTCTGCTCTTTTCCCTCCGGAATCTGATGAGTTGTTGCATTCTTATGGCCATACCCCCTCGGACGAAGGGGAGCTGTTTTCTGACTCTGGGTCATCCGACGAGAAGTCAGGGGGTCATGACGAGTCAGGGTCCGAGCACTGGACCCCGGATGATACTGACAGGCTGCTAGTTCAGATTTTTGAGGTGTTGTCAATTTCTCCCCCTGTTGCGGCTCCCAGGCAAAGGGGTGAGCTCTTTCATACTGCTAAGGCTCGGTTGGAATTTCCCTAGCAAACCCATTTCAATAACCTTGTGCTTAAAGAATGGGAACATCCCAGTAGACTCCCCGGGATCCCTAAGAGTTTGGACAGGAAGTATCCCTTCCCTGCTGACATGGTTAAGTGCTGGTCATCGCCCCCTGAGGTCGATGCTCCTATTCTAGGGTTGTCCAACACCTCTATTATGCACTCCCCTGACACTACTACGCTGCGGGACTCGTGAGGACCGGCGTATTGACCAACTCGCATGCCATGCCTTTGCATTTGGGGGGGCGGCTCTGCGCCCGGTTTGTGCCTTAGCCATTACGGCAGTGGCGCTTAGGAACATGGTCAGGAATGCACTTGATGGCCCAGACGAGCTGCCACCTGATATTATCAATGCACTGTCTCACTGTGTTGTGTTTGTGAACTTTATCCTGTCTGCATCGGATGATGCTATTAGGATGTGTGCCAGGTCTTCTGCCCTTGCGGTAGCTATACGCCGCGCGGTTTGGTTGCGCCAGTGGGCTGCTGACAATGCTGCTAAGAAAGCCCTTACCGGGCTCCCATTTAAGGGGCTACGCCTGTTTGGGGACCGCCTAGACCTCTTCGCCAAAGGAGGTAAGTTAACCCAGCGCAGGCGGCAGACTCGGCCCTTTCGGAGCCAGGGCACCCTTTCAATCCCCTACCGTGGGGCTAAACCGGGAAAAGGGGTGTCCTTCGCTGGGTCCCGCGCAGATTCCTGGCACAGGAACAGAGGATGCCGTCCTGGTTCCTCCTGGGGAGCCAAGCCCAAAGCCCCTCCCAAGACCCCTCAGGCATGAAGGGGCGCTCGCCTGTCAGGGTGGGGGGACGTCTGCAGCACTTCGAGCATGTCTGGAGACGCGTTGTGGCTGGACCACAGGAACTTGACAAGGGGCAGGTCCTTTCTGGCCCCCTCCTGGGAGACGGTCACAACGGATGCCAATCTGTCAGGTTGGGGGGGATTCTGGAAGTCCCTGCACTTCCAGGGGAGGTGGGGCCCTCAGGAGGCCCATTTACCCATCAACATTCTGGAATTACGGGCAGTCAGGTTGGTACTGGAGCGGTTGACCCACCACCTGAAGGGTCTGGCGGTACAGGTGCGCTCAGACAACAGGACGGCGGTTGCCTACATCATCCAACAGGGAGGGACCCGGAGCAAGGGTGCCCTCCAGGAGGTGTCTCAGATTCTGACATGGGCGGAGGCCAATGTCCAATGCATTTTGGCTGTGTACATTCCGGGGGCGGAGAATCTGCTAGCAGACTCTCTGAGCAGGGGGGCGTCCCGTCAGGGGGAGTGGTCCCTCTGCAACAGGGTATTACAGTCCCTGTGTCACCGTTGGGGTCTACTGGATGTGGACCTGTTTGCATCCCGTCACAATCACAAGCTCCCAGCTTTTGTGTCCCTGTCTCAGGATCCTCTGTCCTTGGCCACGGATGCCCTGTCCATGTCATGGAAGGAGTTTTGTCTCCTGTATGTATTTCCACCGTTCCCCCTTCTGGGCAGGGTTCTGCGCAAGATTGCTCTGGAAGGGGTACCTGTGATTCTAGTGGCCCCCAGGTGGCCAAGAAGAGTGTGGTTCGCAGACGTGGTTCAAATGGCAGTAGAACAGTACGACCTGCCAGGGGCGCCAGATCTGCTCATTCAGGGCTCCTTACGCCATCCCAATTTACAAACTCTGGCTTTGACGGCTTGGCTGTGGAAACCTCCATCTTGACGGAGAAAGGTTTGTCTGCCTCTGTAGTAGGTACTATGGTGCAGGCTAGGAAGAAGACTTCTTCTGCCATCTATTATAGAGTATGGCGTACCTACATTGACTGGTGTGAATCTAGGTCTCTTCCCTGTAGGGAGTTTTCAACATAGCTTGGAGTCTTACAACATGGTTTGGAGTTAGGTCTAAAACTCAGTACTCTGAAGGGTCAGGTTTCTGCCCTGTCCGTCTTCTTTCAGAAGTCTTTTGCTCAGCATCTTTTGGTTAAGACCTTCTTTCAGGGGGTCACTCATGTCCGTCCCCCTCGTAAACCTATGGTCCCTGTTTGGGATTTAAACTTGGTTTTATCTGCCTTGCAGGGTTGCAGAGTGCTACCTTTGAGCCTATTCATGATGCTACCCTGGCTGTTCTTACTCTCAAGGTTGTCTTTTTGGTGGCTATTACTTCGGTTAGGTGTGTGTCTTAGCTGGCTGCTCTGTCTATTCAGCCTCCGTACTATGAGAGACACCAGGACAAGGTGGTGTTCCGCTTCAAACCGGACTTTCTGCCGAAGGTGGTGTCTGCTTTTCATCTGAATCAGGACATCGTTCTTCCTTCTTTGTGTCCCAATCCTAGCAACGATAAGGAAAGGATTTTGCATTCCTTGGAAGTGGTCAGGTGTTTGAAGTATTACCCGGTAGTCACTGCGGCTTTCAGGAAGACTGATGCTCTCTTCGTTGTGCCTTCCGGGCCTAGGAAGGGTTTGGCTCCCGCCAAGTCTACTATTAGCAAATGGATTCGTCAGGCTGTGATTCAGGCCTATTCTGCCAAGGGGAAGGTTCCTCCCTTCCGCCTTACTGCTTGTTCTACTCGTGCTATTGGTGCCTCTTGGGCTTTCCAGCACCAGGCTTCTGTTGAACAAGTTTGCAAGGCCGCTACTTGGTCTTCTGTTCATACCTTTTCAAAGTTTTACAAGGTTGATGTTAGGGCCTCAGCTGATGCTGTGTTTGGCCGCAAGGTTTTGCAGGCGGCAGTGGTTTAAACTGCCTGCTGTTGCCTTTTTGTTGGGGATCCCACCCTACTTTATGGACACTGCTATTGGATGTCCCAAGCATAAGTATTAGATCTGGAGCAGGACGTACTGTATACTTAGAATAATACAATTCTGTGAAATAATCACCTGTAGAATTGGTATTATACGTATACAGTATGTCCTGATCCACCCCACCCTGGTTTTGCATTATTCTGGATCCCCTGTATGGTGATTATCATTGTTATAGTTACCAGTTTTGTTGGTGGTTGAATGCTCCCAGCTTCTTGTTCACTGCTTTTCAATGCTGGGGATTTTTGGGAGGTCCATGGGTGTTTAAGGGGCCGGGAGGAGCCTGTTTTGTCATGTCTGCAGTGCACAGCGCCTCCTGGCGGAGAATACCCAAGTGTAAGTATTAGATCTGGAGCAGGATGTACTGTATACTTATAATACCAATTCTACAGGTGAGTATTTCACAGAATTGCATTTTGGGACCTGTCTGGACCTGTTTGGTAAAAACGGCAAATCACCCCAACGTAGGCGGCCGTCTCGGCCGCTCGGGGCAGGGTAACCCCTCCCCCTCCCTACCATAGCGTAAAACAAGAACCAGGGGTGTCCTTCCTGGGGGCTCGTGCAGACTCCTGCCCCAGGAGCGGCAGACATCGCCCTGGCCCCTCTGGCGGGGCTAAGCCTAAATCTTCCACCAAAATCCCCTCAAGCTTGTTGGGGCGCCCTCGCCCGTCTGGGCGAGGGGACGGCTGCAGCACATTGCTCATGCCAGGAGGTATCACACCTCAGACTGGTTGATTCAGGAGGTAGTGCCCTCCGGCTACTAGATAGTTTGCTGTGCGGCCTCCCCCAAGATTAACGGGTCCCGGGTTCTCCTGGTCGCTGCCTCTGTTCAGGTGCTGGTGCAGGCCATGCAAGGCCTGCGGGGTCTGGGGGTCTCTTGCAGATTGCCCTTAATAGGCAGAGGCAGGGGCCGCTGCACCAACCTTTCCACAGTTCCCCAAAAAAGGATGGGTCAGTCCGGCCCAATCTGGACTCACAGATTTTCAGCAATTCGTCAATTACAGGTGGTTTCTGCAATGGAAACACTGCACTCGGCCATCAGCTCCTTGCGCATCAGGGGCTTCTTGCCGTCTGTGGAGCTCAATGCTGCTTATTTTTACTTCCCTGTGTCCTCTGGACACCGAGGTTCTTCAGATTCGCGTTGGTTGACCAACACTGATAATCGTGGCCTTGTCATCTGGCCTCTCTTCAGCTCCCAGAGTGCTCACCAAGGTGCTGACAGGGGTGTGGTCTCTGAGACCAAGGGGCGTCCGCGCGATGACCTACCTGGACGTCCTCATCACTTCCCAGTCTCTACGTCTGGCTACGTTGGATACTCGGCTGGAGGGTGTCCATTTGGGAGTCATTTGGAGGGGTGATCAAACACCCCAAGTCCTTATTGTCCCCTTCATTGGTAACTCCATTCCTATGAATGAATTTTATACAGTTCAAGCAAGGATCTTCCTCAGCAATAAAGTGGACAATCTGGTTGTATGGGCTCAGTCCCTCATAGCTGTCCCCGTCCCTCCACCAGGCAGGTAATGCAGCTGATGGTCCCGCTGGTGGCGTACTCCGAAGAGGCCCCTTATGCTCAGTCCCCCCTGGGGCCTTCTGCAACTTCTCCTATTTGTCATACGGGACAAGGACCCAGCATCCCTGGAGCAGGGTATGTGTGCCTTCCTCCCTGGTGAGGAGGTCCCTCTTGTAGTGGATGAACTCAAGGAACCTGTCTGGGGGCAGTCCCTTCTTGCCCTTTCCTGGGAGACGGTCACCATGGATGCCAATCTATCAGGTTGAGGGGGGTCCCTACGGTTCCAGGGGAGGTGGGGCCCTTAGGAGGCCTATACACCTATCAATGTTTGAATCTATGAGCGTTCAAGTTAGTTCTAACTCGCTTGCCTACTCCTCTTCAGGGCCTGCCTGTTCGGGGGAGCTAGGCCTATCTGACGGCCTTGGCCTACATTAAATATTCAGGGAGAGACCCGGAGCAGGAGGGTCCTCCGGGAAGTGTCTCCGATCCTGATCTGGGTGGTGGACAATGTTCCCTGCATATCAGTGGTATTCGCTCCGGTGGAGGTCCCTTGGCGACAGGATGTGCTAATCCTTGTGTCACTATGAGGTCCAACCAGTGTGGATCTGTGTGTGCCCCGTCACTATCACAAGCTCTCGGCCCTTGTTTCCCTGTCCCAGGATTCTCTGGCCGTGGTCATGATGATTTAGTAATGTTATGGCTGGACATTCTGTTCTGTATGTCTTTTCTCCATTCCCCCTGCTAGGCAGGGTTCTGTGCAAAATTGCTCTGGAGGGGGGGGGACAGGGATTCTGGTGGCCCCCGGGTGGCCTAGTGGAGTGTGGTTCGCAGACGTGGTACTGAGGACAGTAGATCTGTACGTTCTGCCAGGAGTGCCAGCTCTGCTCACTCAGGGCCCCTTTACGTCACCCCGATCTACAGACTCTGGCCTAGACGGCCTGACTGCTGAAACATCCATCTTGATGGAGACAGGCTTATCTGTCTCGGTGATTGAGACTATGGGAAGACTAGGAGCATGCTTCTTCTTCTTCCATCTATTATAGGGTATGGTGAGTCTAGGTCTCTTCCCTGTCAGGCGTTCTCTGTTCCCAGGGTTCTAGAGTTATTACAGCATGGGTTGGCGTTGGAATTCTCCAACTCAGTACTTTGAAGGGTCAGGTTCTGCCCTGTCCGCCTTCCTGTAGAAGTGTCTTGCTCAGTTTCCTTGGTTAAGGCTTCTTTCAGGGGGTTACTCATGTGCGTCCCCCACGTAATCCTATGATCCCTGATGGGTTTTGGATTTGGTTCTGTCTGCCTTGCGGGGTGTTCCCTTTGGACCTTTTCAGGATGCTGTCTGGCTGTTCTTACCCTCAAAGTTGTCCTTCTGGTGGCTGTTATTTCAGTCAGACGTGTTCTGTCTATCTTGCCCCCGTTCTTTGAGATACACCAGAATAAGGTGGTGTTCCGCTTTAAGCCGGACTTTCTGCCTAAGGTGGTGTTTTATGTTCAAGATATTGTTCTTCCTTCTGTGCCTTATTCCTAGCAACGCTGATGAAAGGGTTCTGCATTTCTTGAACAGGTGTTGGAAGTTTTTCCTTGGTAGTCACTGTGCCCTTTAGAAGAACTGATGCTCCTTTGGGTCTATGGCCAATTCCATCCTGTATGTGCCCGATCTCGTCTGCTCTCGGGGGGTTAGGTGGCTTTGGGTCTGGTCTTTACTTGGATGGGATGGTTCCTTCTGGTCCTAGGAAAGGTTTTCGGCCTCTGCCAAGGCTACTGTTGACGTTTGGACTTGTCAGTTTTTACTCAGGCCTATTCCACTGAAGGGAAGAATCTTCTTTCTCGCTTCGGGCTTTTCAGCACCAGGCTTTTGTTGAACAAGTTGGCTAGACCGCTACTTGGTCTTCTATTCATACCTTTTCAAAAGTTTTATAAGGTTGGCGTTAGAGCCTCAGCTCATGCTGCTCTTGGCCGCAAGGTATTGCAGGTGACAGTGCTTTAAACTGTCTGCTGTTGCCTTTTTTGTTGGGGATCCCACCCTACTTTATGGACACTGCCATTGGATGTCCCAAGTTTAAGTATTATATCTGGAGCAGGACGTACTGTATACTAAGAATAATACAATTCTGTGAAATACTCACCTGTAGAATTGGTATTATAAGTATACAGTACGTCCTGCTCCACCCCACCCTGGTTTTTGCATTATTCTGGATCCCCTGTATGGTGATTGTTATCATTGTTATAGTTACCAGTTTTGTGGTGGTTATTTTCTCCCGGCTTCTTGGTCACTGCTTTTCAATGCTGGGGATTTATGGGAGGTCCCTGGGTATTTGAAGGGCCGGGAGGAGCCTGTTTTTACATGTCTGTGCAGCACCATCTGGCGGAGTAATACCTAATAGCCTAAGTGATTAGCGTGGGGTACAGGGATGGATGGGAGGTAAGTATTAAAAAAAAAAAAAAATTTTTTTTTTTTTTTAATAGTTATTTAGAAAAAGTGTGTACATGTGTTTTTTTTTTACTTTTAACACTTTGTGACCCCTATACCAGTTCACAAGGCTCGGGGGTCTGGCAAGTCACCTGCGGCTAGTGGGTGACTTGCCATTAACCCAGAGACCCCCCCATTACCTGCCTCCCAAAAAAACCCTTATATTCCCCCGAGAAATGGTGTCCCCCCCCATGAAGGGGGACCCCACACCAATTTTTTTTATTTAACTCTTTACTATGTGGATAGTAGTTGTATTTTATTTGTAAATGTTATAAAGTGCTCTTCTAAGTTTAGGGGATCACCTGGACAGGAACGGGGGGCTACCGATACATATGTGGTATCATTGTAATCGGGAGAAATGGGGCTTTCACGTGCAATATGGTTTTCTTTAATAAAATAAATGTTTTTGTTAAAATAAAGGAGACAATTTTTTTTACTTATTTACTTAAAAATATATAAAAAAAAATACAAACAAGACATTTCATGTTAAAGTCTAAACTAACAAAAACAAAAAGAAAATATGCCATTTTCTTGGAAATTCCTGCAAAAATCACAGTTAAACATCACGCAAAATGGTGAAAAATATCCTGTCAGCAGAGGGTGACAAAATCTCAAGTAGGCTGGCAGTTAAAAGGTTACAAGTACCTATGCATGTTGGGTATTGTTCTGCTCGGGGGACCTTGCGCTTTCAGATTTAGCTTGTTTTTTCTTATTTGCATATTGATATTTTAGGGAAAGGTGTTTTTTATTCTGCTTTTTTATACAGTTTTTTGTGAAACCCTGTGCAACCTAAGAATTCTTCGAGATATTACTTCCAGAAAGATGAGCCCACTACAACAAGCTGGGTACGCTTAGAATGCTTAACATGTGTACTTTCAGGGAATATATGGTTTATCGGGGATATTCCAAATGTAAAGGGTGGTTTTGGTAGAAAAAGCACAAGGTGCGCACTTTGTCTGCAGAGCTGAAATTTTGAAGTAAAATTACCGTTATGCGCATGCTTTACTTTGGTGTGTTTGGCAACTCTCTCCTTGACAGAACCTATGCATGCTGGGTATTGTTCTGTTTGGAGGATGTTGCTTTTTCAGATTTTCAGTTTTTTTTCTGGTTTGCATATAGTTTTTTTTAGGAAAATGTGGTTTTGATTCTGCTTTTTTATTAATTTTTAGGGAAACCCTGTGTAACCAAAGAATACATTGAGGGATTACTTCCAGAAAACTGCACCTATGTCAACAAGCCTGGTACACCTAGAAAGCCTGAGGTGTATATTTCTAGGGAATATATCGTTTGTTGGGGGTATTTCAAATGTAAAGGGTTGTTTTTCTTGAAAAACTGCAAGGTGCGCATATTGCATAGCATAGTTGTATTTTATCTGAAAATCTCCTAAAGCGTTGTTTCAGTTTGGGGGAGTCTCCTGGGCAGGAAAGGGTGTCTGCCTATACATATGTGGTACCGCTGTAACCGGGAGAAATTGGGGTTTCACACAAAAGATTTTATTGACGACAAACTTACATTTTTTATTACAAAAAAAACTACAAATTGTAAAAAATAGTTTTTTTTTTTTATTTTTTGCACAATTTTCACCCCAAAATATTGAGAATACACTTAGAAAATGAAAAACGACATTTCATGTTAAAGCCCAGGCTCTGCTGAAAAAAAAACATATATTACTTTCCTGGGAAATCCCTGGAAATCCCTTCAAAAATCACAGTTGAACATGGGGAGCACAAAATAGTGCAAAATGGTCTGGCAACAAAGGGTGACAAAATCTCAAGGTAGGCTGGCACTTAAAGGGTTAAGCCTGCGGCCCTGTTGGACTATTCCCACCCGTCACCCGTGTGATGTGCCTCCCAGCCTGGGCTGCGCTGGTCGGGTGAAGGTAGGCAGAACCATGTGTGCTTATGGAGCGCTGCTCCACCGCAGGCCCCCACCAAAGGGTAGGCGGTTTAGGCTGATGGTGAGCCTTATGGGATGCCCCTCCCGCATTATTACCACATGCCCCATTGTAGCGGTGGGTCCTGTACAAAGGGCCGCCATCCTCCCTCATTCTCCCGTAGCCTTCGGGGGGAAAAGGGGGGGGTGTGGGTCAGTGCGTATAGTGATTACGTGTATGACTAGATATGTGGTGTCAGCCGCCGCGCTGACTTGTCTTTTTTTTTTTTTATTACATGGCGCGTCTTTTCCCTCATTGGAGGTCCGCGCCGAACGGTGGCGTGGTCTCGGACACTGAGGCTTTATCATTGGCTGCTGCCTATGGTTTTCGCGCTCTTCGGGGGGGGCGGGGCCTGGCATGGCGCGCTCCGCGTCACGGCCCGCTCTTCGAGGTTCATTTGGCGCTATTTGGTTGTACAGTCGCGCGCGTGTAACTGTCCCCCCTTCTGCGGTCTGTAAGTGCCCTCGCGGGCGACCTTTATGCTCATTGCTTATGGTGCATTGTTCTGACGCCCCTTCTTCGCATTGTGTCTTTCAGACGGGTGAATCCAGTGGCTTCTCCCGGCCCGGTGTAATTCTCAGTTGGGCCTAGTATAATTACTCCCACTTCCCTGCGGGTCATTGGGGCATCCAGAGTAGCTTACTGCGTCAATCCCTACTGGCCTATTGTGCCTATTTTATCACCATATGGAGGCATCCCAGGATAATGTGACCGGGGTTCCTTCGGGACAAGCCCGGCTGTGTGTAGCTTGTTGGGCTCTCGCCTATCAGCCATGACAATACACGGATCTGTGTTCCTTGTGCACAGCAGGCGCTAATGTTGCAACCCGCCCCTATGGTGGCTGGGCCCGCACCTCACTTCACCTACTCCCCCAAGCTTGAGTCTAACCCCCAATACCAGCTGGGATTCTCATCCTGATGTGTGTGCCAGACTGGCCAGTGTTGAAAAATTGATTGCTAATACATTAGCGCGTAAGGCCACTGCTAAGAAGCGTCACTTAACCCCTGATGCCACTCTTTTCCCTACGTTGTCTGATGAGTTGTTGCATCTATATGGCTATACCCCCTCGGACTCAGGGGAGCTGTTCTCTGACTCAGGGTCATCTGGCGAGAGACCCAGGAGTCATGACAAGTCTGGCTCTGACCCCTGGACCCCGGATGATACTGACAGACTGCTGGTTCAGATTTTTGAGGTTTTGTCCATTTCTCCCCCTGTTGCGGCTCCCAGGCAAAGGGGTGAGCTTTTTCATACTGCTAAGGCTCGTTTGGTATTTCCTGAGCAAACCCATTTCAATAACCTCGTGCTTAAGGAGTGGGAACATCCCAGTAGACTTCCCGGTATACCTAAGAGTTGGGACAGATATGGTCAAGTGCTGGTCATCGCCCCCCCGAGGTCGATGCTCCTATTCTAGGGCTGTCCAACACCTATTATGCACTCCCCTGACACTACTAGGTTGCGGGATCTTGAGGACCGGCGTATTGACCAATTGGCATGCAATGCCTTTGCATTTGTGGGGGCGGCGCTGCGCCCGGTTTGCGCCTCGGCCATTACGTCTGTGGCGCTCAGGGCCCTGATCAGAAGTGTTCTTGAAGGCCCGGATGAACTGCCACCTGATACGTTTAATGCACTGTCTGTGATGTGTTTGTAAGCTTTATCCTATCTGCCTCGGATGATGCCATTAGGATGTGTGCCAGATCTTCTGCCTTGGCGGTAGCTATACGCCGCGCGATTTGGCTGCGCCAGTGGGCTGCCCTCCAAAGGCGGCCCTTACTGGGCTTCCATTTAAGGGGCTACGCCTGTTTGGGGACCGCCTAGACCTCTTTGCCAAAGGAGGTAAGTTACCCCAGCGCAGGCGACAGCCTCGGCCCTTTCGGGGCCAGGGCCCCCTTTCACTCCCCTACCGCGGTGCCAAGCAGGGAAAAGGGGTGTCCTTCACGGGGGCTCGTGCAGATTCCTGGCACAGGAGCAGAGGACGACGTCCTGGCTCCTCTTGGGGGTCTTAAGCCCAAATCCTCTCCCAAGCCCCCTCAGGCATGATGGGGCGCCCTCGCCCGTCAGGGTGGGGAGACGGCTACAGCACTTCGCGCACGTCTGGAGGCACGTCTCAGACCGGTGGATTCAGGAGGTAGTGTCCTCTGGTTACAAGATAGTTTGCTGTGCGGCCCTCCCAAGATTCATCAGGTCCCAGATCCCCCAGGATCCTGTCTCAGCTCAGGTCCTGATGCAGGCCGTGCAAGGCCTTCTGGATCTGGGGGTCATTTGCAGGCTCCCCTTAAGAGAAAGGGGCAAGGGGTTCTATTCCAACCTTTTTACAGTACCCAAAAAAGATGGGTCGGTCAGGCCTATTCTGGATTTAAAGGTCCTCAACAAGTTTGTCAAGAACAGGCGCTTTCGCATGGAAACTCTGCGCTCGGCCATCGGCACCCTGCGCCCAGGGGATTTCATGACGTCTGTGGACATCAAGGATGTTTACCTTCACATCCCTGTGTTCCAGGGACACCAAAGGTTTCTCAGTTGGAAGATCAACACTACCAATTTGTGGCCTTGCCATTTGGCCTTACTTCGGCTCCCAGGGTGTTCACCAAGGTGCTGGCGGGGTGATGTCTCTGGTAAGGTCAAGGGGCATACGTGTGCTGCCCTACCTGGACGACATACTCATCTCACCTCTCGGTCTCTGCAGCAGGCAGAGTTGGACACTCAACTGCTGGTGTCCACCCTGGAGTCCTTCGGCTTGGTGATCAATCACCCCAAGTCCTCTCTGTCCCCTTCCTCGGTGACTCCTGGGAATGATTCTGGATACGGTTCAGTCAAGGATATTCCTTCCTCAACAGAAGGTGGAAGCTCTAACAGCGCAGGTGAGGTCCCTGCTGTCGTGCCCACAGCCATCCCTCAGGCAGGGAATGCAGTTGGTGGGCCTGATGGTGGCGTGCTTCGAGGCGGTGCCCTTTGCTCAGTTCCATTTGAGGCCTCTACAACTTCACCTTCTGTCAGTATGGGACAAGGACCCAACGTCCTTGGACGGGGTCTGTGTGCTCCCCCCCTCGGTCAGGCGGTCCCTGGCGTGGTGGCTGGACCCCAGGAACTTGCTGGGGGGCAGGTCCTTTCTGGCCCCCTCCTGGGAGACGGTCACCACGGATGCCAGTCTGTCTGGGTGGGGGGGATTCTGGAAGTCCCTGCGGTTCCAGGGGAGGTGGGGCCCTCAGGAGGCCCACTTACCTATCAACGTCCTGGGACTAAGGGCGATCAGGTTGGTGCTGGAGCGGTTGACCCATCACCTGAGGGGTCTGGCTGTGCAGGTGCGCTCCGACAACTGGACGGCGGTTGCCTACATCAACCATCAGGGAGGGACCCGGAGCAAGGGGGCCCTCCAGAGGTGTCGCGGATTCTGACATGGGCGGGGGCCAATGTTCAGTGCATTTCGGCTGTGTACATTCCGGGGGCAGAGAATCTATTGGCGGACTCTCTGAGCAGGGGAACTTCCCATCAGGGGGAGTGGTCCCTCTGCAACAGGGTATTCCAGTCCCCTTGTCACCGCTGGGGTCTACCGGATGTGGATCTGTTTGCATCTCGTCACAATCACAAGCTCCCGGCCTTTGTCTCCCTGTCTCGGGATCCTCTGGCCTTGGCCACAGATGCTCTGTCTGTCGTGGCAGGAATTTCAGCTCCTGTATGTCTTCCCTTCATTCCACCTGCTGGGCAGGGTCCTGCGCAAGATTGCTCTGGAAGGGGTGCCAGTGATACTGGTGGCCCCCAGGTGGCCAAGAAGAGTGTGGTTCGCAGACTTGGTGCAGATGGCAGTAGACCAGTACGTTCTGCCAGGAGTGCCAGATCTGCTCACGCAGGGTCCCTTACGCCATCCCAATTTACAAACTCTGGCTTTGACGGCCTGGCTGCTGAAACCTCCATCTTGATGGAGAAAGGCTTGTCTGCTTCGGTGGTTGAGACCATGGTGAAGGCTAGGAAGAAAACTTCTTCTGCCATCTATTATAGGTTATGGCGTACCTACATTGATTGGTGTGAGTCTAGGTCTCTTCCCTGTAGGGTGTTTTCAATCCCAAGGGTTCTGGAATTTTTACAACATGGGTCAAGTCTAAAGCTCAGTACTCTGAAGGGTCAGGTTTCTGCCCTGTCTTCTTTCAGAAGTCTTTTGCTCAGCATTCCTTGGTTAAGACTTTCTTTCAGGGGTCACTCATGTGCGTCCCCCCCCCCCCGAAAACCTATGGTCCCTGTTTGGGATTTGAACTTGGTCTTGTCTGCCTTGCAGGGTGCTCCCTTTGAGCCTATTCATGATGCTGCTCTGGCTGTTCTTACCCTCAAGGTTGTCTTTCTGGTGGCTATTACTTCGGTCAGGCGTGTGTCTGAGTTGGCTGCTCTGTCTATCCAGTCCCCATACTATGAGAGACACCAGGACAAGGTGGTGTTCCGCTTTAAGCCAGACTTTCTGCCTAAGGTGGTGTCTGCTTTTCATTTGAATCAAGATCTTGTTCTTCCTTCATTGTGCCCTAATCCTAGCAATGCTAAGGTGGTGTCTGCTTTTCATTTGAATCAAGATCTTGTTCTTCCTTCATTGTGCCCTAATCCTAGCAATGCTAAGGAAAGGGTTTTGCATTCCTTGGATGTGGTCAGGTGTCTGAAGTATTACCTGGTAGTCAGCGACAACTGATGCTCTTTTTGTGGTCCCTTCTGGTCCTAGGAAGGGTTTGGCTCCGGCCAAATCTACTATCAGCAAATGGATCCGTCAGGCTGTGATTCAGGCCTATTCCGCTAAGGGGAAGGAACCTCCCTTCCGCCTTACTGCTCATTCTACTCGTGCTATTGGTGCCTCTTGGGCTTTCCAGCACCAGGCTTCTGTTGAACAAGTTTGCAAGGCCGCTACTTGGTCTTCTGTTCATACCTTTTCAAAGTTTTACAAGGTTGATGTTAGGGCCTCAGCTGATGCTGTCTTTGGCCGCAAGATTTTGCAGGCGGCAGTGGTTTAAACTGTCTGCTGTTGCCTTTTTTGTTGGGGATCCCACCCTACTTTATGGACACTGCTATTGGATGTCCCAAGTGTAAGTACTATATCTGGAGCAGGACGTACTGTATACTAAGAATAATACAATTCTGTGAAATACTTACCTGTAGAATTGGTATTATACGTATACAGTACGTCCTGCTCCACCCCACCCTGGTTTTTTGCATTATTCTGGATCCCCTGTATGGTGATTGTTATCATTGTTATAGTTACCAGTTTTTGGTGGATAAATTCTCCTGGCTTCTTGTTCACTGCTTTTCAATGCTGGGGATTTGTGGGAGGTCTCTGGGTATTTGAGGGGCCGGGAGGAGCCTGTTTTTGCATGTCTCTGCAGTGCAGCGCCATCTGACGGAGGATAACCCAAGTGTAGGTACTATATCTGGAGCAGGACGTATTGTATACTTATAATACCAATTCTACAGGTGAGTATTTCACAGAATTGTATTTTTATTCAGGAAGCACAGAATTTAACCCTGTCTGTCCTCTAGGCCCTTACGCTTCCCCTGATCCGGTGGCCCCACTACGCCTCTTGTAATCGGTTAGGCTGGTAACGCCGGATCAGGGGAGCTATTGGGCGTCATTTCAACCTTTATGAAGGGAACCCCCAAGGGCTGGTAGATCCTTGCTAAAAGTGGCACCCAGGGGAAGATCTTCCCCTTTGCCTGTTCCTTTCCACTTTTTGGGAGGGGGTCTGAGAGTAAGATACTTTTTTATTGTGGATTAGAAGACGTGGAGAAAAGTGTCAGTCTTGCGTTTTTCCATATAGAGCGCTGCCATAGGTCGAGGGTTGAAACTGGAGCGCGATCTATCTTCTAGCTGGGAGCAGTGTGCAGGGGCAGCTTCTGGGTTGCGGCTTCTGCTCCAGACTGCCAAATTTCCGGCAGTGAGATTACTTCTGCGGTTGAAGAGATGGGGGTCTCCTTGCCACTGGATGGCTTCCCGACTGGGAGCAGTAACGCCATCCAGGCACGCTCACCACTGCTGTCCGTGTCTCCACCTATGCCTACCTGCAACCCTTCCAGCTGCCTCAGTAAGGTCTCTATCGGACCTGCTCCATTGCCCTTCTCTGATCCCAGGATATGGTAGTATAGTCTTTTATTTTTCCTTTTTCTAGGGCCTCAACGATTCCTTCTGGCTTCTCAAATTTAGCATGGAGTCATTAAGATCCGCAACAACTGGCCTTCAGCCAGGGCATTACATGACTACAGTGGATATAAACGATGCCTACCTGCATATCCATAGCTTCCTGGGCCATCAGATGTTTTTGCGTTTCGCAGTAGATGGCCTACATTTTCAGTTTGTAAAACCCTGCCTTTGGTAAAAAACCCTTGGAGCTGAGGGCAGGCCAAAGTTCTGGCAGGCCTCATGGCTCTTCTAAGGCACTAGGAGATACGAATTACCCCATACTTAGACGATTTTCTGATCAGAGCCCATCTTTTCAGGTGGCCTTGAGAGATACACAGACCATCCTATCATTATTAGAGAACTGTGGCTGGTTAGTCAACTATCCAGAGTCTCATATCATTCCCTTGAGTTCTCCTTTCTGGGAATGACTTCAGGCCAAAATCGTTCTCCCAGAGTAGAAAAGACTCTCGCCTCAGGCCAGGGTAGAGGCTTTCTTGGCCTGCCCTCACTTGACGATCTGTCAAGAATGCGTCTGTTGGACTTGATGGTCTCGTCCTGCGAGCCGGTGCCCTTTGCACAGTTTCCAAACAAGAACCCTGCAGTCAAAATCACTGTTGATTTGAGATCGAACCGTGGAAACCTTGGATCACCCCTTTTGCATGACACACACAGCAAGGCAGTCTCTAGTCTGATGGCTGAGTCCCCAACCTCTTCAGGTGAGCAGATCCTTTCTTCCAGGACGGTGGAATAGTGTTAGCCCTGATACCAGCTTAACTGGTTGTGGTGGCGTCATCGGGTCACAAAAGATTCAAGGACAGTGAGGCCCGGGGGAGAGCAGACATCCCATAAATATCCTGGAGCTGAGAGTGATTATACTGGCCCTCGAATCTGAGGGGTCATCCCATCCTGGGTTTAAGCTGACATGATGGAGGTGGCCTATATCAACCTCCAGGGGGGCACCAGAAGCAGGCGAGCTCTCAAAGAGGTGAGCCGTATCTTACTCTGGGCCAAGAATGTTCTGTGCATTTTGGTGATCCACATACCAGGAGTGGCAGACTAGGGCAACATAAGGGCAGACTAGATGGACCGTATGGTCTCCTTCTGCCGTCAACCTTCTATGTTTCTATGAGTGGACACCGTGCAAGCCAATCATCTAAGCAGGGCGGCCTTGTATCAGGGAGAATGGTCCCTTAGTCGGGGGATCTTTCAAGCCCTATGCATCTGCTGGGGTCTCCCAGATTCAGACCTTTTTGCGCCTTGCCGCAATCAGAAGGTCCCACGGTTTATCTACTGGTCCAAGGACCCTCTGGCTATAGCGGTAACTGCCCTGACCCTTCCTTGGTCGGCATTCAGGCTTCTCATGCATTCCCTCCGTTTCCACTTCTGGGTCGAGTACAAAAGCGGGTAGATTGTGAGGGGATCCTAACCATCCTGGTAGCACTCCATTGACCAAGAAGAAATTGGTTTTCAGACCTGATGTCGGAAGGCAACCACTGGCGGTTGCCCAACAATCCAGATTTCGCACATTGGCCTCTACGGAACACCAATTTACGAGTTCTGGCTTGGACGGCCTGGCTTTTGAAACCTTCATCCTGGCAGAAAGGCTTATCTGCTAGGGTCATCCGGACAATGATTGGAGCCCGGAAGTCTGGCGGGTCTGTATCGCTTGGTGGGAATCCAGGCGTTTCCATCGTAGGACATTTTCTTTCTCCAGAATCCGGGAAATTTTGCGTGTCTCTCAATGAAGGACCTCAGTTGAGTACCCTCAAGGGACAGATCTCCGCATTATCCAAATTTTTTTCATTAGCCCGTTGCTGAAAATAAATGTATAAAAACGATTTGCAGGGGGTCACACATGCGTCGTCCTCGAAAGCCTTTTCTGCCTGTTTGGGACCTGAATTTAGTCTTATCCCTTCAGGGTCCATCCTTTAAACTGTTGGCAGAAGTTTCACTGGTTTTGATGACACTTAATGTCCTCTTCCTAGTGGCAATTACCTTGGCGTGTTTCTGAATTAGCAGCCTTATCGGTTCTTTAGTCCTACACAAGGACAAGGCAGTTTTTCATTTTAAACAGAACTTTCTTCCTAAGGTGTCTTCCATCTCAATTGAAGAGGTGGTTTTTCCCTTCCTATGTCCGGTTCCAGTTAGCCATAAGGAGAGTCCTCCACTCTTTGCACAGAGTTAGAGCTCTTAAATATTATGTTACTCTGAACTTCCGCAAGACTGACTTTTATTTTATTTGAGGGGCCACAGAAAGGTCTAGTACCAGCTAAGTCTACCATCAGTCGATGGATTAGACAATATGTCGCCAATGTCTTAGGTCTCCTTTTTGGTTTACAGCCCATTCTACCCGGGCTGTCTGAGCTTCCTGGGCTATTCAGCACTAGGCTTCAGTGGAGCAGGTCTGCAAGGCTGCTACCAGGTCTTCGGTTCATACATTTACCACATTTTATAAGTTAGATGTTGGAGCCTCAGCGGACGCCGCATTTGGTCGAAACGTACTACAAGCGGTAGTGAGCTCTTCAGCTGAGGTTTGATTTTTTCGGAATTGCTTACTCCTCAGGTTAGAGGAATAGTGTGAATGCAGGGATTCCCACCCTGGAAGAAGGGCACTGCTTTGGGAGGCCCCATTCGTATCTGATTCAGTCATGGTCTGGAGTGGAATATGAGAAAATACAATTCTGTGATTCTCTGCTTTTCAATTACTGGATTGCAAAGGCAGACGAATTATATATAGGTCGAGGAACCACGTCTTTTTATCTTGCAGTCCTGCCCTTTGGACGAGAGGTAACCCCTTATCTGATTCTGTGACGCCCTGGAGTGGAAGAAGAGAGAAGCCTTTCTCCACTGGAGAGATGCAACATGCCTTTTGCCCCTTGCCACACCAGAGCCTATATGCTATTTCTATCTAGATGATTGTTTTATGCTCCTCCCCAAATGTTTTTCTCTCTTCTCTTATTGGCACTTTTTTAACTCTGGCAGTGAGAACCAGCACTGCTATCCTTTGCATTTGTGTTATAGATCAATAGTTCAGAGGGCTTGGTTGCCGGTGAGGTTCCTGCAACCCGTAAACCACCAGCTATTAGCAATAATGTTTCTTTCTCAATTAAAACTGAGCGGAGATATTCGAAGGAAAAGCCATCTTGTGGCCAGCAAGCGTGGCTTCCCTTGCTTAAAGGGTTAGTCCAGTTTCGATGGAATTTTTGAAAGGATGTCCAAGTTGCTGAGCTTATCTAGTATTTTATTTTTTTTCTACCGAGGAGACCCTCTTTACGAAGCCTTTTCCATCCCACAGTGTAATGCACATATCACATTGTGCTGTAAATGATGTACATTCCAATAGTAGGCTCATGCCAATAGAAAGAACTGATACATTTTTTTAAGCCAAGTAGCAGACACACACTAACTTCCTGCTGCCTTGTCTAACATTATCTCTTTCAGAGCTAGGACGGCTGCGACCTGCACAGGAGGAAGTCACCACTGAAGTAAAGGCCAAAAGTGCCTTAAATATATCTTCAACCCTTTTCTCTGCTGTGAACAAAACTGAAGACAAACAGAGCCCAGAAGACTTAAAATCTGATAATAGAAAAGTGGAGTCTGACGTAAGCACACTACTTTCCACTTGTTGCAGACCTCTTCACAAGGCGCATATCCGCTTGCGTGTAAAGCATTGGTGTGTGTTGGCTTTATGCAGCTTGCTTAAGGAATTCTCAGGCGACATTTTACACTTGCTTGCTTTGCCTTTAGAAGTGAGCATTTCTTCACTCTTAGCACCTTAAACAAATTTTATACTGTATATTAAAGTGTGCCATAGCTAAATTGGGAGAGCTGGGCAATACAAAGACTAGTGTGCCGTTTACCATTTGCCTTGTAGTAAATTTGTACATTTTTGACTGAAACTACCTCTACTCGGTGACTTTCAGATGGTAACCTGATTGCATGTTGTACATTAACATTTGTTATGAAGGTTCTGCTTTTGTGCTGCTATTGCATTAATGTCTGGATGTGTGGCTTTCCAAAGTTTAGTACTTATGTTGGTTAGATGTGGGTGTGTATGTTTCTGGACGTAATGTATGTTTGGAATAGTTGTGTTGTAATGTTACTTTTGACTTGAGTGTTTTTGTATAAGTTTACTAAATTATTGAAGATAATTGTATGTAATGTTTGGCTTTTTACAGTGTGGTGTCCCAGTCTTTTTAGGGACTATGATTGTTTTGTATCTTGGGATTGTCTTTGGCTACTGTTGCACTTTACACACAAAATGGCTTCTCTGGACTAGATCCCCCCCTTCCTTCCCATAGCCTAAAATGTTGTTTGAACTATATAAAACTTGTGGTCTGCAGTCCTAATTTTGCATAGGTACCCTTTCTGAGTTTTCATTTCAGATGATCAAAATGTGTAGTATGGGGCTAGGAGTAGATGCAGTTTGCATGCAGCAGGGCTTACTCGCCTTTGTCTGGCCTTCAGTATCATTTAATGAAAAGCCCAAACCCTTAAACTATTTCCCAGCATCTAAAATTAATATATTTTACATTTTTAGTCACTTAAGTAGTATTCTTTCACTCACTGGGCTGCAACTCGGTTCAAGACTCTAGGATACAGGCGTCGCCATCTTGCCTCAGAAGCATCACATACTTAGGGGAAAGGAAAGGGGGCGGCGTTATCGCTATAGCAGAGCTGGGGTCAGGAAAAGGACAGCAATCCCAGAATGCAGAGCGACCTAGTCAGAAGACAATTCCTGTTTGCAGCCAGGGACTTCACAGGCCACCATCTTAGATGTTTAAAGACGTGCACTAGGTGCAGGTAGGATGATTTTAATGTGTGCGATCTGTAGGTACAGCATAGGGGAAAACATATAAGATAGGCTCTTATAAAGGGCGAAGATCCGGTTTAAGTAAAAAAAATAAATAAACAGCAAGGTGCCAATATGACACTAAAGTTGCTCAGTTTGACCTGTAAAAGCAATGGAGTTAAATGTTTCCTACATGCTCTGAGTGCCTGTTCACTCTGTGCTTTATATTTTGGCAGCATTACTGTAGTTGTAGACCAATAGGTCACCCTGTAGTGGACATGCCCAGTTATGTGGCCGACCAAGAAGGTGGCTGCAGTGGACCAGGAAACAAGAATGGAGGACCCAGAGACCAGGGATGGCGGTGGAGGCCACTGGCCATTGGACTTAGTGACCATGGTGAGTTGGTGCACTGGGTTGCAAGTAAAATGCAATACATGCACTTTACCAGCACTACCCTTAGACCTCACTCTGAAGTGCGTAGATGTGAAAGAGCCTAGTCGATGGACATTATTTGCTTCTAACTTATTACGCTGGAGTATTACTTCACACATTACACACATGTGTAATGCACATTACTGACACAAGTGGGAAGGTGGAAAATGGGCCTAACAGTTTGCCTTCCCGTTACTCTCCTATAAATGCTGTTAATCTGCTGAGACCAGCAGAGCTGCATGTTTTAGGAAGCTGCAACAGCCTGTAGAATGTTTGTGCAAGACCCTTTTTGCTGTACGGAAGATGATGGTGCTTTATAAATAAATAAGTGTAGTTGTGTTTAAAAAGCTGTCACCATATATCATAATGTGACTTTTTCATGTTAAAGTTGTCAGTTGCACATTTGTGTCTACATGCTAGGACTAACGCTGCTAATCATTTCTAGTAGGTGGAAGATTATCAGAATGCTGACTGCATTTTTAAATATATGGCTTTTAAGTTAAAAACTTAAACCAGGTCTCGCCTTAGTGTGTGTGTGGGGGGGGGGGGGTGTAGATACTTTTGGGTAACATGTAATGTATTATAAAACCATGTCCAATACAGTAAGCTGTTTACTTTTTTAATAAACATTGTTCTATTTGTGCCATGAACTCTATACAGGGCTATTACCTGTTGCCTCTCAGTGTGATTTTCTCAGGTAGTCTTTTTCACCTGTGTTTTGGGTTTGTGTGGGTCACGGACAGTTGGCATAGATTGGGTTGCATTGTAGCTACCCACAACACCTCTTGTCCTTGAGACCAGGCTATAAGTGCTCATTCCTTCAGGGTACCTGCAGCATACCGTTGAGTATA
The DNA here is from genome assembly GCA_027917425.1 of Gastrophryne carolinensis. Lineage (NCBI taxonomy): Eukaryota > Metazoa > Chordata > Amphibia > Anura > Microhylidae > Gastrophryne > Gastrophryne carolinensis. The sequence continues at coordinate 211,226,492 of CM051236.1, forward strand.
CAGCAGATGAAGCAACTTAGCAGCCTTATCCCTGCTCTCTACGCTATTGCTGCCCCGATTACAGAGCATGGATGACTTTATATGATGCACAGAACCACCACAGGAAGCCGGAAAAAAAGATTATCTGCTGAACTCGGACATTACTAGATGCACTAGCGGTGCATCCCAAATCGGGTTGCCACCTTGAAAATTTAGTGGACCAAAAGACTTTTAGTCCTCTTTATTGTACAGCAGTAACATAACCTTCCAGGTTGCTAAGTGCCAAATAACCCACTGGTGAGCTCAAGGCTCATCTCGGCTGTTTTCAGCCTCTCTGGCTGGAACAATATCCCTTGCTGCTGATCGGAGGGGTAAGTAAAGTCGCCTTACCTTTTTGGTTTTGCAAGTCTGAAGTCATGACAGGAGAGGGGAAATCTTTCAGTTTATAGCTGGAATGGCTGGCCTTGAAAATATGGGGGAAGTAATTATCGCCGCCTTTTGCTTGCTCTCAACTGCTCTTCTGCATTCATTTTACGCTACCTATTTTACGCTACCTATTTATTTGTAACCTTTGCTACATATAATTAACACCTCATACCTCTGTTTAGTTTATGGCAAGTGGGTCTGGTCTAACTTACATGCTAGAACAATTGTTTTCCTGTTAACTGTGAATGTTGTATGCTCTACTGACCAATTAATAAAGACTCTTTCCCTACCCTTTGTGTTCTCTCTCTATCTCTAGTCTATACATTTTAGTTTTGCTACTTGTGCTTTGTTCCATTTTCATTCATAGGAATTTGTGTTCTAAGCTTAACTTCTCCCTGTGAGCTCTCTTACACAATAAGCAAGTGTTAGGTTCAAACCTCACTTCCGCTTTAAGGTATCCTAAGTGGGCCAGTCCCCCTGGTGCGAAGACCAAATAAAGGGGGGGATAAATCCTTTTCCTGTAACCCAGCAATGTAGTCATTGCTTTGGTTGGTGTACTTGTACCAGTGGAGAGCCCTATATATTATATAAAGGTTCTATGTTTTCTGCTGAGATGTTTGATAGGTTAATGCTAATTTTCTCCAAAGCAGTCTGAAAAATAAACAATAGGGTGACATTCAGAAGTTATACGTACTAACATTGCCTGTATCAGATTTTAAAGGTACTCTGTAGGCATAGTGCATAAACTGTCATTTAGCAGCTCACCTCATTGTGGCGGTCCTCTCCCTTCCTGTCAGAATGCAGCTGCTCCTGAAAGTAGAAACAAAACAGTGTAGTGGCACACCCTCTGAATTCTTTTGCCATAGACCACCAATAATAGGGCTAAGCTGGTGGTCTAAAGCTCCGAATCAAACTGGACACTGGGAGAGAGATAGACCAGCCAGGCTGATAAGAATGCCAGTTATGCCCCCACCCATTATGTTAATATGCAGCATCACAGAGCCAAGGGCCACCCCCAAATATTTCAAAAGATAAATCATAAGGTTAAACTGTAAACCTTGATATCCCTGACATCTTTTCTTCAATTTAAAAATGGAAAACCATTTAGGACCGTGTCGAACATGGCCTGACACAATGGTCTAACAATTGCCTTTGCCTTTTGTATCACATTTTAATTGTAATTCTCACAGAACCCTCAAGAAACATGCATATAAGCTATGACCTTTACAGCTGAAGCATATACAAAAATCCAGTTGCCGATTTAAATAGAACAATTTGTTATATAGTCTTAGATATATTCCAGCTACGGGCTGAGCCAGAGGACTGTCAGAGTAAAAGCAGAATGGGACGATCACAAACCTGTCACCCTGTTCATCCCTCTAATAGAAAAAACAAGCTTGCCAAATCTAGAAGATTTTGAATGATTGCCATTATTATTGTTGACCATTTTTAATAATGCTGTTACCTCCCCCTTAAGAGGTGTTGCGGCCCCCTTCCCATTAAAACAAATTTTATCAAATGAATGGCTTTGATATGTTTGTACATTGCTAAGCCCTGAGCCAGAGGAGTTGTATCTGCTGTGCTGCTCCATTCACTGGTGTAACTGCCATTTGGTTTCACCAACATAGATGTCTGGGTACGGCACTGCACGTTTTTTCTGCTTTAAACATGGAAACACAGTACCTACCTCCAAGCCCCCTGCTGGTCCCACTAACCCCACAACCCCCCACCCTGCCTGAGTACCTGTGGTGATGCTGCTGAGCGAGCTGGTGTGACAAGCCTGCTGGCACCTCCACTAAAAGGAAGCCGGGGACACTGACACAAAAATGCTGTTGGAGCCCTGGCAAAGCTGAATTTCTTTTGGACATAGTTTTACATAGTACTGAACCCAGGGGCAGTCAATCAGGTTGGTTTGTGGTAATGGTTTTTCCAACACGCCAGCTACATAAGAAGGCATTATGCTCTCCTTTTTTTCCGGCTTGCTTATTTTTCTTGGCTTTTTTTTTTTCTTAATGAAGGCCCAGTCTGGGTAGCCACTGGTTTTAGGTCCCTCCTCTAAGGCGGTTGCATTTTTCTATTCCGTTGTTTTGGTTGTAATCTGTTCTGCTTGGTGGTGTAAATGTATTATGACCCCTACTTCTCCAAATAATAGTGGAAGTCAAACTGCAGGTACTGGGCTTTGAGTAGAGATATCTTGTAGCCCTCCCTGATGATTAGCAGACAGTCCAAGAAGGCCGGTGTGTTTTTGCATATCCTCCTGTTTAAACCTGATGTGGTCCACATAGTTGATGCTTTCAATGAATGCTTGTACCTTTTTGCTTTCAAAAAGCATTCAGCTTTTCCAATGCGGTGCAATTCCCCTAAAGAAGGTAAAATCCTACTTTCTTTTGGGACTCCCCCAATTTGTAAAGCCTTGGTGTGAAACCTGTGTCTAATGAATTTACAACCAATGGGATTATAATGTTGGCTAGGTATTTTGCTATGTTTTAGGCCAAAGCAGTCTGGTTTTGTCCTTTCACAGCTGTTGTAAGATTTCCGTGTAGGTTTCTAGTACCTATTGGGTCCCTTCATATGTGTTATCGGCAAGGTAGTCCAATGTATTGAAAATAAACATGCATCTTCCTTTGTCAGCAGGCAGGGTGGTGAAATTTGGGCCTCTTTTGGTATAACTGCTTTACTTTCTTGCCCAGTGAATGTTGATGGAGGCAAGTGGCACTAGCTAGGGCTGCAGACGCCTTAAAGCGGATCTGTTCAGCCTCCTTCTGTGTAAGCTTATGAATGAATGTCTCTGGTGCAGATAGCTATACCACCGAGATGATTTTAGGTGCCGACTCGAAAGGTAATGGCTATGGCTAGAATATATACCTCTCTCTCTGGGTAAATCCCTTGTCAGACAGGTATTTTAAAGGTGATGGAGAACCATTCTGGGTTCACTGCTCACCGCTGCACTTTTAGAGAGAGTCTATTGGCTCGGTCAAAAGTGCAGCTGCGACGAGGGGCAGACGGCTCGCCGCTTCCCCGGCACGCAGATCGGATGTGCGCCCCCTGTGCTCAACAATTTCCGAAAGACTGGCGTGGCCGGGGATGCAGCCACCATGCAGTCCATTCCTGGAGCCGCTGGGATCAGGTAAGATCACCGGTGGCCTGGAGGGTTTCACACAGCGCGGCATCTGGTGTAGGATGCCCGGGGCAGACGGCTAGCGGTCGGGCCTGGACGCTTTTAAATTCCAGGGTCTAGATGCGAGGTTTGCAAGTAATTTTCTTGCTGGTATGATTTTGCCCAGTCTGGAATAATACATTGAATTAATTATTCAGTCATGTCTATCTTGCCCTGTAATATCCCCCCCCCCCCCATTAGGTAGCTCTGAAACCATACTGTGTTCCAACTGACTGATACATTTTATAAACTCTATTGTACACTAGGTCTGTCTCGTGTGTTCCCTAACCCTCTCAGCCAAGATGTCACAATTACTGCAAAACCACCAAAAATATAAGGAATTCTGTGTAATTTATATAGAAAATAATTATATAAAAGCAACACCCTAAACTATTCAAACAAATGTAAACACAATCCCATACTGGGACCTAACTTGAACCTCCTAAAGTGTGTGTACAATGCAATTAATCATACTAAATATAACCATAAAATACTAATATAACAATAAAATAATATACAAAAACTGACATAGTGTACTAACCCAGTACCGCGTGTAAGGCGAACAGATGCCCTGCTCCTACGCGTTACACGGCCATACCAGCAATATACTGGCTGCTTCTTCCCGGGATCTCCAAATAGCCATGTCATAGTCTGAGCACTACGTACTTTACCTGTGTGGCGATCTGCATAACCTGGCCTGTTGGTGGCTCTCGAGGAGAGGGTTGAGGAATACTGATATAGTGGGGAAAAGGTTTCACTAGTGATCTGTCTGCCTTTTTCAATTCAGGGACTTGTTCAAGTACCTATTAGCAAGACATAGTAGCTCCAACAAGAGTTTTATAGGGTTATTGCAGAAGTATAAGTATAAGGTGTTAAGCTACGTTGGAGGGGTATCTAATACAGTGTGTATAATGTAAAATAAATATCTGCATCAAGCCTTTTATTTTTAGGAATCGGGAAAAGTAGGAGAAAGTGACGCTACAAAGATCCCCATTGCGGCTAAAGCAAAAACTGAGGCCCCATTTGCATTCACTGGAACAGGCCAAGAACCTGTAGACTTGTCATCAAAGACTGAATCTGCCAGTCAAGGTAAGGTTATAAAAAAAAATCTACAATTTTTTGCATTCTTATGTCCTTACAAAACTCTGCTTATGATGGGCTGGCTTATTTATAATTTTTATTTTGGCCGATGATTTTGTGAAGTTTTTGTTTTGTGCTTTTACCCCTTTTTCACTGGCTGGTTATTTTCTTGGACTGTTACAGTATCTCACCCCTGGTTTTCCTGGGATATGCTTACACATGCCCTGGGCACCCCATCTCCAGGAGCCCCCAAAGCACTGTATGACTGTATGACTTGGAGCTTAATTATACAGTTGCATATAGAGCTACACATGCATAGATGGATATCCCTCTAGGACCCTTGAGGGAATGCTTATGTACCTTTGCCTAGGCCAGGGTTTCAAAATAGTATTTCATAGTACCACTTTTTATTTACAATGATATAAAGTACCACCTGGGTGGTGGGAATGTGTCGTCGGTCACCCTGGTAAAACTCACAAACCTCAGAGTAAATTAAACACACAGAAATGCACATAAATGGTTTTCATTAGCTTTGGAGCTGTTTAGTATTAGAGTAAATTGGGCTTGGGTAAAATATAGATGGCATCAGATCTGACTGTTTTTCCAGACTAGGCAGAAACTGAAGTGTTGGGAAGTATTGCTTTGCTATAAATAGGATTGTTTTAAAGTGAGTTGAGGAGCTTTTGCTAGTCCTGGTTGTAATTTCAAGTGAGGTTGTATTATAAGGAACTTTATATTGTGGGACTTGTGTTTATTGCCTAAGTGTTATAGAGCTAAAATATGGTTTTAAAAGCCAAAGTGTTGCAACTGTAAGCACTAAAATTGTGTTTTTACTGCTGTTTTTGTAACTAACTGGGATAATGGCTAGCAATACCTCAGTGCACAATTTGTCATATGTATACACTCCAGGAGCAGCAGTTCCCGGGTGAATACCGCTGTGATAAATGTGAGCATATTACAAATTTGGAAGCTCTGGTTAGAGACCCAGAGGTGCAAAATGCAACACTGAGGATTGACAATATGGAAAAGGACATTCTGCTCACTGAGCAGGCATTAAGTGGGGTAAAAACAGAGGGTGAAGTAATAGGACAGGAGATAAGTAGCTGGGTAAATGTAGATAGAGGGAGTAGAAAGGGTGCACAGAAAAGGAAGGCCATACTGGTGTCTGTGCATCCTAGCAAAATTGTCTAGTTGGGCAATGATACAAGAGTGTTAGTCTAAGAAATGGCAGACCCAGTGGATACTGCTCTCCCTAACAGCTGTGAGGACAGCCCATCTAGTGAGCTGGTGGTTGGTACTGCAGGTAGGACTAGTGGTAATAGGGGATTCTATTTTCGGGTGGACTGACAGAATAATTTGTCACCAAGACCACCTCAACCGAATGGTTTGCTGTCTTCCTGGTGCCAGGGTTCAACATGTGGTGGAAAGAGTGGCCAAATTACTGGAAGGGGCTGGGGATGACCCAGCTGTCGTGGTTCATGGGACCAGTGACATAATTAATGGGAGATGGAAGATCCTTAAGAATACATTTAAGGAATTAGGCACCAGGTTGAAGAGAAGGACCTCCAAGGTTGTATTCTCTGGAATACGGCCTGTGCCATGCGCTACACATGGACAGCGGAAGCTTAGAGAGTTAAACGCATGGCTCAAGTCCTGGTGCAGGGCAGAGAAATTTGTGTTCCTAGAGCACTGGGCTGACTTGTCATTGGGGTATAAACTGTATTCTACAAATAATTTGCACCTGAATGGAAGGCAGGCTGCTGTGCTGGGTAAGAGGATACTAGGAAGGGTATTTAAACTAGAGATGAAGGTAAGGGCAAGGGAAAACTTAGGGAACAGCATATGATGGTGGGTGAAAAATTAGAAGGGAGGAGGACTGCTATGTTGAATAAGGAGACCCATGTGTTGCAAACCAGCAGTGAAAAATTAGGCAGACGTATTAATGCAGAAGCTAATACTAAAGCTCAATGTGTCAATTTAGATAGGAACTTAAAGTGTGTGTTCACAAATTCCAGAAGTTTGGCAAGTAAAGTGGGGGTGCTTGAGGTTCGGATACTGGAAGAAAATATTGATGTTATTGGTGTGGCTGAGACATGGTTGGATTCCACACAGTCTTAAAGGTTTTGCTCTCTAAAGGAAAGCGGCGGAGTGTGTCTATGTAAAGCAAGAATTCAAAGCAAATATTGAGGGGAATGTAGAATCCTTATGGGTAGAAGTGTGGGGCTATGTAAACAATGTTAAAATACTATTTGTTGTAATCTATAGACCCCCAAACATAACTGAGGTAATAGAGGGTCAGCTGTATAAACAGAGCTGGCGTCACAGGCTGGTACAGTGGTTGTGATTGGAGGACTTCAACTACCCAGGGATGGACTGCAGACACGGTTCTGCTTCTACTGCAAGGGGGAGGGCATACCTCAGCTTTGCTACAAGATAACTATATGAATCAGTTCATGGAGGCACCTACTAGGGGTGATGTTCTAAGATCTGGTAATATCAAATGATGATGACCTGATGGGAACGGTAACAGTCTGAAAATCTTGGTAACGGTGACCACATTATAGTTGTATTTAGCATAAACTGTAAGATTTTCTGTCTGGGAGGGCAAAAACACTGAGTTTTAGAAAGTCCAACTTTCCCAGGCTCAGTGCTGCATCTGTGGAGGAATAAAGGATACAGCTGTCAAATGGGAGTGCTTTAAATCAAGTATGAGTACCAGCGTTGCAAAATTTATTTCTATGGGTAACAAATATAAGTGGCTAAAATTAAACCCCTCATGGCTGACACCTGCAGTTAAAAGGGAAATAAGGAGCAAGAAAAGGGCATTTAAACATTACAAGGCTGAACTCTTTGTTGTAACCCTTGAAAAGTATAAATTAATAAATAAAGTAGGAAAGAAATTAGGTTGGCAAAAGCACCAAATGAAATATTTGGCCAAAGAAAGCAAAACAAACCCTAAACGTTTTTTTAAATGTATAAATTCAAAGAAAACTAAATCAGAACATGTAGGTGCCCTAATTTAATGATAATGAGCAATGGGACACTGGCGATGAAGAGAAGGCTGAGCTGTTAAATGGATTCTCAAGCTCTGTGTGCACAAGAGAGAAGCAAGGAGCCGACACAGGAGATGCCACTGATAGAAATAGCCAGAGTATAATACTCAACAAGCTAAACATGGATATCATCCAAAAAAAAGACTGAATAATTTAAATGTGGCTGCGGGACCAGATGGACTTCACCCAAGAGTTTAAGAACTCAGCTCTGTTATCTCATCACCCCTGTTCTTGATCTTTAAAGGCTCACTAACAACTGGTATAGCGCCAAGAGATTGGCGTAAGGCAAAATGTGGTGCCCATTTTTTAAAAAGGCTCTGGTCTGACACCTACTCTAAATGGTTACTGGTTGTAAGTGGTGTGCCCCAGGGTTCAGGGCTGGGCCCACTATTATTCAACTTGATTATAAGAAAGATGGATTTAAATGCACTGATATGCAGCACAGTGCAGTCTGTTGAAAATGTTCAGAAGCTTCAGACTGACTTGGACACTGAGTGTCTGGCATCCACTTGGCAAATGAAGTTCAGTGTGGAGAAATGTGTGCAGTTTTGCATGCCATTCTGCCCGTCCACTGCTTCAGAGTGGCAGCTGTACAGCGACTGCAACAACCATTGCAGTTCACTGGCAGTAAGTGGATTGTCAATGGGCTCAGTATTAATCCTTTTATTGGTGGTTGGACATGCCCATTTAAGATGCCTGTTGGATGGAAGATGCAGTGGCACTTGGGGATCAAAAACCTGTTTTTGTCTTTTCAGGTATCAGTTTTTCATTTGGTCTAAACACTGGCTCTGGACTGTCATTTGCTGACTTGGCCTCAGATAATGGGGATTTTGCCTTTGGATCTAAAGGTAAGTACCTTGCATATTTTTAGGAACGGTCATCTGAGATCTACTTGTGTGTATCTACATAGTATATGTGGGAAATGGCCATTTTAGGATAAAACTATATAAGAAACCTTCCAAAGTATTTTGCTGTTGAGCAGGATCTCTTCAAACTTCTCTGTAGATTTTCATACCAGGAATGGAGGATGAGGGATGGACTGTACAAAACGCTCCCACGGACTTGGGTGACCTGAAGGATTCATACAGCGGGACATCCCAATTCAGGATTTGCCCCCCTCTCTCGAGAGTAACACACGGGAAAGTGAAATTCCTGTGTGGTGCTCCTGTTTTTAAGCAAATCCTAGTCAAATGTGTAGCGGTCAGAATAAAAAAGTACTGTGCGTCTTTCATGGCTTCAACCTAGCACCGCCAGGGGCCACTAGTCTTTTGCTGGTAAGTGCCCCTGCCAGAGCCTGGGTCCCAATGATGTCATTCTGACAGCCCCGCATTTATTTGCATTTTTTTTCCCCTTCAGCATAACAGAAGTTGTGTTGGCAGCCTTTAATCATTAGTTTTAAAGGCATCCTCCACTTCTGTGTGATTACTCCCCTTACATCTGGGCTCAACTTTGATGGTCACAAAATGAAAATCATTACTCTCCTGTGACCAAGTCTCCCCCCCCCCCCCCCCCCCTCTCCAGGCTCCCTCTCATCTGGTGCAGTACTGCATTACATTCCTCCTTGCTTTGCATTGCCACTCCCACTCCCTCTGTGCAAGAAAGTGAAGGTAAAAATTATCAACTGGATATCTTGCTGACAAAATTTTCTTTTTAAAAATGGGGAAAAAAGTCAAGGACTATGTCCAAAGCCCAATGCTTGGCAGTGCTTGTTGAATCCCTTTGTGAAAGTTACACATAATGTTCTTGAATAGGAATAGGACTAGTGAAAAAAGCTCAAGGTTGAAGGTTTCTAGCTTTAATGTGCCTTAAATATTTGCTTTTACAGATTCAAACTTCCAGTGGGCCAACACTGGGGCAGCTGTATTTAGCTCCAGAACTGCAAGTCATAAAACAGAAGAGGGTGGAGACAGCGATGAAGAGGTTCAGAATGAAGATGTACATTTTGAGCCCATAGTATCTCTGCCAGAGGTAAGGGTTTTTTTTTTTTTTAGTGTGGAGAAAGTCATTTATATAATGTATGTGGTGGAATTAAATGGATAAATGCGGTCCTTTTTATGTTTCCTATTCTAACATTTCATAAAGGAAATCCAATATACATAGACCTAGTTATGTCTGTTACATAGGTAAAAGGTCTAGACCAGGCCAGGATTGCTGGTTTTTGCTTAGAGCAATTCAGCACCATTTTTAGCTGTGCTAATTTTATATTTTAAAATTCACAATGCTGATAATGCATTTGAATTGCACAAAAAACATGAGAAAAACAATTCTCATGGTGCTGAATCGGCCGTTAAATTTTGCCTAGAATATATTTAATTTCTTACTAGAGCTTGTTTCTTTAGGTGGATGTTAAGTCAGGGGAGGAAGATGAAGAAATCTTGTTTAAGGAAAGGACAAAGCTTTACCGTTGGGACAGAGAGGTCGCTCAGTGGAAAGAGCGAGGCGTTGGAGAGATTAAAATACTATACCATCAGGAGAGAAAATATTACCGGATATTGATGCGGCGAGATCAAGTATTGAAAGTGTGCGCAAACCATGTCATCTCAAAAGATATAAAACTGTCGCCTTTAAACACCTCAAACAATGCATATGTCTGGACGGCCAATGACTACTCTGGTAAGTGATATTTGCTTTATCAATAAAACTTTACATTCTAACCTTTTAAGTAGATAAGTCTCAAGTATATATCTCTTTAAAACATATTTGCTACTGTTCTGACATTGTATACATTAGAGTTATTAAAGTACTTAGCCATTATTATGCCTACATGAAGAAGATAAAACTTCTGTCTAATATACCAAACACCACACATAGTTGTTATTCTCAGTGTGTCACACACCCCGCTTCCCCTTTAATTCTTACGATCGGGTTACTCCACCAGCAGGTGGCGACGTTGCAGAGAGAAGTCTTGAAAACGAGCCCCTTCCGGCCTATATATACCTGGGACCTCCCACTTAACACCCAGTATTTTCTCTCTGCATGAGGCGACAAGACAGAAGAAAGAAGTCTCCTGCTTGCAGGTAGCCGGGGTCAAACCCGGCATCCCCTTTTGGTCTATTTCTGCCCAGTCTATTGTGTTGTTTTATGCCTAGATAACCGGAAGCCTCCCAGCCTAGGCTGCTGGCTGAGCAAAGGTAAATGGCACTTTAGGTGCCTAGGAGCTTATCTCCTCCGCTCGACCCCACGCGTGGGGCAATGCGGCTATCCGGCATGGTGATCCGGATTTGGGATGCCCCTGTCCCGATGTTCCCCTTGGCCACCTTCTCCCTTCGCTTTGGGGGGGGGGGGGGGGGCTGCTTGTTTGCATGATGGGGTGCTTCACTTGGAGTGTATGTGTTTAAAGAGTGCTAGGCGCAGGGTCAGCGCCACGGTGGTGGCGCGTGGCCTGTGCTGCTGGGGCCTTTTCTGTGTTCACTTTTGAATTTCCCCCCTTTTTTGCTTTCCTTCCGTCTCATTATGAGACAGGTGTGCCTGGAGCTGGTGGGGGAAGAGGACGCGTCCAGTGCGGCTGTAGCAGGTAAACGGCCCCACCATTGCGCACGTGGGGCCGTCTTTGTGCTGTATTGCCTGGCTTGTTTAGTGTTTTTTTCCCTCTAGCTCTGGCAGGAAGGCACTTTTTTCTTTGAGTTTTATGTGTGTATGTGTATGTCTGTATATATGTATATATATATGTATGTTTGTATGTATGTATATATACCCTGTTTCCCCGAAAATAAGACCTAGTGCCTGCTTTCGGAGGATATCGTTATATAAGTCATCCCCCGAAAATTGTATTGTAACCACTAGGGGGCGTAATGACGGGGCACGTAAGGGGGGAAGCTCCAGGGAGGTGGAGGAGACTCACGCTGTGCCATATTTCCGGGGAAAAATTAATCTAAGACAGTGTCTTATTTTCGGGGAAACAGGGTATATGTGTATATATATATATATATATATATATATATATATATATATATATATATGTATATATATATATATATATGTATTTATTTATGCATGTATATACTTTTATATATTGATGCACTCTCTGGCTTTTGTTAGCCCTATACAGCATGTGTCATGTATATATTTTATTCATGATATATAAACTGTTCATATATGTTTTACCATGTTTGGTTTATATATGAGTGTGGTGCATACTGGTTGGGGGACTGACACTGGTCTCTTTTCCCCCACAGATTCTGGGATCCCCTCACTGCAGTGGCTCTCCCGGTCTGTTATACCTGGCTAGTCTTAGTCTCTAAATTGGGATTTTCCTAGGCTTAAAAAATCCTCCCACTCCCGGGACTTTAACCCTTTCGCTGCCAGCCTACCTGGAGTTTTTGTCACCCTTGGTGCCAGACCATTTTGAACTATTTTGCGCTCCCCATGTTCAAATGTGATTTTTGAAGGGATTTCCAGGGATTTCCCAGGAAAATGATATATTGTTTTTTTCAGAAGAGTCTGGGCTTCAACATGCGATGTCTTGTTAAAACCCCTTAAAAATCAAAAAAAAAAATGACGTGGGGTCCCCCTTACCCAGCATTACCAGCCCGGGACCAGCTATGGGGGCTTGTAGGCACAGAGTGGGGGGGCCAGCTTATGTGGCCCCCCCACCCTGCAGCCTACGAGCCCACATACCCTATGTGGGCCCGGGCTCTTCTGCCCCCCCCTGGCCTTTGGGGAGGCAGGTAATGGGGGTGCCAAGGGTTAATGGCAAGCCACCCGCTAGCGCAGGTGGCTTGCCATCCCCCCAGCCTTGTGAACTGGTATAGGGGTCATGGACCCCTTACCAGTTCACAAGGGGTTAACAGTAATAAAAAAAAAAACACACAGTTTAAAAAATAACTTTATTAAAAATTAAAAACTTTTTTTTACTTTACTCACCTCTGATCCTCAGCTTCTGTGTCCCTCGCAGCTCTGATGACAGTTATTGTCATCGCTGGCCAGTGGAGGAGGGAGGCAGGTGATCAGATCATCACCTGCCTTCCTCCTCCTGCGGCCAGCGATGACAAGTGTGAGAATCGCAGCCCGGAGCCAGGACGACACCCGGAGGTGTGACGTCATAAGCCCCGCCCCCAAAGGGGCGGGACTTATCGGCAAAATGGCGGCGCCCGTCGAGCAGGACAGGGAGAGGGCCTTTCAGGCCCTCTCCTGAAGCTGGAGAGCCAGGGGGGGGCGATCGGAGGCCCCCCTGGTGAAGAGGAGACCCGGCGGGAGCAATCGATCACTAAGGTAAGTAAATGTCATTTTTATATATTTTTTTTTTTTTTTTAACATGTATTTCGGCGGCTGCTGAAGGGGGGGGGGTGGCTATTCCGGCTCTCCCCTGCACCCGGGGGGGCCTGGGTGGGGGATCGAAGCCCCCCCGGGTGAAGAGGAGACCCGGCCGGATAGAACAAGGGGTCAGGTGAGTGTTTTTTTTTTTTACTTTTACTGTAGCAGGGGGGAAATTCAAGCCCGTAGTTTCTACGTGCTTGGCACTTAAGTGCAGTGGAAGCAAGCACGTAGAAACTACGGGCTTGGCACTGAAAGGGTTAATTACAAAGGGACATCCCGGGTTGCTTAATGCGTAAAACCCTGGGTTGTTGCGAATACCATAAATTCACCATATGGAGGCTTCCGACGTTACCGGAAATGGCTCTTCGGGGCTATCCAGGCTGTGTGGGGGTTGTGGGGTTCCGCTCCCAGGCGATGTCATATTATGCGTTCCATGTGCAAGGCAGAATATTGCGCGCCACTCCGTCGCTCCGGCTTCTGGCTCCTCGCAACTTCCGCCATCTCCTACCCCCCCCCTTATTCTGGACCCGTGTGACATTGTCAAGAATGGGGATTCGCATTCCGAGGTGCATGCGCGGTTGGCCAACCTCGAGAAGATAATACAGCAAAGCGGAAGCACCTTTCTCCGGCAGTGAGGGTGAGGTACCTGAATTTTTGGATTGGTCCGATTGTCCCCCTGATGAAGAGGAGGAACTCCTTGGGGAGTCGGATGAGCCTGCAGACCAGCTTTTGGTTGACATTGCTGGCGATCAGGCTGTGGGGGTGTCCCTTGACACTCCTTCCATTTTGGCTCAAATGTTTAAGGTTTTGGCTTTGGATCCGCCTGCGGTGGTCCCTCCGCCAAAGGGTGAGTTGTTTAATGTGCCCCAGCCGTGTTTGGTGTTTCCCAGGCAGCAACACTTTGAGAGGGTTGTGCTTAAGGAATGGGAACAACCCACGCGCCTGGCTGGAACTCCTCCTAATTGGTATAAGTGTTATCCTTTTCCGGAGGACTTGGTGAAGCTTTGGTCAGTTCCCCCTGACGTCGATACCCCTGTGTTAGGGCTGACTGGTTCGGCTGTGTTGCACTCCTCTGACACCACTACCATTAAGGATGGTGAGGATCGTCGGATTGATCAATTGGCTCGCCATGGGTTTATCAGTGCCGGATCGACACTGCGGCCAGTTTGTGCTTCGGCGCTTCTTCTGTTGGCAGTTAGGTCCGTTATTGGGGATCTGTACGCAGATCTTGATCCCGCTTGTGATGTGTTTAGTTCTTTCAAGCAGTGTGAGTCGTTTATTTCCTTTGTCCTGACCGCCCAGGACGATGCTCTTGCGATGAGTAGCAGGACAGCGGCGCTGCTGGTTGCTATTCGTCGGTCAGTGTGGCTGCGCCAGTGGACGGCGGACCTTAACTCTAAGAGGGCGCTTACAGCGCTACCTTTCTTAGGTTTGCGCCTTTTTGGCGATAAGTTGGATGCAGTTACCAAGGATGGTAAGTTGCCTCAACTCAAGAGGCCTCGTCGCTCCCTTCGGGGTGCGAGTTCCTTTAGTCCCTTTTTTCGAGGAGGCAGAGGGGCTTCCTTTCCCGTTACCGGGGGTGTAGGTTGGAATCGTGGCCGTCCCGGTCAGTCCTGGGGCGCCAAGCCCAAACCTACTGGTAAGCCCGCTCAGTAATGAGGGGCTGCCCTCACCCGTGCGGGTGGGGGGACGATTGCGACACTTCTCCCTGGTTTGGGTCCGGGAGATTCCGGACACATAGATCCCCGGAGGTGGTGTCGTCCGGTTACAAGCTGGAGTCAGAGTCCCGCCCTCCGTCACGGTTTTTCCTGGAAATGGCGGTCATCCGGCCGGTGCCGCGCTTAGAGGTGGGCCTCGGTTTTTACTCCAATCTTTTCACAGTCCCCAAGAAGGACGGGTCGGCTCGCCCCGTCCTGCTTCTGAAGTTTCTCAACCTTCCCAAGTCCTCCCTCGCTCCGGCCAGGGTAGTGTCCTTTCTGGGAATACGGTTGGATTCCGGTCAACACAGGGTGTTTCTCCCTCAGTCCAAAATTTGGGAACTAAGAGCCATCCGTCTGGTTCTTGCTCTTGTGTCTCAACATGTTCTGGGCCTTTTGGTTCAGGTTCGCTCGGACAATCAAACAGTGGTTGCTTACATCAATCATCAGGGAGGGACTTGCAGTCTGGGTGCCCTCAGAGTGGAGTCCCTGATCCTGACCTGGGCGGAGGCACATGTTCCTTGTCTCTCGGCAGTCTGCATTCCACTGGAGGTGGTCCTGTTTGCCTCTCGACACAATTGCAGGCTCCCGAACTTTGTGTCTCTCTCCCAGGATCCTCTGGCTCTGGCAGCGGACGCCATGTCCCTGAGCTGGGGGGATCCGGGGTTTCTGTACCTGTTTCCTCCGATACCCAGGCTAGGCTGGGTGGTACAGAAGCCGGCTCTGTAAAGGGTGTCCGCCATTCTCGTGGCCCCAAGGTGACCAAGGCGAGTATGGTGTGCAGACATCGTTCGGCTGACAGTGGATCAGTTCTTTCTGCCTCTTCGGCCCGATCGGCTCACTCAGGGTCGGCTGTCTTACCCCAATTTACCAACGCTGGGTTTGACGGCTTGGCTGCTGAGACCTCCATCTTGAAGGAGGAGGGCCTTTCTGACTCGGTTGTTAAGACTCTGATAGGTGCCCGGAAGAGGTCTTCTTCTATCACCTACTATAGGACTTGGAAAGCCTATATCGCTTGGTGTGAGGTTAGATCTTTGCCTTGTAGGGTCTTTTTGGTCTCCAGGATTCTAGAGTTTTTGCAATCAGGGCTGGACTCTGGTCTTCAGCTGAGTACTTTGAAAGGGCAGGTTTCTGCCTTATCTATTTTTTTTTTCAGAAGCGTTTTGCGCTTCATCCTTTAGTTAAAACCTTTTTCCAGGGGGTTACGCATGTGCGGCCTCCCAGGAAACCATTACTCCCTGTTTGGGACTTGAATTTGTTTTTTTCTGCTCTTCAGGCTCCTCCCTTTGAGCCTTTGCAAGATATTGCTTTGTCTACCTTGACTCAGAAGATTGTCTTCTTGGTAGCTATCACTTCGGTTCGGCGTGTCTCGGAGTTGGCGGCCTTGTCTATTCAGGCGCCCTACTTTGAGAGGCATCAGGACAAAGTGGTCTTTCGGTTCAAACCAGACTTTCTTCCTAAGGTTGTTGCTGCTTTTCATTTGAATCAGGATATTGTTCTTCCCTCCTTGTGTCCTAAGCCTAAGAATGACAAGGAGAGGGTTTTGCATTGTTTGGATGTAGTACGCTGTGTTAAGTACTATTTGATTATTACTTCTCCTTTTCATAAAACTGATGCCATTTTTTTGTTGTGCCCTGTGGGCCTAGGAAGGGTTTGGCGCCGGCCAAATCTTCCATTAGCAAATGGATACGTCAGGCCATTATTGCGGCCTATTCTGCTAAGGGGAAAGTTCCCCCTTTTCGTATCACTGCTCATTCTACTCGCACCGTTGGAGCGTCTTGGGCTTTTCAGCACCAAGCTTCTGTTGAACAAGTTTTTAAGGCTGCTACTTGGTCTTCTGTTCATACTTTTTCTAAGTTTTACAAGGTTGATGTGCGGGCCTCAGCAGATGCTGTGTTTGGCCGCAAAGTTCTGCAGACTGCAGTCATTTAAGTTATGCTTCATTTTGCCTTCGGATACCCATCCCTTGTGGACACTGCTTTTGGATGTCCCGATCATAAGAATTAAAGGGGAAGCGGGGTGTGTGACACACTGAGAATAATACCATTTTGTGAGTACTCACCTGAAAAATGGATATTGTCAGTGTGTCGCACACCCCGCTTCACCCGCCCTTTTTGGTATCCTGGATCCTTTATATGGTGAAGCTTTTCTTTATTTTGAGGTTACCATTGGATTTCCTGGTACCTTGTCTTTCTGCTTTTAAAATCACTGGGTGTTAAGTGGGAGGTCCCAGGTATATATAGGCCGGAAGGGGCTCGTTTTCAAGACTTCTCTCTGCAACGTCGCCACCTGCTGGTGGAGTAACCCGATCGTAAGAATTAAAGGGGAAGCGGGGTGTGTGACACACTGACAATATCCATTTTTCAGGTGAGTACTCACAAAATGGTATTTTTCTATTTATTGACACAAAGTGGGTTGATTGCTGCCTAAATCAGATCCTCCATTGCTCGTACTGAATGGACTTTCCTTTCAGTAGTAAGTAGACTAGGCGCTAATACATTATCAGGTTGCCATGCTTGGGGTGCTATTTAGGTACAACTTAGTGGCAGAGCTACTGACTTTTCAAATGCTCTTTTGATGTGAATGTATAACCTTTTCTTCTCTCTGCAGAAGGAGAGCCCAAGGTTGAACAATTTGCAGCACGATTTAAAACCCAGGAGCTGGCAGACTCCTTCCAGAAAAAGTTTGAAGAATGTCAAAAAAACCTGGAGACAACGGAGCCTTGAAGGACCTTTTTTTAGGGTTTTGATTGTTTCATAGGACACATTGAGATTTATCACCACCTACTCTCAACTGATCTTTCCATGAAATCCTGTCCAGGGGCTTCTGCAGCTTCCCAATTTTGCAGGGAGTGGTCTATATATTTCCTTAATAGTGCGACTTGCCTGTAGAATATGCAGATATTTTGCAGGTATTCGGGCTCTAAAAGCTGAAATAGTCGCACTTCCTGTAACAGCAGTGGAGCCCAAATCCTCGGTTTCTGCATATGGTTGGGGTTGTACGAAGAGCACTGGGAGTAACTACATAGAGGGTTCATTTTAAGGTTGTCTTTGGTGTCCACTTAGTCTCACAAAATCTTTCTGGAAAAGATTCCCAAGTCACTGCTCCTACCAACAAGGTAGTATCTTCTAATTTGTTCTGTATCAATTTCCTCAGAGCAAAAAATGTGAACATACTTAGTACTACATTTGTTTAAATAAACTATTTGTGCACTTGTAAGAGCAAAAACAATTTTTTAAATGTTGGTATTGTAAATAAAGTTGTGTTAAAACTGCTCTGTCTGTGCATTATTGGACATATTTTCTCCAAACATTCCCAGTGCAGCATTCCACTGAGAGATTGCTGCTCCGACCTTAGGTAGGAACCACCAGCTCCTAAGTGGACTGGGTTAAGGTAAGTATTTCTGGGTGCTATGGGTCTGGTCGGGGAGACCCATTCCCTGGCTTTGGAGGCAGCCTGCCACGGACCCAGGGAACCCTCAAGAGATAAAGGCCAGATTTCCTTTTTCTGAAACATGATCATGGGGGATGAGGGGGGTTAGCGCTGGCCACAGACAAAGTTGCCTTCAGTCTGAGGCGCTGTGGCATTGCCAGGGGAGATTACCAGGCTGCCCTTCTCCCTGAATTATCCCTCAGTAACTCTGCCATTGTGTGTGTCGGCTACCTCTCCCCGCCTGTATCCTGCAGGCAGACTGGAGATCCTGGACTTCCAGGGCTCTTGTTGTGTCCCTGGCCACCACAGGGTGGTGCTAGGTTTCATCTCGGAGTGCAGCCGGGTCACATCTGCAACTATCTTCTAGCAATTCGAATTATGCAGTTCCATCTGATACTCAGTCGTCATCTCAGTTTGGGAAGAAGTGGGTCCCTCTCCTCCTCTCCTGTAAGTGCTTTTCTCTCATAATCCACTCCAGGGCATCACCAAATCAGATCGAATAGGTTAACTCTCTAGGGGTTGGCAGATCCCTTCTACAGGCTTGTCTGGTGGCCTGTGGGGTGGACCTTTGTGTAATAATCCTCCCTCCCCCCAATCTACTTTCCTCCACGCTTCTTTTATTTTTCTATTGTTTTTATTTGGGAGAGCACATATTGCTTGGGCAGCATTAAGGATGGGCGGGCGCGATGTTCACGTCGCCGGAGGGGGCGGAGCCAGACACTGACGCGTTCTGCGTCATTCGGCGCCGCCCACCCCTCGAGGAGCACGTCTTTCCTAGAAGGCCCGTGTTCTTCTCCTGCGCTGCTGCGCTCTGCTGCTGCTCCTGTTGCTTGCAGACTGTGACCGAAAGCCTGCGGATGCCGCGGTTTTCTCCCCTTCTGCTGCTGCTGCTCCTGGAGGCTGCTTTCGTGAGGTTGAGGGTCGTGATTCATCCCGGTCCCCCCTTTTTTATTACTAAGTGGGATCAAATTTCAGGTTGGGCCGTTAGTGTCTGTAACCTTTTCCATTTGTACAATCTTTTAATCAACATACTGCAGGCATCAGGGGAAAGTGAGCTGGGGCCCCCCCTTGGACAAGACAGGCACTGCCCCTAGTGCAGTAGAAATCCTCTGGGTGGATTCAGCACTGGTTGTACGGATTCAGCACTGGTTGTACTACTTGCGCTAGAAACCGGCGGGCGGGCGTCCCTGCCCCTAGCCCTGCGCTGCCATCGGCTTCTCCGTTCCCTTCGCTGCTGCACTCAGCCCCCAGTGAGGGGGGGGGACCAGCAAGGGGTCTTAAGCGGACCTTGCTCATAGGGTGGCCAATCTCGAGAGAGAAGGCTTCCAGTAAGAAGCGGCATATCGAGTGTTTACTCAGATGACCTTTTTTGATGGTGCATGCTCTGTGGAGGGACTCGCGCTCCTCGGGGGTCTTTTCGGCTGGTGACAACAGCCTGACTGAAGCTTCCTCGGATGAGGACACGTGGCTACCGGACGATATGGAGAGATTGCTCTCTTCAATCTTGAGACTTTGCACATCGCTCCTTCCAGTAGGGCTAAAAGGAGCAAGGAGAACTGTTTAGGCCCGAGAAGCAAAAGCGGGTCTTCCCGGAGCAGGGCCATTTCTTTAACATGATTCTTAAGGAATGGGAGAGGCCAGCCAAGTTCCCGCCGGTCCCTTAAGGCCAGGATAGGCAGCACCCCCTTTTCCTGATGAGCTGGTAAGACTATTGTCCCGTCCCCCAGAAGTGGATCCTCCTGTGTTGGGGTTGTCCAGCTCCACGGTTATGCCTTCTCCTTACCATGCTAGCTTTGTGCAGTGGCAGTATCATAGCCCATGAGGTCCAGTCGATCCTTACGTGACTCTGCTGACAAGCACATGGATCAGCTGGTCTGCCATGCGTTCACCTTCACTGGTGCCCTGTTTTCACCCTGTCTGTGCCTCGGCGATTGTCTCCCTAGCTAACAGAAGGAAGGTGAGACACCTTGTGGATAGAGCTGAAGCTTGCAATCGGTCAGAGGAGTATAAGGAACTCAAAGCCTGCTTGGATTCATTGCTTTTGTTGTTACTGCCATGGATGATGTGGTCCGGCTTTGTGCCAGGATCTCGGCCTGGCTGATCGCTCTGCGCCGCTCTCTCTGGCTGCGACAATGGTTGGCTTATGCGGCTGCAAAGAAATCCCTTTACTGGTATTCCCTTCCGGGGAACAGACTGGGGAGTGCCTGGATATCTTGGTCAAGGATGGTAGACTTCCTCAGAAAAGGGAAACCTACTCGGTCCTTCAGAAATCCCTCTTCCTTTTCTTTCATAGAGGAAGGGGTTCTTTATTTTCAGGTGGATGCAGAGATTCCTGGAACAGAGGTAGGTCCCGTGGCAGACCCAACTCCGCCTGGGAGCTAAGTCCAGAATCCGCTAAAGGCCCAAGCCTTGCGCTTGGCTGTGCAACACCTCCTGCGGATAGGTGTGATTGTCCTTTACCCCTGTAAGATCGGGGTCAGGGTCTCTATGTTCATTGTTCCCAAGAAAGACAGAACACAGGCCATTTCTGGATCTGAAGGGCCTCAACAGGTTTGTAGGGTTCTGTCTCCCCTTCTCTTTTCCATCTACACAAATGACTTCAAATCCTCAAACCCATCCATCAAGATAATCAAGTATGCAGATGATACCACATTGGTAGGCCTTATCAAAGACAATGATGAGTCTCCCTACCGAACACAAGTTAAAAAAAACTGGAATCCTGGTGCAAAGAGAACAACCTCATCTTGAACATCCAGAAAACGGTTGAACTCATTATTGTTTTCAGACGATCCCACATAACACATCATCCCATTTCCATCGGTAATGGGGAGGTCAATATCGCTACCAGCACAAAATTTCTCGGCACCCTGATCACGCAAGACTTTAAGTGGAGCAGGCAAGCTACCGTCATCTTGAAACAACTTGAGACAACTAGCAAGATACGGTATGTCTAAAAGGATCCTAAAAATGTACAATGGTGCCATAGGCTCACTTCTGACCTCCTCCTTCACTGTCTGGTATTGCGGAACCACAGCCAAGGACAAGAACAGGCTGAAGACGATCACCAGGACTGCTGAGCGGATCATTGGATGCCCCTTACCATCCCTGGAGGAACAATTCATGCAAAGGATCTGCTCAAAGGCAAAAAGAATAACTGAGGACCCAACACACCCAGGTCATTCATTTTTTAAACTCTTGCCCTCTGGCCGGAGGTACCTGGCACTTTCGACAAGAACCTCCAGGTACAAAAATAGTTTTTTTCCTCTAGCCGTTAAGCCACTAAATAACCACCAGTGAATAATCTGCCACAAACTCCCTGTCCTTACCATGTGACTGATTTACCACCAATACCATATGTTAAAATGTATAAAATATATAATAGTATAATATGTATAATATGTTAAAATGTTCAATTTTTATATTTAATGTTATAGCTCTAACAGGGTTCCTCCCTTCCAAGAAGCATTCCTTGTATGTATCCTGTACTTGGCGGTCAAAGTATTCATAGGGGGCAGACATTCCACTTGGAAACGTTTCGGTCGGCGGTGAGATCCCTTCGACCTGGCGACTTCATAATCACAGTGGACATCAGGTTATCTGCTTATCTGCGCATCCCGATTTTCGGGGGACATCAGAAGTTCCTGAGGTTTGCTATAAAGGATCAGCATTACCAGTTTGTAGCTCTTCCTTTCGGGATATCCTCAGCACCCCGTGTCTTCACCAAGGTGCTGACAGGCATTATGGCGATTCGTGTGTTGCCCTATCTGGACGACTTACTGGTTGCAGCTCCGTCCCTTCAACAGGCTGAGAGCGATACTTGGACGGTATTGTCAACCCTGGAGATTTTCAGCTGGGTAATCAATTACCCCAGGTTTTGTCACTCCCGCAACAGTGCGGGACTTCCTGGGAATGACTATAGATGCCTCCTAGGTCAAAGTATTCCTGCCTCCGCAGAAAGTCTTGAATCTCCAGTCGCAGGTGCAGGCCTTGCTGTCTTGTCAGCAGCCGTCGGTGCGTCTGGGGATGAGATGGTGGGCCTGATGGTGTCATGCTTCGAGGCAGTGCCCTTCGCCCAGTTTCACATGAGACCTCTTCAATTGAACCTGCTGACCGGCTGGAATTGGACTCAGGAGTCTCTGGAACACTGTTTCTTGCTGTCCCCACGGGCCAGGCAGTCCCTCTTGTGGTGGCTGGACCCTCGGAATTTGCTGGTAGGCAGAGCCTACTGACTTCCCATTGGGGGATTGTTACCACGGATGCCAGCCTGACAGGCTGGGCAGGCGTTTGGCAGACTCAGAAGATCCAGAGTCAATGGGGTCCGCAGGAGAACCGCTTCCCTATAAATCTATTGGAGTTGAGAGCGATCCACTTGGTGTTTCTGCGCTTGACTTCCCGCTTATGGGGTTGTGCGATCCTGGTTCGCTCAGGCGATCAGACAGCTGTCGCCTACATCAATCACCAGGGCAGTACTCGGAGCAGGGGAGCCCTCAAGGAGGTAACTCAGATCCTGACTTGGGCAGAGGGTATTGTACCCTGTATCTCGGCAGTTTACATTCCCAGGGTGGAAAATCTGGAGGCAGATTCCCTGAGCAGAAGCGCCTCACGCTGGGGGAATGGTCTCTTAACGGCAAGACCTTGCATGCTCTGCGTCTCCGCTGCAGTCAGCCGGACGTGGACCTGTTTGCGTCCAGACACTATCACAAGCTTCCAAGGTTTGTTTTCCTCTCCAGAGTTCCTCTGGCCATCACCACAGACTCTGGCGCTGCATTGGACAGAGTTCAAATTCCTGTATGCATTTCCTTTTTCTCCGCTCCTGGGCAGAGTGCTGCGCAGGATAGTCCGGGAGGGGGTACCACCCATCCTGCTGGCTCCTTGCTGGCCGAGAAGGAGTTATTTTGCAGACATAGTGCAGATGTCAGTGGACCACTACATCATGCCCAATGACCCAGGGCTTCTCACACAGGGGTCGCTGCGGCACCCCAATTTACTGATGCTGGCCTTGACGGCCTGGCTATTAAAACCTCACTACTGATGAAGGGGTTATCGGCCACGGTTGCACAGACAATGGTTCAGGCACGGAAGAAGTCTTTTGGCGTGTCTGTATCGCTTGGTGCGAGGCCAGGAGCCTTCCTTATCGAAAATTTGTTATTTCCAGGTTTCTGTAGTTTTGACAACATGGCTTAGACTTGGGTCTCCAGCTGAGTATCCTCAATGGTCAGGTTTCGACCTTAGCCATTTTCTTTCAGAGATCCATTGCCAACCATAGGTTGATCAAGACCTTTTTTTCCAAGGAGTCACCCATGTCCGACCACCACGTAAGTCGGTACCAAATTCAAATCCCACACCGGTAATACTACCGGTGGCTCCCTTCGAGCCATTGGGCGCCGCTGCCTTACCTATTTTGACTCCTAAGGTGGTCTTTTTGGTAGCGATCACTTCGGTGCGTCGTGTATCAGAGCTGGCCGCGCTTTGTATGAGTTCTCCCTATTTTGAACTACCTAGGGATAAGGTGGTTTTTAAACCTTATTTTTTTTGCCTAAGGTTGTTTTCTCCCTTTCACCTTAATGAGGAAGTTGTCTCACCTTCCTTGTGTCCAGCACCGTCTAACTCCAAAGGAAGGATCCTCCATAGCTTGGATGTGGTCAGAGCCATAAAGTATTACTTGGCTGCGACTGAACCCTTCAGGAAAACGTATTTGCTCTTTGGCCTAGCAGAGGGCTCTAAACGAGGTGTGCCACCAGCCAAGTCCACTCTCAGTAAGTGGATCAGACAGGCGGTGGTACAAGCCTATTCTGCCAATGGGAAGGGACCCCCTTTTCGGGTCGCAGCTCATTCTACCAGAGCTATTGGTGCCTCTTGGTTTTTTTTTTTCCAGTACCAGGCATCAGTGGAACAAGTTGTAAGGCCACAACTTGGTCTTATGTGCATACATTTGCAAAGTTTTACAAGGTGGATGTCAGGGCCTCAGCAGATGCTGTCTTTGGCCGAAAGGTGCTTCAGGCGGTAGTGTAATGAACTACATGCTGTTCCGCACTGGGGATCCCACCCAATTGGACACTGCTTTTGGATGTCCCATATGTCATTACTGGGACAACCTGGACTGGATATAGGGAAAAATACAATTCTGTGGAACTCACCTGTAGAATTGTTTTTGATTATTTCCTGTCCAGGTCGTCCCACCCCACACTTTTTGTTCATTATCTCCGGTTTGCCTTTTATGGTGATTACCATTTTTTATTCATTGGACTGTATTTTTAAGTCTTGTTAGAGAGAGTACAAGCTGAAGCTATGTGAAGTAACATGGTTTCTTAGGCCTCCCGGCCTGTCCCCTTTTGTCTACTGCTTTTTAACCACTGGAGAATAGAGGGACACCTGCCTTTATAGGGGGCCGGGAGGAGCAGCATCTTTGATTTTGCAGTCGAGCGCCTCCTAGGGGCGAATACCCCATATGTTATTACTGGGATGATCTGGACTGGATATAATCAAAAACAATTCTACAGGTGAGTTTCACAGAATTGTATTTTTGAAACCCTTAAGACCTTGCAGAACTCGTCTGGATGTATGTAGTCAGGAGTCCGTCCCCTTAAACCCCCCTGCCTTTTTCACAAGGGCAGAAGTGTGTGTGGGGGGGGGGGGGGGGTGAGGACTCCTCTTCTGAAGTCAAAGGCCTTTCCTCAGGCTCTGATTCTGCTGCACCTGTAAAATTGTATTTTTCCTCTGGAAGATTTACCATATCTATTGCATATGGTACATTTGTCTATTGGCTTTGAGGAGTTCTGTTCTGATTTTGGCCTTTCCCATTCACCACTCAAGGAAGCGTTAATGAGTGGTTATATCCAGTTAAAAAGGTTTACAGGCCAGGTGTTACCCCTTTTTTGAGGACTTTGGTTTCCTTACAGACCATCTAAATAAGAAAATGGATACCCTTTTAAAGTTAGCTTGGCAGGCTAAATCTTGTGCACTCAAGCTTCTACTTGCCCGAAATCTTAGTCACTGGCTATAACACCTGAAGTCCTGCCTTTTGAAGCAGACTAATAATGAGATTATGAAGGCTTCAGGTATTTTTCTCTCCTCGTCCTTCAGGACAAACCCAAACTGTGGTGGTTTTTCTGCCTTTTTTCAATTCTGGGGCTCTGGCTGCAGGGAGGAGGAGACTTGCTGGGATCTCTACATGTGGGCAAACCGGAAGTACAACCAGCACCAGTTCTCCCAGCCACCATGCAGGTGGAAGGGATTCCAGTGGAGAGATGGGCACCAGCAGTTGCGACTCGCCAGCAGCCTCGCAGCCCTCAACAGATTCATAATCCTTCCACTTTCAGCCCACTAAAGGTCTGCAATCTTGGCTAAATCCAGGTGTAGGCAGTGTATCAGCCAGAGGAAACAGAAGAGGGGTGGCAGCCGCTGAGATAAATTTGACAAACCTGGAAGGTGCACGTGAGCAGGGCAATTAGGATACATGTGTCTTAAATGGGCCACATCGACCTGTTATCTTGCAGCCAAACCTATAATCTGGTTAAAAACAAGAGTCTTGGTCCACACACATCTGCAGAAGTATGCTAAAGCTGCAACACCAAATGCCACGTTGCCTCTGTGAGGTGCAGTCCTAACTCTAATCTCTGAGCGCCCCCTTTGGGCAACCTCAGGTAAGCTGCTCCCAATTTATCTATTGCATTGTATGTTCCAAAGGGGGCTCTCAGAGGTTAGTTAGGACTGTGCCTCAGAGGCACAGTGGTGGGGCAGCTTTAGCATACTTGTGAAGATGTGTGTAGACCAAGCAGTTT
Source organism: Gastrophryne carolinensis (assembly GCA_027917425.1). Lineage (NCBI taxonomy): Eukaryota > Metazoa > Chordata > Amphibia > Anura > Microhylidae > Gastrophryne > Gastrophryne carolinensis. The sequence goes on from CM051236.1 coordinate 211,252,353, forward strand.
TTAAGCAGATTTACAGACACATTATTGGTGTGGCTGTAAGCTAATGGGGTTAGATCCGCAGACTTAAGTTTTGAGGATATGGGGGCAATGCGTGATCCAGCTGATCGCAGGGCAGAGGGTGTCCTAAAAAGGCTTGGGATGCTGCATCCTTTACATTAAGACCTACCCTCGCAGCTGATGGTGTCATCAGAAGTATGTAAACATGGCTCCATAACCCGAAGCGTTATTTGAAGAACACTCCTAAGGAGAGTATTTTTGAAACCTTACCTACTCTCTTTATAGCCATTTCATTATTAGCAAACTCCTCAAAGGAGACCATCAGGGCCATTGCTAAGGCAACCGCTCTATTAGCCTGTGCCAGAAGGGCACTTTGGCTTAACACATGGTCAGGAGACCTGGTTTCTAAGACAAAGTTCTGTGGCATTTCATTTCATGGTAATTTGTTCGGGGAAGACTTAGATACTTTTTTGACTTTCTAGTAAAGCAGGTAAGAAAAAAGTTTCAAAATGGCACTAATACAAAGACCAAATATTCCATATGTCAGTTTCGGGGTTGACAGAATGAGCAGAAGATAAGATGGACACAGATGAGGCTGTAGAGAGAGGGTAATTTGCTCTGAAAACCCCCTGAGGGCCCTAAGTCCCAACCCTGACAGACTACCGGGGGGGGGGGGGGGGCTCGCCTGGTTTGTAGATGCCTGAAGAGCAGCCTTCCAAAGTCCATTTGTGCTATAGACTTTGGAAAGGGGATACCGATTAGAATTTTTGGCCATCCTTCAATGTTTCTTCTTGGTGACCAAATTACCAAGGAACACCATAAATATGGAAGCCTTGCCACTAGTCTTACAAGAATTATTCCAAAAGAATGTGATAGTAGTTCCGGCCCATTGTGAGTGGCGGGGGTTCTATTTCTCACGTTCTCCTGGTACTAAAGACATCAGGAAATTCAGAGGATTCTAAACCTGAAAAGATGACTCTTTTCATCAGGTACAGAATGGAATCTATTCAGTAAGGAACATCTTCATGTGGCAGGCTATTATGATCAGTTTTGACTTACAGGATGCTTACCTGTATATTCCAATTCTGCCTCTACATCACAAAAAAGCAATTCTGTGAGTACTCGCCTGTAGAATTTTTTGCATGGCACGGCCTGCTTCGGTATTCATAACAGTTGGGTTATTCCGCCACAAGGAGGCGCAGTGGTACTGCAGAAGAGCCGTGGCATCTTCCGGCCCCCTATAAAAATGGGATCAACCATAGAGTTCCCAGCATAGACAAGCAGTGAGACAAGAAGCCGGGAGAGAATAAAGGTAAAAAAGAGGCAACCAAGAATAACGATAACAAGGGTGGGTCAAAGCAGGCCATGCCATGCAAGAACAAAAACAATTCTACAGGTGAGTACTCACAGAACTGCTTTTTTCTTTATTGCATGGTACGGCCTGCTTCGGAATTCATAACAGTTGGGACATCCAAAAGCAGTTCAAGTCACTACCGCCTGAAATACCTTGCGGCCAAGGGAGGTTCCTTCCCCTTAGCAGAATAGGCTTGTACCACCGCCTGACGGATCCACTTGCTTATAGAGGATTTAGCTGGAGGCAAACCCTTCCTAGGACCAGAAGAGAGAACAAAAAGAGCATCAGATTTCCTGAAAGGCTCAGTAGCAACCAAATAAAACTTCAGAGCCCTGACCACATCCAGAGAATGCTGAGTTCGCTCCTTGGAATTAGCAGGATTAAGACACAATGAATGCAAGACAATGTCCTGATTGAGATGAAAGGCAAACACCACCTTAGGCAAGAAATCCGGCATAAGCCGAAACACCACCTTATCCTGATGCCTCTCAAAACAAGGAGGATTGATGGAAAGCGCCGCCAGCTCAGAAACTCGCCTTACAGAAGTGATAGCCACCAAAAAGGCTACCTTAAGAGTCAGAATGGGCAAAGCAGCCCCACGGACAGGCTCAAAGGGAGGACCCTGCAGCGCAGACAACACCAGATTCAAATCTCAGGCTGGTAACATAGGCTTATGAGGTGGACGCACATGAGTAACACCCTGGAAAAAAAGTTTTAACCAACCGGTGGTTGGCAAAGGATCTTTGGGAAAAAATAGCCGGAGCTGAAACGTGGCCTTTGAGGGTACTTAGTTGAAGGCCAGAATCCTGGGAATGGAAAAAACCCTACAGGGAAGAGACTTGGACTCACACCAGGCAATGTAAGCTATCCAGACCCTCTAATAGATAAAGGACGAGGACCAAATCAGGGTATCCACAACAGAGGCAGGCAACCCCTTCTCTGTCAAGATGGAGGTTTCAGCAGCCAAGCCGTTAAAGCCAGCATTTGTAAATTGGGATGGCGTAGCTGTCCCTGAGTGAGAAGATCTGGATACCTGGGCAAGACGTACTGGTCTACTGCCAGCTGCACGACATCTGCGAACCACACCTTTCTTGGCCAACAGGGGGCCACCAGGATGGCTGACACCCCCCCGGGCTATCTTGCGCAGGACCCTGCGCAGTAGAGGGAACACATAGGGAATCCAAATATCCGTCCAAGGCATTGCCAGTGCATCCGTGGCGAAGGCCAGAGGATCCTGTGACAGGGAGACAAACCTGGGAAATTTGTGATTGTGACGGGACGCAAACAGGTCCACATCCGGCTGACCCCAGCGGCAACACAGGGAGAGAAACACCTGGTTGTTGAGGGGCCATTCCCCCAGACGAGACGTCCCCCTGCTCAGGGAGTCCGCCACCTGGTTCTCCACCCCCGGAATGTATACCGCTGAGATGCAGGGAACATTCTGTTCCACCCAAGATAGTATCAGGGACACTTCCTTGAAGGTTTGTTTGCTCCGAGTCCCTCCCTGATGGTTGATGTAGGCAACCCCCGTCTGGTTGTCTGAGCGGATCTTAACAGCCCGACCCCGAAGGTGTGTGGTCAGGTGGGACAGAACCGACCTGATCGCCCTCAGTTCCAGGACATTGATGGGAGCATGGGCCTCCTGGGGGCTCCAACAACCCTGGAACTGTAGAGACTTCCAAAAGCCCCCCAGCCCGTCAGACTGGCATCCGTGGTGACAGTCTCCCAGGCGAAGGGTTCTGACAGCAGAGCGTAGCGTCTCCATGCGAAAGTTTGTATCTGACAAACTTGTTGAGGCCCTTCAAGTCCAGAATGGGCCGCAGAAAGCCGTCCTTTTTGAGGACCGTGAAGAGATTGGAATAGTACCCCTGACCCTGTTCTTGATTGGGCACCGGACAAATGACCCCTGGCAACCCTTGAACTGACAGGGGGTTTAAAGACATCTGGGATCTGATTAATCTTGGGGGCGGCCAGGCTGCAAACTCTATCTTGTAACCGGAGGACACCACCTCCTGAATCCACCGGTCTGAGACGTGGAGCCTCCAGACGTGAGCAAAGAGCCGAAGCCATCCCCCCACCCGGATGGGTGAGGGCGCCCCCTCATGTCTGGAGGGCCTTGGAACCCCAGGAGAGACCAGGACGTCCACGGGATCTGCCACGGCCCCAAAAATCTCTGCGGCTACCTGAGAAGAGGGAGCTAGGGCCATCCTCTGGAAGTACGAAATGAGGGGAGGGAGATGTAGGTCCCCCAAAAGGGCCGGGGCTGCCTCCTACGCTGAGGCAGCCTGCCATCCTTGGCCAAAACATCAAGACGCTCACCAAAGTGCCGCAGCCCTGCAAAGGGGAGCCCAGTGAGAGCCTTCTTAGCAGCAGTGTCAGCTGCCCACTGACACAACCAAACGGAGTGGCGCATACTCAACAAAAGTGCAAAGGCCCAGCCTCACAGCATCATTCATGGAAGTAAGGATAAATGCGGCAAAATCTGAGCAAAGCAAGAGGGCCCTATAATCCTCCCTCCTCCTACCAGCCATAGCGCCATCACAGAGACGCTTGAGCAGTTTCTTAAGGGCAATAGCAGTAATAGCAGCAGCACAGACCGGGCGCAGTCCAGCTCCCACATAAGTAAAAGCATGGCAGGCCAGCTGATCCATGCACCGGTCCTCGCTGTCCTTCAGAGTGGTATTAGGCCTAGCACAGGAGCGTCCACCCAGGGGGACAGGACCAACGCTTTACTAGATCAGCAGGAAAGGGATACCGCTTATCCAATCCCTTGGGCACAGTGGGTAGCCTGTAAGGACGTTCCCATTCCTTAAGCACCATAGAAGTGAAGTGGCCCTGCTCAGGGAACTCCAGACGTTGTTTACCAGGACGAAAAAGCTCACCCTGCTTTAGCCACCTCAGGGGGAGCAATGTGCAAGATTTCGAAAATTTGTGACAGCAGATTATCAGTGTCCTCAGGGTACCATGAATCCTCCCCGGACACAGACCCAGGGTCACTATCGCAACCCTCCTGCTGGTCCCCAGAGGAGTCAGAGTCCTGGAACAGTTCCCTTTCCTCTAGGGAATAAAGCCCACCAGTGGCATCAAATTCCTTATACTCCTCAGTGGAGCGGGAGGGTGTGGAAGTCAGGTGCCGCTTCTTGCCAGAGGCCTTCCTAGGAATAGGCTGCTTCTCAATGTTGGCCACACAAAGTGCCAGATCAGACTGTGACCCCCTGCTAGCATCCCCCTCACTGGGAGGTAATTGCAGCAGTGGGGGGGTAGGTGATGCCGAAGGGGGCACAGAGCTGGGAAGCGATGCAGGCAAACCAAGCTGGAGCGCAAGGACACTTTGAGCGCACGGCCCGCACACCGTGACACAGTCACTCACATGGGATACCCCACACATGGCACACAGCCGGGATTGCCCCGAAGGACCCCCAAGCACGCTATCCCCAGAGACCTCCATATGGTGATTAACACAGGCGCAATAGGCCAGCGCTGGGTAAGGAGGGGAGGAAGGAGTAGAGCCGGGAGAAACCACAACCCGCTGGTATCCTGCCTGAAAGACATAAGTGAAAAACGACACGAGCATCCTGCAGCACATGCCCCATGAGTGAGAGCAATAAAAAAAACCCCAAGGGGGACTCACGGACCAAGTAAACCTCCGGAGCACCAGGCCTCAGACCGCTGGATGAAGCGACGCCCGGGAGGATACACCGCCGCAGCCAGGAAGGAAGAAATCCAGACGCCGGCAGAGGTACCTCGAGGGGCGGGCCGCGGGGGGACGACACGATACACTTCATCCCCCGGCCCCACCCCCCCAAAGAGAGCGAAAACGGCGCCCACGTGACCCCACCGGCACCATGACAAAGCAAAAATGCCATAGGTTATAGCGCCCACAGCCGCGGAGCGCAGTACAAAGCGGCGCGGCGGCCAAAAAACACACTGTAAATGGCCAAAACACCACAACTAATACCACTCGCGCCCCCCCCCAACAAAGTCAGAGGGGGGGGGGAGAGAGAAAGACGAGAAGGCAGCGGCAAGAATCCAGGCCGGGGGGGCTGAAGGAAAAGAAGGGGACACAGTCCCCAAAACACTCACCCCCTCAAAAGCCAGGACAGAAACTCCGTATCCCTAGGAGGCTCACCATAAAGCCTAGGGCCAGCTACCCTTTGTGGTACAGGGTCTGCGGCTTGGAGCAGCGCTCCTGGAGCACTTGACCCTAGTGCACTTCTACCCTCACCCGATCTGTCAGCCAAGGCTGGGAGGCAGAAAGGGTCCAGAAACGTGTGGAAATAGACTTGCAGGGCCGCAGGCTTGGTTGCCCCGCTCACCTGCGCATAGAGAGAGAGCCATATTCTATCTTCGCAGTGTCACTGTAGAGGAAGACTGGGAACTCTATGGTTGATCCCGTTTTTATAGGGGGCCGGGAAATGCCACAGCTCTTCTGCAGTACATCTGCGCCACCTTGTGGCGGAATAACCCAACTGTTATGAATACCGAAGCAGGCCGCGTCATACAATAAAGAAAAGACAGCCTTTCTCAAAAAAATTGTGCTTCCAGATGAAAAGATCCACAAGATCATAGCAATGACCCAGGAATTCCTCAAGACGCCACAGGTTTCTCTGAGAAATCATGGTTTTGCTCAGTCTTAGGACAGCTGAAATTCTGGCAGTTCCATGGACTCAACTTTACATGTGAACCCTGCAGAGATTTCTATTGTCTTGTTGGGACAAGTGTCCAGACTCATTAGATCAGAAAGTTCAAACAGGGGAGGACTAGAAAGCCTCAGTTGGTGGACAGACACAAAGATATTAACAAGAGGAAGACACTGGAGGCAAACAGGATCCTGTAATGATAATAGTGCAACAGTGGACATTGTGTGCCAACGCACACATGGAATTCCTTCTCTACATTTTACCCATCCATGCACTGTGAACACAACAACTCCGTGTACACACAAGTGAATAAATACCATGTAAATGACTATACACAAATGAATTAAAAACTAAGGGGCAGTGAAGTGCACGGAGCAGTGGGCTGCCCTAAACTCAGCGCCCGGGGAGCAATTGGGGGTTAGGTGCTTTGGTCAAGGGCACTTCAGTCATGTCCCATGGTTGGGAATCAAACCTGCCACCTTCCGGTCTTAGGCCTGTTTCCCTACCTCTAGGCCATAACTGCCTTTGATTACATACGTATTACATATAACTTCCCCCGATTATGATTACAACAGTTGCCAGCTCCTGAGGTTGAGGAGCTCACCTGAACACTGAATGTTCTGGGGCAGTGGCTGCCATACACAATGAGGAGATCCTCCAATTTCAGGTAACTAAAGGCGGTAAAACTGGCATTGGAGCATTTTTTGCAAATAATTTCAGGCGGAGATGTCCATATCTACTCCGACAATGCTTCCACAGTGGCATATCTAAATCATCAGGGCGTTCCCTTTCAAGAACAGGTCTGGTCAATATCGGCAGCTCATCTGAGGGGTACCCTGAACATGGTTGCATAGTATCTATGTTGGGTCGGGTTACAGCCCGAGTGGTGTCTAAACCAGGAGGTTTTCCTCCAGATTGTAGCCCTTTGGGGCCTTCCCCAGATAGGCCTCTTTACCAAGGCCAACAATTCAATATGAGAGATTTCTCTTTACCTTACCCGGTCTGTCTTCCAGGCCCCAGGGTCTTGGGGAAATTCGGGGTCTCCCTTTGGTTTTGTAAAGCTGTCACTCTGGAGTTTTCACCTTAAACAGTCAGCTGCAGGTTTTTGTCTGGTGAGCCTGCAGGGGGAACCTGGGGGATATATATTTATCCTCCTCTTTTGTTCCTTCCCACAATTTATTTATTATACATTTTATTCTTGTTTGAGGTGGAATTTAACCCTGGGTCTGAGAGTGTTTTTATGTGGTATTTTAGTAATGCTATTAATATTTACTTATTTATTCTAATTGTCTTTGTTCTTATTTTTTTTTTTTTTAGATTGTGGGAACAGGGATAGTTTGGTTGTGGTTCCTCCTAGGGTCTCGGAGTAGTCACTTGTGACTGTTGAGCACTTACATATAATTTGGTCAAAGCCCGTAATGTTATTTAGACTGTTATAATTCACCATGCAGAAGGCATCCTGGGAAAGCGGATCTGGTACCTAAGCAGATGGTGTTATCCTATGTCCAATATGCCGGCAAAGTCATTGCCCAGAGTGTGCTAGGTTAGTAATTGCTGAGCCCATCCTCACCGAAATAGCCAGGACAATGTCCAGCTGGATATTGCAGAAATGTGATATTGCTTAGAAAGGCAGCTAGCACCGGCGCTCCCCAAGAAAAATTGGAGAAGAGTTGTCGGAGTGTGGGCTTCCTTCTAGTGGGGAAGACAGTTATTCGGCCTCAGAATCCTCTACTCAGGAGGGTTCTTTGTGCAAGGATCAGTTGGAAGACCTCATTGGTTCCATTTTAGAGGTTCTGCACATTTTGCCTCCAAAAGAAAAAAGGGAGACTTGTTCGAGCCAGAGAGACTGAGGCAGCAGTTCACTGAGCAAACACATTTTTCCAATATCGTCTGCAACGAATGGGAGAAGCTGGTTAGGCTCCCTCTCATTCCTAAGGACTTGGATACCAAATATCCCTTTCCCTCAGATCTGGTTAATTTATGGTGTCTCCCTCCTGTGGTGGACACTCCAATTTCGGGTCTCTTATGCTACTGTTCTTCCTCTGATAGCGCCTGTTTAAAGGATCCAGCAGAGAAGCCCATGGATCAGGTGGCTCGCCATGCCTTCTCTATTGTAGGGTCAAATTTACGGCCAGCCTGTGCCACGTCCATTGCATGTTTGGCAGACAGTAGGTTGTTAAAACAGCTGGATTCTAAGACCCGGAGTTGTGCACAAGATTCATGCTCCCAGTTGATTAAGACCAGTTTTGACATTAAGAAAAAATTTCATATCTTTAGACTGTAAGCTCGCAAGGGCAGGGCTCTCTCCCCTATTGTATCTTGTACTCAGAATATCCACTGTCAACTCTGTAAAACTGCATTTGAAATAGTATATGTACCGTATGTTTCTACCCTGTCTGTAATTACTACTTTGTAAAGCGCTACGGAAGATGATGGCGCTATATAAATAAACAATAATAATATCTGCTATGGATGATTTAGTTAGGGTAAGCGCCAGAGGCTTTGCCTTGCTAGTGGCATTGAGGCGTCCCTTTTGTCTAAAACAATGGTCGGCTGATGTGGCCTCCAAGAAGTCCCTGATGGGACTTCCCTTTCAAGGGGAATCCTTTTGCCCCAGAACATTCAGAGTGTTCAGGTGAGCTCCTCAACCTCAGGAGCTGGCAACTGTTGTAAAGTCTACTAAGCTTCTGCAAAAAAAGAAATGTATCCCCTTCTCAGAGAGGGCCCAGGGGTTTTACTCCAATCTGTTCACAATACCCAAGAAGAACTATTCTGTTCACCCAATATTAGATCTCAAGGGCCTCAACAGGTTTGTCCGTCTGCAGAATTTTTGCATGAAGTCCTTAAGATAGACAGTGATGTTGCTTCAGCCGAGATAATTTATGTCCACAGTGTATATAAAGGATGCATACCTCCACATCCCGATTTTTCTGGTTCATCAAAAATATTTGCGCCTTGTGTCGGATGGCCTACATTTTCAGTTTGTGACACTGCTCTTCGGCCTGTCCTCAGCCCCAAGAGTGTTTACCAAGGTTTTGGCAGATCTAATGGCTTTCCTGAGGAGTCAGGGGATACACATAATCCCTTACATAGACTGTCTGCTGGCCAGGGCCCCATCATTTCAGGAGGATCAAAAGGATACACAGAGGGTCTTGTTGACACCGGAGGGGACCGGCTGCATAGTCAACTATCCAAAGTCGCATATCACTCCTTTAACAGTGAGGTCTTTTCTTGGGATATCGTTAGACACAATCAGGCCAAAGAAACTTTCTTCAGGCCAGAATACAAACTCTTGGCCTGCCCTCTGCCGACGATCTGTCAGGGGATGCGGCTGGTGGGATTTATGGTATCTTGCTTTGAGACAGTACCCTTTGCACAGTTTCACACAAGGCCACTGCAGATGGAGTTGCTCTCGGTCTGCGTTCGGACCTCGGAGAGACAATCAGCCAGGCAGTCCCTGGTGGCTGGATCCCCAGCATTTTCTGGTAGGCAGGTACTTTCTTCCGGTTCAATGGGAGATAGTCACCACAGATGCTAGCCTAACTGGTTGGGGGGGGGGGGGTTGTCTGAAGGTCACAGATGATCCAGAGACAGTGGGGGATGGGGGTGATCAAGCTCCCCCATAAACATCCTAGAGCGATTCTCCTAGTCCTCACATATTGGACTTCCAACCTGAGAGGGCCAACCTGAGAGTTGTACCAACCTCAACCTGTCAAGATTCAGTCGGACAACCTGACAGTGGTGGCATACATCAACCACCAGGAGCAAGAGAGCTCTCAAGGAAGTGAGCTGGATATGGGCTGAGAAGCATCTTCCGTGCATCTTAGCGATTCATATACCAGGAGTGGCCAACCTGCAGACCGATTGTTTGAGCAGAACAGTCCTGCATCAGGGGGAATGGTCTCTGTCAGAGGGTTTTTAAGTCCCTTTGCATGCGCTGGGGTTATTCAGATGTAGATCTTTTTGCATCTCGTCACAATCGGAAGGTTCCAAAGTTTCTGTCTCGGTCCAGGGACCTTCTAGCGGTAGCAACAGATGTGCTGATCTTTCCTTGGTCACATTTCAGGGTTCTTTATGCGTTCCCGCCATTTCCACCCCTAGGTCGAGTACTAAAGAAGGTAGCTCGCGAAGGGGTTCCAACAATTCTGGTGGCTCCTTGCTGGCCAAAGAGAAGCTGGTTCTCAGACATAGTAAGGATCCCGGGGGCTAACATTGGCATCTCCCCGAGGATCCAGATCTTCTCACACAGGGGCCCTTAAGGAACCCCAATTTAAGAGTTCTGGCTTTGACGGCCTGGCTATTGAAACCTCCATCTTAAGAAAGAGGGGTTTATCGGCCAGCGTTATTCAGACCATGATTCAGGTCCGGAAAGACTTCTTCAAAGATGTACTACAGGATTTGGTGTTTATCACCTGGTGTGAATCTAATGGTTTTGTTTGTAGGAAGTTTTCTGAGGGTCCTCAACTGAGCATTCTAAAGGGGCAGGTTTCTGCTTTATCTATCTTTTTTCAGAATCCCATTGCTGAGAACTTATTAGGACCTTTTTGGAGCGCCCTCCGCGTAAGCCCAGTCTGCCTATTTGGGACTTGAACTTGGTATTGTTGGCTTTGTGGGGCATTCCCTTTGAACCTTTAGCAGAAGCATCTCTGAGCTTGAGGACACTTGAGGTCATTTTTGTAGTGGCAATTACTTTGATACGACGGGTTTCTGAATTACCAGCTTTATCGGTTAAACCTTATTTCGAGTTGCATAAGGACAAAGCTGTCTTCCATTTTAAGCTGGATTTTCTGCCCAATGTTGTTTCTCCTTTTTATGTTAATGAAGAGGTGGTTTTTCCCTTCTTATGTCTGGCTCCAGTTAGTCTTAAGGAGAGGGCCCTTCATTCCTTGGATGTAGTAAGAGCATTAAAATATTATATCTCTGCTAAACAAGCATTCTGTAAGTCGGACTTCCTATTTGTTATAGCTGAAAGGGCTAAATCTACCATCAGACAATGGATTAGACAGGCGGTAATAAGGGCCTAATCCTGCCAATAGGAAGAATCCTCCTTTTCGGATTACAGCACATTCTCATTCTATCGAAGCATCCTAGGCATTTCAGCACCAGGCCTCGGTGGAACAGGTATGCAAAGTGTCTACTTGGTCTTCAGTTTATACATTTTCCAAGTTCTATAAGGTATATGTTCTGTGGATGCCGTATTTGGTAGGAAGGTTTTACAGACAGTAGTAAGCTGAGCTGTTTGTTGATTTTTCAGTAGCTTACTCTTCATTAATTCTTGGGATCCCACCCTGAAGTTAAGGGCACTGCTTTTGGAGGTCCCGTTCATCTCTGAATGTGGACAGCCTGAGGCAGATTGGTAGAGAAAATACAATTCTGTGATTCTCACCTGTAGAATTGTTTTCTCTTCTACATCCACTCCAGGCTGTCAGGTCCTCTCTTCTGCTGGGTTACTGTATCTACTCCTTAGATGCCTAGTCCTTAGTGGATTTGTATATATGTAAATAGTTGTTCAGCAGAGAGAAAAAAAAAGAGAAAATAATCGGAGAAAGGTGAAGATTAATTTTTTGCCAGGAGGAGCCACGCTTTTCTGTCTTGCAGTCCACAACCCTTTCGGTCGAGGGTTAAACCATTCATATCTGAATGCTGACGGCCTGGAGTAGATGTAGAAGAGAAAACAAATCTACAGATGAGAATCACAGAATTGTGTTTTTTTACTCACTCATGAGAAGGGACGGTGCCCTGGCTCACCTCTGAAGTTTTCTCCTAGCTTATGCCTTCCCTCCATTGAGACTTCTGCTGCAGATGATCCAGAAGATAGCGTGAGAATCAATCCATGTTCTCTTCATAGCTCCATTTTAGCCGAGAAGATCCCGGTTCTCAGAACTGAAAAGGGTGATGAAGCTGAGACATGGCATCTACTAAATATTACGAATTTCCTGGGACTCATTCTGCATCCAGAGCCAGCCAAGTTTCAACCAACAGCATGGGTCTTGAAGGGGACACCTTAGAGCAGAAAGGCTGTTTGGTCTGAGTGATTAAAACTCTATTGGACAGTCGTAAATTGACCGCCAGACACATCTATGCAAAGGTTTGGAAGTATTTTTCGACTATTGGGAGACCAAGAAACTGAAGAAGTATCTAGCAGTCAGTACTTTAGAGACTCAGACTTCAGCATTATTCGTTTTCAAATTACAGTGATTACGGTGATTACCCGTAAAAGGCCAGCACCCTCTAGAGGCTTTCTGATGTGGGTCTTAACCATTGTTTTGAAAGTGCTACTGGAACTGCCATTTGAGCCACTGGAGGAAGTACCAGAAAAGTGGTTGTGTTTGAAATTTTGTTTTCTGTTCACATCAGCCAGATGGGTAAGTGAACTGCAAGCGCTATCAATGAAGGAACCCTACTGCACAATTATTCCAGATGAGGCTATACTAAGACTCGATCCTTTTCTTTTCCAGTCAGGAAATGTGTTCAAGTGAGGGGTGTCAGGGCCCACTCACCCGTTCCTCGGTCCAGCGGCGTCCCCATGGTGCGGCCGCCCGCTGCGCGGCTTCCCGCCCGGCAGCCGCAGCGAGCGGCAGCTTCTGCTGCCGTGCGCGCGCCTCCCCGTCCTCCAGCCGGCGGCCTCGGCTTCCTCACACGTGCTCGCGCGCACGCGCACGTTCCGTTTATGCCCTCCGGCGGCGCTGCTCCCAGCGCGGCCGCCGGAGGAAGAATTAATTAAAGGGCCAGGTGGGGTGGGGGGAGTGTTGTGCTGCACAGGGCCTATGAGCCCTTGACTTGGGGCTGAACGCCCCTGGGGTTGTAGATGGGCCAATGAGCCCAGGGTAGGTAGGTTGCCATCATCCCTCGTCCTGGCCAATCCCAAACCAGTTCCTAGTTGCACCAATCACACACTTACCTCCCATCATATCTGTTCCTATAAAGGGTTCACCCTGTCAGTTGCTCAGTGCCTGTGATAGCGCCTTGTACCCTGCATAGTCTTGTGATATACCTTGTTGATCTCCGTTGCCGACCCCTGCCTGAACCGACTATTCTCGATCTGATCTCCGTTGCCGACCTCTGCCTGAACCGACTATTCTCGATCTGATCTCCGTTGCCGACCTCTGCCTGAACCGACTATTCTCGATCTGATCTCCGTTGCCGACCTCTGCTTTGTACCTTGACCTCGAGCTGCCTCTTCCCTCTGTACCGCTGCGATCTCTGACTTCCCCGTGTCAACCTCTGGCCTGGTTCTGGACTTCCGCTACACTCGCTCTTAGCCATTGGTTCTTCAGACCTCTTAACCAGTAAGCTCCCATCCTTTGAGCCATTGAAGTCCTGGGGGCAACCGATCCCGGGCAGGCGTATTCTGCGTCCCGGCAAGCGGGGGCTCCTACAGGTGAAGCTGGCTGCGGAGATTGGGGGTTGAGAGCTTACCTAGAGGGCTGGAGTTACCAGAGCGTGACAAGGGGATGTTTGGTATGCATGGGGGGGGGGGGCTTAATTTTATCAACCACAAGGTTGTGTTTTATTATGTGTCTTGGGGTTTTGTACTTTGTTTAGTGTAGTGCCAGTGGCCATGTGCAATATGTAAAATAAACTACATTGTTTGTTCTGGCATCAATTGTAGCCACCTGTCTCCTTCTAGGAATAGATGCGTTGGCTCACCAGTGGCATTTCAGTCTAGCTTATGCCTTTCCTCCAGTTCAGATCCTTCCTCAGATTCTAAGCAAGATCTCTTGCAATCTTCTACGGTTTTGCTACTGATCCATGGATGCCAAAGAGACCGTGGTTTTCAATGCTATAGAAACTCTGTCCACAAACCATGGGAATTCCCAGTGAGACTTCTATTCCAAGGGCCGGTGTTCTGTCAGGATCCTCAGAAATGGTGATTGACTCTGTGGACCCTGAGGCCACTATGGTAAATAAGGGTCTTTTGGGGGACGTTATCAAGACTCTCCTTACTAGCAGAAAGGAGGTGACCAGGAAGATTTATTTCAAAGTTTGGAAGATCTTCAATGCTTGGAAGATTCGTACAAAAAGATCCCTATCCAGCATTTCTGTCAAACTCTATTTACGGAAGGAGTTATCCTGAGTTTCACTGTTGACACCCTGAAGGTTCAGTTAGCTGCCCTTTTTTTGGACAGAAGACTCCTCCTATTCATTGGTCAAGCGTTTTTTGTTAGCAGTCAGACTGACTAGACCAGTCCGTTTGAGGATAGCTCCACATTGGAATCTTGCCCATGTGCTTAATACCCTTGCTGCGCCTCTATTTGAGCCCTTTTCGGACTGTCATATCAAGTCCTTTTTTGGTGGCTATTGCATCAGCTCGCAGAATCAGTAATATTCAGGCTTTATCCTGCAGTCACCCATTTTTTTTTCTACAGGTAGTGTAACAGGTCGATCCTTGCTAGCTTCCTAAGATCGCTTCGGACTTCCATAGAACACATGAAATCATTTTTCTGTCTACTGGCTGTCACAGGGCTTGTTTACTGGAGTCCATTCTTCAAACAGAATAAAGGCAGATGCTTTATTTGTGTCTTTCTCTGGGTCACAGAAAGGGCCAGCGAGTTTCCAAGGCAACACTGGCTTGATGGATGAGGAACATCATTAGTTTTGCTTACGATGAATCAACTTCCCTAAGGCGGGTTACAGCTCATTCAACAAAAAGGATTTCCACATCTTGGGCAGCGTAAGCTTGATGCCTCTATTCAACAGATTTGTAGAGCTGCTACCTGGTCTAATGCTAAGACGTTTGTCAATCATTGCAGCCTGGATCTGCCCAGCTTGCAAGACCCCAATCTTTTGGCAGGAGCAGCCTTTCCCACCCAGTAGAGGTAGTATCTCGCTTATCCTCAGTAGTATGCTGCCCTGAGAGTGTTTTGAGAAAACTTTAGTTACCTGATAACTTCTTTTCAAAACATTCGAAAGGGCAGCATACAGGCTTCCCTCTCTTGGGCTGATTTATTTACATTTGTTTACTTTATGTAGATTTAATTGTCTTTTTCATTTTATTTTTCAGATCTCCTAAACAACTGGCGTTCTGGAGGGGGAGCTAAAGCTATTGTGTAATTCTGGCGGTCTTGTGTTCCTAACTAGGGAGGAGCCATAATCTTTCAGTGGTATGCTACCCTTTCAGATGTTTAGAAAAGAAGTTCCTGGGTAACTAAAGTTTTTTATGGTGTCTCACAGATTTTATGGGTATCAGTGGTCACTGTACACCTAAAGGGTCAATAAATGTAAAATAAAAAAACAGGCAATCACCTCTTTCATGCAGCATGTCCCGGCTAGTCCACCACTTGGATACCTCCCAGTTTAGTGACCCTTAATAAAATGCATCTCAATGCTATTTGGGCTGCTGAAGCTTAAAGCAGTTCCGATTGATTTTGTGAAAGTGTATTTTTTGTGCCAAAATGATGTCCTCGAGGTTCTGAGCTGAAAAGCTGAAAATGTGTGTTTTTCATCTATTCCATTGTAGCGCACCACCAGTAGCAATGTGTGGGTTAATCTCAGCCGAAGGGGGAACTGTAAGATATGTGTAAAGGCGTGTATTGAAAGGTACACTGGAAAAATATAATAAAGTTGCAGCCTAATAATTAAGGGGTCACGTCTTAAGTTTAGTATCAAAGAAAAAGATGGTTTCTGTTGTCGGGTGTTTAAGATGGAATAAATAAAGATTACGGTTTAGGCGCGCTTTAAGGCAGATGTTAGAGGTGTATATAACCAGGATTAAAATATATAGCTGGAGATTTAAAACACCTCTGATGAGTAAATAAATTACTATAAGCTGGTGCGTTAGAAGTTTTCAGCTATAACCTTCTATGGCCAGCTTGAAACAAATTCCCAGAAACGGTTATATAAAGTAGAATACAGTATCACTCACCACCGTGGCCCAGGGGTTGATAAACCTGCCCAGGGCCTCCAAGAATTCCAAGGCAATTTAATGTTGAAGACCTCGCTGGAAATGGTTGCACTTTGGTTCTTCCTGAAGTGTCAGATGTTTGATAAAAATGCTTCTGGGCTTCGCTTATAAAATCAATATATTTTTATTTACACTCACGACTTAAGTCCAAAGACAGGTTAAAATCCACAAAGTGAATGAAGTTCCAAATAAAGCTGTAGCAGCTGTCAAGATTGTTCCGGTTAGCAAAGCATTCAGATTGCGCTTTTCAAGCGATCAGCCCTAATTATTGTCTATGCTATTGATCCTGTGTGCACATTCCTTATGCCCAAAGACAAGAGTGCAGTTTGTCCTGAGGGCGCTCCGGTACGCTTCGCAAGCTGAAAAAAAAAGAAAATGGGTAGCCTAATTGCTACAATAACTAGCGGCGGCGCTTCGACCGCCGCTGGCTTACTTTAAATAAATTGACCTTTAGTCAGTTGTCCGACGTGCGTTTCCTTTGCTGTCTTCTGGGTGTCTCTTCGCAGACATGCGTGTTCCTTTCTAGGAGGTGGGCGATGTCATCTTTACTATTAGCATGCTGGGAAATGTAATTTCACCCTGTATGCCTACAGGTTTAAATTGTCGGCTTAATGTTGATACTTCTAAAAGAAAAAAACAAGAAGCCTTAAAAACGATCAAAAGTATTAAGAACAAGAAGGAAATTATTATAAAACCGGCAGATAAAGGGGGAGGTATAGTGGTATTGGATAAAGCTAAATATTTACAAGAAACTGATAAATTACGATGATAAATTAAGAACACCTATGAGAAACTAAAAGGAGATCCAACTAGGACCTTCCAACTAAAGCTAAGTAACTTACTAGACAAAGGAAGAAGAGATTGCATTTTATCAAAGCACCTCCCTAAGATACATAAGGACAAAAGGAATTCTCCGGGAAGACCCATCGTGGGATAGGATCTTTAAGGAGTAGAATCGGTGAATACATCGACTCCTTTTTACAACTCATTGTACAACAAACTACAGCCTACTTCAGTAGTCAAGGGCCGAGACAGGCCAGGTTTTGCAGCTCTCTATACTGATGCACAGATGTAATAATTAGGGCTATAGCTCTGTCTGAGCACCAGTTAATTCACCTGTGGAGTAGCGTGGAGAGCTGCAAAACCTGGCCTGTCTCGGCCCTTAAGGAGGAAGTTTGAGGACTACTGGCCTACTTGAAGGATTCTGGTACCTTTCTCAACATGATTAAACAATTCACAAATAACCCAAATTTGGTCTTAGCAACCGCAGACGTCAGTTCGCTTTACACAATCATCCCACATCAAAAGGGATTAAATGCAGTTCGCTTTTTTCTAGAAACAACAAGCCAATTACCTTATCAACAGATTCAGAACAGAACAGAACGCAAAATTATTTTTGGTATCAGGGAGACTTTTATTTGCAGAAAGTTGGTGTTGCCATGGGGGGCAAATTTGTCCCTAGCCTGGCAAACTTGTTCATGGCACATTGGGAGCATGATGTTTTAAGGCTCATTAGGCCTACAGAATTGGTCTGCTATAAAAGATATATTGATGACTGTTTTTTTTCCGTGGAATGGCCCGAAAGAACAACTACAATCTTTTTTTATCTACACTTAACAATAATGATTGTTCACAAGTGAAGTTAGTGAATCTGAGATCGACTTTCTAGATATCACAATCTACAAAGAAAATGAGCAAATAAAAACGAAAACATTTTTCAAAGAGACCGATAGAAACAGCTTTCTACCAGTTGATAGTTTCCACCACCTGAACTGGCTCAAGAATATACAACTTACAAGAAGGGACAACTTACAAGAATAAAACGTAATTGTACTGTAAACAGTACATTTTTGGAACAAGAATACATTCTGGAGACTAGATTTGTGGAAAAAGGATATGAAAAACAATATATTGACCAAACCATTAAGAGCATTAATGAAAACTCTGAAAAGATAATAGATCCCATCCAGTCTGAAACCCAGACGAAAAAAAGAAGAGAAAAGAACTAGAAATATCGTTTATCACTAAATTCAGTAGAGATCATAAACACATTGAGGCTATAATCAAGAGACATTGGGGCATACTCCATACAGACCCCACCCTAAGTCGGGTTATTAATAAACAACTGAGTTTTATCTACCGAAAACCCCCAAATTTGTCCCAACATCTAATTAAGAGCTTCACAAATCCCCCAATTAAAACAACGAAAGTGGAGAATAAATGTATCAAATGCCAAGATTGTAAGGCTTGTAAATTGATTATTAAACATTCTCAGAACTGCATTAATAATCTAACGAATTGTATCACTCCTCTAAACTTCAAAGAATACAAAATTTTAGGGCTAACATTGTGAAATTCCAAAGGAGTTGTGTATTGTATCCAGTGTCCATGCAATTTGCTTTATGTGGGTCGGACTATAAGGCAATTTAAAGTCAGACTAGCAGAGCACATTAGGAATATAACAAAAGGGTTAAAAACACACAATCTCTCCTCCCACTTTTTTGAAAAAACATAATAAAAACCCAATGGGTATGAACTTTCCCTTGTCTCCGTTTGCCACTTTAATAATGGTATCTATTTAGAGTTAATTATATTCAATTATAATTGATTATATATACATTTTAATTATTCATTTTTTATATCACTTTGTAATCAGTCATATTTATTTAATTATTTATCAAATTATTTATATTGCTTTATCCCTTTCAGTGCCAAGCATGTAGATTCTACGTGCTTGCTTTCACTCCACTTAAGTGCCAAGCACGCAGAATCTATGTGCCTGACTTTCCCCCCTGCTAGAAAAATAAATAAAAATCCAAAATACTCACCTGACCCCTCGTTGGATCCGGCCGGGTCTCCTCTTTCATTTGATGCCATCCGATCCCCCAGAATAGCCCCCCCCCCCCTTTGGCAGCAGCAGCTGCTAACTGTAAAAAATAAATAAATAAAAATGACATTTACTTACCTGCAGTCTCGCTGCCTCCCGCCGGGTCTCCTCTTCACTGGGGGGGCCTCCGAGGCCCCCCCCCCCCTGGCTCTTCAGCTTCAGGGGAGAGCCTGAAAGGGCTCTCCCCCTCCTCTCCCGACGGGCACCGCCATCTTGCTGTTAAAACGTCACTCCCGGGTGTCTTGCTGCCTCGGCTCAGCTGTCAGATGCCCTGGTGATCGCTGGGCAGAGCAGTGGAGGGGCAGGGGATGCTCTGATCCCGAAAAACCAGAAGAGCCCGGGCCCACATAGGCTATGTGGGCTCATAGGCTGCAGGGTGGGGGGCCACAAAAGCTGGCCCCTCAACTCTGTTCCTACAAGCCCACATAGCTGGTCCCGGGCTGGTTATGACAGGTAAGGGGGACCCTACGTCATTTTTTTTTTTAATTTTAATGGTTAGGGTTAGGATTAGCCTAACCCTAACCCTTAAAATTAAAAAAAAAAAAATGGGTTCCCCTCCTGGGAGGGGGGACCCTACGTCATTTTTATTTTATTTTTAAGGGTTTGGGTTAGCTTAACCCTAACCCTTAAAATTAAAAAAAAAATGGGTTCCCCCCTACGTCATTTTTTTATTTTTAAGGGTTAGGGCTGGCCTGGGAGGGGGGACCCTATGTCATTTTTTTTTTAATTAACCCCTTATGTTTAGCCTAACCCTAACACTTAAAAAAAAAATATTACGCAGGGTCCCCCCTCCCGGTGTGACACACATTGAGAAAGTGACGCTGTGAAGTCACGAAACGCGTTGGTGGTGAGGAGTGCGGGCAGGTGAGGGGGGGTCTGTCCATGTGAGTCTGCTTTGTTTAACACATTTTGCTATATTATCTATTGTTTGTATGTTTCCACCTGGTGAGTCCTCATGTTATGTACAAGTGTGTAATACCGCGCTGCTCAAAGCTATGTTAAAATTTACAAAGGTACAGCTCAACGTGTGACATGTAGGATTCCACTTCCTACCAAAATCTATAAATTGTACATATCCAAATTTACACAGAGCTATTAAAAAGTCCACAGTTATGCAAATCAATCCACACGTGTTCTTCTTAGGCTAAATAATCCTCCACCAAGCAATCAAGCCTCTTACCGGACGGCCAATATTAATAGGCAAAAATAGATGTGATCATTCAGATTATATTTTGGTCTCCATAATATTCACTCCAACTCATCACCAAAAAAATGCTTTCAACAGATCGAATTCAAAGCATATGATTATCAGGGAAGAACAACCCCCTCTTATTCCAGAGCTCTGTTCTTATCAGGGACTCCACATTGAAGGTTCAGAGTAAAGGACCATAGAAAATAAAAGCAAATATAGTGCAATATGTCTAAAAAATAAACGGTGGTTTTTAATGAATAAAAATGCACTCGCAAACAATCGTTAAAAATAAGCAGAATTAAAATACAGCTCCATTTTCCATGGTAGTTCTCACCACACAGATATCCAAGGCAGCATGTATTCCAATCAGGGTTTAAAAGCTGACTCCTCCAACGCGTTTCACCCTCAGGGGGCTTTGACTCGGATGATCAGCCCAAAAATCCCACTCAATTTATAGCAATCCTATCAGCTAAATGAGCAGCCAGATGCAGCTGCGGGACCCGGAAGTAATAGAGCAATATAGTGTTCGTATATCTAGAGCGCAGTAATTCCTATTTAGTTTTCACCCAGGCGTATTATGAAGACATTCAAAAGGAATCATACCCTTTTAGTTCAAATAAATAGAATAACATACATGTAAAAGCACGCAGAGGTATTTACCTCAAAAAGGAAGCAATATCCAGGAGCTCCCGGACTGTGGAACGCATGGGGCCGAATGATCTTTCCCTAAACCGGAAACCACATCAATGCGCTCCCGCGCTGGGAAACGCATGGAGCCGGAAATGTGTCAAGCCCTCCTCCGCCAATTAGAAAGCGTGTAGGGCCCGTCACCAAGAAGTTACGTCACACCGCAATCCGGAGCTGACACCCCGCGTGTTCCAACCTATGGAACGCACCAGGCTGCACTTTCCAAGAATTAGTTTAACATCTAGTTAATGGTCAAATAAATGCTGAGAGTACCAAGTGGGCATATAATAGAGCATATTATACCACATTACAGTGCACAATGTAACACAAGATTGTTGAGCAAAAATGGAGACAATAGACAGTTGCTAAGAGAGCCTCATAAGGGGTGTTGAGAACGGGCGTCAGGGGAACCTCGTTTCTCTGTCCATACCTCTCGGTCTACTACCAAGGCTGTGGAGTTGGAAAAACAAGCATAGCATAGAAATAATAAAATATTGTTCTAATATCGTATAATGAACGTAGGAAATATATTTATGCTCTTTCAATCTAAGGCCCTTGTTTATGACAAGCAGCAGCTGGGTGTTCGAGTGGTGATAAAAAGTTGTCCAATCTCCCCTGTGTCTGCACTGCAGTGGGGGCAATTGCTCAATATGTTTTTTTTATTTTTACGATTTCATTAGTGGTTCTGTAGAAATCGGCCTGACCCCCCCCCCCCCCCCACTCCCTGGATAGCTCTATTGAGTGGAGCTAAACGTCTTCGAGGCACCTTTCTATATTTTGCCTCAGGCAGCTATTGTCCAGGCAGAAAAAATAGTCTATACTACCTGCAGCTCTTCTGTGCAGGTCTGGTGTTCCCCCGCTGCTCCTCCATGCAGTGCCGGCATCTTCATACTTACCAATGATGGAGAGCAAGTGATTCCATCTTCCAGCACCGGCAGCCTCACATGGAGGCATCCTGGGAGCCTTGTTTATGACCTCACAAGCCTACTCTATTCATTGCAATTGAGGGATCATCCCAAAGCAAGTTCCACACATGTGGCCTTGGCACGCCCCATCACAAGATCTCCATCTCCTCTAAACTGCATGAAAATAATAACAAGTACCTTACTCGCTGGTATCGCACAACCTCAAGATTACACTCCTGCAGCCTGCCTGCCTGTTCCTTCACTGCTTGGAGATGTTTAGCAGAAGAGGGCACCTTCCTTCATACATTTTGGAACTGCCCCCAAATCATCCTATTCTGGAGCCTTGTTGCGGAGACAATTGCGACTATTATCTCTGACTCCGTGGACTTGGACCCATCTTTTACACATTCCAACATGAGTATAAATAATAAAACTTCACTAAGTGTCATCTAATAAATGCAGCAAAATCAGCAATCCCATGATCTTGAAAATCAGATCCCTCTATAAAGGAGTTGTTGATGGAGATTCAGCAGATCTCTGAGATGGAAGAATTGACCGCTAACCTATATGATAGACACCCACAATTCCTATCTACCTGGACTTCCTGGTTTCAGTCTAGATAAAACATAGGCCTATAAAATGCTTAGTTATTGAATTGGGTTCATGAGTCTTTGCATTTCCCTTCCCTCTTCCCCTTTCTTACCCCCACGACCCTTCACTGCCCTCTTGGGTACCAAACTCTCCTCTCCTGCAGTCCCACGTTATGTATATTCTCTCCTCCAGTCTGTTTTCTACGCCATATGTGGATGAGTGGCAGGTATCACCGCATTGGGGTGTTCCAAATCAGGATGCCCCGAAAAGAGGATTACTGCTGTACATGGTGATGATGCACCTTCCTGCTACTTAAGTCAAGTTTTGGGCCATGCAGTGTTCCTAAGTCAAACATATTATTTGTAACTATACAGCTCCATCAGAATCATGTATTGCTTCCAAATGTATACATAAACACTAGGAATTGGGGAGGGGCGTTCAGGACAATGGGTAAGCAAGGTGATGAGATGCAAGAGACTAATGGTTAGGTGCTTGAGTGTCTGTACAGGAGATCCAGAGGTAAGGTGGCTGGAAGCCCGCCCCCCCCCCCCTACACAAAGAAGGCTGTGGGGTTGTGTGATAAGAAGTTCATGGAAGGGCAGCAGGAAGTAGTCTACACTGTACTCTGTGAGGCATTCATGAGGGAGTGAGGGATGGATGGCAAGAAACCTGGAGGAGGCTACAAGGGGCACCCTTTGGGGGAAGCTAAGTGAGGACCCACTCCAGTTGTTGGGGAATGGCGTGGGACACATCTATTGCACAACAACACTACAGGGCTCGGGGACAATTAATCCCTCCCCCCCTGATGGCAGGAGCACCAATAATCAAGGCAACAAATGTAATACACAATAATACAACATTTTTTCAGATGTTTCCAATGATTTCTTGAACCTCACTAGACAAATCCAACAAGCCCACAAGGACTACACTCGCTTGTGGTGGAACATCAATAGCTTACAGACTTATGTTACCCAAAATATTTGTCCGCGGGGCCTACGGGTTCAGTTGTTCCCAGCATGGGAAGTTGATGCCGAATTTAGGGAGACCTAAATGGTACGATAGACACTTGTCTTTTCAGAAAGCCTACAGCTGTAAATAGTTTTCTGAGTTATGACAGTGCTCATGTCCAACATCTAAAAAAATGGTATACCATATGGACATTTTCTGCGGGCCCGCAGAAATTATACCGACTCAGAAGAGTTTGAGCGGGAAGCTGCTGTCACAGCCAAAAAATTTTTGGCAAGGGGTTACCCTGATAAAGTCATCAGGCAGGCATATACCAGAGCTACAAAGCTCAATAGATCTGAACTCTTTACACCCCGAGCTAAAAGCTCAAAACGTCCGAAAATCACCAAGGAGGTGGTTCGTTTCATCACAGACTTTAATAAACAGTGGAGACAAAGTCGTGGTGTGCTATTGAAGCACTGGCACATTTTAGTTTCAGAACCATCATTGATGGAATTGGTGGGCCCCAGAGCACTAATGACAGCTCGTCGGGCTCCGAACCTTAGGGACCATCCTTGCAAGAGCCACTTTAATCCAGTGGGCACCTGGCTCTCAGATAGACAAACATTAGGACGTTTTCCATGTGGGAATTGTTCAGTCTGTGTACATATTGAGAAAACCACAAATTTTAAGAACTTACAGAGTGGATGGACTTTTAAGGTCAATTCTTTTATTAACTGCAGGACGCGCTCTGTTATTTATCTGCTGAGTTGCGGTTGTCCAGTGGCGTATGTTGGGGAAACCCAGAATGCTCTCAAGACCAGAATTCAGGCACAACTGTCGAACATCTGGCTGGAAGGCAAGGACAAAAGGACAGGTAAGACCATTTCTCCTGTGGCGGCCCATTTTTTGGAACGACACGGGGGTGACCACAAATCTCTAAGAGTGGTGGACATAGAAAAAGTATGTATGTACTCACGAGGTGGGGACCTGAAACGCCATCTTCAACAGAGAGAGTTAAGATGGATCTTTCAGTTGGACACTCGTAGTCCAAGATGTTTAAATGAAGACTGGGCCTTCACCCCATTTTTGGGCTAGGTAATTATCAGCCCGCCGCCTTGGATGTTATAGGAAGTGGCTGTGCACATTATCCCCTTAGGGGGTTGGAGAGCTTGTAGGACAGTGATATAGTTTCTTGGGAACGCACCCTTTTTTGCACATAGATGGCACTTTTTGGGTTCTCATATTCACTATGATGTTTTTGCTTTTATTCGTTTTTCATATTTTTGGCCCAGTCATTGAAATGGTTTTGATGACTATGGGACTCTTAACATTGGTGCTTTGGTACATGTTTGGGGTATACGGTTGCAACAACGGATTTTAAAGTGTATATTTAGTTATATTACTTTTTGTTTCACATGTTTTGTTATGTTTTTTTTGGTTGTAGATACTTCATTGTCACCATGGGAATAGCATATACCTCTTCACTTGGGAGTTTCTTCATACACCGGGAGATGTCTTCCCCTGAACCCTGCCTCAAGCTCAGAAGATCACAAGCTGCACAGCACTTACTCCTTAATGTCTGTCATCTGTTCAATATGGGGGATAGTATGTAACTTTGTGCCTGCTTAGCAGTTTTGAACGCCAGGGACTATTTTTCTTATACATCATGCCTCACATGATAACTATCAGATGTCGCACAATAGCTCCTCCGTGACATTATATATCCAATTCCTTAGGTAAAATTGGCATTGGCAACTATCCCGTGCCAGTATGATAGAAATGGTTAGTATACAGTCCGGTTGCAATTCATGACCCGTGGAGTATCATGAGAGAAGGCACTTGCCAAATTTATGTTAGACACACCGGTTTATGAATATGTGAGTTTTTAGCATTTACCACTGCGAGTTGGCACAATACTCTGGAGATACAACATTGGCCATCAGGATATTTTATCCGGTAATGGTTTACCAATACCCATGGCAGTGTGCCTTACATTAGGTTACGGCTAGTAATATGTTCCATTTTTCCTGTTGAGTCTCATCTGTCTGAATCAATCACTCTGGATTATAGGGCACAGAGGGACCAAAATGCTTGATCTTGATTGTCTTGCCCGATTACAACACTGCTGGGACCTCTATACTTGCCAATATCGGCGATATCAGCAAGGGATAAGCCATCGTGTGTGTAGAATAGATGTATTTATTGTAAATAGTTCCTAAATAAATAAATGTTTTCTGATACTTGTATATAGTTATGGAGTAATGTTAGTTAATTGAAGGACCATGCCTTTGAGCTTGCCTCCCTATTTTCCATCTTCGCCATTGTCGCCTGTACGCATGTACCTAAGTGGCCTTGCTGTTTCCTCCTTGCCCTGGGGGGGCGCCCCCACCCGGCTGCCGCCCTTGCCCCGCTCAGCGCAGCACGAGCCGGCAGTGATTCCACCGGCTAGTCCGTGCTTGGTTGCGCGTGCGCGGGGTGGGCGCGCGGGGCGGGGGCGTCCCGCAGTGCTCGGGGTCACGGCGCGGTGTGTGCGGTGGGCGGCCTGTCGTTTGTTACTGGCCCCCACACTGCGCTGTCATGGCCACCGCCTGTTTACATCTGGAATGGCTTGCGACATGCAAGGTGCATCACTTCCGGCCGGGCAAATGATGTCATTTCCGGCGTCTCCTGTGGGGCGCAGATGCGCTCCAGGACACTGATTGCGGATGGTGTGCATCGGCATGGCGGCAAGTATAAAGGCATGTGCCTTTTTTTATGTGCTCCCTTCACCCAATGAAGCGACACGGGTGGCCGCGTACGTAGGTGTCCCACCTGCTAGTCCCCTGCTTCATATTATGTGTTGTGGACATTGTTGCCAGGCTCTTGGTTTTTATACTTTTCTTATATACACTTATTCACTGTTTGATATTGTAGTTCATGTTAGCGATTTTGCACTCATGGGTGTTCATGACCAATTGGTTCTAAGTATGTTTTAATATAAGCTGCTATACTATTGTGCACATAATGTATCTTTATTAATTGTTACCTTTTTATTAATTGAATCTTATTCTTACCAACATAGATGTATATTCAATCCTTGATCTTTTATGCACTTTTGGATGAATTGTCATCACATTTTGTTACTTATGCACTGTCACTTTATGATTGTTTGTTACTGTGGTTAGATAGTTTTCTAATATTAGGTTGTGATTCTTTGTGCTGGCACAAAAAAATATTCTAGAGTTATTGTAGTCCCCACACGTTTATCAGGGAGTTTCCCAGCTATTAATGTCTGCTTTATTGTTGTCAGCACTGGAAGCATTGGGGGAGGCGCAGTGTTTTTAATTTGTTGGTCTTGTCAAGTGTTCGTTGTTTGGGTTACTCCAATAAAATTTTGTATTATTGTGTATTACATTTGTTGCCTTGATTATTGGTGCTCCTGCCATCAGGGGGAGGAGGGATTAATTGTCCCCGAGCCCTGTAGTGTTGTTGTGTCATGGCTTTTTAGGTACAGTGCAGCACAAGCTTATCCAAATATACGGTACACCCCTGTTTGGGTATAGGACACAGCTATTGGTGATGGTATGTTTTACATTTAAGCCTTTGTGAACTGGTAAGGGGTCCTTGAGACCCCTAAACCATTTTGTAGTACAGGAGGGGCTGGCAAGTCGCCTGTGGCAAGTGGGTGACTTACCATTACCCCCAGCCCAATTACCTGCAACATGAAAGCCCAGGGGGTTGCAGAAGAACCTGCGGCCCATGTAGGCTATGCATGCTCATAGCCTTCAAGTTTGGGAGCTGGCCACTCTGCCCGCACACCTTGGTCTACCAGCTCCCATAGCGGCTCAGTTAAGACTTGAAATTTTTTTTTTTTTTACAAACGTCAGCAGTCGAATTACTTCACATCACCAAAGTATTCCATCATCACAATGGTTCCTTATGATGTTTAAAGTGTTGTTGCATCATAGTTTGTATGATATATCAATAAAGTAATTCTTATTCATGACAGGTACGCCTTAATAGTAATATATTCTTCCCACCCCTCCCAACCTTCCAAATCATCCCCATAACCCCTTCCCCCTCTTCCCCCCACCCCCTCATCCCTCTCCCCCTCTTTTATTCTGATTATCTGGTATCTTTATATCTACCTATCTGCTAACTTATTTGCTAACTTATCTACTGGCTTATCTACCTGCCTATGCTGGCCAGATTTATCTGTAATTAAAATATCATTTCTTTAATATTTCCACTCCTTCTACTAAGGCCTGTTTATATTTCTGATCTGTTACTAAGCAAATTTCATTTTCTAGTTGCCAGATCATATGCTTTTTCCATTGAAGCGGATCAAGATGGGTTGATTCTCCCCATCTAATCACTATACTTTTCCTGGTAATCCATGTAATTAATGAGGTCAGCCTTCCTACTGTGTTAAATGACATATCCTCGTTGATAGAGTTATTGCCTCTATGTGGGTTAGTAAGTAGAGCCTCACTGGCTTTGAAGGCTAATTCTCCCTTCTTTATTTTTTGTAGAAATTGTTCTGTGTTATTCCATAGTGGTTTTGTATATTCACAGTCCCACCATAAATGTCTAACCATCGCCTGATGCTTTTTACACCACCAACAGTTGAATTTCATAAGGTCTTGATTATAATCAGCCGTATATTAGTATCTATGCCAATATTTTAGACTAAATATTCTCAAGGCTGGGGATTTAATATTATTGATAGATTTGAGTATGCTTTCTTTTTGTATTTGTTTAATTTGTGATCCGAGATCATTTTCCCATTTTTTCATACGCCTAGTTTCTTGTATTTGGTTGAGTAATAATACGAAAGTGGTCTGCCGGTTTGTTCCTTTAAAAAGATTTGTTGGAATTCGGTAGGAATAAAAGATATTTCAGGGAGGGTAAGATTTTTTAGGGAATACTTGGTTTGCAGGGCTTTAATATAATTTTTGTTTTCCTTTTCCATCTGGTCCAATAACAGGTTTTTTTTTTGTCTGCATGATTTTCCATATATGGTAGACTCTAGGTTCAATATATGCTTCTATCTCTAAATCTTCCGGTTCCCATTTTCCTATATTAGCATTATTTAAAGGTTTCATTAGATCCGGAAATGGGTAGAACTCCTCTTTCCCTGTTAGTTTCCTCAGGGGTCCTAATACAGACAAAACAATGGGGTGGTTGGTTTGCCGTTTGAGAAAATCTGTAAATCGCAGGTCTAATACGCAAATTCTATAGGGGTTAAGTGGATATAATTCGGTTTTTGCCCATAGTGATTCTTTATCTACTGTAATCCATTTGACCAGAGGTTGCAAATGAGAGGCCATAATATAGCAGCCCAGGTTAGGGGCCCCCCAACCCCCTTGGGATTTTGTTTTTATTAGTGCGTTGTATGATACTCTATGTCGGCGATTATTCCAGTAAAAGTTGGCCAACAATTTATCTATATTCTCTATAAAGGTTTTTGGTATGCAGATGGGAATGTTCATAATTTTAAAGATAAATTGAGTTAAAAATACATTTTGGTTGCGGCGATACGTGCCAGAATATTGAGAGGGAGTTTTGACCACTTAGTTATATAATTTTTCAGAATTTGTATAAGTGGTGGAAGATTTGCCAAGTAGAGTTTGTCTGGATCAGCCATTAGATTGATACCAAGGTAGGTTATCTGAGTTGGATTTATGGGGAAACCGTACTCCTTCTTGATTACTTCTATTTCTGTTTTATTCAGCCCTAGAGGAAGTATTACTGATTTCCTTATGTTTAATAGGAAGTTGGAGTGTATCTTGAATTGTTCCAGGATTTCCATTATTCTAGCTATTGAACGTAAAATTGGTTCTCTTAGAACTAATAAGATGTCATCTGCATATGTTAGATGTTTTATTTCAATATTTCCTATCTTGATTCCTTTAAGTTGCTGATCTGTTTCTAACATGGTTAATAAAGGATCCACATACAGGTTAAAGAGTAGCGGAGATAGTGGACAGCCTTGGCGGGTTCCGTTTGTTATTTCAATTGAATCTGATAAAACTCCATTTATTTCTATTTTGGCTCTTTGATTAGTGTATAGAGCCATGATCTTATCTATGATTCCTGTGCCCAGCCCTAATCGGTAAAGAATAGCTTCCAAATAGGACCAGGATACCCTGTCGAAAGCTTTCTTTTTTTTATTTTTTTTTTATTTTTTTATTTTTTTTTTTCTTTTTATTTATTTTTTTTTTTTTCCCATTCAGTATGGATCTTAATTTAATTGCTCAATAATCATTTCTTATCAAAGAGCTTTAAGATCCCTTATGAGGTACATCATTGTCTGTCGAAAGCTTTCTGAGTATCTAGGGCTAACATAATAGCTTTGGTTTTAGTGTCCTTGATGTAACTAATAGTAGAGACTGCTATGGAAATGTTTTGGTTTATACCTCTTTTCGGAATAAAACCAGCCTGAAAACTTGAGATGACGTTAGGCATAATCTTAAGTAATCGATTTGCTATTAAGGAGGCATAGATCTTCAGATCACATTCACAATTAATCAAATATATTGGTTGATAATTATCACAGTAGCTTCCATCTTTGCCTGGTTTCGGAATAAGTTTTATAATTGCTGTATTCATGGTTGAGCTCGGAGGGTGCCGGCGATCAATATTATTCAACCATCTAAGCATAAATGGTGCTAGTTGGTTTTCAAAGATCTTATAATACTCAGCCGGTAAACCATCTTCCCCAGGTGATTTCTTTTCCTTCAATTTGGAAATAACCTCAGTTAATTTGTTTTCTGTAAAAGGAGTCTCCAATTCATTTACTAGATTGTAATCAAGTTTGGTCTTATAAACTTCAGCAAGGTACGTTGTGTGGTCTTGATCTATTTGTTTTATGTTATATATATTTTTATAAAACAATACAAATTCATTTACAATATCTTCGGTTTTATATTTCCTTTCACCATCTTTGGTTATTATCTCTTCTATAAAATTAGTTGCTCTTCTATCATTCAAGTAGTTTGCTAAATCCTGTCCTCCTGTACTCTGCCTTAGTTTCTGTTCACGTTGTTTCTTTATGTTACCTTTAGTAGTGGAATCTGTTATTATTTTAAGTTCCTTTCTTAATTTGGTTAATTCTTGATAGGTCTTCTCTGTTTGCTTTTGCTTATGCATCTGTTCTAATTTAGTCAATTGTTCTAGGATACATTTAGTTTCTGCCATTTTAGTTTTCCTGATATTTATTTCTACAGCTGGTACGATTCCTCTAAAATAACATTTATGGCATTCCCAGATAGTATTGAGATTCACATCGGGTGTATCATTAAACAAAAAATACTCCTGCAGAGTTCCTAAATTTTTCTACTATTATTTCTTGTTGTAAAATCTCGGTATCAAAAGACCAATGTTTTTTCCTCTGTTCTGTTTTCCCCCATAAGATGGTTAAAATAACAGGGGCATGGTCGCTACTTGTCATTCTTCCAATCTCACATTTTTGAATCCTAGAAAGCGTATGTTGCTGTACAAAGATGTAGTCTATTCTAGAGTATGTTTTATGAGCCGAGTTATAACAAGTGAAATTTCTTTCTCTGATGTTTATCGAGTGCCAACCATCTATTAAATGCAGTTTCCTAAATTCCTGTCTTAATGCTGCATTATTAAGTGTGAGTTGTCTGCTTTCAGGTTTACCTGTTGTATCTAGAGAGGGATCCGCCACAAGATTTAAGTCACCGCCCCAGATAATAGTGCCATTTTTGACCTCATCTATTTTTTTGATAGTTTTTTTAATATAATCTCTTTGATTGTTGTTCGGAGCATATTAGTTGACTAATGTACAGGTTTCCCCGTTCAAACAGCCTACCAAAATTAGTAGGCGTGCTTCTTTATCTGTATATTCTGCCAGTTTCTTAAAGGTTAGCTTTTTATTAAGTAGAATGGCCACTCCCTTTGTTTTTTTGGAGTACTCATTACTGAAAATAGTCCCAAATTCAAAAAATACTTGTGTTGGAGTTTTATGACGCTTAAAGTGGGTTTCCTGAAGAAAAGCTATATCAATCTTGTAGTCTTTGAGATCTTTCATTATTCTACTTCTTTTATAGGGTGAGTTTGCCCCGCGGATATTATAAGTCGCTAATGTTAAGTTTTTACTATTGCAGCCGATTTCTGATGGGAAGATCTTTCTTGTACTTATCTTGTATCTTGAGATACGAGCAGTTCCCAGTATTCTCCATATTATGGACTTTGAGTAGTGGGAAATTCCCAATATATCCTATTGTATACAGTCGTGCTATTTTAAAACTATTCCTAATTAAAGATATTAATTTTAGATATTGTCCGTAGATAGAGATAATCAGATTTCCGCTCCTCCCCCTTCCCTTTGCCCGCTCTAGTTTGGGTTTCTGAGGGATCTGGATTCCTCTCATTCCCAATGTGACCATAAGATTTCGGTCAACCCAAACTACTACCACCGCCACCATTATATCCACACACCCCATATTGTGCTTATACCTTTCCTTTCTTCTTAGGTGACCTTCCCTCTCCCCCTACATGCTTACAACCACCCCCCTCCTCCATTATTTATACGAAAAGTAACCCTATTCCCTTCCATCTCCTCTCCTTCCATCTGTTCATTTTCCACTTTATTTTCTGTCTCCACTCAAACCCCCTTTATCATTTGCATCTACCGTTTTCCTCCCATCTTAGATTTAAGCAGGTATATTTACTTTATGGATTGGTAGTCCAGGATTCCACTAAAAGGTTTGATGGCAACAACGTTGCGTCTCCCTCTTCTGTATCTTCCCATTCTGCAATGGGAAGATACAGAAATAGATGAGGTCAAAAATAGCACTATTATCTGGGGCGGTGACTTAAATCTTGTGGCGGATCCCTCTCTAGATACAACAGGTAAACCTGAAAGCAGACAACTCACACTTAATAATGCAGCATTAAGACAGGAATTTAGGAAACTGCATTTAATAGATGGTTGGCACTCGATAAACATCAGAGAAAGAAATTTCACTTGTTATAACTCGGCTCATAGACTACATCTCTACAATTTCTAATTGCGCTATGAGTTTCCTTAGGTTATCGCCATCTCTTAAAAAAAGTTGTCTATCTCCCTTTTGAATCTGGAGATTTAAAGGGCCTATCCATCGAAATTTTAAATTTTTCTGTCGTAATGCTTCTAAAAAAGGTTTAAGATGATATCTTTTACTAAGAGTTCGTTGCGAATAATCTTGGAATATCTGGACTGTCATGCTGTTTATTTTATGCTCTCTAAGTTGTCTAGCTTTATACAGTATTTCCTCTTTGATAGCGTAGTCCGGGATATAGCAGATAACATCTTGAGACTGTCCCGCTGAGTTTGTTTTGACTCTACCTAAACGATGGTACCTATCAATCTTGATACTTTGATCTGTTTGTAATACACGTTGAAAGATTTTTTTCTGCCGTATGCTTTAGATCAAATTTTGAAACTGACACATCGATTCCTTTTGTTTTTAAGTTATTTCTGCGTGATCTATTTTCTATATCATCAAGCTTAATAGCAGTCACATCTAGAATTTTTCGATGGATATACAGAGTTGAATGAGTATGTTTCCGTTCTCTCGCTACTGTGACTAAGTCCGCTTCTATATTTTCTATTCTCTGTGTAATTGAGTAAATTGCTTCTTTAAGTTCTTGCAATTCAGTTTTAACTGTAGTCTTAACTGTTTCTTCGATTGAGTGCAATAAATGATTTTTAAAGTCTGTTAAGTGATTATCTAGTGTTTCTCTGAACATTTGAAAGTCATTTGACAACAGTCTATATGATTTCCCCAGTGAATCAATTGTGTGTTCTTTCCCTCCTTTATTTGTTGGAGTACTTATATTATGGGTAGGCTCATAGGCTGCTGCCAACTCATGTATATGTTTTTTTTTATCTTTCTTGGGTGGGGTTCTTTTGGATTGTTTGCAACTTCTCTGTTTCCAAATTTAAGTCTTTATCTGTTTGTGTTAGTAATTCATGTGCCCTATAGATAAAGTCCCTATGGGTACCTATTTCTCCAGGTGTCCGAGCTCCTGCTATTAAAGCAGCAGTGCTTACATGGCCCATTTGGTTTGTTTGTCTAGGTGTACCGGGTATATCCTGAGATGGTTCCCTATGGTCAGTCATAGGTGCTGGGCTTTCTCCTCTAGATCTAGTATAGGGACCCTGGCCATAAGAGGCTATTGAGGTCTGCTTGAATAAATTCTTCTTGGTGTTCTGCAACATTTTTAGGTTGTTTATATTATGTAAAGCAGTTAGTAAGACATAGTATATCCAGTACTTAGACACTTTGAAACAATGTATCATACGACCTGTATTCTTGCAGATAAATTTGTTAAACGATCAGTCACATTGCCGTGTCAGTTCCATGTAGTGTAGTTTCCCAGCATAGGTTGATCTATCCAAAGGATGAACAATCTAGTCGGATGGCAGATGCACTTCACTGCAGATCAAAAAGGGCCCCCCTATATAGCGTCCAGCAAGATTCAGGAGCAACGACCAGGCAGCCCCACAGCAGGAGTGCCAGAAACCATCTATATACAGAGGCCAGCCATCTATGTTATATCAATCAGCAGCAGTGTATTCATGCGCAAAGGCTACTAATTACTGCGCCGACAAAGGAATCAGCTGAAATGTCCTCGCAAGAGACCAAAGAGATTGTGCATAGGCAGCGGAAGGATCGAGGGGTCGGCCAGGCAGAATCCAGAAGCCGCATCGAGCGGCTCACCTAGACATACAAAGAAGGGACACGGAGCGCAGGAGCTACACAACCGCACAGCCACGGCGCGCATGCTCCCTAAATGCCGGCAGAAGACTCGACCTCGCGACACCCCGCTATGAAGGAGCCAGACCTCAGCCAGAATCAGCCCGGAGCCATCCCGCCGCTACTGCCTCGCC
This sequence comes from Gastrophryne carolinensis, assembly GCA_027917425.1. Lineage (NCBI taxonomy): Eukaryota > Metazoa > Chordata > Amphibia > Anura > Microhylidae > Gastrophryne > Gastrophryne carolinensis. The sequence continues at coordinate 211,286,340 of CM051236.1, forward strand.
GTGCTTGAGCTAGGCGGCCGAGCACCTGGAGGACAGCGGGAGAAGGAAGATATCAACGGGGATGATCAGCAGGTGAAATCAAGCAGGTGAGGTTTGAGAAGGTCAGTGGTGGCGTGTGGATTGGGCGGCTGGAGCGGCGGCCAGTTACTCACGCATGCTCACTCTCCCCTCCACACTCTCCCCAATTACCTGCAACATGAAAGCCCAGGGGGTTGCAGAAGAACCTGCGGCCCATGTAGGCTATGCATGCTCATAGCCTTCAAGTTTGGGAGCTGGCCACTCTGTCCGCACCCCTTGGTCTACCAGCTCTAATGGTTGTTTATATTTCACTTCAGGTGAAAAAAGCATGAAAGGTCACGGTTGCTGAATCACCAGCTAAGAAAATACCATTTTGTGAAATACTCACCTGTAAAATGGGTATTATAAGTATGTCACACACCCCGCTTCAAGATATCCATAACATGTGGGTAATACCGACCTGAAGGGGCGTTCCTGCAGAGATGATAGCAAAAAAGAAAGCCCCTCCCTGATCCATAAATACCTGGGACCTCCCACTCATCACCCAGTATATAGAAGCAGTAAGGTAAGGGACCAGGAAGAGGCAAATATAAATCAAAACAACGCAAAGTTCACAATATAAAGGATCCCGAATACAAGAAGGGCGGGTGAAGCGGGGTGTGTGACATACTTATAATACCCATTTTACAGGTGAGTATTTCACAAAATGGTATTATTCTAAGTATATCAAACACCCCGCTTCAAGATATCCATAACATGTGGGACATCCAATAGCAGTGTCCATAAAAAGGGCGGGGATCCAAAACAAGGCAACAATGCACAACTTAAACCACAACAGCTTGCAGAACTTTGCGGCCAAAAACAGCATCCGCTGAGGCCCGAACATCAACCTTGTAAAACTTGGAAAACGTGTGAACAGAGGACCAAGTAGCGGCCTTACAAACTTGCTCAACAGAGGCCTGGTGCTGGAAAGCCCAGGACGCTCCAACCGCACGAGTAGAATGAGCAGTAACACGAAAAGGGGGACTCCTCCCCTTGGCAGAATAGGCCCCAATGATGGCCTGACGAATCCATTTACTAATGGAAGATTTGGCAGGAGCCAAACCTTTCCTAGGTCCAAAGAGCACCACAAAAAAAGCATCAGTCTTACGAAAGGAAGACGTAACCACCAGATAATATTTCACAACACGAACCACATCCAAGGAATGCAGCGCCCTTTCCTTGTCATTGCTGGGATTAGGACATAGAGAAGGCAGAACAATGTCCTGATTCAGATGAAAGGCAGAGACCACCTTAGGAAGAAAATCCGGCTTGAAACGAAAGACAACCTTGTCCTGGTGCCTTTCAAAGTACGGAGCTTTAATGGATAAAGCTGCCAACTCAGAAACACGCCTAACCGAAGTGATAGCCACCAAAAAGGCCACCTTTTGAGTAAGTGAAGACAAAGCAACCTCATTCAAGGGCTCAAACGGAGGACCCTGAAGAGCAGAAAGAACCAGGTTCAAATCCCAGACTGGAACAAAAGGCTTCCTAGGAGGCCGTACATGCGTAACTCCTTGGAAAAAGGTCTTGACTAAGGGATGAAGTGCAAAGGACCTTTGAAAGAACACCGCCAGGGCAGAAACCTGCCCCTTCAAGGTACTAAGTTGAAGCCCCAGATCCAGACCATGTTGAAGAAACTCCAGAATTCTGGAAATGGAGAACTCCCGACAAGAGAAAGACCTACCTTCACACCAGTCAATATCGGACCTCCAAGTCCTATAGTAAATAGTAGAGGAAGAGCGCTTCCTGGCGCTAATAAGAGTCTGAACCACCGCGTCAGAAAGACCCTCCTCCTTCAAGATGGCGGTTTCAGCAGCCACGCCGTCAAAGCCAGCGAAGGTAAATTGGGATAGCGCAGCCGACCCTGAGTGAGCAGGTCCGGCAGTAGAGGTAGAACGAACTGATCCTCTGCCAGTCTTACTAGGTCTGCGAACCAAACCTGCCTTGGCCACCTTGGTGCCACCAGAATCGCCGACGCGCCCTCCAGGGCCAGCTTGTGCACCACTCTGGCTACCATTGGAAACGGAGGGAACAGGTAAAGAAACCCCAGATCCCTCCAGTTCAGAGACATGGCATCCACTGCCAGAGCCAGAGGATCCTGCGAGAGAGACACAAAGACTGGGAGCTTGTGATTGTGACGAGAGACAAAGAGGTCCACCGCTGGGAACCCCCACCTGAGACAGATCGAACGAAAAACCTTGGGACTGAGAGACCACTCCCCCTGACGAGAGGAGGCCCTGCTCAGCGAGTCCGCCTCCGTGTTCTCCACTCCCGGAATGTAGACTGCTGAGATACACGGGACGTGGCTCTCCGCCCAGTCCAGAATCAAAGACACTTCCCTGAGGGCACTCCTTCTGCGAGTCCCCCCCTGGTGATTGATGTAAGCAACCGCCGTCCGGTTGTCCGACCGGACCTGAACAGGCAGGCCCCGCAACTGATGAGTCAAGCGAAACAGAACCAACCTGATGGCTCTCAATTCCAGAACATTGATGGGCTCGTGAGCCTCCTGCGGGCCCCACAGACCCTGAAACTGGAGGTCCTTCCAAACACCCCCCCAACCTGACAGACTGGCATCCGTGGTGACTGTTTCCCAACACGGAGCCAGAAAGGATCTGCCCTTCAACAGATTGACCGACCCCAGCCACCATTGCAGGGATCGACGAACTCGGGGAGTTATCAGGAAGGACTGATCCAACGATAGAGGGGACTTGTCCCAAACCTTCAACAGATGAAGCTGAAGCGTCCTTGTATGAAACTGCGCAAAGGGAACTGCCTCGAATGAGGCCAACATTAACCCCACCAGCCTCATCCCTAGCCGGATGGCCGGACGAGGGGCCGACAAGAGAAGCCGAACTAATTCCTGAATCAAAAGAATCTTGGCCTGGGGCAGAAACACCCTGGCCTGCGAAGTGTCCAGAGACATTCCCAGAAAGGTCACTACTCTGGACGGAGAAAGAGAAGACTTGGGGTGGTTGACCACCCAACCGAACCTCTCCAGGGTGGACACCACCACTCCGGTGTCCAACTCCGCCTGGTTGAACGAGGAGGCCATGATCAGAAGATCGTCCAAATAGGGCACAATGCGGATACCCTGAACCCTCAGCAGAGCCATCACCCCCGCTAGCACCTTGGTGAACACCCGAGGAGCCGAGGTGAGACCAAAGGGGAGTGCCACAAACTGAAAATGACGATCCTCCACCACGAACCTGAGAAACCTCTGGTGTGCTGGAAAAATTGGAACGTGTAGATAAGCATCCTTGATGTCTATGGACGTCAGAAAGTCTCCCTGACGAAGAGAGTGAATGGCCGAACGTAGCGTTTCCATGCGGAATTTCCGTGGCCGGATGAACCTGTTGAGAAACTTCAGATCCAAGATGGGTCGGACCGATCCGTCCTTCTTGGGTACCGTGAACAGATTGGAATAAAAACCCCTGCCCTGATCCGAAGGAGGCACTGGGCAAATGACAGCCATGTCCAGAAGGTTCTGCACTGCCAACAGAAGCCCCTGCGCCGCTAGAGGTTCTGAAGGCATCCGAGACCTGAAAAATCTGGAAGGGGGGCGGAGCTCAAACTCCAGCTTGTAACCGGAAGACACCACTTCCCGGATCCATCGGTCCGAGACCTCTTGATCCCAAACCTGGGAGAAGAGTCGCAGCCGTCCCCCCACCCGCAAGGGTGAGGGCGCCCCTTCATTGCTGAGCCGGCTTGGCAGCCGGCTTGGGCTTAGAGCCCCAACTGAATCCTGGACGGGCACGTCCTCTGCCCCTGCTCCCAGAATCTCCTCTGGAAGAGGGGAATGCAAATCCCCTGCCAGATCTGGCCCCACGAAAGGAGGGGGTAAAGGAAGGCGCCCCCCGAAAGGGGCGGCGTTGTTTCTTGCGTTGAGGTAACCTACCACCCTTGGTAACAGAGTCCAATGTCTCTCCAGAAAGCCGTAATCCAACAAAGGGTAGAGCCGTTAGTGACTTTTTGGACATAAAATCTGCCGCCCACTGGCGCAGCCACACTGAGCGCCGAATAGTGACCAGCAGCGCCGACGTTCTACCACACATCATCAAAGTGTCATCCAAGGCTGTCAACACAAAAGATAAAAACAACTCACACCGTTTAAGGCTAAGGAACTCAGCACTACCAGGACGCAGCCCGGAAGAAGTCAACAGGTCCCTAACCACGGACCTGGCAGCCAACACCATTAGTGCCGATGCGCAAACGGGCCGCATGGCTGACCCAACGCTAGCAAAACCATGACAAGCCATCTGGTCAATACGTTTATCCTCTCCATCCTTGAGAATGGAACAATCAGGTCTATTTAAAACCGAGGAATTGGACAACCCCAAAACCGGCGCATCCACCTCGGGGGGAGATGCCCAGCGCTTAACCGCCTCCGAAGGGAAGGGATATTTCCTATCCCATCCCTGAGGGATGCCAGGGAGCCGAGCCGGCCTGTCCCATTCCTTGGCAATAATTTTGTCAAAATGCCTTTGTGTAGGGAATTCCAAGCGCGGCCTGGATTCCTCAAACAATTCACCCTTCTGCTGTGACACCTCCTCAGGAGGGGAAATATTCAATACCTCTAACATCAGAGCCAGAGCGTGGGGAGTATCAGAGGATCTCCCCAAGTCACCCAGCTCGGCATCAGCGCCAAAGGACTGCTCATCGTCCGAAAAATCAGAATCCTCATAAACTTCCCCTTCCTCTAGCTGGGAATAATCAGACCAATCCAGATTATTAACATCCTCCTGGTCCTCCACCAGCGGAGCCGGCGACAAATGCTTTCTCTTAGTCGGAGCCTTACGGGCGACCGAGCCAGAAATAATTTTTTCAAGGTTAGCCAATCTGGCGCACATCTCAGATTGCAGCTCCCTGCCCATGACGACGTCACACGGGGTGCGTGTCAAGGCGGGAGGTGGAGATGAAGCGACCGGCGGTGCTGACCCAGACGCCTGTGGTTCGGACTGCCGCGTGATGGTCTGCTGTGCACATGGTATACACAGAAGTACATCGTCCCCAGAAATGGATACCCCACATAACATACACTTTCGGGAATGCCCCGAAGGGGCCCCGAGCCCAGTATCCGGGGATGCCTCCATAAGGTGAACTTTTTATATGAATAGTCGCTATGACCCAGGGAATTACGCCGCTAGACAACCCGGGATGCCCCTTTAATGTCCCGAGTGGGAGGATTTATGGCAAAAAATAACCCAGTGATAAAGGATCAGGAGGGACCCCCTAAAATGCTACTGGCGAACCTCCTGAACCACCATCTGAAAGACAGAACAGAAGGACTAATAAGGCTAATGAAGACATATAAAATCAACCATACAGTGAGAAAAGAAGAATGGCCAGAGGCCACTTACAAGACCGAAGACAGAAAATGGCGACTGTGAGGACCGAGGCAGAATCCACCAGGGCTGCAGCCAGAAAGGGAGAAGGGGGCGTGGCCAACGCGGGACGCGCGCGATGCCGGGTAACGCCCCCCTTCTCCTCTCCACAGAGCTCCGCAGTGGCACCAGCGAAGGATGGGGGCGGGGAGCGGTGACGCGCCGTCACACCGCCCCCGCCCCCCCCCAGTCAGCGTGAGGTGAATCACCTCAGAGGACAAATGGCGCCCAGAGCCGGCCGGCGCCGCAGAGCAAAGAGCGGTCGCCGGCCCGGCCAGTCACACAAAAAAACACGCTCACACACACACGTGAAAACGGGAGGGACAAGTCCCGGCCCCGCCGACGGTCCGGACCCGCCCCCCCCCCCCCCCCCAGAAGCACAGTACCATGGCGTGAGGTAAATGCCTCCGCCATTAATAAAAGTGAAGGGAAGATGGGGGGAAGAAGTCAGGTCAGCACCGCACAGGCCCTGTAAAATGGCTGCGGCGGTGAATACAGTTAAAGAGACACTACACTCACACACACACACCCTCAAAGTATGCTGTCCTGTGAAAAGAATTAATTAAAAAGGGACCCACACTCCCCAACCCCACCTATGGAAGGGGATCCTGGGAGGGCCATTGGATGTTAAGTAAGGGACAGGGCATCCCAAACCGGGGTCACCAACCCGGAGTAACCGCCTACCCTCTCAAATAGGGTCTCACGGTGGAGCATAGCTCCTGAGCACCTAAGGTGCCGATATACCCTCGCCTGGACCCTCAGCCGAGGCTGGGAGGCATATAGAGTTCTGGGGAAAAAAGGTCCAAACGGAAATAAATGAAAAGCGGGCCGGGAATCATCCCGGCTACCTGAAATCCCCCTGTGCAAGGAGGAGCCATCATCTTCTGACTTGCTCGCCGTCTGCAGAGATGGAAAACTGGGTGATGAGTGGGAGGTCCCAGGTATTTATGGATCAGGGAGGGGCTTTCTTTTTTGCTATCATCTCTGCAGGAACGCCCCTTCAGGTCGGTATTACCCACATGTTATGGATATCTTGAAGCGGGGTGTGTGACATACTTAGAATAACAAAAAGTCAATGGCACTTTTTACTCCTAAGAAAAGTAGAGAACTTTTTACACTGTAGTAAAGTGCCATTGACTTTGATTGTCTTTCTAGCTGGTGATTCAGAGATTCTTCATCTAAAGTGAATTTACTACCATGAGAATTTAATTAAACCCTTACTGAATCATGACCACTGTCCATTAGCAAGTGGTTATGACAAGTTATTACCTTTCCCAAGAGAACATGCCATCTTAGAGTCACGGGCTGCTTTACTGGGTTCTTCCAGGGCATTCTATCACCAGGTCTTGGCACAATGGATTTCTCTAAATGGGTTACGCTAGATCTTTGGTAGATGCGGCGCCTGGCTGCAAGGTCCTTCATGTGGCAGCAGCCAATGGCTTGTCTTTGGATTTATAGGAAAACAATTTGCTCTGACAATTTCATTGTTAAATTACTTTTCAGAGCTTTAAGAAAAAATATGTGATATCTGGCAGGTCCTGGCTGAAGAGAAGTGAGCACTTGGAGAACTGCTTAGTCCCTGCCAGCAGTCACAATCCCAGCACCTTGCCAGAACATTTTAATTCCACTTTTGATGTCATTTTTTAAAATTTCCATTATTCAGGGCCAACATATCTTCATGTGCTAAGCTTATCCATTATTTTTTTATTTTCTGTTTGTTTGCAACTCTGTTATAAAAGAGAACATTCTCCAAAGCAACAATGTTATAAAAGAGAACATTCTCCAAAGCAACAATGTGTACATATCAGAAACTTCCTAACTCTGGTTTGCTAGTCATCTGATGACAGGTTTAACCAATGCTGCTGCAATTCAGCTTCTAAAGTTTGGAAGGATCACAGTCTTGTGTTCAGCTGGATAGGTCATTATGCTGCAAAGCTACTGAAGAGTTCATCTGTTACATCGGAAGAATTGTGGAACTTGTAGTCCATTGTTTTTACTTATGAAAACCACCTCCACTGAAGCAAAACAGAGCCCCCAAAATATAAGACATTTGGAAACAGCATGCTGATAAGTGTATCACAGGTCTGGGGGCACATCCTAACACAAATAATTATTTTACATGTCAAAAGGAGAAACCGATCAGGCAGAATGCCAGAAACCTGACAAAAGGTTGCACCAAAACCAGGATTACAGTCTAATAGACTCCTATCCTTAGTGGCATCCTGATGTGGGATGCCCTGCAGCACCAGCCCCCCCCCTAGTTTCCTCATACGCACCACAATAATGCAGCAAAGGTCTGGCCCTTATCCCTGCTTTAGCACGCTTTCCAAGCCTGCCATGTCAGATCATGGACTGTGTGGCTTAGTTTAGCTGCAGCTGTAGGGATTGAGATTATACAGAGAAACCAACCTGGGATGCCCCCAGCAAATCTCTTGTAGCCAAGCAACTCATTTATGAGTTTTTTGGTCCAGTTTAAATTGCAAAATTTGGTAAAAAAAAAAAACACCCACTGTAGTTAAACATTTTTTTATTTTAGTTTTAAAATTAAACCGGGCAGGAAATAAAAGTCAGAGATCTGTAACAAATTTACAATAACTGTACAAAACAAAAGTAATAAAATCACATTCAGTCCTCATCCGAATCTGTGTCATTCTTTGTGGCAAACGTGCTCCTGATGGAAGTCATAAGCTGGTCCTGGATTTGCTGGCGTGGGTTTTCCTCCAGTTCTGTCTTGATGGCACCAGACTCTGAAAGTTTCCACTCTAGCTCTGTAAAATCCAATGCACCGCCATTAATAACATTGCACTGGATCAGAGCTGCTTCTAACTACTGCACTGGAACATTAATGAAGGCTATTTTTGTATTATACAGTTGTGGCAAGTCCTGGAAAATTGCCTCTGCTATTACAGCCCTAATTAATGTGGACCAAACCCCAGGATTTTCACTACCCCATGTTTTAGTCCTTCCTCCTGGAGCCCCCGGTTTGGGATGCCCCGCTGTGCTTTTATTGATTTTACGTTATCCTTTGGCTTTTCACAAGGTGCAGATAGACCCTTTATACCAAGTCCCTGATATCAGCAGTGCATCTAAGCTGACAACTGAATGATATGGCTAGGAGGGGCCTGACCAATCTCTACTGGGACCCAGGAAAACCTCCAGTCAGAGGGAAACATTCCAAGAACAACAAAAAGCTCTCAAACAGGATCACCAAAGTATCTACTCCTAAAACCAGGGGCTCCAAAGCCCAAACCACGAAGAAATAAACCTTTTTGTTGTGGCAAAAACATGACATTTCCTAGGAAAGTGAGCTTTGTAGTGCTCTACCCCCATAATTCAGACTGCCGATGGGTGGAACACGCTACATTACCCAAAACAATATCATAGAAAATGTCATGGTAGTTGCTCTGCCCTCGTTGACTGACATACATTTACTATAGCTACTGTCCGAAAATACATCTAGGACATCCCAGAGAAGAGAAATCCCAAAACTCTAGGACAACCTTAACACACTCCATAACAGCCCACTCCCATGCACAGCCCAAAGCCTCAATTGCAGCCACCGAGGAAGCGGAGAGAACCAGTAGGTCAGCAGTAGAGAAAACCAGCATTAAAGAGAAACTTTGGAGGCCCTGGATTTTAAAAACTATTTCAAATTGGGACTCCCCTGCTGTGTAAACTCCCCCCCCCCCCATCCATTCTCCTGATCCCGGAGCCCTTGCTGCATCTCGGCTGCAGCACCTCTAGTCATGTCCACACTCGGTCCAGCCTTTCTGATTGGCCAGTGTGGGCACATCACAGCTAGCAGCTGAGCAGGGAATGTGTCCTGCTGCACAGCTGATGTTCCTCTTTAATATGTTATAAAATTGAAATGGAAAGAAAAGGGGGGGGGGATCTGACTCCTAACATAGAAAAATGCAAAGTGGTGATTAAAGGAAAGAGGGCAAAGGGCATTTAAGACCACAGGGATTGAGGGCCGTCTCAGAGTTAGGTCATAGCCCAAGTGCATATGCTCCCACATGTGTGTTTTCCCAGACACAAGTTCTTTGCAGTTCAGTCATATGGAGGATTTTTTTTTCATTAAAAAGGACAATTACCATTTGCTAGTTGCTCTGGCATCGGGCTGTCTGTATTTTCATCAAAGCCACTTCCCTGGCTCTCATCTGATAAATCCATTACATTCTCCTACTGCAGGGTAAACGCGTTACAGCTGACTGGCCATTAGTTTCTGATACATATGTATCTGAATGTAACAATTTTACCCTGCAATAGGAGAAATTAATGGATTTATCAGCTGAGAGGCAGAGAAGTGTCTGATGAAAATGCATACAGCCCATTCACAACAGCTGGCAAATGATAGTTGTCGGTTAAGTTGATCTCCAATAGAATCTTCAAAATGAGGCCCCGTCACTTACCGTCCTGTGTTAGATTCATGCCATTGAACACCAAAGGTCCTATAAACTGCGCACGGATTTCACCATCACGATAAACAAAAATGGTTGGTAGGTTCTTGTCAGGATAGTTTGGTATACAGGTTGTGGAAATGGCTTTAACAAACTTCACGTCTTTAAATCTTCTGGCAAGTCCTACTAAGTGCTGGTTTATTAAACTACACAGAGGGATTCTAGAATAGAAGATAAAACAAAAAGAAGTCATTTGTTAATTACAAAAAGGGAATGCAAGAAATACCTAAACAGCAGAAAAGCAGTGTAAAGGTTAACCTATATATTAGGGTTCAGCCACCCCAAGCCAATTTCTGGTCTAGTTTGGGTTCTTTCCATTTCTATACTTTCTTCCTGCCTCTTCAAAACACATACCTCCTCCGCTGCTCTCCTGCTGGCAGCTCCTGTGGGTACTACTCTAATTCAGAGGTAGTCCACGCATCGGCAATTATAAGGCAGCAAGCCACTGATCTAAAGCCTGTCTTATATACCTCTCCTCTACTTCCTGCAATGGAAGGTAGAAGCCACACCACGGCCCCTCCTTTCAAATTCATTCCTCCAGGCATCCGTTTCTTGGAGCTCTCATCACGAGTCAGTGCTACAAGACGTAGTGGTCCCACATCTGGCTCTGACTACAGCAGAGTGCGCACATGACTCAAAAAGCCCTTGACATGACACGCCCTTCCCATCTCAACCACACCCAGAAATGGAAGCAAATCCAGCAGCTTTTCTAAGGCATTTGCATATAATCAGAGATGCTTTGAAAAGCCCCATTTTTCATTGGGGAATGGGGGGGGGGGGGGGCAGGGGGTAGAAGGTTAGTGGAAAGGGTCTTTAAGACCATTATGACATGTCAATATTCAAGCAAAGATCTGGTGGGCTCTTAAAATAAAGCAATATGTAAGTATAATATGCAAGTACATATATGGTGGGCCCTCCACAGTGGAGGTAATAAACTAATGTATACCCTTCTGTTACTGCTTCTATCCCATACGCACTTTTAAAATTACAGGTTATATGTAAATTATATATTTAATAACTTTAAACTGGTGATTGAGGAACATTTAAGCTTATTTAAATTCATTTTGCTATGCAGTTGTCTAGTCAGAGCTGTGACAAATAGTGACAAAGTTAGAGCAGCTGACCAAAGAAGCCAGACCGCTGGCCGAGCAGCAGACAGATCAGGGTCTTCAGAAATCCCTGTGACCACACATTTAAATAAAAAAAGAGAGAGAAACGTAAGCAAGCATACCCTTGTTTGTAAAGATGTAAAATCACCCAGAGGTCTTTTCCTGCGTTTGTGACTTCTTGAACATAGTCTTGACCAGAAATCTCCAGGACTTCTCCAAATGTGTTTTTTATTTGTGTTGCTTTCCACTGAGCCAGTCTTTGTTGCCTGTAAAATACAATACGTTCGGCAACAGTGCAAACTTAAAGGGGACATTCGGGGGCCAAATTCCACTCCTTGGGGCATCCCACTGTGTAAAACCTCCCTCGCAACACTCACCTTCTCCCGGAGACCTTGGCGCGTCCAAGCTCACCTCTAGCCGCACACAAGCCCGGCCTTCTGAATGGGCAGTGCAGGAACGCCACGGCTAGAGGCTGAGCGAAGCGCACTCAGTGGTTAGCCATTAGCGGGGGGCTAGGGGAGCCAAGTGAAACCGAGCAAGCTATTTGGCTAAGTGCGCTACTCAGCCAATCGGCACACTCGCTTTCGCCCGTGTCTGCACCGTGGGAGTGAAAGGAAGGTGAGCATATGGGGTGACCGCAGTTACCAGGCTGAGAGAATTGTAAAAAATTATAAATATAATATAATATAATATAATATAATATAATATAATATAATATATATATTTGTTTTTTTTTTTGTTTTTTTTTCTGTTTTTTTTTTTACACACACAGGTCAGGGGGAGCAGTGCTCAGGTTATAAAAGCTGATCCCTAAAATATTTGTGAAACAAACTCAGCTGTGATATATGTTACAGCCTCCTAACATGAATGGTACAAGGGAGCCGATGCGTTTCGTAGTCATTATGACCACTGCATCAGGGAAAGTTTTTTTTTTTTTTTAAGCATTATTCTAGCACTGTCACTTTGTTGTGTATTGAATATATATTTTTATTACTATATTCTCAGCCTGGTAATGTCAGGCCCTAGGCCTAACCCAGGAATGTTTTTATATCGTGTAGTATGGTTCCCCCTTGTTTTTATGCAAGTGAAATATGATATAAATATTAAGATATATTTTACTACATGATTGGTTAGATATATCCTTTGGGTGGTGCTGCCATCCAGTGGTGTCCAGGGAGCTGCACATCTCTCCTCTTATCAGTGGGGCATCATGATAAAAACCAAAACACAGGATGGTCAAAATCCTATGTTTTAGTCCACTTTAAGACCCCCAATAAATAGCACTTATAGTGCCTGCAGTCCCACCTGGGTATCTGCCACTGATGAAACAAAAAATACAATTCTGTGGATTACTCACCTGTAGAATTGGTATTATGAGTATACAGCACGTCCTGCTCCAGATATGATTCCTTATGGTTGGGTTTACCTCCGCCAGATGGCGCTGGACTGCAGAGACAGCAAAAAGAAGCCCCTCCCGGTCCCTTATATACCCGGGACCTCCCACAATTCCCCAGTATTGAAAAGCAGTCAAAGAGAACCGGGAGAAGCTAAAAGATCAACCAAAAAACTTCAACAAGTATAACAATCACCATAAAGAGGATCCAAGGATAAAGAAACCAAGGTGGGGTGGAGCAGGACATGCTGTATACTCATAATACCAATTCTACAGGTGAGTAATCACAGAATTGTATTATTCTAAGTATACAGCACGTCCTGCTCCAGATATGATTCCTTACGGTTGGGACATCCAATAGCAGTGTCCGTAAATAGGGTGGGATCCCCAAAAAGGCAACAACGCGCAGTTCAAACCACTGCCGCCTGCAGCACCTTGCGGCCAAAAACAGCATCAGCTGAGGCCCGCACATCAACCTTGTAAAACTTGGAAAAAGTATGAACAGAAGACCAAGTAGCGGCCTTGCAAACTTGTTCAACAGAAGCCTGGTGCTGAAAGGCCCAAGAGGCACCAATAGCACGAGTAGAATGAGCAGTAACACGGAAGGGAGGATTCCTTCCCTTAGCAGAGTAGGCCCGACACACAGCCTGACGAATCCACTTGCTAATCGTAGCCTTAGCAGGAGCCAGACCCTTCCTGGGCCCAGAAGGGGCCACAAACAAGGCATCAGTCTTTCTGAAAGATTCAGTAGCCACCAAGTAGAAATTAAAATTCCTGACCACATCCAAGGAATGCAAAGCCCTCTCCTTTAAGTTACCAGGATTAGGGCACAAGGACGGAAGTACAATGTTCTGATTGAGATGAAAGGCTGAAACTACTTTTGGCAGAAAATCTGGCTTAAAGCGAAACACCACCTTGTCCTGGTGTCTCTCAAAGTAGGGGGCCTGAATGGAAAGCGCCGCCAACTCCAAAACACGCCTAACAGAAGTGATAGCCACCAAAAATACAACCTTAAGAGTGAGAATAGACAAAGCAGCCTCATGCACAGGTTCAAAGGGAGAACCCTGAAGGGCAGACAAGACCAAGTTCAAATCCCAGACTGGTAACATAGGCTTACGAGGGGGACGCACATGAGTAACCCCCTGGTTACTTGACCAGATGATGTTGAGCAAAAGACCTCTGGAAGAAAACAGCCAAAGCAGAAACCTGACCCTTCACAATGCTAAGCTGAAGACCCAGATCCAGACCATGTTGAAGGAACTCCAGAATCCTGGGGATGGAAAACACGCGACAGGGAGAGGACTTGGACTCGCACCAGTCAATGTAGGCCTGTCAAATCCTATAGTAAATGGAAGAAGAAGACTTCTTTCTAGCCCTGATCAAGGTGTTAATCACAGCAGCAGACATCCCCTTTTCCATCAAGATGGAGGTTTCAGCAGCCAGGCCGTCAAAGCCAGCGTTTGTAAATTGGGATGTCTCAACCGCCCCTGAGTGAGAATCTGGGTCCAGGGGCAGGGCGTACTGGTCTACTGCCAACTGCACGATGTCTGCGAACCACACCTGTCTTGGCCAACGGGGGGCCACCAGAATTGCTGGAACCCTTTCCTGAACCAACTTGCGCAGAACCCTGCCCAACAGGGGGAATGGTGGGAAGACATACAGGAGATGGAAGCCCTGCCAAGACAGGTTCAGAGCATCCACCGCCAGAGCCAGAGGGTCCTGGGACAGAGAGACAAAGACTGGGAGCTTTCGATTGTGGCGAGATGCAAAAAGATCCACGTCTGGCAGCCCCCAACGGTAACACAGGGAGTTAAACACTCTGTTGCTGAGGGACCATTCTCCCAGGCGAGAAGTCCCCCTGCTCAGAAAGTCCGCCTCAAGATTCTCTACCCCCGGAAGATACATAGCTGAGATGCAGGGGACATTGTCCTCCGCCCAGGACAAGATCTTGGACACTTCCTCAAGGGCACCCTTGCTCCGGGCCCCCCCGATGATTGATGTAGGCAACCGCCGCCTGGTTGTCCGAGCCGGCCGGCCCCGAAGGTGTTGGGTCAAGTGGGCCAGAACCAACCTGACCGCCCTTAGTTCCAGGATGTTCTTAGGGCGTGGGCCTCCTGAGGTCTCCACAGCCCCTGGAATTTTAGGGATTAACAGAACCCCCCCCCAACCCATCAGACTGGCATCCGTGGTGACTGTCTCCCAGCAGGGGGCCAGAAAGGATCTGCCCCCTAACAGGTTCCTTGAGTCCAGCCACCACAAAAGGGACCGCTAGAGGGGACAGGGCAAAGGCCTGATCCAGAGACAGAGGGTCCTTGTCCCACACTGACAAGAGGTGGAGCTTAAGAGGTCTCATGTGGAACTGTGCATAGGGAACTGCCTCAAAGCAGGACACCATCATCCCCACCAGCTGCCTCCCCTGCCGGATGGAGGGATGAGGGCAAGACAGAAGGAACTGAACTTGTGCTTCCAGGGCATCCACCTTCTGCTGAGGAAGAAAAATCCTGGCCTGAATCGTATCCAGATTCATGCCCAGAAAGCATGCCACCAGGGAGGGTGACAGGGAAGATTTGGGATGATTGATCACCCAGCAGAAGGATTCCAGAATGGTCACCACCCTCTGGGTATCCAGCTCTGCTTGCTGGAGAGACTGAGAAGTAATGAGGTGGTCCTCCAGAGGACGAAGGGCAGTGCCACAAATTGGTAGTGCTGATCCTCCAGTGCGAACCTGAGAAATCTCTGATGCCCCGGGAAGACTGGAACATGAAAGTAAGCGTCCTTGATGTCTATAGAGGTCATGAAGTCCCCTGGGCACAGCGAGCTGACCGCTGAGCGCAGAGTCTCCATGCGAAAGCGCCTGGGTTTGACAAATTTGTTGAGAAGCTTTAAGTCCAGGATGGGCCTGATAGAACCATCCTTCTTGGGTACCGTGAAAAGACTGGAGTAATAACCCCGGCCCCTTTCTGACAGAGGAACCTGACAGACGACCCCCATCTCCAGAAGGCTTTGCACTGCAATGACCAGGGCCTGAGCTGCCAGGGGGTTTTGAGGCATCCGGGATCTGATAAATCTTGGGGGCGGCCAGGCAGCGAACTCTATCTTGTAACTGGAGGATACTACCTCCTGAATCCACCGGTCTGAGACATGTTGCTTCCAGACATGAGCGAAGAGCCTCAGCCGCCCCCCCACCCGGATGGGTGAGGGCGCCCCTTCATGCCTGAGGGGGCTTGGGAGAAGACTTAGGCTTGGCCCCCCCAGTAGGATCCCGGACGGGCACGTCCTCTACCTTTTCCCCGGAAGTCCCCCCTGTGCCCTGCAAAGGAAACCCCTCTCCCTGACCTGGAGCCACGGTAGGAGGGATGAAAGGAACCTGACCCCTGAAAGAGCCAGGACTGTCTTTTACGCTGAGGCAGCCTGCCACCCTTAGCAATCAGATCCAAGCAATCACCAAATAAACGCAGCCCCTTAAATGGAAAACCAGTGAGAGCCTTCTTGGCAGCGTTGTCAGCTGCCCACTGGCACAGCCAAACCGAGCGGCGTATAGCCACCGCCAAGGCAGAGGTTCTACCACACATCCTAATGGTATCATCCAGAGCAGAAAGGATATAAGCCATAAAAACCTCACAATGCGAAAGGGCCCAGAACTCTGCGCTAGAAGTGTCATCCGGGGCACCATCCAACACACTCTTGAGCAGAGCCCCGACAGCCACAGCCGTGATAGCAGAAGCACAGACAGGGTGCAGAGCAGTCCCAGCACAAGCAAAGGCATGGGAAGCCAGTTGGTCAATGCGCCGGTCCTCACCATCCTTCAGGGTAGTAGAATCAGGGGAATGTACAACAGAGGTGTTAGACAACACCAAAACCGGAGCATCCACTTCCGGGGGGGGGGGGGGGGGGGGGGGGGCTGACCAACGTTTAACCACCTCGGCGAGAAATGGATCTTATCCCAGCTCTTAGGTACCTCGGGAAGTCTTCTGGGGCGCTCCCATTCCTTAAGAACAAGATTATTGAAATGGGACTGCTCGGGGAACTCTAAACGCGGCCTAGCGGTATGAAACAATTCCCCCTGCTGCCTGGGGACCGCAGCAGGATGGGAGATAGAAAGGACTTCAAAAATCCTAGTCAAAAGTCTATCAGTGTCATCTGAACCCCATGGGTCAGAGCCATAATCAGCATAACCCTTAGGCTGCTCATCAGATGACTCTGAGTCTGAGAACAATTCCCCTTCTTCAAGGGGGGTATAACCAGCCAGATCAAAGAATTCCTCTGCCTCCATAGGAAAAACAGACACGCCAGGCTCCAAATGCCGCCTCTTAGCAGAGACCTTACGGGCCGTAGTATTAGCAATCAACTTCTCAATGCTAGCCAATCTAGAAGACACATCAGGTTGAGACTCTCCACTGGTATTCAGCTCACTGGGAGTCAAATGCAAGCGTGGAGGGGTAGGCGAAGCCAAAGGAGGCGCAGGCCCAGCCCCCGGTAACCCAGAATGTAGCGCAAGCACCTGCTGGGCACAGGGTACACAGACCCGCACATCGCCAGTTATAGGGGATACCCCACACGCCACACATAGCCGGGGTTGTCCCGAAGGAACCCCGAGCCCAATATCCTGGGAAGCCTCCATATGGTGATTATAGTGGCACAGTTGGCCAATAGGAATTACGCTATAAAAGCAACCTGGGATGCCCCAATAGTCCGCCAGGGAAGTGGGAGGATTTTAGCAATTAGGCCTCTAATAAAGTTTGTGAAAACCAATAGAGAGGGTAGGACCGGGAGAAACCTCTTATACAGTTTTCCCCGCCTGAAAGACATAAGCAAGACACCCCATAAGCGTACAGCAATAAACATCAAGACAGAGGATAAGCCCGCCGGGGCACTCACGGACCGCGGAGGAAGACACCAATCACGCAGCACGAGGGACCAAAATGGCGCAGAGAGTACCTCAAAGGGCGGGCCGCGGGGGAAGGTGATGCGCCAACCAGGAGGCTCCGCCCCCCCCGAAGAGCACGAAGTCACACATGTGACCAACAGCCAGTACGAGGTAATGTCGCCGCTGACCGTGGAACGCCATAAGGCGTGCACGTCAGCTACAAAAAAGCACACCAGCGAATCCGAGGAAAACTATAGTGCTAACCAGGGTCCGGAGCTCTAAAACCAGTATAAGCATTACATGCAACATATACCACCCCCCCCCCCCCCAAGAACGACCGGGGAGAACGAGGGAGGGCGGCGGTCATCTAACACAGGGACCCACCGAAAACCAGGGTGAGGGGCGGAAGGGGCATCCCAATAAAGGTTCACCATAAGCCTGCACCGCCTACCCTTTGGTGGGGGATTGCGGTTGGAGCAGCGCTCCTAAAGCACCTGGCAGCGGTGCTGCCTACCATCACCCGACCAGTGCAGCCAAGGCTGGGAGGCAGTTTAAAGAAATGGGGTGGGAAAAGTCCTACAGGGCCGCGGGCTGTTAAGCCCCGCTCACCTGTGAATAGAGAGAGCCATCTTCTTGTCCTTTGCAGCCGACTGCAGAGAAGATCTGGGAAATTGTGGGAGGTCCCGGGTATATAAGGGACCGGGAGGGGCCTCTTTTTGCTGTCTCTGCAGTCCAGCGCCATCTGGCGGAGGTAAACCCAACTGTAAGGAATCGTACCTGGAGCAGGATGTGCTGTATACTTAGAATATACATTGATTAACGTGGGATAAAGTTGCTAGTTGCGATTTAAAGTAGACGTTGACCTAAATTATATTTTTAAATTCAATGAACACCCTTGTCCCCAGCAGTTGTATTGGGCTGCTAGAGAGGTGCAGGAAGTGGATCATTAAGCCCATTTTTGAGCTCCCTGTGTGTAAATCCCGGGATTGTTAAATAAACTCACCTAGCCAGCGATTCCACTGTGCATGTGTGGGTGGCAGCAGCATTACCTTGCCGGGGGATCCATCTTCTGGGTCCCTTGAATGTCACGCAACCTCCTGACAGACGGCACCATCTTGCATCCCATAAAGCACTGTGCGCGGCCCCCGATCTCATGCCTGCGCAGTGCCCAGAGACTTTGTTGAGCGGCATGAAGAGCACGGCTAAAGCTGTACTGTCACTTACAGGCGGCTAAGCCAGCAGGGGGCTGAGTATCGGGCCCAGAAGAAGCCGGATGTCACCGCAGCTGGCAGCGGTGACATGCAAAAGGTTAGTAGGCGCTGATGGGGGGGGGGGGGGGAATTTGTCCCCTTTTTGATTTAGGTCCAATGTTCCTCTTTAACAGCTGCACCTAGCGCCCCGCCTTCCCTTCAGCATCGGCAAAGAAAAAAATGTTTTAAAGTGCACAGCAGCGTGAGCAGACCCCGCCACTTCCCCGATCCAGCTTGAATTTCAACATTCCCTGGAACCATTGGGATCTGACTGGATCTCACCCCTGCATCCGGGGAATCTGATCTGTAAAGCTTCAATGAGGCCACAGTCAGGCAAGCTGTGAGAAGATGCTGGGTGGGTTATTTCTTTATGTCAACCGTCATACCCTCTCCTCGGGGCATTGGAGATGATTTTCACCAAACTGGTGACTTTATTTCACAATGTAATTACCATTTTAAAGGGATACTATTCAAAAATGTGTCTTCCCTGAGTAGACTTATTTTCTAAACCATGACACTTATTGTCTGTATTGCTGAGCAACACCAACCTATAAAGCTCAATGGCTCTCTCATCTTCCTCACTAAACTCATCCTCATTCTCTTCCAGCTCTTCCAGTGTCATATCCTCGTAGGTTTTCACTGAAACAGAAATATACAGCAAGTCTTCAAGTTAAAACTGGTTTACCAACAGGCAGGGAAATATATATGTACAGCGTGTGTGTGATAAAATTGATATATTGAGATATATATATATATATATATATATATCACTTTTTGAAGGGATGCAATGTATTTCTCACATATACTCTTCCCATTAAAGTACAGCCAAACCTAAAAAAAAAAAAAAAAAAAAAACAACAGCCCCTGGTGTTAATCAGCTCATTCAGAGATGATTACTTCCCAAAAAAACCCTTAGAACGGACATGCCCACTACCAATTAATTTCTCATGCAAGAGCTTACAGTAGGATTTCAAAGGCTTAGAAGCCTCATTTTTAAAAATAAGGGAACATCAGCCTTATCAGGGCGATTTGAAAATAGCCCTGATGATTCTGGAGAAACAATGAGTAAATAGAGGGACAAAACCCAAGATTTTCACTTTCTTGGGTTTGTTCCTCCTGGTGAGGAGCTGTGTGTATCCCCCGGGATCAGCTATAAACTAAACTCATCCTGGTTCCCACAGTGCATGCACAGGCTGCTCAGTCTATTAAGACTTTCTTTGCTGAATGGAGCCAGAGAAAGGAGGATAAAAAAAATGAAGGGAAGGTAAAGAGGAAAATATATATATATATATAATTTATTTATATTATTTTGAAAATATTCAGGGTGAAGGTCCGGTTTAATATACTGACATTTTAATGTAAACATTACTCACCAACAGACTGCTGCTGTAGGATGGCTACTTCA
This sequence comes from Gastrophryne carolinensis, assembly GCA_027917425.1. Taxonomy (NCBI): domain Eukaryota; kingdom Metazoa; phylum Chordata; class Amphibia; order Anura; family Microhylidae; genus Gastrophryne; species Gastrophryne carolinensis. The sequence goes on from CM051236.1 coordinate 211,306,265, forward strand.
TCCTCTTCCTCCTGCTTCGGTACCTCTTTAGGAGGTAAGATACCTTTTCTGCGCAGGATATCATTCCATTCTGTGTCTGCATTTGGGTCCTAAAATCAAGCACATCATCCTGAACTGTTATGTGTGACAATGGCAAAGCCATCAACAAATTGGCATGGAAGATGGATTGTCACGTATAAAGAAAGAAGCATGCACTACTGGAAAAAAAAGCTTTGGGCTGCACTAGAATTACCTAGTATACACAGTCCCCTTAAAGTGGGCCAATACTGGCCCTAGATTCTAAGACTTTAGGAGGACTCCGGGGGCATCCCAAATCTGTATGAAATATTCCAGTTGCTGGGGGCGGCATGGCCAGACGGACATGTGAGAAGACATGTTTAGAGTAAGCTTGACTCCTATTCTACTAGATCCTGCTCAGAACAGTGGTGTGGGTCAAGCTAGTGGACATTCCTTGTGTGGGATTAGCAGATGATAACAGGAACGAAGGGTCTGGCAAGGGACGCCGTGGAAAGAGAAAACTGCCTGACCTTAGGATGCTGATCGGGTTGCAAGATGGCGGGGACCGGAACATGATACTACGCAAGGCCAGAGAAAAGGGCCCGATGAAAGTGGGGCAGACATCGGTTTCCCTGTATCCAGATTTCTCAATGGAATTTAGAAAGCAGTGGGCGCAGTACCAGATTGCCAAACAGAAGCTGAGAGAGAAGGGCATGCATAATGCTATGCAGTTTCCCCGCTAGGCTTCGTGTCACCCATGTTGAGAAAAACAGTGTGTCATTTGAACAACTAAAACTAGATCTAAATATACCTAGCTCAGCATTTTGTAAGTATTAAATTCTGAAACACACGATCAAAGTGCAACTTGGAGCCCTACTAATACAGTTGCAGAAGCTGAGCTTACTAAATGTGGAGGGTTTTGTCTTTGTGATATAGTCAGCAAGGCATATTATTTAATTCAGTTTAAATTCTTGAACTGGGTGTACTATACCCCAACTAAGTTACTAGGAACTGGGATGGCCTCTAATGCAGAATGTCCACGGTGTAGGAGATATAGGGCTGATATACTGCAGAGTAATTAATAGATACCGGGTGGCCATACATAATATGAAGGACAACCTAAAGTTCCCTGCGCCACTGACACCAGAGGTGATGCTTCTCTCCGTGATACAGTTTTATGCCCGGAAGGCCATAGCTCTAAGATGCAAGGAAGCAAGCTCACCAACAGTTTCCATGGTAGTTAACATGATAGATAAGATGCCACCTAGGCAGAGACTGGTGTATTTATCAAGATCTTGCCCCCCAAAAATTGATAAGATATGAAAGTGCTGGCTGGAGAATCATTCTGATTTGCTAGCCATCACAGAAGGATCAATGTAATGCTTCACCTTATTCCGGTTATTAGAGAAGGATGAATGAATGGACTGTAAAATAATAATAATATCCCAGTTTACCATGTCTGCTTAACATTCCGCCATTCCCATGGCACATAAGCAGGCCGCGGTGTTATCCCCAACATCCCTCTGGCTGATGCACACACCTGTATTACAGTAGGATTACATAAATGACTGGCATGGGTACGCACAGCCAAAGGGATGCTGGCTGCTCTCAGCACTCTGTGCGGGTCTCTTAATTCAGCGCTCTATGCAGTTCATTTATATGCACGGCAAAGAACACGGATTAGTAGAAAACCCCACATATGAGTGGAGCAGAGAAGTGAGTAAGAAGAAGAGAGCAGAGAAGAAGAGAGTAAACCTGACACAGCGAGGACAGGGACCAAATTCAGGATATGCCAAATCCTGGGTTTAATTCCCTTTTGATGTGCCTGTCATATTGCAAACATTTCTGCAGTTTTGGAGGAAAGTTTAGATCAGATGCGTGTCAGGGGGATCAGTCATCATATACAGACCTTTGACGAAGCCCATAGATTAAAAGTGAAACAAAACCGTGAGTTTCATTTTCCTGGGTTTTGTTTTGTTCCCCCCGAGGCATCCAGAACTGGGATGCCCTGCTGTGTGAAGCTGCTTTTTACTTACCTCTTCCTAGTTCCAATGGCGCATACGTAGGATCTCGTCCAATGAGAGCTGTCTCACGTGACTATGTGACTTGGTAAACGGCTCTCACCGACTATTTGTTGCACTGTGTATATGGCAAAAAGAATTCCCTTTTACCTGGCTAACAATGAACAAATCAGAATAGGTGGGACTGAAGTGTGCTCTTCCCCCCCAGCCTATCTGAATAGGTGGGACTGGGGACTGAAGTGTGCGCTTCCCCACCCCGCCCCTGCCTATCTGAATAGGTGGGACTGAAGTGTGCTCTCCCCCCCAGCCTATCTGAATAGGTGGGACTGAAGTGTGCTCTTCCCCCCCAGCCTATCTGAATAGGTGGGACTGGGGACTGAAGTGTGCTCTCCCCCCCCCCAGCCTATCTGAATAGGTGGGACTGAAGTGTGCTCTTCCCCCCCAGCCTATCTGAATAGGTGGGACTGGGGACTGAAGTGTGCTCTCCCCCCCCCCAGCCTATCTGAATAGGTGGGACTGAAGTGTGCTCTTCCCCCCCAGCCTATCTGAATAGGTGGGACTGGGGACTGAAGTGTGCTCTCCCCCCCCCCAGCCTATCTGAATAGGTGGGACTGAAGTGTGCTCTTCCCCCCCAGCCTATCTGAATAGGTGGGACTGAAGTGTGCTCTTCCCCCCCAGCCTATCTGAATAGGTGGGACTGAAGTGTGCTCTTCCCCCCCAGCCTATCTGAATAGGTGGGACTGAAGTGTGCTCTTCCCCCCCAGCCTATCTGAATAGGTGGGACTGAAGTGTGCTCTTCCCCCCCAGCCTATCTGAATAGGTGGGACTGAAGTGTGCTCTTCCCCCCCAGCCTATCTGAATAGGTGGGACTGAAGTGCGCGCTTCCCTCCCCCCAGCCTATCTGAATAGGTGGGACTGAAGTGTGCGCTCCCCCCCCCCCCCCAGACTATCTTATAGATTCCCGGGCCGATCAGCAGTGGGTGTTGGTCCACTTGAAGTGCGCGCTTCCCTCCCCCCAGCCTATCTGAATAGGTGGAACTGAAGTGCACGCTTCCCTCTCAGCCTATCTGAAAAGGTGGGACTGAAGTGTGCGTCTATTCCCAATGAGACACATTTGCCGAATGACAGTCACAGCAGACGCTTTCGTTGGACGAGAGCCTGCGCATTCGCCATTGGAGCTGGGAAAGTGCTTACGTGCACCCCAGGTGTGTTTCACACAGTGGGACATCCTGATTCGGGATGCCCCAGGGGGATGGCCAGCAGACAGCCAGAAGCTTTTCATTTTTTTTGGTCTGCTTTAAAGTGAAACTTAATGTAAATTAAATCCTGCTTTTATTAGTGTCGCATGAACCACAGGACACTAAACAAAACAAATCAAATGAAGGACAGGAAACAACTACATACCCACAACAGCTGCATCTTTTACAACAGGAGACATGCCCCACTGTATTGTGCATCTGTTTCCTGTCTTTACTTATAAAAAAAAAAAAAATCTTGCCCATTTACAATGACATTGCCAGTGCACACTCCCTGTGGTACAGGTAATGGTACAGAGACCAATCTTGCAGCAAAGTAAAATCTGTAGCATACAAACATGCACACTAGACTGTAAGCATCATTCCTCAGCCTAACTTGCTGCAGACTATTATATTATGTGGCACTATACAGGGAGAAGATTACAGGAAGAGGAGAAGCTGTTAATATACTTATAACATGAAGGGTACTATCAGTCAGCCATGCTACAGATACACAACATCATAACATTAGGAGAGGCAGGCAGGGCTACACATAGCTACAGAACTACATTAAGCGAGAGGGCCTCAATACACTGCTATTGTATGTGCATGGCTAGCCTAACCAAAGAAATAACACACAGATCAGATTGTGGCAAATACCATTTCAAAAGTTCACACAAGGACAAATACAGTGAATAAAGCGAGCAAGCACAACACTAGTAAAGGGGAGAGACTGACACTCACCTGCATGTTGCCCAGGCACAGTCACAGCAGCACTCCTCCCTGTAGAGACACAAACACACAAGTATATGAATGGAGACTTCTTTTCTACTTTCTATATCAAACGAGCTGGAAGATCTTGTATGTATAACCTAGAATACGGCAGCAGCTGCACAATGCTGCGTGGGCATGGGGGGGAAGGTATTCCTTGTCACACCAGATACTACTTCCTGTACATCACTATATCCATATAAGGAAGCTACAGAGAGTGTGTGATGGCAGCAGCTGGGCTGTGGCCATATGCTGAGTCTTACTGAAGAAAAGGCATCCCCAGCATCCCTTTACCCATACATGCTCTTTGCTGCCTCCTCATGGTCACTGACTGGTAGAACACTGATGTACATTCTGCAGTTGTGCATCTGTGTCCAATGTTTCTAATTTAACCCTTTCGCTGCCAGCCTACCTGCAGCATTTGCCACTCCCTGTTGCCAGACGATGTTTCACTATTTTGCGCTACACATATTCAACTGTCATTTTTGAAAGGATTTCCAGGGATTTCCCAGGAAAATTATATATTGTTTTTTTCAACAGAGTCTGGGCTTTAACATGAAATGTCTTGTTTGTATTTTTTAGGTGTATTCTCAATTTTTTTGGGTGAAATGTGTGAAAAAAAATAAAAAATATATATTTTTTTACAATTTGTAGAGTTTTTTTGTAATAAAAAATGTAAGTTTGTCAATAAAATCTTATTGCGTGAGAAACCCCAATTTCTCCCGGTTACAGCGATACCACATATGTATAGGTAGACACCCTTTCCTGCCCAGAAGCCTTTTATAGCTGCTGGATGACAAATGGTTAATTAAAAAAAAAAATGACATAGGGTCCCCCTTCCCGGGGAGGGGGACCCCATTTTTTTTTGGATTTTGAAGGGTTAAAAACCCTTCAAAATCCAAAAAAAAAAATGACGTGGGGTCCCCCTTACCCAAAGTAACCAGCCCGGGACCAGCTATGGGGGCTTGTAGGCACAGAGTGGGGGGGCCAGCTTTGGTGGCCCCCCCACCCTGCAGCCTACGAGCCCACATAGCCTATGTGGGCCCGGGCTCTTCTGCCCCCCCCTGGCCTTTGGGGAGGCAGGTAATGGGGGTGCGGGGGTTAATGGCAAGCCACCCGCTAGGGCAGGTGACTTGCCACCCCCCCAGCCTTGTGAACTGGTATAAGGGGTCTCATGGACCCCTTACCAGCTCACAAAGGGTTAACTGTTAAAAAAAAAACCACGACACAATAATAAAAAGTATTTTATTAGAAAAAAAAAAATTTTTTTTTACTGTACTTACCTTCGATTGCAAGCTCTTGTCCCTCGCCGCTCAGCTGACAGATGCCGGTGATCGGCATCCAGAGAAGGAGAAGGCAGGAGATCAGAGGATCTCCTGTCACCTCCTTCCCCAGCGCCGATCACCGGCATCTGAGAAGCTGAGAAAGCTGAAGCCCGTTCGGGGCCGGGATGACTTCATAAGCCCCGCCCCCAAGGGGGCGGGGCTTAGAGGCATGATGGCGGCCGCCATCGAGAAGAAGAGAGCCTCCCAGGCTCTCTCCTGAAGATCGGTAAGTCCTGGGGGGGATCGGAGGCCCCCCAGGTGAAGAGGAGGGACAGCGGGAGCCAGCGCACACACAGGTAAGTGAATGTCATTTTTATTTTTTTATTTTTTTACAGTTAGAAGCTGCTGCTGCAGAAGCGGGGGGGGGGCGGCCTATTCCGGGGGCTCTCCTGGAGCCATCCGACCCCCCACGGGGGATCGGATGGCACCAAATTAAAGAGGAGACCCGGCCGGATCCAACAAGGGGTCAGGTGAGTATTTTTTATTTTTACTTTTTAAACTACAAGCGAGGAAAGTCAAGCACGTAACACCTACGGGCTTGGCACTTAAGGCCCAGCCAAGCCAGCACGTAGGTGTTACGGGCTTGGCAACAAAAGGGTTAACGATCATATATAACATATGTAAAACACCCCCCCCCCCCAAGACAAATGCTTCAATGGATCCCATTATGAACACATTATTTAAATTAAAGAAGCACAAAAAACTGAATTTATTTACCCAATGCAGTTGTTCTCTTTACCTTGTCAGTAGGGGGTCATGAAAATTATTTGGTTATTTGGAACCCGCATCTGACTGAGCTTTTTTACTTTTTGTTTAGTTTTGTTTTAACACACAATAAAGTTTAAAAACATATCCTGCACCTGTGATTTTTTGCAGGTGAGGATTATCTGTACAAAACTCAACTTGCTGTTTTATTTTCTTGAAGATGTTTTCCTACTCAACTGGCTTTTTCCCTTCATATTCACAATTGCCCCTCAGAACACTGGGTACCATGCTTAGTACATACTCTTTGTGACCCAACTTCTGGTCTCCACCCCTTTCCTTTAGAGTGCAAGCTCTTAAGGGCAGGGCCCTCTTTCCTAATGTATTCCTGCATGTACTGTATGTGTTTAGCTACACTTCTGATACATAATACCATGTTTATTAAATGCAGTGTTGTCATTGTCTGTACTATAAGCATTTAAAGCAGAGCAAAAGCCACCAGCAGCTGCTGGCTTTTCTCCAGGGCATCCCGAATCAGGATGCTCCGCTGCGTGAAAACCGCCAGTTCACACATAAAAACTCATCTCTCCACGCTCCAAGGGCATGAGAGCGGCCTGCTGTGACCATTTCATTCAGCAGACAGATCTCATTGTTTTGAAAGGGGAGAACGTGCTGTCCCCAGAGTCGTGTGCGCACTCCCACGCCAGCCATTCAGATAGTCTGGGACCGGAGATGCGGCAGCGTATGCTCCCCATTCAAGTCAATGAGGGCTGCCTGCCGAATAATACAACTCTGTGAAGTACTCACCTGTAGAGTTGGTATTATATGCATGCAGCACGTCCTGCTCCAGGCATATTCATAACGTGTGGGTATACCTCCGCCTTCAGCGCCGTGCACTGCAGAACATGAAGAAAACAAGCTCCTCCCAGCCCTACATATACCGAGGGACCTCCCACAAATCCCCAGCACTGAAAAGCAGTGAGAAGAGAAGCCAGGAGAAACAAACCACCCAGAAATAAACTGGCAATAATACCAAGTGATAACAATCACCATACGGGGGATCCAGAACAAGTGAAACCAGGGTGGGGTGGAGCAGGACGTGCTGTATGCATATAATATCAACTCTACAGGTGAGTAATTCACAGAGTTGTATTATTCTAAGCAGACAGCACGTCCTGCTCCAGGCAAATTCATAACGTGTGGGACATCCAATAGCAGTGTCCATAAGTAGGGTGGGATCCCCGTGAGAAAGGCACAGCCAACAGTAAAGCGCTGTCACCCTCAACCATGCTACCAAACGAGAGCAATGCTTTAAACTCAACCTTTGAACCTTGTAAAGGGAGAACTGAACACAAGCAGCAGACTAGCCAGCTTGCTCGCCAGAACATAGTGCTAAAGGGCCCGAGCCAAGCACCAATAGTAAGAGAGCAAAAAACAATAGGGAGGAAGAATCTTCCCTTAAAAGAATAGGCCAGAGTAACAGCCTAACCATGCTACTACAAAAGAGGGTAGCCATGGCAACCTCAAAACTTTCCCCAACAGGGAATACAAGTCCTGGTCGCAGACGGAACCAGTAGAAATGCTAACAACAACACTCAGCAGAAGCCGAAAGAGTACTCCAGGTCCGGAAGGTCAAACCAACCGAATAAGACCAATCCAGAGGGCCCCTTGCCCATGGAAGCAATCAAACCCGGTACTTCAAGAAGGGGACACCGGTAGGCCCCAAAAGGTAAAATGCCTATCAGGGACAAGACAGTTCAGGCAGATCTCTAACCCCAGTAGAGGGGCACAGATCCCTTATCTCATAGTAAACTAGACAATAGCCCAGAGACCAGAGGATCTGGGCCAAGGCAGAAGGAAAACAAACATCGCCTGGATCCAACTTGACGTAAGGCGGGCACCCTCACCTCATGGTGTACAGCTATATAACAAAAGTATATATATATATATATATATAATGACTAGGACCACCAACAGAGCCATTCTTTATGGCACACTTCTGACTGGAGCAACCGCCCCAGAACAGGTCAGACAAGGACCTGAATAAGACCCATGGGACCCCTTAGCAGGGCATCAGGATAAGTCATCCCCCCAAAGGGGAACTATGAATCCCCAAGGAATGCACCTGAGCAGACCCTGAAAAATGCGCAAACAAAAGATTGGATCAAGCTTTGTAATAGATGAACAGGGCAGGCCCCAACCATAGACCGAACCAAGTCGTGAGCCAATACCAAACACTGCTGAAAGGACCCTAATCCCAGGAACAGAGATCGTCCCACAAGGGAAGGAGCTTAGACCCAGCAAAACAGTATGGGTACAACACAACCTAACATAGCGTGGCAGAAGGAAGAAAGCGAAAAGGAAGAACTAAGTCCTGACCTTCCAAGGAACAAGACACCCCGAGATATGTAATCTCCAACAGGGTAAGCACAAATGCCTGCCAACGCTAAAGTAGGCCTAAGGTAAAGGCACCTTACTTATGAAAAATAGGCCTCGTGAGTGAACATACAGTCCTACTGTTCTCAGCAGAATCCCCTGCGGACCACACCCCACTGGGCCACCCAGGCCCCTAGCATAAAGGTGCTGCTTGCCATCTGAGACTAGCGCAAGCCCCCCCCCCCCCCACGCCCGGTAGGGCAAGGGGATAACATTTTTCAAGCAAAATAACCAGCCAGAACCACTAACCCCAACCAGGGCAGACCAATCTGGCCAATAACAGGGGTAGAACCCTGCGATAGAGAGAGTCCAACGGGACCCTGCCAGTGTGAGCTCAATGGCACAACAGAGAACCTCCCACAGGAGGGATACTACAGGAAGGACCAGGAATATTAATTCCCCCATAGAAGGAATCAGGGCTCCCCAGGAATAGAGCCAGGCCCAAGAATTCCACAGGGAAAAAGGAACAAACCACTGTCCTACCATGGACAAAAAGTCCCCCAATTGGACAGGTACTAAGAAGGAGTAGTCCCCAAAGTAGGACCCACCGAATGCTCATTGTGACAAAAATCCACCTAGGTAACCAGATCCTTCGAGGTCCCTACCTAGGAACCACCTGGGGTTACAGAAGAATAAGCCCCCTTTGTCATCCTGCCAGATTAGGTACCATGGTAACCATCAACAGGGAAAAACAGAAAGGTAGGGAATGCTCCCCGACGGTACTCTCGAGTAAACCAGCAGAAGAATAAACGCCTCCACTAGGAGTAAGGTAAACAGACCTAGACCAAGGGTGCAAACCCCTCATCCAGGGCTAATGGCTAAAGCGCCTCAGAGCCCAAAGATCACAGAGACAAGCGATGTCAACGGACCAGCCGCCAATGGGCGCACCAGGTGCAATTCTACCTGGAGATAATAACTAGACAGGACGGAAGACCAGAGGCCTCATCCCAGTAAAATCCTTATAGCCAAGAGAAAAAGGCACTAGGTGAAGCCTAATCCAGGTACAACCTGGAATTAGAGGATGGAACAGAGTAGGGCTAGAGTCCGCCAAGGTCCATCCAAACAACTCCCTTCGTGAAGGAACAGAAAGGCCTGATAGGTCCCCTGGTAGATGCCCCCTGGTGTCGTGTGAGACATCACACCCTCCTAGAGCCTAGCGCGCAAATGGGCGCAACAGGGGACTCAGCCTAGACCACAACGGTGGCAGTCACCACCAATACCCAGCAGTAGTGGGCTCAATATCCATAAGACACCTTGGAATCTAGAATAAAAATCTGAACACGCCACAAGCGGCCAGAGGACCCCTGGAATATAGGGCACAGACGGCCCTGTCAAGGGCGCCAAGCCTGAATGCTTATGGATACCGATGCTACACCCCCCGAGGGGTTAGGAAGATAGACTTCCTCATCCTCAAGGGAAGGGAGGGGCAAACCAGCGCAGGGGCCCCAGTCTCTATATGATAATGGCGTTCTGGCAAGGAAGCCATACCTGACAGGCCCAGTTAAGCCTGCACCCATGCCTGAAGAAAGGCAGGGGACCATAGTCCTCCTGACCGACTCAGGGAAGGACCACCCAGCAAACACTATCCCATATCTGGAGGAACTATCTCCTAAAGCCAGTAGAACGAGGCAGGATGCCTCCTGATAGGAGTAAGGTGCTGTGGCCATCCCCTCACCCAGGTGGGTGAAGGCGTCCCATCATGCATGAGGGTTTTTGGGGAATGAAACGGGCTTAGCCCGGCCAGAAGGCCCCGGGCATTGAATGTCACTCCTGGGACAGGATACCGAACCAGACCCTGCAGGGGGCATCCCCGGTTCCTGCTTAACGCTATGATATGGAGGTGGAGGGGTATCCCTGCTCCGAGGGGGTCGCGACGGCCGCCCCTGACTGGGTGGACTGTCCTTTTTCTCAAATAGGTCCAGACGGGCCCCAAACAGGCGATGCCCTCTAAAGGGAAGCCCCGTCAGGGTCCTTTTAGCGTCATCGTCTGCCCCCCACTGACGCAGCCAGAGCAGGCGACGTATAGCTACCACTTGGGCAGAAGTCCTCGCACACATTTTGATGGTGTCATCCAGAGCTAAAAGGATAAATATAACAAAAATATCGCAGCTGGAGAGTGTGTAAAACACCTCCCAGGGTAAATCTTCAGGTTGATGCTCCAGCATCTTTCTTATGAGAGCCTTAGCGGCCACTGCTGTGATGGCAGCGGCACAGACAGGGCGTAGCGCCGTACCTGCACAGGCAAAGGCGTGGGAAGCCAGCCTATCAATGCGCCGATCCTCGGCGTCCCGCAGGGAGCTGTAAGCCGGAGCTGTAAGGAAGGGGGGGTTAGGAACCCCAATAATCGGTGCGTCCACTAATGGGGACGAGGACCAAATATCTACCATCTCAGGGGGAAAAGGGTATTTCCAAACCCAGTCCTCTGGGGGCCTTTGAAGTGCAGTGGGACGTTCCCACTCTTTAAGTACGGGAGCATGGAAGTGAGCCTGCTCGAGAAATTCCAAGCGCGCAGGCGCGGTATGCAAGCGCCCACCTCTCGGTCTGGAGACCGCACCGGGAGGCGAAATGGACAATGCATTAAAAATCCTGAGTAACATACCGCCAATATCGAGCTGGTCCCAGTCGTCCTGACCAGCATCATCCTGACACCTCGGCCTCTCGTCAGAGGAACCTAGGTCAGAGAACAGGTCCCCTTCTTCCAACGTGGCGCTAGCACGTGTAGAAAAAGACTCCTCAGAGGCCATAGCACAGGCTGAAGCCGCGGGAGTCCAAGGCCGTTGTCTATCAGGACCCATCCGGCCGGACAACCCTTCAACAATATGGACAAGCGTGGGCCGTCTAGGAGAGGTATCTATTTGTAACTCGCCACTTGTACAAGACTCGACAGGAGTGAGGTTTAGGGAAGGGGAAAGGGGAGAGAAGGAGCGAGGTACAACCGCAAGCGTCGCCTGCAATTCCAGCGTCTGTTCAGAACATGACGCGCAGACCCGTGCCCCGTCCGCCTCAGCATGGGGGAGACTGCACGATATACACAACCGGTCCTGTCCCAAAGGGACCCCGGTAACACAATCCTGAGATGCCTCCATATGGTGATTGTTTAAAGATAGGATGTCAATAGGGATTTATGCAATAAGCAACCCTGGATGCCACAACTACCCGCTGATTAATGTGGGAGATTTTAGGAAGGCCTGCTCCTTATACGTATGATTATAGCTATGTATATATGAATATGAGGCCGGGAGAGGCCGCCGGGAACTCAGCGTCTCAAAGACATAATGGGAAAGAGATGTCAGGGTCACGCGCAGATGGACAGACCAGAAACAGAGGGATTCGCCCGCGAGGGTACTTACAGCACAAGTGGAGGAGGAGACCGCCACGACGCGTGCGCGCGAAGCTTAACCAAATTGGCGCCCAGCGAAACTCGAAGGGCGGGCTAACTGCTCTGCCATGACGCGAAGCGCGCCGAACTAAGGCCCCGCCCATTCTAAAGAGCGCGAAGCTCTGAGGTAAAAATAAAAGCAAGGATGCAACCACGAGCCTAATGTTCCATAGAACGGATACAGACAACAAGTACGGGCACCGCAGCATAAAGATTATGCGGCAATCAATGTAAAAAACACACAGCGGCGGCCGAAATAAGGAGCAAGCAGCGCGGCTCTGACATCTTTGAGCTAATAAAGGGCAGAATAGAGGCCACGAGCGTGACACACCGGTACACTGGGACCGCCACACACATACCCCCCCTTTCTTTTCCCCCTAAGTAGAAGGGGAAGTGAGGGAGAATGGCGGCCCTTTAATAAAGTCCAGCATTACGCGGGGTATGGGGCAATAATGCGGGAGGGGCATCCACTAGAGGCTCACCATCGGCCTAAACCGCCTACCCTATGGTGGGGGATTGCGGTGGAGCATGGCTCCGTTAAGCACACACAGTGCTGCCTACCTTCACCCGACCAACGCAGCCCAGGCTGGGAGGCATATTCTGATCACAAGAAGGACGGGTGGAAATAGTCCCGCAGGGCCTCGGGCTGTAAAGCCCCGCTCGCCTGCGAGAGCGTGATACTTCATGTCTTCGCAGTTCCAGCACTGCAGAGAAATCTGGGGATTTGCTTGTTTTCTTCATTTTCTGCAGTGCACGGCGCTGAAGGCAGAGGTATACCCACACGTTATGAATATGCCTGGAGCAGGACGTGCTGTATGCTTAGAATAACATAGCCACAGAAGGTGGCTCTTATTGGACGAGTGCCCGTGTATGTGCATTTGGAGCAAGGAAACGTGAGTTTTTATGGGCAAACCGGGGGGAGGGGGGGTTGCACAGCACGGAATCTCATATTCCCGGCATTGTTTAACTTTAACTTGTCTAATTTCTACCTGGTACAGAGGCCCTGTGTCTGCCTGAGGACATGAGGCTCCTTGCTGACCAGACAGCCACTCCTGCCCCATCTATATGAGAAGCTGGGCTGGTGGGTGTGGCCTGTGTACGACAGACTTTAATTGAGAACAAAGGTCACTTCCAAATATGAGAACCCTTGTACATAGGCACCTATTACACAGGCTAGGACCACACCTATTACACAGGCCATGACCACACCTATTACACGGGCTATGACCACACCTATTACACAGGCTATGACCACACCTATTACACAGGCTATGACCACACCTATTACTCAGGCTATGACCGCACATATTACACAGGCTATGACCGCACCTATTACACAGGCTATGACCGCACCTATTACACAGGCTATGACCGCACCTATTACACAGGCTATGACCACACCTATTACTCAGGCTATGACCACACCTACTACTCAGGCTATGACCACACCTATTACTCAGGCTATGACCACACCTATTACTCAGGCTATGACCACACCTATTACACGGGCTATGACCACACCTATTACACAGGCTATGACCGCACCTATTACTCAGGCTATGACCGTACCTATTACACAGGCTATGACCGCACCTATTACACAGGCTATGACCGCACCTATTACACAGGCTATGACCGCACCTATTACACAGGCTATGACCGCACCTATTACACAGGCTATGACCGCACCTATTACACAGGCTATGACCGCACCTATTACACAGGCTATGACCGCACCTATTACACAGGCTATGACCGCACCTATTACACAGGCTATGACCGCACCTATTACACAGGCTATGACCGCACCTATTACACAGGCTATGACCGCGCCTATTACACAGGCTATGACCGCGCCTATTACACAGGCTATGACCGCGCCTATTACTCAGGCTATGACCGCGCCTATTACACAGGCTATGACCGCGCCTATTACACAGGCTATGACCGCGCCTATTACTCAGGCTATGACCGCGCCTATTACACAGGCTATGACCGCGCCTATTACACAGGCTATGACCGCGCCTATTACACGGGCTATGACAGCGCCTATTACACGGGCTATGACCGCGCCTATTACACGGGCTATGACCGCGCCTATTACACGGGCTATGACCGCGCCTATTACACGGGCTATGACCGCACCTATTACACGGGCTATGACCGCACCTATTACACGGGCTATGACCGCACCTATTACACGGGCTATGACCGCACCTATTACACGGGCTATGACCGCACCTATTACATGGGCTATGACCGCACCTATTACTCAGGCTATGACCGCACCTATTACACAGGCTATGACCGCACCTATTACACAGGCTATGAGCAAACCTATTACACAGGCTATGACCGCACCTATTACACAGGCTATGACCAAACCTATTACACAGGCTATGACCAAACCTATTACACAGGCTATGACCGCACTGTGACAGACGCTCTGTCTTTTGGATGTCATCACTATTCAGTTGCCCACCGGGTCATTCACTGGCCTTTTCTTAATTAGGTTCCAGACAATGTCATTGTATTTTGATACTGTTACAGGCAATGTCATTGTAGTTTGGATTGTATTATAAACTGCCATTGTGTTAATTGATTATGTCACAGACAATGGCATTGTTCGGATTGAGTGTATTACAGACGTCTCTATTGTATTGCTGATTGCGTCACCGGCAGAGTTGAGGGATTGTGTGCCCTGCTGCTATTGGTCGGTGTGTGTGTCATGCAATAGGAGACTTGTGTATATAAGGCCTAGAGTGGCACTAATAAAGACGTCATCTTCACCCTCAATACTGAGTTCTGTCTCTTATTGGGGGAAACGCTATATTACAATTCACTAGCCCTTATAAGGGCTGTTCCTGTTTCCTCACGGACGACTCTGGAATTCCAGCAGCACCTCTTACGACTGGGAAAAGGACGTCTCGGGCGGTGAAGCCCTCCGGCGATAAGGGTTATCGCTACAATTGGTGGCAAGCGGTCGGATGGTCCTTTGTACCCAGAGAGAGTGCTACCCTGATGGAGAGTCAGTATGACAAGTTGAAAAGGCGGACCCTGAAGGATCTACTCGAGAGCCGGGGAAGGTCAGCTAGCAACCGCCCACGTCAGGAACTGATAGCCAAGCTGATCAAAATGGATCGTGCAGCAGTGAGGACCGAAACCAATATAGAGATCGATGAAGACGCTGATCTCGTTCAAGCGGTTCGGAACAGATTGTCGGTTTATGGCCGAATCCATCACAAGAACTGATCGACCAAGTCTTCGCCGCAGCGGAGGCAGAGGCCAGTAAGCGAAGGGAAGATCGGCGACTCGCAACCCAGCAGCCTCTCAGCACCCCTGTGTCTCCGAGCCTCAGTTACACTGGGGGGAGAAAGATTCCATTTGCAGCATTTAAGTCCGTCCAGGAAAGTGACGACGAGTGATGGATTTTTGGCCGATTTTGAACGGCAGTGCGCTTTACACCGGGTACCCACGGAGGAATGGGTCACCATATTATCAGGGAAACTATCTGGGAAAGCTTCCGATGCTTTCCGGGCCATCCCTGATGCGGACTTACCACACTACCATCTGGTAAAGGAGGCTTTGTTAGCCCGGAACGCTGTCACCCCGGAAGCCTACAGTTGTTTTTACTAGAACATTTTCTCAATGCCTTGCAACCAGAGCTAAGAGTGTGTGTGTACAAGACCAGCACCCTGTGAGTACATGTGTGTGTACAAGACCAGCACCCTGTGAGTACATGTGTGTGTGTGTACAAGACCAGCACCCTGTGAGTACATGTGTGTGTACAAGACCAGCACCCTGTGAGTACAACTGTATGTGTGTACAAGACCAGCACCCTGTGAGTACATGTGTGTGTGTGTGTGTACAAGACCAGCACCCTGTGAGTACAACTGTATGTGTGTGTGTGTGTGTGTGTGTGTGTGTGTATCATCTTCACCCTCAATACTGAGTTCTGTCTCTTATTGGGGGGAAAAGACAAGACCAGCACCCTGTGAGTACATGTGTGTGTACAAGACCAGCACCCTGTGAGTACATGTGTGTGTACAAGACCAGTACCCTGTGAGTACAACTGTATGTGTGTGTGTGTGTATCATCTTCACCCTCAATACTGAGTTCTGTCTCTTATTGGGGGGGAAAAGACAAGACCAGCACCCTGTGAGTACAACTGTACGTGTGTGTGTGTGTGTGTGTATACAGGCCCGGTAGACAAAACGGTAATGCAGATGGATTATCCCGGCAAACAGAACTCTGCCCATAACAAGAGTCCGGACAGCCCCACGTTAACCCGAACAGGGTCAATCCGGGTCTGCCGGGTGTTCCACAAAAAGGGGGCATTGTGACAGATGCTCTGTCTTTTGGATGTCATCACTATTCAGTTGCCCACCGGGTCATTCACTGGCCTTTTCTTAATTAGGTTCCAGACAATGTCATTGTATTTTGATACTGTTACAGGCAATGTCATTGTAGTTTGGATTGTATTATAAACTGCCATTGTGTTAATTGATTATGTCACAGACAATGGCATTGTTCGGATTGAGTGTATTACAGACGTCTCTATTGTATTGCTGATTGCGTCACCGGCAGAGTTGAGGGATTGTGTGCCCTGCTGCTATTGGTCGGTGTGTGTGTCATGCAATAGGAGACTTGTGTATATAAGGCCTAGAGTGGCACTAATAAAGACGTCATCTTCACCCTCAATACTGAGTTCTGTCTCTTATTGGGGGAAACGCTATATTACAATTCACTAGCCCTTGTAAGGGCTGTTCCTGTTTCCTCACGGACGACTCTGGAATTCCAGCAGCACCTCTTACCATTGGGAAAAGGACGTCTCGGGCGGTGAAGCCCTCCGGCGATAAGGGTTATCGCTACACGCACCTATTACACAGGCTATGACCGCACCTATTACACAGGCTATGACCGCACCTATTACACAGGCTATGACCGCACCTATTACACAGGCTATGACCGCACCTATTACACGGGCTATGACCGCGCCTATTACACGGGCTATGACCGCGCCTATTACACAGGCTATGACCGCACCTATTACACAGGCTATGACCGCACCTATTACACAGGCTATGACCGCACCTATTACACAGGCTATGACCGCACCTATTACACGGGCTATGACCGCACCTATTACACAGGCTATGACCGCACCTATTACACAGGCTATGACCGCACCTATTACACAGGCTATGACCGCACCTATTACACAGGCTATGACCGCACCTATTACACAGGCTATGACCGCACCTATTACACGGGCTATGACCGCACCTATTACACAGGCTATGACCGCACCTATTACTCAGGCTATGGCCGCACCTATTACTCAGGCTATGGCCGCACCTATTACTCAGGCTATGGGCGCACCTATTACACAGGCTATGGCCGCACCTATTACTCAGGCTATGACCGCACCTATTACACAGGCTATGACCGCACCTATTACACAGGCTATGACCGCACCTATTACACAGGCTATGACCGCACCTATTACACAGGCTATGACCGCACCTATTACACAGGCTATGACCGCACCTATTACACAGGCTATGACCGCACCTATTACTCAGGCTATGGCCGCACCTATTACTCAGGCTATGGCCGCACCTATTACACAGGCTATGGCCGCACCTATTACTCAGGCTATGGCCGCACCTATTACACAGGCTATGGCCGCACCTATTACTCAGGCTATGACCGCACCTATTACACAGGCTATGACCGCACCTATTACACAGGCTATGACCGCACCTATTACACAGGCTATGGCCGCACCTATTACTCAGGCTATGACCGCACCTATTACACAGGCTATGACCGCACCTATTACACAGGCTATGGCCGCACCTATTACACAGGCTATGACCGCACCTATTACACAGGCTATGACCGCACCTATTACACAGGCTATGACCGCACCTATTACTCAGGCTATGGCCGCACCTATTACTCAGGCTATGGCCGCACCTATTACACAGGCTATGGCCGCACCTATTACTCAGGCTATGGCCGCACCTATTACACAGGCTATGGCCGCACCTATTACTCAGGCTATGACCGCACCTATTACACAGGCTATGACCGCACCTATTACACAGGCTATGGCCGCACCTATTACACAGGCTATGGCCGCACCTATTACTCAGGCTATGACCGCACCTATTACACAGGCTATGACCGCACCTATTACTCGGGCTATGACCGCACCTATTACACGGGCTATGACCGCACCTATTACACGGGCTATGACCGCACCTATTACTCGGGCTATGACCGCACCTATTACACAGGCTATGACCGCACCAATTACACGGGCTATGACCGCACCTATTACACGGGCTATGACCGCACCTATTACTCGGGCTATGACCGCACCTATTACACGGGCTATGACCGCACCTATTACACGGGCTATGACCGCACCTATTACTCGGGCTATGACCGCACCTATTACTCGGGCTATGACCGTACCTATTACACAGGCTATGACCGCACCTATTACTCAGGCTATGACCGCACCTATTACACAGGCTATGACCGCACCTATTACTCAGGCTATGACCGCACCTATTACACAGGCTCTGACCGCACCTATTACACAGGCTCTGACCGCACCTATTACACAGGCTCTGACCGCACCTATTACACAGGCTCTGACCGCACCTATTACACAGGCTATGACCGCACCTATTACACAGGCTATGACCGCACCTATTACACGGGCTCTGACCGCACCTATTACTCGGGCTATGACCGCACCTATTACTCGGGCTATGACCGCACCTATTACACGGGCTATGACCGCACCTATTACACGGGCTATGACCGCACCTATTACACGGGCTATGACCGCACCTATTACTCGGGCTATGACCGCACCTATTACTCGGGCTATGACCGCACCTATTACACAGGCTATGACCGCACCTATTACTCAGGCTATGACCGCACCTATTACACAGGCTATGACCGCACCTATTACACAGGCTATGACCGCACCTATTACACAGGCTATGACCGCACCTATTACACAGGCTATGACCGCACCTATTACACAGGCTATGACCGCACCTATTACACAGGCTATGACCGCACCTATTACTCAGGCTATGACCGCACCTATTACACAGGCTCTGACCGCACCTATTACACAGGCTCTGACCGCACCTATTACACAGGCTCTGACCGCACCTATTACACAGGCTCTGACCGCACCTATTACACAGGCTATGACCGCACCTATTACACGGGCTATGACCGCACCTATTACACGGGCTCTGACCGCACCTATTACTCGGGCTATGACCGCACCTATTACTCGGGCTATGACCGCACCTATTACACGGGCTATGACCGCACCTATTACACGGGCTATGACCGCACCGATTACACGGGCTATGACCGCACCTATTACACGGGCTATGACCGCACCTATTACACGGGCTATGACCGCACCTATTACACGGGCTATGACCGCACCTATTACACGGGCTATGACCGCACCTATTACACGGGCTATGACCGCACCTATTACACGGGCTATGACCGCACCTATTACTCGGGCTATGACCGCACCTATTACACGGGCTATGACCGCACCTATTACACGGGCTATGACCGCACCTATTACACGGGCTATGACCGCACCTATTACACGGGCTATGACCGCACCTATTACACGGGCTATGACCGCACCTATTACACGGGCTATGACCGCACCTATTACACGGGCTATGACCGCACCTATTACACGGGCTATGACCGCACCTATTACACGGGCTATGACCGCACCTATTACACGGGCTATGACCGCACCTATTACTCGGGCTATGACCGCACCTATTACACGGGCTATGACCGCACCTATTACACGGGCTATGACCGCACCTACTACACGGGCTATGACCGCACCTACTACACGGGCTATGACCGCACCTACTACTCGGGCTATGACCGCACCTATTACTCGGGCTATGACCGCACCTATTACACGGGCTATGACCGCACCTATTACACGGGCTATGACCGCACCTATTACACGGGCTATGACCGCACCTATTACTCGGGCTATGACCGCACCTATTACACAGGCTATGACCGCACCTATTACACAGGCTATGACCGCACCTATTACACAGGCTATGACCGCACCTATTACACAGGCTATGACCGCACCTATTACACAGGCTATGACCGCACCTATTACACAGGCTATGACCGCACCTATTACACAGGCTATGACCGCACCTATTACTCAGGCTATGACCGCACCTATTACACAGGCTATGACCGCACCTATTACACAGGCTATGACCGCACCTATTACACAGGCTATGACCGCACCTATTACACAGGCTATGACCGCACCTATTACACAGGCTATGACCGCACCTATTACACAGGCTATGACCGCACCTATTACACAGGCTATGACCGCACCTATTACACAGGCTATGACCGCACCTATTACACAGGCTATGACCGCACCTATTACACAGGCTATGACCGCACCTATTACTCAGGCTATGACCGCACCTATTACACAGGCTATGACCGCACCTATTACACGGGCTATGACCGCACCTATTACACGGGCTATGACCGCACCTATTACACGGGCTATGACCGCACCTATTACTCGGGCTATGACCGCACCTATTACTCGGGCTATGACCGCATCTATTACTCGGGCTATGACCGCACCTATTACACGGGCTATGACCGCACCTATTACACGGGCTATGACCGCACCTAGTACTCGGGCTATGACCGCACTGTAGCGATAACCCTTATCGCCGGAGGGCTTCCCCGCCCGAGACGTCCTTTTCCCAATGGTAAGAGGTGCTGCTGGAATTCCAGAGTCGTCCGTGAGGAAACAGGAACAGCCCTTACAAGGGCTAGTGAATTGTAATATAGCGTTTCCTCCAATAAGAGACAGGGTGAAGGTGAAGTGTTTTTATTAGTGCCACTCTAGGCCTTATATACACAAGTCTCCATGCAATGACAACCACACTGACCAATAGCAGCAGGGCACACAATCCCTCAACTCTGCCGGTGACGCAATCAGTAGAACAATAGCAGGCTGTAATACAATCAATCAGGACAATGCCATTGACTGTGACGTAATCAACAATACACAATGGCAGTCAAAATACAATGACATTGCCTGTAACAGTATCAAAATACAATGACCTAGTTAAGAAAAGGCCAGTGAATGACCCGGTGGGCAACTGAATAGTGATGACATCCAAAAGACAGAGCGTATGTCACAATGCCCCCTTTTTGTGGAACACCCGGCAGACCCGGATTGACCCTGTTCGGGTTAACGTGGGGCTGTCCGGACTCTTGTCATGGGCAGAGTTCTGTTTGCCGGGATAATCCATCTGCATTACCGTTTTGTCTACTGGGCCTGTATTGGATTGTAAAATTATATGGCTGCAGGGCCAAGCTCCATCGCAATAGTCGTCCGTTGTCCCCTGCGACCCGGTTCAGCCATACCAAGGGATTGTGGTCTGTGATCATGGTGAATTCACGCCCATACAAATATGGAGTAAGTTTTTTCAAAGCCCATACCAACGCCAAACATTCTTTTTCCACGGCCGCATAGCTCACTTCCCGAGGTAACAGTTTCCTACTGATATACGCAACAGGGTGCTCGCCTCCATCTTCTCCCACTTGACTTAGAACTGCTCCCAGTCCGAACATGGAGGCATCTGTGTGCACGATGAAACGTTTGTTAGCGACTGGGGCAGCCAAGACAGGAGCATTCACTAAGGCAGTCTTTAGCGCTTGAAAGGCCTTTTCACAGTCGGGGGACCACAGGACCTGTCTGGGTAGGTTCTTTTTCGTCAAGTCAGTCAAGGGTTTGGCCACTGCACTATAGTCTGGGACAAACCGTCTGTAGTACCCTGCGGTCCCCAGGAAGGCCAGTACTTGGGTCTTAGTACGCGGTGTGGGCCAGTTAGCAACTGCTTCGATCTTGGCAGGCTCTGGTCTCTGTTTCCCACACCCCACCCGATGTCCCAAATACTGGACTTCTGCCATACCCACATGGCACTTATCTGGTTTCAGTGTCAGGCCGGCGGCCTGAATCTGATCTAACACTGCCCCTACATGCCTTAAGTGTTCTTCCCAGGAGTCACTGTAGATCGCAATATCATCCAGGTATGCACAGGCAAATTCCCGGAGGCCATCAAGAAGTCTATCCACCAAGCGTTGGAACGTGGCTGGGGCGTTTTTCATCCCAAATGGCATGAACTTAAACTGGTACAAGCCAAACGGGGTGACAAAAGCTGACTTGGGGATAGCCTCTTCAGCCAAGGGAATCTGCCAGTACCCCTTGCAGAGGTCGATGGTGGTCAGATAGCGACCCCTGGCGATACGGTCTAGTAGTTCGTCTACTCGGGGCATGGGGTAAGCATCGGTCACTGTTTTTTCATTTAACCGATGATAGTCCACGCAGAATCGGGTAGTCCCATCTTTTTTCGGGACTAGGACTACTGGAGATGCCCACGGGCTATCGGATGGCTCAATGACGCCTAACCTCAACATTTCCTGTATCTCCCCTCTCATCACTTCACGGACCGCTTCAGGTATCCGGTAGGGGGGCTGTCTAAGGGGGCTTTGCCCAGGGGTTTCTACCTTGTGGGTGGTGAGAAAGGTACAACCTGGTTCTTGTGAAAATGTTTGTCGTTTACTCGCTAGTAAGTGGAGCATCTGCTCCCTTTCGGTGGGAGTTAGCCGGTCCCCTAACTGGACTTGGTGGATGGGGTCACTCTGGGGTTGTCTATCTAAAAGGTCGGGTAATGGTAAAGTGTCTTGGTCGTCAGTAGCTGGGGCACATACAGCTGCTACGTCCTCTGGCCTCTCCTGATATTCTTTTAACATATTTACGTGAAAGGACCGCCTTATCCTCTCATCTTTACAGCTAGCGATGACATACGTGGTGTCACATAGCTGCTCTACTACCTTATAGGGACCTTGCCATGCTGCCTGTAGTTTATCAGTCTTGATGGGTTTCAAGACTAACACCTTCTGTCCTATCTGGAATGTACGCTGACGGGCACTCCTATCATACCATACTTTCTGTCGTCCCTGGGCCGCCTGGAGGTTCTCCTTTGCCATCTGGGCTAATTGCTCCATGCGGTCCCGGAGCTCTACCACGTATGATACGATGGGAGTCCCTTCCCTCTCGGTCTCTCCCTCCCAGTGCTCACGAATGAGATCTAGGGGGCCTCGTACCCTCCTCCCATATAATAGTTCAAAGGGAGAGAACCCAGTGGATTCCTGTGGCACCTCTCGGTATGCAAACAGGAGGTGACGTAGGAATCTCTCCCAGTCCCTGTAGGTGTCTGTGAACGTCTTCAACATTTGCTTTAGGGTCCCGTTAAAGCGCTCACAAAGACCATTGGTCTGGGGGTGATACGGGGAGCTGAACAAGGGCTTAATATCACAGGCCTCCCATAACTGGCGGGTTAGGTCTGCGGTAAACTGCGTCCCTTGGTCAGATATGATTTCTTTTGGGAAACCTACTCTGGTGAATATCCCGACTAGGGCACTGGCAACAGTATCTGCCTGAATATTTGAGAGGGCTACGGCTTCCGGGTATCGGGTGGCATAGTCCACCACTGTAAGTATGTACTGCTTACCCGACTGACTCGGTCGCTTGAGGGGTCCTATTAGGTCAACTGCTATCCGGCTAAATGGCTCCCCAATAACTGGCATAGACAGTAGTTGAGCTTTAGGGTGGTCTCCCCTCTTCCCTACTCTTTGACATATATCACAGGTCCTACAGTAGTTTCGTACATCCTTGGAAATTCCCGGCCAGAAAAAGTGCTGGGTTATTCTGCCTGTTGTGCGAGATACCCCCAGGTGTCCTGCTAGTGGGATATCGTGTCCAATTCGCAGAAGCGCCAGTCGGTATTTTTTGGGGTACTACCAGCTGGCGTCTCTGCGATGGGACCGTCCCATGGCTGCGGGTGACCGACACCCTATATAGCTTACCCTGCTCCCACATGAATCCCTCTCCTTCTAACCCTCTCTCCCCCGTCTCAGCCCTATTCCTGTACTTGGTGAGTGAGGGATCTAGCTTAGTCTCTAACCCAAACTCCTCTGGGTTGTCCCAGGCTACCGTCTCAGTTAGATCATCAGTGTGTCTTACCTGGGTCTCCCCGACCAGTGGACTGGAGTCGGCAGCTCGGCCTTGGGCCCGAGTTGTAACAGGGTTGATGCTGGCTGGCCCAGAGGTAGCGTAGGCAGAAGTCATTGGTCCTAGATCATTTCCCAATAGTACTTCTGCTGGTAAGTTGTCCATAAGTCCCACCTGTACCCTGCTGGATCCAGCGCCCCAGTCAAGATGTACTCGGGCGGTGGGGAGTCGAAACACAGCTCCTCCCGCCACCCTTACTGCAACGGTGTGTCCGGTGCGGTCTTTGTTCTTGACCAAATGAGGTTGGAGCAAGGTAAGTGTGGCTCCGGTGTCGCGTAATCCTTGCGCGGTGCGCCCATTGACTCGTACCTCCTGGCGATGGTGCTGTCGGTTGTCTGGGATGGCCGCTTGTACAGGATCAGCTTCATACAGTACCCCCAGATACTCTTCCGAACTGCTCTCAGCTTCCAAACAGTGTGCCACAGGAGTACGGGAGGTGGAAGGTTGTGTTTGCCTCCACGTGTTTCGGGGAGGCTCTAGGGCGCAATCACTGCGATAATGTCCCCATTGTTTGCAATGATGGCACTGAACTGTGGAGAGGTTCGGTTGCTGCGCTGGCCTATGTGGCCCAGAGTAACGAGTTGGCGCGGAAGCCACAGGTGCTTGAAACTTAATGGGAGGTGGTGGTTTTGGAGCGGACTGTTCTGTCCGGCGAGCATCGGTGTACTCGTCGGCTAGACGAGCAGCCTCAGGTAGCGTTAGAGGCCTCCGGTCACGTACCCACTCTCTTAGCTCTGGTTGCAGGGCATTGAGAAAGTGTTCTAGTAAAAACAACTGTAGTACATCCTCAGCGGTCGTGGCTTTGCATCCAGTGACCCAGTGTGATGCTGTACGATGGAGGCGACATGCCCACTCCGTGTAAGAATCCCCTCCCTTCTTTTGGGATTCCCGAAATCGTCGCCTGTAGGCTTCCGGGGTGACAGCGTACCGGGCTAACAAAGCCTCCTTTACCAGATGGTAGTGTGGTAAGTCCGCATCAGGGATGGCCCGGAAAGCATCGGAAGCTTTCCCAGATAGTTTCCCTGATAATATGGTGACCCATTCCTCCGTGGGTACCCGGTGTAAAGCGCACTGGCGTTCAAAATCGGCCAAAAATCCGTCAATCTCGTCGTCACTTTCCTGGAAGGACTTAAATGCTGCAAATGGAATCTTTCTCCCCCCAGTGTAACTGAGGCTGAGAGGCTGCTGGGTTGAAAGTCGCCGATCTTCCCTTCGCTTACTGGCCTCTGCCTCCGCTGCGGCGAAGACTCGGTCGATCAGTTCCTGTGATGGATTCGGGCCATAGACCGACAATCTGTTCCGAACCGCTTGAACGAGAGCAGCGTGTTCATCGATCTCTATATTGGTTTCGGTCCTCACTGCTGCACGATCCATTTCGATCAGCTCGGCTATCAGTTCCTGACGTGGGCGGTTGCTAGCTGACCTTCCCCGGCTCTCGAGTAGATCCTTCAGGGTCAGCCTTTTCAACTTGTCCTACTGACTCTCCATCAGGGTAGCACTCTCTCTGGGTAGAAAGGACCATCCGACCGCTTGCCACCAATTGTAGCGATAACCCTTATCGCCGGAGGGCTTCCCCGCCTGAGACGTCCTTTTCCCAATGGTAAGAGGTGCTGCTGGAATTCCAGAGTCGTCCGTGAGGAAACAGGAACAGCCCTTACAAGGGCTAGTGAATTGTAATATAGCGTTTCCCCCAATAAGAGACAGAACTTCAGTATTGAGGGTGAAGGTGAAGTGTTTTTATTAGTGCCACTCTAGGCCTTATATACACAAGTCTCCATGCAATGACAACCACACTGACCAATAGCAGCAGGGCACACAATCCCTCAACTCTGCCGGTGACGCAATCAGTAGAACAATAGCAGGCTGTAATACAATCAATCAGGACAATGCCATTGACTGTGACGTAATCAACAATACACAATGGCAGTCAAAATACAATGACATTGCCTGTAACAGTATCAAAATACAATGACCTAGTTAAGAAAAGGCCAGTGAATGACCCGGTGGGCAACTGAATAGTGATGACATCCAAAAGACAGAGCGTATGTCACACGCACCTATTACACGGGCTATGACCGCACCTATTACACGGGCTATGACCGCACCTATTACTCGGGCTATGACCGCACCTATTACACGGGCTATGACCGCACCTATTACACGGGCTATGACCGCACCTATTACACGGGCTATGACCGCACCTATTACTCGGGCTATGACCGCACCTATTACACGGGCTATGACCGCACCTATTACACGGGCTGTGACCGCACCTATTACACGGGCTGTGACCGCACCTATTACTCGGGCTGTGACCGCACCTATTACACGGGCTATGACCGCACCTATTACACGGGCTATGACCGCACCTATTACACGGGCTATGACCGCACCTATTACTCGGGCTGTGACCGCACCTATTACACGGGCTGTGACCGCACCTATTACACGGGCTGTGACCGCACCTATTACACGGGCTGTGACCGCACCTATTACTCGGGCTGTGACCGCACCTATTACACGGGCTGTGACCGCACCTATTACACGGGCTGTGACCGCACCTATTACACGGGCTGTGGCCGCACCTATTACACGGGCTGTGGCCGCACCAATTACACGGGCTGTGGCCGCACCTATTACTCGGGCTGTGGCCGCACCTATTACACGGGCTGTGGCCGCACCTATTACACGGGCTGTGGCCGCACCGATTACACGGGCTATGGCCGCACCGATTACACGGGCTATGGCCGCACCGATTACACGGGCTATGGCCGCACCGATTACACGGGCTATGGCCGCACCTATTACACGGGCTATGACCGCACCGATTACACGGGCTATGACCGCACCTATTACACGGGCTATGACCGCACCTATTACACGGGCTATGACCGCACCTATTACACGGGCTATGACCGCACCGATTTCACGGGCTATGACCGCACCTATTACACGGGCTATGACCGCACCTATTACACGGGCTATGACCGCACCTATTACACGGGCTATGACCGCACCTATTACACGGGCTATGGCCGCACCTATTACACGGGCTATGGCCGCACCTATTACACGGGCTATGGCCGCACCTATTACACGGGCTATGGCCGCACCTATTACTCGGGCTATGGCCGCACCTATTACACGGGCTATGGCCGCACCTATGCCACGGGCTATGGCCGCACCTATTACACGGGCTATGGCCGCACCTATTACACGGGCTATGGCCGCACCTATTACACGGGCTATGGCCGCACCTATTACACGGGCTATGGCCGCACCTATTACACGGGCTATGGCCGCACCTATTACACGGGCTATGGCCGCACCTATTACACGGGCTATGGCCGCACCTATTACACGGGCTATGGCCGCACCTATTACACGGGCTATGGCCGCACCTATTACACGGGCTATGGCCGCACCTATTACTCGGGCTATGGCCGCACCTATTACACGGGCTATGGCCGCACCTATTACACGGGCTATGGCCGCACCTATTACACGGGCTATGGCCGCACCGATTACACGGGCTATGGCCGCGCCGATTACACGGGCTATGGCCGCGCCGATTACACGGGCTATGGCCGCGCCTATTACACGGGCTATGGCCGCGCCTATTACACGGGCTATGGCCGCGCCTATTACACGGGCTATGGCCGCGCCTATTACTCGGGCTATGACCGCGCCTATTACACGGGCTATGGCCGCGCCTATTACACGGGCTATGGCCGCGCCTATTACTCGGGCTATGGCCGCGCCTATTACACGGGCTATGGCCGCGCCTATTACACGGGCTATGGCCGCGCCTATTACTCGGGCTATGGCCGCGCCTATTACACGGGCTATGGCCGCGCCTATTACACGGGCTATGGCCGCGCCTATTACACGGGCTATGGCCGCGCCTATTACACGGGCTATGGCCGCGCCTATTACACGGGCTATGGCCGCGCCTATTACACGGGCTATGGCCGCGCCTATTACACGGGCTATGGCCGCGCCTATTACACGGGCTATGTCCGCGCCTATTACTCGGGCTATGACCGCGCCGATTACACGGGCTATGACCGCGCCGATTACACGGGCTATGACCGCGCCTATTACACGGGCTATGACCGCGCCTATTACACGGGCTATGACCGCGCCTATTACACGGGCTATGACCGCGCCTATTACACGGGCTATGACCGCGCCGATTTCACGGGCTATGGCCGCGCCGATTTCACGGGCTATGGCCGCGCCTATTACACGGGCTATGGCCGCGCCTATTACACGGGCTATGGCCGCGCCTATTACACGGGCTATGGCCGCGCCTATTACACGGGCTATGGCCGCGCCTATTACACGGGCTATGGCCGCGCCTATTACACGGGCTATGGCCGCGCCTATTACACGGGCTATGGCCGCGCCTATTACACGGGCTATGGCCGCGCCTATTACACGGGCTATGGCCGCGCCTATTACACGGGCTATGGCCGCGCCTATTACTCGGGCTATGGCCGCGCCTATTACACGGGCTATGTCCGCGCATATTACTCGGGCTATGGCCGCGCCTATTACACGGGCTATGTCCGCGCCTATTACACGGGCTATGTCCGCGCCTATTACACGGGCTATGTCCGCGCCTATTACACGGGCTATGGCCGCGCCGATTACACGGGCTATGGCCGCGCCGATTACACGGGCTATGGCCGCGCCGATTACACGGGCTATGGCCGCGCCGATTACACGGGCTATGGCCGCGCCTATTACACGGGCTATGGCCGCGCCTATTACACGGGCTATGGCCGCGCCTATTACACGGGCTATGGCCGCGCCTATTACACGGGCTATGGCCGCGCCTATTACACGGGCTATGGCCGCGCCGATTTCACGGGCTATGGCCGCGCCGATTACACGGGCTATGGCCGCGCCTATTACACGGGCTATGGCCGCGCCTATTACACGGGCTATGGCCGCGCCTATTACACGGGCTATGGCCGCGCCTATTACACGGGCTATGGCCGCGCCTATTACTCGGGCTATGGCCGCGCCTATTACACGGGCTATGGCCGCGCCTATGCCACGGGCTATGGCCGCGCCTATTACACGGGCTATGGCCGCGCCTATTACACGGGCTATGGCCGCGCCTATTACTCGGGCTATGGCCGCGCCTATTACTCGGGCTATGGCCGCGCCTATTACTCGGGCTATGGCCGCGCCTACTACACGGGCTATGGCCGCGCCTACTACTCGGGCTATGGCCGCGCCTACTACTCGGGCTATGGCCGCGCCTATTACACGGGCTATGGCCGCGCCTATTACACGGGCTATGGCCGCGCCTATTACACGGGCTATGGCCGCGCCTATTACTCGGGCTATGGCCGCGCCTATTACACGGGCTATGGCCGCGCCTATTACACGGGCTATGGCCGCGCCTATTACACGGGCTATGGCCGCGCCTATTACACGGGCTATGGCCGCGCCTATTACACGGGCTATGGCCGCGCCTATTACTCGGGCTATGGCCGCGCCTATTACACGGGCTATGGCCGCGCCTATTACTCGGGCTATGGCCCCGCCTATTACACGGGCTATGGCCGCGCCTAATACACGGGCTATGGCCGCGCCTATTACTCGGGCTATGGCCGCGCCTATTACACGGGCTATGGCCGCGCCTATTACACGGGCTATGGCCGCGCCTATTACTCGGGCTATGGCCGCGCGTATTACTCGGGCTATGGCCGCGCCTATTACACGGGCTATGGCCGCGCCTATTACACGGGCTATGGCCGCGCCTATTACACGGGCTATGGCCGCGCCTATTACACGGGCTATGGCCGCGCCTATTACTCGGGCTCTGGCCGCGCCTATTACACGGGCTCTGGCCGCGCCTATTACACGGGCTCTGGCCGCGCCTATTACACGGGCTCTGGCCGCGCCTATTACTCGGGCTATGGCCGCGCCTATTACACGGGCTATGGCCGCGCCTATTACACGGGCTATGGCCGCGCCTATTACACGGGCTATGGCCGCGCCTATTACACGGGCTATGGCCGCGCCTATTACACGGGCTATGGCCGCGCCTATGCCACGGGCTATGGCCGCGCCTATTACACGGGCTATGGCCGCGCCTATTACACGGGCTATGGCCGCGCCTATTACACGGGCTATGGCCGCGCCTATTACACGGGCTATGGCCGCGCCTATTACACGGGCTATGGCCGCGCCTATTACACGGGCTATGGCCGCGCCTATTACACGGGCTATGGCCGCGCCTATTACACGGGCTATGGCCGCGCCTATTACACGGGCTATGGCCGCGCCTATTACTCGGGCTATGGCCGCGCCTATTACTCGGGCTATGGCCGCGCCTATTACACGGGCTATGGCCGCGCCTATTACACGGGCTATGGCCGCGCCGATTACACGGGCTATGGCCGCGCCGATTACACGGGCTATGGCCGCGCCTATTACACGGGCTATGGCCGCGCCTATTACACGGGCTATGGCCGCGCCTATTACACGGGCTATGGCCGCGCCTATTACACGGGCTATGGCCGCGCCTATTACACGGGCTATGGCCGCGCCTATTACACGGGCTATGGCCGCGCCTATTACACGGGCTATGGCCGCGCCTATTACACGGGCTATGGCCGCGCCTATTACACGGGCTATGGCCGCGCCTATTACTCGGGCTATGGCCGCGCCTATTACACGGGCTATGTCCGCGCATATTACTCGGGCTATGGCCGCGCCGATTACACGGGCTATGAGCGCGCCGATTACACGGGCTATGGCCGCGCCGATTACACGGGCTATGGCCGCGCCTATTACACGGGCTATGGCCGCGCCTATTACACGGGCTATGGCCGCGCCTATTACACGGGCTATGGACGCGCCTATTACACGGGCTATGGCCGCGCCTATTACACGGGCTATGGCCGCGCCTATTACACGGGCTATGGCCGCGCCTATTACACGGGCTATGGCCGCGCCTATTACACGGGCTATGGCCGCGCCTATTACACGGGCTATGGCCGCGCCTATTACACGGGCTATGGCCGCGCCTATTACACGGGCTATGGCCGCGCCTATTACTCGGGCTATGGCCGCGCCTATTAGTCGGGCTATGGCCGCGCCTATTACACGGGCTATGGCCGCGCCTATTACACGGGCTATGGCCGCGCCTATTACACGGGCTATGGCCGCGCCTATTACTCGGGCTATGGCCGCGCCTATTACACGGGCTATGGCCGCGCCTATTACACGGGCTATGGCCGCGCCTATTACACGGGCTATGGCCGCGCCTATTACTCGGGCTATGTCCGCGCCTATTACACGGGCTATGTCCGCGCCTATTACACGGGCTATGTCCGCGCCTATTACACGGGCTATGTCCGCGCCTATTACACGGGCTATGGCCGCGCCGATTACACGGGCTATGGCCGCGCCGATTACACGGGCTATGGCCGCGCCGATTACACGGGCTATGGCCGCGCCTATTACACGGGCTATGGCCGCGCCTATTACACGGGCTATGGCCGCGCCTATTACACGGGCTATGGCCGCGCCTATTACACGGGCTATGGCCGCGCCTATTACACGGGCTATGGCCGCGCCGATTTCACGGGCTATGGCCGCGCCGATTACACGGGCTATGGCCGCGCCTATTACACGGGCTATGGCCGCGCCTATTACACGGGCTATGGCCGCGCCTATTACACGGGCTATGGCCGCGCCTATTACACGGGCTATGGCCGCGCCTATTACTCGGGCTATGGCCGCGCCTATTACACGGGCTATGGCCGCGCCTATGCCACGGGCTATGGCCGCGCCTATTACACGGGCTATGGCCGCGCCTATTACACGGGCTATGGCCGCGCCTATTACACGGGCTATGGCCGCGCCTATTACACGGGCTATGGCCGCGCCTATTACTCGGGCTATGGCCGCGCCTATTACACGGGCTATGGCCGCGCCTATTACACGGGCTATGGCCGCGCCTATTACTCGGGCTATGGCCGCGCCTATTACGCGGGCTATGGCCGCGCCTATTACTCGGGCTATGGCCGCGCCTATTACACGGGCTATGGCCGCGCCTATTACACGGGCTATGGCCGCGCCTATTACTCGGGCTATGGCCGCGCCTATTACACGGGCTATGGCCGCGCCTATTACACGGGCTCTGGCCGCGCCTATTACACGGGCTCTGGCCGCGCCTATTACACGGGCTATGGCCGCGCCTATTACTCGGGCTCTGGCCGCGCCTATTACTCGGGCTATGGCCGCGCCTATTACACGGGCTATGGCCGCGCCTATTACACGGGCTATGGCCGCGCCTATTACACGGGCTATGGCCGCGCCTATTACTCGGGCTATGGCCGCGCCTAATACTCGGGCTATGGCCGCGCCTATTACTCGGGCTATGGCCGCGCCTATTACACGGGCTATGGCCGCGCCTATTACTCGGGCTATGGCCGCGCCTATTACTCGGGCTATGGCCGCGCCTATTACACGGGCTATGGCCGCGCCTATGCCACGGGCTATGGCCGCGCCTATTACACGGGCTATGGCCGCGCCTATTACACGGGCTATGGCCGCGCCTATTACACGGGCTATGGCCGCGCCTATTACTCGGGCTATGGCCGCGCCTATTACACGGGCTATGGCCGCGCCTATTACACGGGCTATGGCCGCGCCTATTACTCGGGCTATGGCCGCGCCTATTACGCGGGCTATGGCCGCGCCTATTACTCGGGCTATGGCCGCGCCTATTACACGGGCTATGGCCGCGCCTATTACACGGGCTATGGCCGCGCCTATTACTCGGGCTATGGCCGCGCCTATTACACGGGCTATGGCCGCGCCTATTACACGGGCTCTGGCCGCGCCTATTACACGGGCTCTGGCCGCGCCTATTACTCGGGCTCTGGCCGCGCCTATTACTCGGGCTATGGCCGCGCCTATTACACGGGCTATGGCCGCGCCTATTACACGGGCTATGGCCGCGCCTATTACACGGGCTATGGCCGCGCCTATTACTCGGGCTATGGCCGCGCCTACTACTCGGGCTATGGCCGCGCCTACTACTCGGGCTATGGCCGCGCCTACTACACGGGCTATGGCCGCGCCTACTACTCGGGCTATGGCCGCGCCTACTACTCGGGCTATGGCCGCGCCTATTACACGGGCTATGGCCGCGCCTATTACACGGGCTATGGCCGCGCCTATTACACGGGCTATGGCCGCGCCTATTACTCGGGCTATGGCCGCGCCTATTACACGGGCTATGGCCGCGCCTATTACACGGGCTATGGCCGCGCCTATTACACGGGCTATGGCCGCGCCTATTACACGGGCTATGGCCGCGCCTATTACACGGGCTATGGCCGCGCCTATTACTCGGGCTATGGCCGCGCCTATTACACGGGCTATGGCCGCGCCTATTACTCGGGCTATGGCCGCGCCTATTACACGGGCTATGGCCGCGCCTAATACACGGGCTATGGCCGCGCCTATTACTCGGGCTATGGCCGCGCCTATTACACGGGCTATGGCCGCGCCTATTACACGGGCTATGGCCGCGCCTATTACTCGGGCTATGGCCGCGCCTATTACTCGGGCTATGGCCGCGCCTATTACACGGGCTATGGCCGCGCCTATTACACGGGCTATGGCCGCGCCTATTACACGGGCTATGGCCGCGCCTATTACACGGGCTATGGCCGCGCCTATTACTCGGGCTATGGCCGCGCCTATTACACGGGCTCTGGCCGCGCCTATTACACGGGCTCTGGCCGCGCCTATTACACGGGCTCTGGCCGCGCCTATTACTCGGGCTATGGCCGCGCCTATTACACGGGCTATGGCCGCGCCTATTACACGGGCTATGGCCGCGCCTATTACACGGGCTATGGCCGCGCCTATTACACGGGCTATGGCCGCGCCTATTACACGGGCTCTGGCCGCGCCTATTACACGGGCTCTGGCCGCGCCTATTACTCGGGCTCTGGCCGCGCCTATTACACGGGCTATGGCCGCGCCTATTACACGGGCTATGGCCGCGCCTATTACACGGGCTATGGCCGCGCCTATTACACGGGCTATGGTCGCGCCTATTACTCGGGCTATGACCGCGCCTATTACTCGGGCTATGACCGCGCCTATTACTCGGGCTATGACCGCGCCTATTACACGGGCTATGGCCGCGCCTATTACACGGGCTATGGCCGCGCCTATTACTCGGGCTCTGGCCGCGCCTATTACACGGGCTCTGGCCGCGCCTATTACACGGGCTCTGGCCGCGCCGCGCCTATTACTCAGGCTATGGCCGCGCCGCGCCTATTACTCAGGCTATGGCCGCGCCTATTACTCAGGCTATGGCCGCGCCTATTACACAGGCTATGGCCGCGCCTATTACTCGGGCTATGGCCACGCCTATTACACGGGCTATGGCCGCCCTATTACTCGGGCTATGACCGCGCCTATTACACGGGCTATGACCGCGCCTATTACACGGGCTATGACCGCGCCTATTACACGGGCTATGACCGCGCCTATTACTCGGGCTATGACCGCGCCTATTACACGGGCTATGACCGCGCCTATTACACGGGCTATGACCGCGCCTATTACACGGGCTATGACCGCGCCTATTACACGGGCTAGGACCAAGCATATTACACGGGCTAGGACCACGCCTATTACACGGGCTATGACCGCGCCTATTACACGGGCTATGACCGCGCCTATTACACGGGCTATGACCGCGCCTATTACACGGGCTATGACCGCGCCTATTACACGGGCTATGACCGCGCCTATTACACGGGCTATGACCGCGCCTATTACACGGGCTATGACCGCGCCTATTACTCGGGCTATGACCGCGCCTATTACTCGGGCTATGACCGCGCCTATTACTCGGGCTATGACCGCGCCTATTACACGGGCTATGACCGCGCCTATTACTCGGGCTATGACCGCGCCTATTACTCGGGCTATGACCGCGCCTATTACACAGGCTATGACCGCACCTATTACACAGGCTATGACCGCACCTATTACACAGGCTATGACCGCACCTATTACACAGGCTATGACCGCACCTATTACACAGGCTATGACCGCACCTATTACTCAGGCTATGACCGCACCTATTACTCAGGCTATGACCGCACCTATTACACAGGCTATGACCGCACCTATTACACAGGCTATGACCGCACCTATTACACAGGCTATGACCGCACCTATTACACAGGCTATGACCGCACCTATTACTCAGGCTATGACCGCACCTATTACACAGGCTATGACCGCACCTATTACTCAGGCTATGACCGCACCTATTACACAGGCTATGACCGCACCTATTACACAGGCTATGACCGCACCTATTACACAGGCTATGACCGCACCTATTACACAGGCTATGGCCGCACCTATTACTCAGGCTATGACCGCACCTATTACACAGGCTATGGCCGCACCTATTACTCAGGCTATGACCGCACCTATTACACAGGCTATGACCGCACCTATTACACAGGCTATGGCCGCACCTATTACACAGGCTATGGCCGCACCTATTACTCAGGCTATGGCCGCACCTATTACACAGGCTATGACCGCACCTATTACACAGGCTATGGCCGCACCTATTACACAGGCTATGGCCGCACCTATTACTCAGGCTATGGCCGCACCTATTACTCAGGCTATGACCGCACCTATTACTCAGGCTATGACCGCACCTATTACACAGGCTATGGCCGCACCTATTACTCAGGCTATGGCCGCACCTATTACTCAGGCTATGACCGCACCTATTACACGGGCTATGACCGCACCTATTACACGGGCTATGACCGCACCTATTACACGGGCTATGGCCGCACCTATTACACAGGCTATGGCCGCACCTATTACACAGGCTATGACCGCACCTATTACACAGGCTATGGCCGCACCTATTACTCAGGCTATGACCGCACCTATTACACAGGCTATGACCGCACCTATTACACAGGCTATGGCCGCACCTATTACACAGGCTATGGCCGCACCTATTACTCAGGCTATGGCCGCACCTATTACACAGGCTATGACCGCACCTATTACACAGGCTATGACCGCACCTATTACACAGGCTATGGCCGCACCTATTACACAGGCTATGGCCGCACCTATTACTCAGGCTATGGCCGCACCTATTACACAGGCTATGACCGCACCTATTACACAGGCTATGGCCGCACCTATTACACAGGCTATGGCCGCACCTATTACTCAGGCTATGACCGCACCTATTACTCAGGCTATGACCGCACCTATTACTCAGGCTATGACCGCACCTATTACACAGGCTATGGCCGCACCTATTACTCAGGCTATGGCCGCACCTATTACTCAGGCTATGACCGCACCTATTACACGGGCTATGACCGCACCTATTACACGGGCTATGACCGCACCTATTACACGGGCTATGACCGCACCTATTACACAGGCTATGGCCGCACCTATTACTCAGGCTATGACCGCACCTATTACACAGGCTATGACCGCACCTATTACACAGGCTATGACCGCACCTATTACACAGGCTATGACCGCACCTATTACACAGGCTATGGCCGCACCTATTACTCAGGCTATGACCGCACCTATTACACAGGCTATGACCGCACCTATTACTCAGGCTATGACCGCACCTATTACACAGGCTATGACCGCACCTATTACTCGGGCTATGACCGCACCTATTACACGGGCTATGACCGCACCTATTACTCGGGCTATGACCGCGCCTATTACACGGGCTATGACCGCGCCTATTACACGGGCTATGACCGCGCCTATTACTCGGGCTATGACCGCGCCTATTACTCGGGCTATGACCGCGCCTATTACTCGGGCTATGACCGCGCCTATTACACGGGCTATGACCGCGCCTATTACTCAGGCTATGACCGCGCCTATTACTCAGGCTATGACCGCGCCTATTACACAGGCTATGACCGCGCCTATTACACAGGCTATGACCGCGCCTATTACACAGGCTATGACCGCACCTATTACACAGGCTATGACCGCACCTATTACACAGGCTATGACCGCACCTATTACTCAGGCTATGACCGCACCTATTACTCAGGCTATGACCGCACCTATTACACAGGCTATGACCGCACCTATTACACAGGCTATGACCGCACCTATTACACAGGCTATGACCGCACCTATTACACAGGCTATGACCGCACCTATTACACAGGCTATGACCGCACCTATTACTCAGGCTATGACCGCACCTATTACACAGGCTATGACCGCACCTATTACTCAGGCTATGACCGCACCTATTACTCAGGCTATGACCGCACCTATTACACAGGCTATGACCGCACCTATTACACAGGCTATGACCGCACCTATTACTCAGGCTATGACCGCACCTATTACACAGGCTATGACCGCACCTATTACACAGGCTATGACCGCACCTATTACACAGGCTATGACCGCACCTATTACTCAGGCTATGACCGCACCTATTACACAGGCTATGACCGCACCTATTACTCAGGCTATGACCGCACCTATTACACAGGCTATGACCGCACCTATTACACAGGCTATGACCGCACCTATTACACAGGCTATGACCGCACCTATTACACAGGCTATGGCCGCACCTATTACTCAGGCTATGACCGCACCTATTACACAGGCTATGGCCGCACCTATTACTCAGGCTATGACCGCACCTATTACACAGGCTATGACCGCACCTATTACACAGGCTATGGCCGCACCTATTACACAGGCTATGGCCGCACCTATTACTCAGGCTATGGCCGCACCTATTACACAGGCTATGACCGCACCTATTACACAGGCTATGGCCGCACCTATTACACAGGCTATGACCGCACCTATTACTCAGGCTATGACCGCACCTATTACTCAGGCTATGACCGCACCTATTACACAGGCTATGGCCGCACCTATTACTCAGGCTATGGCCGCACCTATTACTCAGGCTATGACCGCACCTATTACACGGGCTATGACCGCACCTATTACACAGGCTATGACCGCACCTATTACACAGGCTATGACCGCACCTATTACACAGGCTATGGCCGCACCTATTACTCAGGCTATGACCGCACCTATTACACAGGCTATGACCGCACCTATTACTCGGGCTATGACCGCACCTATTACACGGGCTATGACCGCACCTATTACTCGGGCTATGACCGCACCTATTACACGGGCTATGACCGCACCTATTACACGGGCTATGACCGCACCTATTACTCGGGCTATGACCGCACCTATTACTCAGGCTATGACCGCACCTATTACTCAGGCTATGACCGCACCTATTACACAGGCTATGGCCGCACCTATTACTCAGGCTATGACCGCACCTATTACTCAGGCTATGACCGCACCTATTACTCAGGCTATGACCGCACCTATTACTCAGGCTATGACCGCACCTATTACACAGGCTATGACCACACCTATTACACGGGCTATGACCGCACCTATTACACGGGCTATGGCCGCACCTATTACACAGGCTATGACCGCACCTATTACTCAGGCTATGACCACCTACATCCCGGGTTCTGATTTCCATCCTGTAGAACAGTGATTAGCAGCTGACAGGTATACCTAAACTCCTATAAGGTCAGCTGAGAGAGACAGAAAGATGGAAACAACAAGCCAAAAAGAGAGAGAGAGCACAAGGTGAAAAGAGAAAGATGGAGAGAACAAGGTGAAGAGATAGAGAATACTAGAGAAAAAAAAAGCTGTCGGGAAACAGATGGAAAGAACAAGGGGAAAAAGAAAGATGGGAGAAAACAAGGGAAAGAGAGAGAGATGGAAAGAACAAGGGAAAGAGAGAGAAATGGACAGAACAAGAGAAAGAGAGAGAAATGGAAAGAACAAGAGAAAGAGAGAGAAATGGAAAGAACAAGAGAGAGAAATGGAAAGAACAAGAGAAAGAGAGAGAAATGGAAAGAACAATGGGAAAGAAAAGAGATGGAGAGAACCAAGGGAAAAGAATAGAAATGGAGATAACAAGGGAAAGAGATAGAGATGGTCAGAACACGGGAGAGAGAAATGGAAAGAACAAGGGAAAGAGAGAGAAATGGAGAGAACAAGGGAAAGAGAGAGAAATGGGGAGAACAAGGGAAAGAGAGAGAAATGGGGAGAACAAGGGAAAGAGAGAGAAATGGGGAGAACAAGGGAAAGAGAGAGAAATGGGGAGAACAAGGGAAAGAGAGAGAAATGGGGAGAACAAGGGAAAGAGAGAGAAATGGGGAGAACAAGAGAAAGAGAGAGAAATGGGGAGAACAAGAGAAAGAGAGAGAAATGGGGAGAACAAGGGGAAGAGAGAGAAATGGGGAGAACAAGGGAAAGAGAGAGAAATGGGGAGAACAAGGGAAAGAGAGAGAAATGGGGAGAACAAGGGAAAGAGAGAGAAATGGGGAGAACAAGAGAAAGAGAGAGAATTGGGGAGAACAAGGGAAAGAGAGAGAATTGGGGAGAACAAGGGAAAGAGAGAGAAATGGGGAGAACAAGAGAAAGAGAGAGAAATGGGGAGAACAAGGGAAAGAGAGAGAAATGGGGAGAACAAGAGAAAGAGAGAGAAATGGGGAGAACAAGGGAAAGAGAGAGAAATGGGGAGAACAAGGGAAAGAGAGAGAAATGGGGAGAACAAGGGAAAGAGAGAGAAATGGGGAGAACAAGGGAAAGAGAGAGAAATGGGGAGAACAAGGGAAAGAGAGAGAAATGGGGAGAACAAGGGAAAGAGAGAGAAATGGGGAGAACAAGAGAAAGAGAGAGAGAAATGGGGAGAACAAGGGAAAGAGAGAGAAATGGGGAGAACAAGGGAAAGAGAGAGAAATGGGGAGAACAAGGGAAAGAGAAAGAATTGGGGAGAACAAGGGAAAGAGAGAGAAATGGGGAGAACAAGGGAAAGAGAGAGAAATGGGGAGAACAAGGGAAAGAGAGAGAAATGGGGAGAACAAGAGAAAGAGAGAGAAATGGGGAGAACAAGGGAAAGAGAGAGAAATGGGGAGAACAAGAGAAAGAGAGAGAAATGGGGAGAACAAGGGAAAGAGAGAGAAATGGGGAGAACAAGGGAAAGAGAGAGAAATGGGGAGAACAAGGGAAAGAGAGAGAAATGGGGAGAACAAGGGAAAGAGAGAGAAATGGGGAGAACAAGGGAAAGAGAGAGAAATGGGGAGAACAAGAGAAAGAGAGAGAAATGGGGAGAACAAGGGAAAGAGAGGGAAATGGGGAGAACAAGGGAAAGAGAGAGAAATGGAGAGAACAAGAGAAAGAGAGAGAAATGGGGAGAACAAGGGGAAGAGAGAGAAATGGAGAGAGCAGGGGAAAGAGGAGAAATGGAGAAAGCAAGGGAAAGAGAGAGAAATGGAGAGAGCAGGGGAAAGAGGAGAAATGGAGAAAGCAAGGGAAAGAGAGAGAAATGGAGAAAGCAAGGGAAAGAGAGAGAAATGGAGAGAGCAGGGGAAAGAGGAGAAATGGAGAAAGCAAGGGAAAGAGAGAGAAATGGGGAGAACAAGGGAAAGAGAGAGAAATGGAGAGAGCAGGGGAAAGAGAGAGAAATGGAGAGAGCAGGGGAAAGAGGAGAAATGGAGAGAGCAGGGGAAAGAGAGAGAAATGGGGAGAACAGGGGAAAGAGGAGAAATGGAGAGAGCAGGGGAAAGAGAGAGAAATGGAGAGAGCAGGGGAAAGAGAGAGAAATGGAGAGAGCAGGGGAAAGAGGAGAAATGGAAAGAACTAAGGGAAAATAAAATAAAAAAACAACAGATTGCGAGAACCAGCGAAACAGAGGGAGGTGGGGAAGAAACAAGGGAAAAAGAGGGAGAGTGATGGAAGCAATGTACAGAAGAGAAAGCGCTGCTAGGCCAACTGAGAGGCGGCAGAATGGGTGTCTCCTGGATCCCTGACTTTCTTACGGCCATGAGCCTAATCGATACAACTTATAGGGAGGCTACATGACAAGTTCTTCCCAGCCTCTAACTAAAGAAGCCGAGGGCACCTCCCTTGGTGACGCGCTCCGTTACCACAGAGAGCGGCTGGCGATGTGACGTCACTGCTCAGCTGTTCCTCAGTCGCACAGTGCCGACGTCAGAGAGGTAACGGCTTGCTTCTGCATGGTAACAGCTAGTTGTTCTATGTATGGCGGGGGTCAGGGGGCGCAGCTGTTGTGTAGCGGGTGGCGGGCGTTTGTTATTATTATGTCATGCAGGTGTCAGTGTGGGCTTTGCTGCAGCACAGTCATATGCTGTCACTGCACGGACTGGCCCTGTTTAT
Source organism: Gastrophryne carolinensis (assembly GCA_027917425.1). Classification (NCBI taxonomy): domain Eukaryota; kingdom Metazoa; phylum Chordata; class Amphibia; order Anura; family Microhylidae; genus Gastrophryne; species Gastrophryne carolinensis. Next base: position 211,347,703 of record CM051236.1, read on the forward strand.
TCATTAAGCGCATCCTGCTAATATAGCAACGGGCAACCTCCAGCATGTCACATGGTTCTTTCTGTCTTCATTTTCTCTGCTCCTGCATTTAGCAGTAACAGCCGGGTTTAGACTGTGTTCACAGCAGAGGAAGAGCTGCCTGTTATTTCTGTGGGTTTGCTGCCACATACCTGTTTCATGCTGGGACTGCGTTGCATGCGCCATTTCCAATGCAACATATCAATGTATTGGCTATAGTCTATGGCTGGTGCCATTTTCAAAGGCTTCTGTAGTTTGTGATCGCAGAATATACTAGTGGCAGGTCCTCTGTGGGTGTAGCTACTATATATACTATACATTGATATACGCTACTGTAAATCCTACTAGAGGTTTAAGTGGTCCTGAAGTCTGTAGGATCTCTGGGTGTTGTCCCTAGCGGGCATCCCGGTAATGTGCGAAACTAAAGTCTTTTTAGACTCCGGATCCCATCCAGGCATTAACCTAAAAAGTCTGAATCTCAGGCTCCCCACCATCAGTGCATAGAGGAGCTGCGGGGAATAAAAGGTATTGACCCTTTTTGTTTCTACCTGGACAATCCCTTTCCTGTGGATGTAACTACTGTTATTTAGAACATTCCTATTTGGAAATTTGGAGTTCTGTATTTTCTGTAGAATGGGATTTTTTTTAGAAGTAATTATTATGGTTCATATTTTATTACAGATATTACATTACATGTATTACAAAACAAATTTATCTGTACATACTTAGTCATAAGCCTCGTAGGATACTCCATGATTCACTTAACTTTGACAGAAAAAGACTTGGGTGTTAAAGGTTCACTGACTCCGATTCTGTTTGCTTTCTATGAATGACATTTTTATCAACTGAAGAGAATCAAATAGGCATTACCTGAAAGGACTTTCCTCTCAGACCTCAAATCAGGGGTGCCCTTGGGCACAAGACACACCATTTACTTTCCACCTGCTCCCACAACGCACATCTTTCACTCACTACTTTGGTACAAGAAGCCGGCGTGGTGGATGGACTTGGCCTCAGTACCAATTGATATCAATAAGTGCATCTCTACAGGAAAGTGAGGCCAAGTCTCAGAAATGTGTGGTGCAAGAGTGGGTGGAATGTAAGTGGGGAGTCTGTGGTCTGTATGGTAAGTCAACATAGTTGTACTTACCCTTTAAAGAGGACCCAGATGCATCCCTGGGATGCCCTGCTGTGTGAAAGCCCCCCGTAATGCTGCGTCTGATTACTTCTCCAGCGATCCCATGACACATGTGCTGGCCTGTTCCAATCAGAATTAAATGCTGGACATATTATTGAGCAGCATAGAACGCTAAATGGAAAAAAAAAAGGCAAGCATCCCTGCTTCCTTCTGGCTGTGCGTACCTGTCATTCATATAGGCCTGTCATTGGTGTGAGCATCAACCAGAGGAATGCTGGGGATTCTACTGTGTGCCCTAGAAATGATCATTTGCTGGGCTAAATTGGGGGGGTTCACATTTCAGAGGGAGACCACCGGCCTGAAAATCTTTTGACCCTTAGGCCAGTGGTTGACCCTCTTTAACCCTTGGCAGGCTTCAGGTTCCTAAAAATCACAAAAAGGAAAATAATAAATTTGAATATAGGACTCAAATAAGTTTTACAGCAATGCTGCATGTTGCACATCAACAAACAAAGCAAATACTAGAATAAGAATGCGGGTACGCCCTGTGTGAGCCGGAAGACATTTTACTTTGCCAAAGGAGATAACCCACAAGTAATCTGTGTCCCAGAGTGGAATGAGAGAAAAAGTCTACGTTTTCTTTAAAGCCGAACTTCAGTCATTTAGAACCCCCACCCATCCACCATACCATGGCGCTGAGGCAGTCGGAGGGGTTGCAAAGAAAAAAATCCCTTACCTTTAAAACGGGCCAATGCCCCTCTTTCTGCACTTCGGAATCTTGGCACCGCCAACTTGGGAGTGGAACACAGAGCCGCATCCCCTGGCTCTGTGCATGCTCCTGCTTGCCTATTCAAGTGAATGGGCGTCTTGAGCATGCGTGTATCTGGGGATGCCGCTTTCTGTCTTTTCCTGTGACGCAGTAAGAGACCGGGAGGAGCGGCACAGGCCCTGGTTTAAGGTGTTTTTCTCTGTAATCGTCTTGCCTCTGCGGTGGGGGGGGGGGGGTTATACTTGAATGACGTTCTGCTTTAAGCTGAAAGGGTCCTTGCACGTGGGAGTGTTTGGGGCTTTTGTACTTGTTCCTCCTTAGAGAGGTACAAGTAAGGAGCTGAGTACTTAAAGCAGTGTAACTGTATATCTCTGCCTCTCCCACACCTGCCCGGTCCTGAGTCAGTGTTGAGTGGTGGGGCTTCTGCACACTGATAGCTTGACTTTGGGGGAACAGGCAGCCCAATTTCGAAGGAGTTATCACTGGTGGGATGCCCCACTGTGTGAACCCCCCTCGTGGTGACCCGATGCTCGAGTGTTCCTTCCAGCCGCGACGCTAACACGTGTTGCGAACCCGGAAGCAAGTGGCATTTCTCCCCAGCCAGCGTGCATTTGGAGCAGCGTGACGAGTGTCCAGCAGCAGCAATGTCCGTTCCTGGCCCAGTGGGGAGCATCCATTCCAGGCTTAAAGACACCGGAGCAGGCAATCTTCTACTAGCCTTGTCACCTTAAAGCGGACAACCAGTCAAAAATGACTTAAACCAGACCAACACAACAAACAGTGCTCCTATGCATCCTTCCCTATGGCAATTTAGATTGCTGCACATAAAAATTCATTTACCTTTTTCTAACATCTACTGGGGTCAATTTTAAAAACAAAATGGTGGCTCATGCATTTGCAGGCCACCTGCAAACAGGAAGTGCTGCTGGGCATTGTCAGTTATGTCAGTTGGGAGTGGAAGCTTCAAAATGGTGGCTACCTTATTTTCCAACTGTGCCAGGCTGTTGGTCCAATTTAAGCAAGATGTTCCAGGAGGGACTAGTAATGTACAAATCTTGTTTTAATTTAGAGCTGTTTTGTGCATATGAAAATAGGGGACATGTATACATAATGTTTTATGTCAGTGTTATAGCCTGCCTAAGGTTAGAGATAGTGACCCCCCAAAATTAAAGCTCAAGCCTAACAAAGAAATCCTGCAGCGCTACACACAGGCCTGTGTGTCAGGAATGCAGATTGCAGCTAGTTTTTTGCAATATGGAATGAAATTTAAATGAATGTGGGATGCATCCACTACTGCCACACTTATCCCTCAGTCAGCTGCAGGAAGAGAGATTTAATGTTTCCCTTACTCACCTACCCCTAACGCGCTCAGTTCAGGTCCACTTCAGGTTGCGATCCTTTCCCTCTGGATTCCCTGGATGATGGTACACAGGGTAATGAATCTATAAGGGTCCTTCGGGAAAACTGCCAGAAGAATGGAATGATATTTTATGACACTTGGTGTGATGACAAGCCACTGTCTGTATAAGACATGATGTATAGAAAATTCTAAATCCTTTTTCCATTCACTTCAGCCATAAGAATATTAAACCAGACCAACAGCTTGGCACAGTTTGAAAAGTAAGGTAGCATCTATGCAGGCCTGCAAGCCCATGAGTAGGCGTTAGAAAAACGTAAATTAAGTTTTATGTGCAGCAATCTAAATGCCCTGGGGAGGGGTGCTTATGAGCTCTGTTTGTGGTTTTGGTCTGCTTTAATTCATTTTTGACTGTTAGTCCGCTTTAAGGCTAAATAGGAAAACACGGGAAAGAAATTCTTTATGCATAATTTTCTGAAAAGAAAATTCCTATTCCACAAGCAGGACATGGAGCCTTGGAGCAAATGTCCAAGACAGCACGCTCAACTAGGTCAGGTGACCAGAGAGACACAATTAAATTTTATAACGTTATTACGTGAGCCTATGGATCACAGGATAGAGAGCATCCTAAAAAGAGCAGGATGCTACCTCATTTACAGTTAGGTATACCTTGGCATCAGAGGGCGTTCTCAGAAGCATGGTGATGTGCCTCAGTAAACTTATAGGGTACATTGAGAGCGACACTAGAGTCTCCTAGAGACGCTCTTTAGAGCTGTCTCCTTCTAACAAATGCTTCAGAGGATACCATCAGAGCCACAGGAGGAGCCAGATAATATTTTGACCTGGTCAATGAAAGAGGAAAAATGTTTCCCAATAAGAAAAGAAAAATATAATGCTTGCACCGGTGATAGAGGTAAAGCTTCGGCCACACTACCCAGAATGCGCCCAGTCTCGTCTGATCTCGGTAGCTAAGCAGGGTCAGGCCTGGTCAGTACTTGGATGGAGGTCAGGACTAGGAATGCGTAGGAATACCGGGCACTGTAGGCTTAAAATTACCTTAGATCTGACTCAAATTAATGAGCAGAAAAAGAGTTGGACCCAGACAAGGCCTCAAAGGGAGAGTAGTTTGCTTTGCAAACCTCCAGAGGGCCAAAAATCTCAATCCTGATAACGAACACACAGTGGGGGGCAGACTCACCCGGTTTGTAGCTACTGGGAGAACAATCTCCCAAGATTAATTTGTGCTACAAAGCACTAGAAAGAGGATATTGATTGGAATCTTCATACGTTCTCAATCCTTTTTTTCTAGTAATCAGGCTGCCGAGAGACCCCAGGAAGAGGGAAGCTTTTTTTCTAGTATTAAAAGAGCGTATTCAGAAAAATGTGATAGTCCGTTCCGCCACCCTCAGAGGAAAGGGATTTCGCCTCTCATGTCTTCCTGGTGCAGAAACACTCAGGGAAATATCTGATTCTAAATCAGAGAATATTAAAGCAGTTTGGGTTAGAATCGATTTATTCGGTAATAAATTTAGACCTTCCTTGTGCATAATGGCATATAGCAATTCTAAACTCACTTCGCATGTATCTGAGGTTCGCAGTTCAGGTGGACCAGGGACCTTTTATCATTACCAGTACAGGACCCTACCCTTCGAACTGTCACCCCCCTCCCCACTGATCTTTACAAAGATCTTGGTGAAACCAATGGTACACCTGACAACAGAGAATATTTGTGATTCCTTATTTAGAAGATGTTCTATTGTTAAACAGATCCGGTGAGTCATTTCTAGCCGAGCTAGGGAAGACCCGTTCTTACTTGGGTCGGATGGTAGCTCTAGAAAAATCAACACTTACGCCCAGTCATTTATGCAGATGTGATATAAACAGTATCCGTCATAATCCTATTTTGACAGGAAAAGATAATTACAAGGGCCCCAGGATTCTTCACTGTCTTCAGGTTTCTGTTCGGAAATAATGACCCTGCCTGGTCTCATGACTGCAGCTCTTCCGGCAGTACCATGGGTTCAATTTCACATGAGAATTGAGAGTCCTAGAGAATCTCCAATGGTGGACAGATCCAATGATGCTAAAAAGGGGATGATTCATCTAACAGCTTGGATCTTGAAGAGACCATCTTAGAAAGAAAGAGCTGTTCGACTAGAGTGACTAAAACTCTCCTGGGCAGTCGAAAAATGGACCACTAGACGTATTATGCAAGTGTGTGGAAATGTTTTTCTCAAAACATCCTTCGGGCAGCATACGCCGGAGACCTCCGGGCTCCTCCCACCGAGGGGAACACGTGACCACCAGCCAAAATAAAGTCTTGACTCCTCCCTCTCTTTCCCAGTTGTTTTCGTTTTCCTCCGTGAGGTAGGAGCCAGACCACTAGCTCCTGGACCGTTGGGTTCAGGTAAGTATTTTTTCCGGTACTATGGGCCTATTATAGCAGGGGGTGCATTTCTCGGTCCCGAAGACCATCCTTGTGTCTTGGATACCCCATGGGATTTTTTTGGCCAGATCCTATTCTTTGATGATTATCCAAGGGGGGGTAAGTAACATCTTTCCCTCTTACTGAGGATGAATTTTAGGAAGCCGGGGTAACCGGACCCCATGCATTGTTTTAAGAATTTTTGGGGTCGAATTAATATTTTAGACAAATCTGGAAGTTTCCTGATGATTTGGTTGCGCGGGAGCCCTTTTTCTGTTTCTTTTAACCTTTTTTTGACATTTTGAACTTTAATGAATTTTTCATGACTCTCGCTCTCTCCCCCGCCTGCCGCTTTACTTCCGCATTCGCTTACCTCGGCGGCGGACGGCAGGTGGGAGGATCGGCTTCTCCGAGGGCTTCCTGGAGCCCAGTGGGGGAAGGGATCCCTCTGGGCGACAGTCTGACGGCTGCAGGCTCCTTCCTCTCGGCGAGCGGCGACTCGGGCGGCGGTACGGCGGGACCGACGAGCGTCTGCGGGCCATTAAGGTACACGCACGCACGCCCCAGACATACTTTAATGAGAATATCCCGGAAATTGGATCCCAGGCTTCTTCCTCCCGGGCGACTGACGTCACATCCCGGTGCCCGGGGGAATTTCCTGCTTTCCTCAAACATGTGTTTTTTCCTTAAAGTGATAGCACAGTGTTTTTTGGGAGACTTGTGTATTCTGGCCTCCCCTTCTATTTTATACAAGGGGTTAAAATCTAAATATGGGATTTAGCTCCTGGCCTATTAAGGCGGACTCAGGAAGCTAGTCTCTTGGTGCCTTTATCCAGAAGCATGGCAGAACAGGCGCAGGACGGGTTTGTGGATCCAATGGGAGATTCCTCCACTAAAATAACCTATGTGGACCAGGATTCTTCCAGCATTCCGCCGGCTGCCGATTCTGAGAAGAGGAGGCCCAGCTCTGCCCTGGTAAGTCACTTTACTTTATTAGTTTCATTTTTGGGCATGTTTTTAGTAGGATGGGATATAGCTCATTCCCCTATTTTTTGGCTTATGTCTTATAATCTAAAACCCCGGACAAAGCTTCCAGAAGATACCCCTTGTGTGATGTTAAACTATCGGATTCCTACGTTAACCTCTTTGTCAAGTTTGCACGGATAAAGTTGTTAATAAAGAACATAATGAGGATTTAATGAGGATGATGAGGGAGCTTAGTGACCAGATCTCTTCCTCTCCTATATCACAAAGGCCCCCAGAATGTGCGGGTAACCAAGTGGTATTTTTGCATCCAGCAACGGGTCCCTTTGATGCTTCCCTGTTTGCTGGCCAAATGGGGAAACCATCTTTTTTCACCACTCGGGAAACATTTATTCATGAGGACGAATCAGAAGAAGGGGAGATCTCTTCCCCAGAGGAAGAGGACGATCAGGCCTCAGGTTCTTCTTCTTCGGCCAAGACCAGGTATTTATTTCCACCGGGAGACTTGCCTTACCTCTTGCACATGATTTACCTGTCTATGGGTATAGAGGAAAAGGTGGCAGGTTCAAAATCGAAACAGGATAGCTTTTATCCGGATTTAGCTCCGGATTCCTTCTATTCTTTTCCATTTCATGACTATTTGAAAGACATGATTTTGGAACAGTGGAAGGACCCGTCTAAGAAGGTGTTTACATCACGGGGTTTTAAACGTAGATATCTTTTTCGGAGGAGGATTCTCATCTGTGGGAAAAATGTCCCAAGTTGGATGACCCTTTTTCCAAAGTTTCTAAGGGGGCAGGTTTAGCTTTTGAGGATTTTGGGGTTCTTAATGATCCTCTAGACAAAAAGATGGATTCACTCCTTAAGAATGCTTGGCAAGTAGAATCTAATGTATTAAGGACAAATTTAGCATCCAATTGTGTGATCAGAAATGTAGGGTTTTGGCTACAGCAACTTAAAGACTGTCTTTTGGAAAGAACTAGTCTGGAAAAGATCCTAAAAAAATTACCTATACTCTTTTCAGCTACGGCTTTTGTTACGGATGCTATGGCTGAATCAATCAGATTTTCGGCACAAAATCTGGCGGTAACCAATTCCGTGCGCAGGACTCTTTGGTTGAGTACCTGGTCTGGCGATATTGGTTCAAAGATGAGACTTTGTGCTATGTCCTTCAGGGGTGAATGTCTGTTTGGGTCAGACTTAGGTAAAGTTTTGGATATGATGGCAGACAGGAATAAATGTTTTCCGTCTCATCCTAGGGCTTCAGCTAATAAGATGTTTTTTCCCAGGAATTCCTTTAGGCGCCCCTTTCTTAACAAGGGTGCTCCTAAAAAATCCAGGGGGGCTTCTGCCTCTTCCAATGCTTCAAGAAAGGGCAACTTTAGAGGCTCCACCTTGTTTGGAACCTACCAGGCAAAACCCAAGAAGCAATGATGCCAATGCCTTGATTGGCGCCAGGCTGAGGAGTTTTTTGCACAGCCTGGCAAGGCCTGTTAGATTGCCCTTTCATTGTAAGAGGAATTACGGAAGGCTTCCACATAGATTTTTCTCAAAGCCCTCCTTCAAGATTTTTGATTTCTTCGCTGCCCAAGGGCAAAGAGGAAAGAGAAGCAGTTTTTTTGAGTCTGGCGGACATGAGGTCAAGGGGATTTATTGTTCCAGTGCCCCTGCCTCTGCAGGGGACAGGGTTCTACTCCAGCATTTTCCTGGTAAAGAAGAGCTCAGGGGGGTTCAGGTTTATTCTGAACCTAAAGAGTCTCAATTTTTTTGTCCAGTACAGGCATGTCAGGATGGAAACAATTTTTTCTGTAAAGAATATGCTTCTCAGGGGTGCCTTCATGCCACAAATAGATTTGAAGGACGCTTATTGGCAAGTTCCAATGAGTCCCCTGGCTCAATCTTTTATGAGATTAGCAATAAAAGACGGAGACCAGATTTTGCATTTTCAGTTTGTCTGTCTTCCCTTCGGCCTAGCTTCAGCTCCAAGGATTTTTACCAAGGTTCTGGAAGAGCCTTTGGCGTTTCTGAGACGCAGAGGGATAGGGGTGGTCGCTTATTTAGACGACCTCTTACTTTTTGCCCAATCCCACCTAGGTTGGATTGTGAATTTCAACAAATCAAACCTGGTGCCCTCACAAATTATGACATACCTGGGGTTCGAGATCAGTTCGGTCTGCCAGGTCCTTATTCTGCCTCATCAAAAAGTTGTGGCTCTCCAGGAAGCAGTGCGAGGTATCTGCTTGGACACAGTCCCTTCTATAAGACAAGGAATGAGAGTGCTCGGCTTCCTGACTTCATCATTCCCGGCCGTGAGATGGGGCCAAATTCACTCCAGATTCCTTCAGGGGCATATTCTGAAGAACTGGGACGGAACCCAGGTCGGACTGGAACAACAGCTGCTGATTCCAGGGGAAGTAATAGATTCTCTGAATTGGTGGTTGGACGACAATCGATTCTCGATGGGTTTACCTTGGGGAGATCCCAAAGAAGTGATTGTAACTATGGATGCTTCAGCCTGGGGCTGGGGAACACATTGCAAGACATGGACAGTTCAAGGGAAATGGTCAAGGGCCTTGAGTCAGCCCTCATCCAATCTGAGAGAACTGATTGCAATAAAGGAAGCATTATGGGCCCTGAAGTGGCATCTACGGGGGAAGCATGTGCAAATCAGGACAGACAACGCTACATCTGTAGCTTACATAAATCATCAAGGGGGAACAAGATCCTCGAGATGACCGTAGCGGCAGAAATTTTGTCCTGGGCAGAGAACAACTTGAAATCCTTGACAGCAGTTCACCTGAAAGGAACCTTGAATCAGGTGGCGGATTTTCTGAGCCGATCAGAGAGTCAGATTGGTCTCTGTATCCAGAGGTTTTCAAGTAAATTTGCAAGCTAAGAGGTGTCCCAGAAGTGGATCTATTTGCGTCGGCAAAGAACCACAAGGTGGACAGTTATTTCTCGTTGAATCCGAGGGATCAGGCTTCGGGAGTGGACGCGTTGGCACAAGCATGGCATTTCAATTTGGCCTATGCCTTTCCTCCGGTTCGTTTGATTCCAATAGTACTAAAGAAGCTCATCAGGGAACCAGCTACGATTCTCCTGGTGGCTCCTTGGTGGGCCAAAAGATCTTGGTTTTCGACTCTGGTGGAACTATCAGTTCAGGATCCTTGGGAGATCCCGGTGAGCTCTTATCCCAAGGTCCGGTGTTTTGTCCGAATTTGCAATGGTGGAGATTGACGATATGGACCCTGAGGTCTCCTTACTACAAAAGAAAGGATATTCAGGGCCGGTCATGAACACTCTTGTTTCAAGTAGAAAAATTATAACCAGGAAGATTTATCTTAAAGTATGGAAGACATTTAAGTCTTGGAAAACTGACAATGCGAAAACTTCATTCATAATACTGGTGATACTGGATTTTTTGCAGCATGGAGTCGACATGGGACTCAGTGTTAATACTTTGAAGGTTCAACTGGCAGCCTCGTCAGTCTTTTTGGATAAGAGACTATCATCCATTTCTATTATCAAGCGGTTCTTGCTGGCAGTCGAGCGCTCTAAGCCGGCACCATCCAAGGTGGTTCCGCAGTGGGACTTGGCTAAAGTTTTGTCTATGCTAAGTTCTCCTACTTTTTTTCCCAACAAGAATCTGGACATCAAATCACTCACCTGGAAGGTCTTGTTTTTGGTAGCCATTACTTCGGCCCTCATAATTAGTGATATTCAGGCCTTGTCATGTCGTCATCCATTCCTCCAGGTATTTCTGGATCACATTGTACTGAAGGTGGATCCTTGCTACCTTCCTAAGGTTGCTTCAGATTTTCACATATCTCAGGAGATCGTTATTCCTTTAATCGCACAGGATGATCCTGAACTTATTGCTTTGGATGTCAGATCTCAACTGTTGCATTATCTTCAACCGACCAAAGATTTCAGGAAAGCTGACAGCTTGTTTATCTCCTTTTCAGGCCCTAGGAGGGGTCTAAGAGTATCAGACTACGTTGGCAAGATGGATAAAAGATACCATTAAGATGGCTTATAGAGATGTCAATTTACCGAGTGGGGTAACAGCCCATTCTACAAGAAGTGTATCTACATCTTGGGCAGAGCAAGCTGGGGTCTCCATGAAACAATTGTAAGGCGGCCACCTGGTCTTTAGCTAAAACCTTCGCAAGACACTATCGTTTGGATCTCCTGTCTCAGAAGGATCAATCTTTTGGCAGAAGTGTGCTTCGTGCGGTTCTTCCCACCCAATGAGGTAGTCCTCGCCTATCTCTCAGGCGTATGCTGCCCGAAGGATGTTTTGAGAAAACTTAAGTTAGGTACCTGGTAACTTTTTTTCTAAACATCCATAAGGGCAGCATACGCCGGCTTCCCTCCCTTGTTTATATATGTGGAGTTGGATTGTGTATCATGTTATGTGGAGTTGTGGGTCTGTATATTTTCTCTCTTTCAGATCTCTACAACAACTGGGGAAGAGAGGGAGGAGTCAAGACTTTATTTTGGCTGGTGGTCACGTGTTCCCCTCGGTGGGAGGAGCCCGGAGGTCTCAGGCGTATGCTGCCCTTATGGATGTTTAGAAAAAAAGTTACCAGGTACCTAACAAGCTTTTTTTCTGTTTTTCTGAAGCTGACAGACTGAAGAGAGAAAATATAGCCGCAGTCTTCAAATTCCTGCTGGAAGTTTTTCAGAAATGGGCTAGCAGTAGTATACTTAAGACACAGGCTTCAGCCCTATCGAACTTCCTAGTCCGTCAGTGGAGATCAATATTTCTAATCTGGTATTTGCAATAGATCAGCACCCTTTAAGGGCTTCCAACAGGAGACTTGTCACTCATACTAAGGTAATTGTTGGAACCTCCTTTGGAACCATTAGAGGGGTTCCATAAAAGTTATCTCTAGGATCTTGTCTCCTGCTGGCCCTCACATCAGCCAGAAAGGCGAGAACCTTATTATTCATTTCTCCCAGATTAGGTCTACTAGACCTGATACCTTATGTTTTACCAAAATCTGTTACAGCTACTAACCGCTCCCGAGATCCGTTGTCACAGATTCCCAATGGAGAAATCCTCTATTTATGAGTGACCAGAAATTTGAGACCTGCGAGACAGAGAAACTATGAATATGCAGCAAACTGTGTTTAATTGTGATCAGCAAGCAAGCATTCACACTCAGGTTGCTATACATTAACAAAGGTGGAGTGAGGAAAACATACATGCATAATGTCCAGTGGAAGTTCAAAGTCCAAGATGGATATAAGGCAAAGCAGAAAGGAAAACAAATGGCAAAGGTAGGAGTCCTGTGTTCAGAATTCAGGCATCAGAGTTCAGCTTTCAGGGATCCGGGTACAGAAGACAGATTCAATGCTGATCCACTGAGGCCATGTGTGGATCAGCTTATATAGGCCAGATAATGTCACAGGTGCAAGCTGATTTCCAGGAACTCTGCAGAACAGCGCCATCTGCTGGTCAAGCTGCATGCAGCAGTGAAAAGTCCCAGAAAGGAGCAGCTGAAAGCTTAGGAGGAACTTTGGGCATGACAATAGTGCTCCCGACGTTGCCAGCCGGAGCAAGCAAGGACAAGGATCCCGATCATTTCCACATGTGAGGAGCGCTGATGATTTATCTGGAAAGATCCAGAAAATGGTGCATAACGGAAAAAAGAGGCCTAGTGGCCTCAAGATCCGCTATCAGATGGATAAAATACCCTGTTGTACAGGTTTATTCATTTAAAGGAGTGCCCCCTCCTCAAGTTCTACCCATTCAACCAAGGTCTTGTCAGCCTTCAGGGCACAGAGGACGGGGGCCTCAATAGAAAAAGCTGCTAAGCAGTAATGGGGTTTTCACACCACACCTTCCTCAACATTATAGACTGGATCTCCAGTCTGCAAAGCATCAGGCCTTCAGTAGAAGTGTCTTTACTAGCAGTTTACCACCCCTAAGGTAGATTACTTGCCTACTCTCTCCGTGGGTCGTGCTGAAGGATGAGTGGAGAAAATCCCCATTAGACTTATTGGTAACGGCTTTTATAAGAATCATTCAGCACGTTCCGTTGGTTGTGCTGAAGGATTCTTAGAAAAGCCGTTACGGATAAGTGTAACTGGGATTTTTTTTTTCTTGCACAGGCCACATAGGACGGGAGTGGTTGCAGGGGGCCACTATTTGGAGGGGGGTTCCTAGCTATTGTCTATGGCTTTTCTCCCCCTCTCCTTTCAGTGGTAGTGCATAGTGGAGTAGCCAAGTAATACCTGCCCTTCGGGTATTTTAAGAATAATAAAATTTTAATAAATTAAAATGACACTAAACTCTGCCTTCCTAGCTGGTGGCTCCAGGTGGTCCCCTTTCATCTCCTGTCCTGATGGGGGACCCCTTTCTGGTGCTACAAAGGAGAGGTGGATGACCCTTTCTCATGTCTGGCTGGGCATACAGTTATCCCCACTTCAGATAGCTACTCCTTGAAGGGTCTTCTTTTTCCATAATGTGCTCATCTTAATTGTGTCTTTGTTTTTTTTTTTTAATATTCTTTATTTATTAATTTTTAAAGTACAATACAATACAACAAGTACACACAATATTGCAAGCAAGAGGGGGAGAAAGGTGGACCGGGTCACACATCTACATCAAGCGCAATTTCTGCCATCTCATATATACGATTCATACGTTATCTGGTAGCTTACGCTATAGCCCCCGATGGGGGCGCTGGATATAGTCTCGGCGTTATGAATACCTCCATGCATCTTAGTTCTAGATGGCACTTCCACCACTCTTTTCTGGTTTGCCCGGGGCCCCCTCTCTCCGGCCTCTGCTCAACACGGGGGGAAGGGTAGGGGTGGGCATGTATGGGTTGACGGGAGGGGGGGCAAAGGGGGCCAGGGGGCGGGGGAGCAATGACCCGCAGTGATCCATGTAGCAGAACACCTCGGCGAGGGTTACACTAATATTATGGGTGTGGCCTTCCTTCCTAAGTCACAACACCATCTCACTCAGCTCGGGCCCAGCGGCGCGGATGCAGCCCAGGGATCTATTGGCCAAACAGGGCCCTAAATCCCTCCGATTCCCGGAACATTAACCAGGGCAGCCAAGTTGTCTCAAACTGCTCATCCCTATCATGGAGTGACATTGTTAGGTCTTCCATCTCGCAGATATTTAGGACCTCTCCTACCCAGTCCCTCACGGATGGAGCACCTTTTTGTTTCCAAAATCTAGGAATCAGCTGTTTGGCTGCATGTAATAAATGGACTCGCAGTGTTTTCTTGTATTTTCCTATCGTGTGTTTTGTGAGGTGTAGTAGAACCTGAGCTGGGTCCTCCTGTATTTGAACTCCAGTGACCTGCGTGATAATGGGTAGGACCCCCCCTCCAGTATTCTTTGATTCTGGGGCACGTCCAAAATATGTGAAACAAGGTGCCTCGCTCGGCACCACACCTCCAGCACTGCGGGTCTACAGAGGCATACATCTTGTTAATTCTGCCTGGTGTGTAGTACCAGCGTGTTAAAATTTTATAATTCGTCTCCTGCACCCTTGTCGCCACCGAGGACTTATGTGCCAGCGCAGCTATTTTTTCCCTCTCCTTCTTACTCAGTGGTCTGCCCAGATCTTTCTCCCATTCACTCCAAAAGGCTGGGGGGGTCCTTTGTTCGCTTATTAGAAGAGAGTACAATTTGGAGATCAAATGCGGGTATGGCTGGCCCTCCAGACATATCCTCTCGAATTCCGTGGGTGTCACGATACTGGTGAATACTGCTGGAGTCCAATGGCAGAGACTAGGCCAAAGCGCAGAAGGTCAAAGTCCAAACAGGGAAGCAGATCAAAGCGGAGTCAAAGTCCAATCCGGGTCAGCAACAGGGAAGCAGATCAAAGCGGAGTCAAAGTCCAATCCGGGTCAGCAGCAGGGAAGCAGATCAATGCAGAGTCAAAGTCCAATCCGGGTCAGCAACAGGGAAGCAGATCAAAGCAGAGTCAAAGTCCAATCCGGGTCAGCAGCAGGGAAGCAGATCAATGCAGAGTCGAAGTCCAATCCGGGTCAGCAGGTAGCAAGGATTTGCAGGGTAAACCGCAAGTGGAGGAACAAACCGGAGAGTAAGTTCCAGGCCAGAGAACTGCACAAGCAGGAAGTCTAACACAATACTCAAGCACTGAGCAACAGGCCTGAGAGGTTTATATACATGACAGGAAGTAAGATGGCACCCAGCTGAGACACAATCCGCCATCTTAACTAAGGGAAAACTTAAGGGAAACAGTCCAACTAGACAGGCGTAACAAAGCTATTCCTGACATTACTCCCACCTCAACAGCGGCCTCTGGACGTGACCTGCCTCGGCCTCCCAGGATGTCTTTGGTGAAACTGTCTGATCAGTCGGGGAGCATTAATATTACTCACAGGTTCCCAAGAATTTTCTTCAGGCCCATAACCTTGCCACTTAATGAGGTATTGTAATTGGTTCCTAAAGATTCTAGAGTCCAAGATTTCCTCTACAATAAACTGTTCTTGCCCATCTACCTCCACTGCATCGGGAGGAGAAGGAATACGTTCTGGAAAAGGGTTGAGCACAACAGGTTTTAACAGAGACACATGAAACACAGGATGAATCTTCATGGACTGTGGGAGTTGAAGCTTAACAGCTACAGGACTAGTAATCCTGATAATCTTATAGGGCCCAATAAATTTCTGTCCCAGTTTTGGTGAAGGCAACTTGAGTCTCAAATTTCTGGTGGAAAGCCATACTTTATCTCCCACTTTAAACATTGGTGCTGGCCTACGAAATTTATCTGCCGCCTTCTTGTAATTTTCTTGAGCCTTCTCCAACGTTGTCTTGATTAGTTTCAAATTTTGCTGTAATTTAGAGATCCTTTCCGCAACTGCAGGCATAGGTAAAACAGCAGGGAATTTGGGTAGAATATTTGGATGATACCCCAAGTTTGCAAAGAAAGGAGTTTGCTTAGTGGAGGCATTTTGGGAGTTATTGTAGGAGAACTCAGCCACCGGAAGCAGATCGACCCAATCATCTTGTAAATGACAGATATAGCATCGTAAGTACTGTTCCAGGGTCTGATTTGTGCGCTCAGTTTGTCCATTAGTTTGTGGGTGAAAGGCGGTTGATAAGTTAACCTCAATATCAAGTGCTGAACAAAAACTCTGCCAAAATTTTGACGTAAACTGTACCCCACGATCCGAGATGACTTCATCAGGAACTCCATGAAAACGAAACACATTCTGAACTACAAGGTCAGCAGTGTCTTTAGCGGAAGGTAGGCCGGTACATGGAATGAAGTGTGCAGCCTTGGTGAGCCGGTCAACTACAACCAGAATTGTATTTTGTCCTTTAGAGGTAGGTAGATCTACTATAAAGTCCATGGAAATGGAACCCCAGGGACGAGAGGGGATCGGCAAAGGCTGTAACAAACCCAAGGGTGAAGAACGTGGAGTCTTGCATCTAGCACAAACGTCACATGACAATACATATTTCCTTACGTCCTGTTGATAATTGGGCCACCAAAAGAAACGAGATAGGAATTCCTGTGTCTTCTGCACTCCCTTGTGACCAGCAATCTTAGAATCATGGACTAGCTTTAGAATTTTCAATCGTACTGTTTCGGGTATATATAGCTGCTGCCCATGGATCCACGTCTTGTTCTTAAGCGTTAAGTGCACCTCATCAGATGGTTGAGACAGCAAGGAATCGGTGTTATAGGCCTCTTTTATCTCTTCCAGCAAGTCCTTATTTTGGATTACTCCAATAAAATTAGACTCAGGAACAATAGTTTTGGGTGGAATAATAGAAGTGGAATCTTTGGAAAAAATTCTAGATAGAGCATCCGCTTTGCCATTACGAGATCCAGGCCGATATGAGATTACAAAGTTGAATTGGTTGAGAAAAAGACTCCAACGAGTTTGGCGAGGAGATAGACACTTGGCTGATCTAACAAACTCCAAGTTACGGTGATCAGTTAGAACAATTATTTGCTGTGAGGTTCCTTGAAGGAGATGCCTCCATTCTTTAAATGCTGCAATGATGGCCAACAGTTCTTTATTACCCACATCATAATTCTTCTCAGCGGGTGATAAACGGCGAGAGAAAAAGGCACAGGGATGCAATAACCCCTTGTCTCCTGTTCTCTGAGACAGAATAGCCCCTATAGCACAGTCTGAAGCATCTACTTCCACAATGAAGGCGCATTCTGGGTCGGGATGGATTAGCACTGGGGCTGTAGTGAACTTGGACTTTAGGAGACAAAAGGATTCTTGTGCTTGAGGAGACCAAGCAAAGGCATGTCCTTTCTTAGTCAACTGTGTAATAGGAGTTATGATCTCCGAGAAATTCCGAATAAAACGTCTATAAAAATTGGCAAAACCTATGAAACGTTGAACATCCTTTATGTTTTTTGGAGTCGGCCAGTCTACTATTGCTTTAATCTTGCTAGGGTCCATGTGTAAACCACGGGGTGAAATTATATAACCCAGAAATTGTATTTCAGTTTGATGAAAATCACATTTTTCAATTTTAATGTAGAGTTGATTCTTCCTTAGACGATCCAGAATCAATTTCACATGTCTCTGATGTTCTTCCATAGAGTTGGAAAAAATTAAGATATCATCCAAATAAACGACTACAAACTGGTCCAAAAGATCTCTGAAGATATCATTGACAAGATGTTGGAAGGTAGCAGGGGCGTTGCAAAGACCAAAAGGCATCACGAGATATTCATGATGTCCATAACGTGACCTAAACGCTGTCTTCCATTCATCTCCGGGTCTTATACGGACCAAGTTATAAGCGCCACGCAAGTCTAACTTGGTGAACACCTTTGCATGTCGTACTCTCTCCAAGAGCTCAGGAATCAATGGTAGAGGGTAGCGGTTCTTGATTGTAATTTTGTTAAGTTCCCTGTAGTCAATGCACGGCCTTAGAGAACCGTCCTTTTTTTTGACAAAGAATATGGGAGCCCCCGCAGGTGAAGAAGATGGGCGAATGAACCCCTTAGCCAGGTTTTCTTCTATGTAGTCCTTGAGGGCTTTTAATTCGGGGTCTGCCAAAGGGTAAATGTGTCCAAAGGGTATAGGTGCACCAGGAAACAATTCTATGGGACAGTCATAAGATCTATGTGGGGGAAGCTTGTCGGCATTTTGTTTTTCGCACACGTCTGCATAGTCCTTGTATACAGAGGGTAATTCTACCATTTTATTATTTTCAACTGGTTCCTTAGAATCTTGTTCAGAGTACCCTGTCGAAAGACCATCTTCCCCAGGGAAGCTTATTTCTTTAGTTTCCCAGTTGATGACAGGGTTCTGTGCTTGCAACCATGGTAGGCCTAAAATAACAGGAAAATGTGGAGACGAGATCAACAGGAAAGAGAGGACTTCACGGTGCTGGGGTGTTATAATGACCTCAAGTGGCTCCGTCTCTTGATCCACAGGCCCTGAGCTCAGTGGAGATCCATCTACGGTTTCCATTACCAAGGGTGAGAGTTTTTTGTTAAATCTGACCCCATGCTTTTGGGCAAAAGAAAGGTCCATGAAATTGCCACTAGCCCCAGAGTCCACCATAGCAGAGGCAGAAATCCACTGAGAATTAGTCAGAAACTTAATGGGAAGAAAGCAATGGGAGTCTTTATTTTCTTTCTTAATATGAGGGGCCACCGATGAGATGGAATGGATAACTGCTTCCTCAGATAATTCTGTTTCGGAAACAATTGATTCTCTGTCCGAAAATTCAGGATCCATAATAGCTGCTACCAATCTCCGAGGGCGGCTAGGGCAGTTGATAAGGAAGTGGTCAGATTTTCCGCAGTAGAAGCATAAGCTTTCCCGGAGCCTGTGCTCTCTTCTGTCAACGCTTTCACGCCTTAGTATGGAATCTACTTGCATCGGCTCACTGCCCGTTTCTCTTTGAATCTTTCCTTGCGGTTCCTTAGAAATAGCTACAGGAAAAGAAGGGTACTGCTTAGTATCAAAATTCAAGGTAGCCCATTTCTCTTGTCGTCGTTCAGATAGTCGGGTGTCAATTCTAATACAATGGTTAATAAAGTCGTCTAAGCCTAAAGGGGCCTCTGCACGGGCAAGTTCGTCTTTTAATGCGCTGGAAAGTCCTTTCCTAAAAAAAGACATTTTCGCCGCGTCATTCCAATCAGTGTCGATAGCCCACCTCTTGAACTCCATAGCATACTCGGTGACGGGGCGTCTGCCTTGGCGCAAAGCTAGTAGTGCTGCTTCAGCTGTAGCACCTCGATTGGGATCATCAAACATTTGACTCATGGCGTTGATGAAGTCTTCAAGGTTGTTCAGCCGGGGGTCTTGGCTCTCAATTAATGGACTAGCCCAGGCTATGGCTTTATGTGTCAGCAACATGATGATACACAGGACTTTAGACCGGTCAGTAGGAAACTGGGTTGGATTTGCATCAAAGTATAGCCTACATTGATTGAGGAATCCCCTGAATTTGTCACGGTCTCCGCCAAATCTGAACGGTGGCAACTTAGGACTCATGGCAGGCACGGAAGTAGGTAGTACAGAAGCTTGAGCCTCCAAGTGAGCCATCCGGTCAGATAATGTCTGCACCGTCCCACGTAGCTCTTGAATTGTTTGTCCATAAATATGGACATTGTGAGAAGTCTGTCCTTCAAAGGCATCATATTTGTTTTTCAATGTCTGCATCTCGGCGTGCATATTAGCCAGAGTAGACTGCAGCTGGTTAATGCGAACCTCCAAACACCCAGTCCCAGCGGACTCCATTTTTGGCTTGAGTATCCTGTCACGATACTGGTGAATACTGCTGGAGTCCAATGGCAGAGACTAGGCCAAAGCGCAGAAGGTCAAAGTCCAAACAGGGAAGCAGATCAAAGCGGAGTCAAAGTCCAATCCGGGTCAGCAACAGGGAAGCAGATCAAAGCGGAGTCAAAGTCCAATCCGGGTCAGCAGCAGGGAAGCAGATCAATGCAGAGTCAAAGTCCAATCCGGGTCAGCAACAGGGAAGCAGATCAAAGCAGAGTCAAAGTCCAATCCGGGTCAGCAGCAGGGAAGCAGATCAATGCAGAGTCGAAGTCCAATCCGGGTCAGCAGGTAGCAAGGATTTGCAGGGTAAACCGCAAGTGGAGGAACAAACCGGAGAGTAAGTTCCAGGCCAGAGAACTGCACAAGCAGGAAGTCTAACACAATACTCAAGCACTGAGCAACAGGCCTGAGAGGTTTATATACATGACAGGAAGTAAGATGGCACCCAGCTGAGACACAATCCGCCATCTTAACTAAGGGAAAACTTAAGGGAAACAGTCCAACTAGACAGGCGTAACAAAGCTATTCCTGACAGTGGGTCCTCTGCATAAGTCCCTTCTAAATCCTAATTGAGTCCCTTCTAAATCCTAATTGATGTCTCCAGTCGAGTAGGGGTTGCGGCTAGTTCTAGCTGGACCCATCTTTTTGTTGTCTGACAGTTCTGCCATTCGCACACTCTTTGCAGGTAAGTGGCTGCCCAATACAACCTCACGTCTGGTAATACCATTCCGCCTGCTTGTTTGGGGCTGCTTAATAATTGCGATCTTAACCTCGCCCGTTTCTTTTTCCAAACAAATCCCATCAATGCACTACTCATTTCTCTGAAGAACTGTGTTGGGATATGTACTGGGAGAGCCTGGAACAAGAACAGCCTAGGGAGCACAGACATTTTAATGATATTAACCCTGCCCATCCAGGAGAACGTAGGGTTGTCCCACTTTGCTAGGTCTGTCTTGATTCTCCGAGCCAGCAGCCAGAAATTCAAGGCTAGGATGCTTGATAGTTGGCTCGGTAATTGCGTGCCAAGGTAGGTGATCGCAGACCTTGCCCATTTGAATGGGAACGATTGTTACATGTTTCTGACTACCTCCCCAGGGAGCGTGATGCTCAAGGCCTCTGATTTATCGAAATTAATTTTAAGGTAAGAGAGTCTTCTGTAGACCTCGAACTCCCTCATCAGGACCGGGACCGTCACTGAGGGGTTTGTGACACAGAATAGGAGGTCATCTGCGTATGCCGCTACCTTGTGCATTCCATCAATCCAGTCGACCCCCCCCGTATGTCAGCGTTTCCTCTGACTTTGCAAAGGAAAGGCTCTAGTGATAGGGCGAAGAGCAGGGGGGACAGGGGGCACCCCTGTCTGGTCCCATTACAGATGAATACCGGTTTTGAGTGATGGCCGTTTATCCTGATTTTAGCTGACGGTGTGGTGTACAGAGCCTCGATTAGCGCTCTCATCTTATCACCCAGGCCTATATGTCTCAGGGTTTCCCGAAGGAAGGGCCAGCTCACCCTTTCAAAGGCCTTCTCCGCGTCTGTGGAAAGGTGGTTTTAGCCCTATGTATCACATTCTCTGGCTTCCCTGCCCAACACGAATCCCGTTTGATCCAGGTGCACTATCTGCGCCACCACCGGAGCCAGTCTGAGGGTCAAGATTTTAGCATATAATTTCAGGTCCGTGTTGAGCAGGGAGATAGGGCGGTAGCTCTTGCACGACAGTGGGTCTTTACCTGGCTTGTGGAGGACTGAGATGTGGGCTTCCAAATCCCTCCTCGTGAATGAGCCGGGGGGAATCCGGGTCTGTTATCGTGTTCCAGGCTCTAACCAGGCGGGAACCCAGTAGTGAGATGAAAGACTTATAATATTTGCCAGTATACCCATCTGGCCCCGGGGCCTTTCCTGTCGGCAAGATTTTTTGATAGCCTCGGCCAACTCTTCCATTCTAATCGGGTCTTCCAATGATTCCGCTATTTCCTTCGGGATCTATGGCATGCCTGAACTCTCTATGTATTCCCTGGCTCTCACCGGAAGCTTCTGCGCCACCTGACCCCCAGCCAGATCATACAATCCGGCGTAATATGCCTGAAATGTCTCCGCAATTTTCTCGGATGTGTGTTGCTTTTGCTGAGTGCCATCTAAAATTGTTGGAATATAGTTTTGGGCATGCTGCTGCTTGAGTGCTCTTGCGAGCATCGTGCCACTTTTATTCCCGCGCTCATAATATCTTTGCTGGTATTTTTTGATTACGAATTTAGCTTTTTGTCTAAGTAGGGCATTGAGAGCCTCTCGGGCTTGAGTCAGCTCTCTCAGGACTCTCGCCACCTCTGATTGTTTATGGGACGACTCCAGGCACCTGAGCCGCTCTAATTGGTTCATTCTTTCCTTTTTCAGTCTAGATGCCTGGCTGATAAGTATCCCTCTAATTACGCTTTTGTGCGCCTCCCATAGCATCAGTGGAGACACTTCCCCGTTGTCATCATTGCTAAAGTATGCTTCTATGCCCTCCCTGACGGCCTGGGTGACAACCTCGTCTTGTAGGAGGGACTCAATAAGTCGTGAGGAGGGGCTCTGTCGGACAGATTCATATCTAAATAGATAGGGGCGTGATCCGAGAAGGAGGTCGGGAGCATCCCATTATCCGAGGTCAGTCTCAGTAAACTGTGGGAGATCCAGGGGTAGTCAATCCTGGAGTACGTCCCATGAACTTTTGAGAAGAAAGAATAGTCCCTTTCCGCAGGATTCTGGACCCGCCACGCGTCCACCAGCTGCATGTTTAGCTTTTTCTTGAGTGATCTCAACGCTAAGTGAGACACTGCCGATCTGCCCTCTGAAGAATCTATAAGTGGTTCCATGGCCAGATTAAAGTCGCCCCCTATCATTATCTCTCCCTCAGCGAATTCTTCAATCTTATCTAATGTATGCTTAAGGAACTGAATCTGCCCCTGGTTGGGGGCGTATAAAGACACCAGGGTATAAGTTTTTTGGCCAAGGAGGCATTTCACCATCACTATCCTCCCGGATTCGTCTCCCCAGGACTCCCGCAGGGTGAATGGGACCCCCCTAGCTATCATGACCGCTACCCCTTTTCTTTTGGCATCTGCTGGGCAACTGGTGAACACGTGTGGGAACAGTCTGCTACTCAGTTGGGGAGCTGCGGACCTTTTGAAATGTGTCTCCTGGACAAAGGCAATCTTTGTCTTGTGTCTCTTCAACTCCTGCCAGAGGATTGTCCTCTTCTCCGGGGAATTGAGGCCCTTTACATTCAAGGATATTAGCTTCATCGGACTTGTGTCCCAATAAAACACAACAAGGTTACAGGTTGCTATCTCCGAACCGCCTCCCCACCACCCCGTCCCCCCTCGGGTGACCAAGAGAGGGGTTAAGGCAAGGGTGACTGTACCAGGCTCTTAGTCCGGTTTAAATGCACCTTAATATCTCCACCCCTAATATTCATACAGACCCTCTGCAAATACAGATAATCAGTGGGCCGCCACTGGTGTAAGTGTTTTACCCAAAGCTTGATCCCATGCAGCATTCTTAATAGTGGATAGATGGCTCTGTATGCGTTTTTGTTAGAGGTTGTGTAGTTTCTCCCACATAAATTTTGGGGCACGTACATTTGAGGATGTCAATCACATTACGTGAATTACAGTTTAAAAAGCTCTGAATGTAATGTTCTTGTCTATACCTCTTTCGTGGGGATCATCCACTGATTGATATTGCACCCACCACATGGGAAACTGCCCTGTATTTGGTGCCCCCTGTAGGTCTCTTTCTATAAAGACTGCGACAAAGCCTTTCCCTCGCATTCCTCGCACATTGAGCTGTCATGAATGGATATGGGGTGATGTACTTACTGACAAACTGAGTATCCTCCAATGCTGCTGTAAGATTTTTTTGCGTACCTGTGTCCATTGGTCGTTACAGTTGTTTATGAACCTAATAGGTGCCTCACCGGTGGTAGGAGTCAAAGATTGGGGAACTAAAAGCCTCTCTTGATTAGTTTGTTTGGCTCGTCTATATGCATCCGTCCAAGCAACTCTGATCTGTGAATTTATAGACTGAACAGCAACATTGTGTAATTGAGGAGTGTCCCCTTCCTACTACCTCTATGAATGCCAGCTTTAGTAAACTGTGATTCTGTTGCAGGGACAATAGGGTTGATTCAGAGCCCCTTTATCACCATTATTTTGCTTGAAAATTTCCGTTCTTGTCCATTTTTCCCCCTTGTCTGATTCAGCAGAGCTTTTTTTGGGGCAAGAATTTTTGTTTGAAATGTTTCCACTTTTGCATGATTTTTCACTTGGTAGCAATACCTCCAAAAAAACGGTGAGAAAGGGGCTCTGAATCAACCCTAATACCCAGGATAGAATTCGTAGTAAACTATCTAATGGTTAATTATGCACAAATCACTAAATCTTTTGCTTCTGCCCCCAGTCATCATCTGTCATACAGTGGGTGGGATTGAGCAGAATTTAATATAAAATGCACTTATTGGATCTTAATATTATATATCTCTGCAGGTCTTTGCTCTGTCATTGGTTTTTGGATAGACCCTGTCAGTTAACCTTCTCAAGGTCTTTTTAGGTTGTTAGATGGCCGAATCAAAGATGCCTGTGTTACCAGCCTCACATCCTGTGGTGACTGTAAGTGTCAAGAAGCATTACAATAAGGCCCTCAAGGAGTTGCTAAGGATGACACGGAATCCTGACTGGTAGGGAAATATGTTTCATAGTTTTAACATTTTTAAAGTGGAACTAACCCCTCGCTTTATTCCCGTTGGGATCCTAACCTAACCACCCAACTTCCGTTACCCCTGCCCCCCCACTCATTAGAGGGATGCTTTACTATTTTGCAGTGCTCTGTTAACAGTTCTGTCTCAACACTATAAAAAATCTTAGTAATAATAAAGTCAAGTTTCATATTAGTAAAATAAGCTTATTCTTCATTGTATTTCTCTTCATTCCAGGCCTGGAAATATGACAGATTTTTCTTATGATTTAAGTCACTTGGAAGCTGAAAAAGACCCTGATGAGGATGATGATGATTTTCCTTTTCAGGATTTCAGTACACACTTATACACACAGACGGGTAAATGTAAAATTGGCTCATATTTAAAATGAACTTTTGTGGACTTTCCAATAGACATCAGATTGTGCTAGTGGGCACAAAAATCTCCTCTTACCTGCTGCCCGCTCCCTTGCCACTGTTCGTTTACCTGCAGCATCTGTATGAGACCTGGCCTGGACAGTGAGTGAAGCCTGATTAACTAATGCTCCCATTGATTTCTATGTGCACCTCTGTACATGGACGTTCTCTGTGTCCTGAGCACCGATTTAAGCCGTGATAAAAAGGGGTTAGATCACCTGACTAATAAAGAAGAAAATCATCAGTGTATTAAGGAAGGGTCCAGACTTGTGTCTCCCCACTGGAGTGGTGCTCAGTAAGAATTTAAATTACAACTATTGTTTGCTGGATTAAAATAAGCAAATACCATAACACTATTATGTGGCTTTTTTGCCTAATGAACAACCAATCCCCCCCCCCAGACAGACGATTGTCTGTCAGGGTCTTGGCATTAGAATGCATTATAACATATGTAGGCTAGGTTACAAGCACATTAAAGCAGGACAAATCCTGTGATTTTGACTATCCTGGGCTTGTTTCCTGCCTCGGGGGCATCCCTGTTTTGGATGGCCCGCTGTATGGAACCAGATTTTCCATAATAACTCTCTTTTCTCTGGTCCAAAAACGCATGCGGGCTCTGGTCTACTCAGAGTTGTTTACCATGCATATGTAGCAAACATCTGTTTGTGGAAACCGGTAGTGCAAGGGGCCGCATCCCCAGCAGCGAGCATGCTCCCACCCTGAGCTTATGTAAATAGTTGGGGGTGGGAGCGCGCGCACAGCCCAAAGATTCTGGGGATGTAGCCTCTGATGTTTACATTATCAATGGTGCTTGTAAGAAGATGTGTATTGTGGTGCCTTGGGGGGGGGTGGGTTGGCACATCGGGGCATGCTGATTTGGATTCCCCAGTGAAAGGGCAGTGGCCAGACCTGGAATTCTTTTTTTATTCTAGGGCCAGTCATGTTGGGTTTTGTTCCACTTGCAATACTTTGTTTGGGCCACCAGATGGACCCTTCATTTCTTCATACACCTAGAGGCAATTTGAAAGAAACGCAGGAGCACTGGGCCGGAGATAGAAGGTGACGACATAAATTTTCATTCTAGGTATAGGATCACATTAAGGGAAATTCAATTTTTGTCAGGTTTTTGGCCTTCTGCCTTCATTCTAATGTAAAATTAACATTTCTGTTAGAATTGTGCCCCCATACCTGTGATTTACTTATTAGCACGCTGTTTTCTATATTCCTGTGTTTATATATTCCTCGTGTCTGCTCCAGCCAATCAGATGATTAACAAGCCAGAGGTCAGTCAAGTTGCTGATATGTACTTGTCAAAAAAAAAAAAAAAAAAAAAAGAATTTTCACCTGGCTCTGAATCTGCCCAAAGGTAGACAATGAAAGTGAATGACGGCTTTCTTCTAAAAAATGATTGAGAATTCTCACCCGGTTCTGAATAATCCCCCATTGTTGCTACATAAAAAACAGTTTTTTTACCCAAAGTAACCAGCCCGGGACCAGCTATGCAGGGCTTGTAGGAACACAGGGCGCAGGGGCCAGCTTTTGTGGCCCCTGGCCCTGCAGGCTACAAGCCCGCATAGCCCGTGGCCACGGGCTCTTCTGCCCCCCCCCCCCTGGCCTTTGGGGAGGCAGGTAATGGAGGTGCCGGGGGTTAATGGCAAGTCACCGGCTAGCGCAGGTGACTTGCCATCCCCCCAGCCTTGAGAACTGTTATAGGGGTCTCGTGGACCCCTTACCAGTTCACAAGGGGTTAAATGTAAAAATAACACACCACACAGAGAAAAAATATTTTATTATTTATTTTTTTAATACTTACCTCCCATTCATACTGGAGCACTCTGTCCCTCGGCGATCACTGGCTTCTGCTCACTTGCTAGAAGCCTTTTATAGCTGCTGGATGACAGAACACAAAAGGGTTAATTAAAAAAAAATGACATAGGGTCCCCCCTCCCAGGGGGGGGGGACCCCATTTTTTGGGAATTTTAAGGGTTAAAAACCCTTAAAAATCCCCCCAAAAATGACGTAGGGTCCCCCCTACCCAGCATTACCGACCCGGGCCAGCTATGGGGGCTTGTAGAACAGGGCGCAGGGGCCAGCGTTGGTGCAGTGGGCCGGGCCCTTCTGCCCCCCCCTGGCCGTTAGGGAGGCAGGTAATGGGGGGCTGGGGGTTAATGGCAAGTCACCCACTAGCCGCAGGTGACGTGCCAGACCCAGAGCCTTGTGAGCTGGTATAAGGGGTCTCATGGACCCCTTACCAGCTCACAAAGAGTTAATTGTGAAAAAAAAAACACCACACAAGTAATAAGTATTTTATTTAACATTTTTTTTTTTTTACTGTACTTACCTCCGATTGTAAGCTCTTGTCCCTCGCCGCTCTGATGACAGATGCCGGTGATCGGCATCCAGAGAAGGAGGAGGCACGAGAACAGAGGATTTCCTGCCACCTCCTTCCCCGGGCACCGATCACCGGCATCTGACAGCTGAGAAGGCTGAAGCCGGAGATCGGGGCCGGGATGACGTCATTACCAGTTCACAAGGGGCAAGATGGCCGCCGCCATCGAGGAGGAAAGAGGAGAGAGCCTCCCGGGTGAAGAGGAGGGACAGCGGGAGCCAGCGCACACGCGGCCTATTCCAGGGGCTCTCCTGGAGCCATCCGAGCCCCCACGGGGGATCGGATGGCACCAAATTAAAGAGGACACCCGGCCCGGATCCAACGAGGGGTCAGGTGAGTATTTTTTTTTTTTTTTGCCCGCTAGCAGGGGTAAATGCCAGGCACGTAAATTTTACGTGGCTGGCACTTAACTGACGGAGAGGCAACCACGTAAATTTTACGTGGCTGGCATTTAAAGGGTTAAACAGAGCCATATTGCAGATTATTAAATTGCTACTGCAGGCAAAGGTAACTGTTACACAAATGTGTTGGGTTATGTTTGCCCGAAACTGTTTTCCATTTTTAAATTGCAGAAGAAATGGCAGAAATATTGAGGTTTACATGTTCAGCTTATGATTTTTCTTCTGAAAAAAGTGGGCATGGCCCTTGGATTTGCACAATGCTGAGATGTGTGATGCTGCATAAAAATCAGCTCTATGTGCTGACAGCAGTGTGATGAATCTGGCGGAGGGAGGGGCGGGAGCAGGGGGCAACAATTACCTTTGCCTGCAGTATCACTTTAATATGCATGCAACCTAGGAAAGAAGGTGACCACATAAACTCTACTCTGAAGTCAGACCACATCCACCCGTCAGGCTGGCTTCTCATAGCAGCGCTGCAGGTGAACAAACAGCAGCACCAGAGCAGATGACGGGTAAGAGGGGAGTCTCATTCCCTTTGGCACAGTCTGAGATGAGGTCTTAGGAAAAATCTATGAAAATAAACCTTTTACCATAGAATAATCATCTGTTTTTTTTTCTTATTTTACAGATGTTACTTTGCCGTCTCATCTAGTTAGCAATAGTTGCACTGAGCTGTCTTTAGAAAACAGTAGCCATCTTGCTAATAAACTAAATCTAAGAAAGCCACAGAACTGTTTGACAAAGATGCCTGGGGTTTTATCATCTGAAGTTCGTAATATTTATGAAGAGTTGTCAAAAATCTACCAACAATTGCAGGTAACACATTTTTTTTAACCATGCTGAACATTGTTATTGCCTTTGTTATGACCAGTGAGATGGCTCCAGGTTTGTCTTTGATAATTTTTCTGTACCTTTTTAGTCAGCCTTGTTTTCTCTCCTTCCTTTCTATTTTTTACTTCTTGTCTGGTTTATTGTTCTATACAGCCTGGGTGAAACCTGCTTCTCCGTGCAAGTCCAATGTTCCCCTGCAGCTCCCCACTGCAGCACTAGCATCTTCATAGTTACCAATGGCATGGAGCCAATAAATCCATCTTTCAGAGCCATTGGCGTCCATGGAGCCTTGTTTGGCTCCACCACGCCTACTCCATTCATTGCAATGAAGAAGTGTTAGTAGGGTTTGCCAGACCCCCTCCATTGCAATGAACAGAGTAGGTGTATTGGGGGGGCATAAAGCCATGTTGCTGGACTCAGCCATGTCTGCCCTGCAATGAAAGACAGAGATGCTCATCCTCCTTCATCGATAAGTATGTAGATGCCTGCACTGAGGAGAGAAAATGTTAGTATATACTTTTTATGTCATTACCTGGACTGGAACGACAAGTCCATCCTATGAGAAACACTGGTAGAATTGAATGTTTTTTTAAATATTCTTTATTTATATTATTTAATGCATAGTCATGCAGAGTAACATAGAAACAGATGACATAACAAGAGACAAGACCAGTTGACAGTATTAGGTCAAATACAGCATAATAAAATATTGCAAGATAAGCATCCGTGTGTTCTAGTTTTTTAGACATTTGACTAGGTGTCTTCAGCGACGTGTCTTAAAATGCCACCTGGGTCCCCCCCGCATGGCCCCCCCCATGCGGGCCCCGCCCCAACCACCAGGGCCCGCCCGTGGAGGGAGGCAACCGAGACCCGGGAGGCCCAACTCCCCCGTGACACCCATCACTCTCTCGGGGTCAGGTCACTCGCCCTCCAGACCCCGTCGTGGATCACGGAAGTTGTCTCTTGAAGAATGGAAAAGAAAAAATGAATAGAGGAAGGGAAAGAAGGGAGGGGGGAAGGGAGGGGGGAAGGGAGGAAAGTACAGAGACGCGGTGCATCACTCCCCAACTCTCTCTACTGGTTGGCTTCAACAAGTATCTTGTATTCAGGCGAGTAAGCAAATGCAATCCACCCCGCCCATCTAAGGTTATGTTCCTCTGACGTCTCGTTACGCTCAGCAATTATGCCCTCAAATCTCTCAATCTCCGAGACCTTGTTGAGCCAGAGCAAAACACTAGGTGATTCCGGCTTCCTCCACTGTACGGGGATGCATGCTCTCGCTGCGTTAATCAATTGGCCCAGAATCGATTTCCGGTATCTTTTGGCGGGTATCTCCGAGTGGTGGAGAAGAAAGCAGGCCGGGCCCCCCCCAAGACCTTTTCCATTGTGTCCTTGACCACTAACCAGAATCCTTGCTCTCCCGGGCATGACCAGAAGATATGAAGTAGATCACCCCTCTCCTGCCCACATCGCCAGCACAGAGGTGATACCCCAGGGGACCACCTATGGAGTATGGTTGGGACCCTATACCACCGGCTTAAAATTTTGTAGTTACACTCTTTGTATTTGGTGCACCTTGCTGTCCCGTGGGCCAGTTTAGTCATTTTGGTCCATTGTTTTGCCGTGAAAGAGGTACCCAAAGTCTCCCCCTCCCACTTCTGAATGAAAGACGGTATCTCCTCGTTGAATGTTTTACTTATATTTGTTGTCCTATGTTTTTTATTGGCTTATAATATTATATATATTTCTATATATTTAATTTTGATGTATGGCTTTATTTTGCAATATTCAAATTACTATGTATATATATATTTCCATAGAAAGAAAGGCTGTCACAACATGCATATTCACTTCAGTTGAAAAAGAGAGAGCTGTGTTTACAGGAAAGGGAAGACATGTTATTCAAGCATCAAGCTGCCCTTTGCAAAATAAAAGGTGTTGAGGAGATTGTACATGAAAAATTTTGGATCATGAAAGAGGTAACCCGAGTTTCTTGTTTTTGGTGGACTAGCGCTGTCCTGTATCCTTATTATTTAGCGCAGACTAATTCTCCAAAAAGCAATTCAGTGCATTAAACCTCATCCTCCTTAATGTTAGGCCTTAAGCAGGCTTAAAATAAAATTTTCCCTGCATCCTCTAACTTCAAGAGCAAAGAGTTTCCTTTTTCCTAACACAGCAAGGTCAAATATGACCTAGTACCAAAGCCTTCCTCAGCTGACCTCCTCTCTGGAAACAAAGCTTATGTAGATCAGGTCTCCCTTCCTTGATATCTAAGAATAGACTTTTAAACCTTAAACCTGTCTCACTTAAGGAACTACTGCAAGTCTGAGAATTTGAAACAAGTTCTCACTCTTTAGTTTATTTTAGTTTGGCATTTAAACCGGGCCTTCACCATGATTTATTGAAAAGCCCAAACCCTTAAAAAACAATTCCCCAGCATCTAAAGTTAAGATATTTTAAGTTTTTAGTCACTTATTATTCTTTCCCCCACTGGGCTGCAACTTTGTTCAGGACTTTAGGATACGGGTGCTGCCATCTTGACTCAGAAGCATCACATTTACTGAGGAGAGGAGATTGGGATAAAGTAGAGGGGGTGGGTTATAGCTGTGCACTGCACAGACAGAGCAGAGCTGGGGTCAGGAAAAGGTCAGCAATCCCAGAATGCAGAGCAGCACAGTCAGAGGGCACTTCCTGTTTGCAGGCTGCCTGATGTTCCATGAGCCGCCATCTTGGATGTTTAAAGGCTCATAACATGCAGTAGATGCAGGTAGGATGATTTTTAATGTGAGCAATCTGTATGTACAGGGTGGGGGAAACTTATAAGATAGACTCTTATTCAGGGTGAAGGACCGCTTTAACTGCAAGGTAGTACATGATACCCTAAGCAATTATTACAGTTCTGTCAGAAAAGGACAGGAACCCTCTGTTTCACAGAAGTTACTGTAAAGGCCTATTGTCTCAATCATCATATTTTACAAAAAAATGGCAAGTTGTATCTGATGTAAATGGCAGTATCTTATCTGGACCAAGTAGAACAAGTATCACTAGGGCATAAAACTCCTTACTTAGATGCAGTTCAGTACACCCCCAATTTTCCTTTCTACAGATGTTGAAACCACATTTGATAGATTAAATGTTGGGTAATGTTGAGTGTATAGCAGCATATTGATTTTGGAGAAAACATAATTGCCTTTTTACCTCCGCCCTGTAAGGAACAATAGGGTACCCAGCTGTGATGCCTCTATTTCACTTTTAGTATGTATCCTTCTACTTCAGCCTGTTTTCCGAACATTGTGGATGAGACTCTTCATAAAGTTGCTGCATACACAGAGATTTCACAAGCACTATTTATGATAGAATTTAAGCACCTTAAAAAGGAAGTCCAGTCATTCGGCAAGCCCCCCCCCCCATCCGCCATGCCACCCCCCCTTTACTTTACCCGGAATCCAGCGTAGTCCCAGGAATCCCTGTGGCATCCGCACGGACCGGGCACATTGTAGTGTGGGGTCACGTATAGAGCAGAGAAGCTGCTCTGTTCTGCATATCCAAGATCGCGGGGGTAACTCTTACCCCCTGCCTCAATGCCAGGGGAGGGTTGCGTTGTTACTGGGTAACTGGACTTCCACTTTTATCTCATTTTGTTTAATAAAATAAATTATCTAAAGTTCAAAACCTGTTGGGTTGTTTTGACGCCTGATGGAAACGTTTCTTTTATGGACATAACATTTTAATTATTTCCTATGTTATGTTTGCAACTGTTTTTGGCTACAGAACCATCCTCAAAGACTGATTGCTTGGCTGGCCTCACCATGTTTCCTCTAGTTTTAAAATGATCATTTGTCTGTGCCATTGAACTTGACTCATCCCAACCTTCTGACTGGCTTTTCTGCACTTCAAAATCTTAAATCAAACGATTTTGATATTTTGGTCCATCTTAATTCTGCCTGTTATAATCTTTCCACAGTCACTCAGTATCTTGAGCTTCTTTAATACATCACTTTTTCAAGTTCTGGAACCCTATCCTGTCCTGCTCCATCCTCCTTTGTACCATAAGCATAATATTCACAGGTTAACAAACTGTACCATGTCCTACATTCTAAGTTGCAAGTTACAATACTTGGTAGACCTAAAGGATGTTTAATTAAGAAATAATATAATAAAAAATATATAATAATATAATTAAAAAATAGTATTAAAAAAATGCTGGATGTAGGTAGAAGACATTGGGCGTTATTCCTTAAACTGGATTCTTTTAGGATTTTCACTGTGGCTTTAACAGTTTTAAAGCCATTGTGGCAGTTCTTTTTTTTTTGTCATTATTTGTTAATCCTTAAATGTGTATTCCCTTATGTGCAAGAATTACATCCCTGATTACTTTGGGAAGATAGATCATGATTGCATTGTCTATTATGTAAACTTGGATCTTTTTCAGTTTTCCATTTCAAGCATCCTTGTTTTTCAGTTTGATATTGTTCTAATGTGTCTTAAAATGTTTTTCCATGATGTGATTGCATACAGTGCTCTGGATTAACATATGCTCCAAAATAAAACTTGTCATTTTCCAGTGCAAGAATCTTGAAACAATTTGAGACATATATCAAGTTGAGTCTTTGAATGCTTCCACATTGGTCTGTCGTGCATTGACCATGTGTGGTTTCAGCTGTGTGCTATCATCAGTATCTTGTACATTAAATGGCACCTTCTAGACTGACAGCCAAGACTGGAATGTTGCCACCCCATTTTTTTTCAGGGAACTTTGAAAGCAAAAAATGCACCACGTCTCAAATTTTTATGTGTCATGGGCAAAAACCCCAAATTGTTGGCAAGATATAATTTCCCCTGTCACACTACCTTTTAGAGTTAATTTCAGCAGGTACTACAGTATACGTTTTCATGCTGTAATGATGCCTACCTAAATGTATTATATTTAACTGGACCTTTAGCATCATTTAATGAAAAGCCCAAACCCTTAAACTATTCCCCAGCATTTAAAATTAATATATTTTACATTTTTAGTCAGTTACTTATTCTTTCCCCCACTGGGCTGCAACTGCAGGACTTTAGGATACAGGCGCCACCATCTTGCCTCAGAAACATCATATACTGAGGAGAAGGGTGGAAGGTGCAAGGGGGTGGATTTAAAACAGTGCATTGCAGAGGCAGAGCAGAGCTGAGGTAATGAAAAGGACAACAAACCCAGAATGCAGAGCGGCACAGTCCGAAGACATTTCCTTTTTGCAGCCAGCCTGAGACTCCATGTGCTGCCATCTTGGATGTTTAAAGGCTCAGATAACACAGTAGATGCAGGTAGGATGATTTTTTTTTATGTATGAAATCTGTATGTACAGGGTGGGGGGAACACGTAAGATAAGCTCTTATTCAGGGCGAAGGGTAATTGTTGTAGATCTGAGGAAATATTTTGGTATAATTCCACATCTTCTCCAAAGTGCCAGGTGACACAGGGTTACACTAAATTCTCACTGCAGGACTGCATGCACCATTTATCGGAACTCTGCTATACAGACAATACACCTATCCTTTAGTATTTTGCATATTATTATACAGGCTAACTGCACTGTGCCCATCTTCTGGACCCCTGCCTTGTTTCAATGCCCCACATTGTGTCTACCGTTATACCACCTTAAGTGCGCCAACAAAATGCATTAAACTCTCTGCTTAAGAATTTTCTCATAACGGCGATGCCTCTTCTCTTATTTTCACTTGCTGTATGCATTCTGCAAAGCGCTGGTCCCTTGTAATCTGTACAGTGTGCTTTCAGTCCTCCTTAATAGGTGCTCTATCAAGATGATTGTACTTGAAGCTTGAATCTTGCCCAGTATCTTGAGGAGAGCACTACATACTTAGAATCCAGATTGCCAGTTTTCCTTGAAGTCTATGATGGGGTTTCCCAAACTATTTTCATGGACTACCACTTCTCATTTTGTAATTATCTTAAGTACTACCACTAATACAGACTTCCCCAGGAGGATGGGAATCTTATACTGACCCAACAATGAAAGCTCTTCTGCCTAAAATGCAGTCAAGCCAAGATGTTTGTCAGCTTGTTTATTTGGCCACACCCTTTGTGCAGTGCTTTATGCCCCATCCCCCACTTACACCCCAATGATCTTGAGTACCACCAGAGGGTAACTCAAGTACCACCAATGGTACTAGTACCACTGGTTGGAAACCCCTGGTCTATGACATAGGAGTTTAGTTGGTGATTTAAAGCTCACTATAGTTCAGGTGGTTTGCTTTTAAGAATCTGTTTAGCCCACAGCATGTCTTCTGAATCTAGCTAGGCTGCAGACATAATAATTCTGGCTTACAGCAAGATCAGCTCAACATGAATATCTTTAAAATGGACCTAAAATCATTGAAGATGTAAAGTTTTCTTATCCCCAACCTGCTTCATCCGGATTTTGGATGCCCCTCTAGAACAAAAGAGAACCGCAAATATATAGCAGGATTGCTCACCTGGTCCATGCCTATTTGATTTCTGGCAACTATGCAAGCGGTGAACATGTCGCTGCTAATAGTACATAGGGTATTTTGCGCAATTTTGACCTATTCTTTAACTGGCGAGATACCCAGATTGGGATATATTGAGGATAGGGGAATGACGTGTTGCCTTCTAAGGTCCATGTGCTCTCCATTGTTTTAATATTTCATGGGATGCTATATTTTATTTAATGTAATTTTCTGTAATACTTGCGCAGACAACCTTTTTTTTTGTGGGCTCTAAAACAGTAGAGAAAATACTGCATTTGAAATTGAATCTAATGTGATACAGGAACTGTCAGATTCAGGTTTTTACATATAGAGCAAACACAATGCAGATAGCCGTTGCCCCAGTGTGACATTTACCATACAAAACTTTGCATTCAAACCTGAAAAGCGTTTGCTGCTTTGCCTTACATTATTCATTCTTTTGAACATCTGATCCAGATTTCTTTGTATTTTATTATTATATTATATCATTTTAGCTGCTGTCGGCTGGCTGACTGTGCATAAATCTTGTCTTTAAAAAGGGAAGTGACAGATTATTCCTTGTAAATCTGTTTTTACAGCAGCATGATGCAGAAGTAAAACAGCTTTCTGATGCTCTGAAGGAGAAGATTAAAGAAAACAAGAGATTGAAGTCCTCTTTTGACACGTTGAAGGAAATGAATGACACATTAAAAAAGCAGGCAAGATTCTTCCTCTATTTAAAATACTTAAACCGGACCTTCACCTTCATTTATTGAAAAGCCCAAACCTTAAACGATTCCCAAGCATATAAAACTAATATATTTTAAGTTTTTTAATCACTTATTATTCCTTCCCCCCCACTGGGCTGCAACTCTATTAAGGACTTTAGGATACAGGCGCCGCCATCTTGACTCAGAAGCATCACACTTACTGAAGAAAGGAGAGTGGGATAAAGTACAGGGGGGGCAGGTTATAGCTGTGCTGTGCTTTGCTCAGACAGAGCAGAGCTGGGGTCAGGAAAAGGTCAGCAATCCCAGAATGCAGAGCAGCACAGTCAGAAGGCACTTCCTGTTTGCAGGCTGCCTGATGTCCCATGAGCCGCCATCTTGGATGTTTAAAGACTCATAACATACAGTAGATGCAGGTAGGATGATTTTTAATGTGAGCAATCCATATGTACAGGGTGTGGGAAACATATAAGATAGACTCTTATTCAGAGTGAAGGACCGCTTTAAGATGTGTGATTTCCCATGATGTTCCAATCTATTATTTTTCAGATCAATTTTAGCAACTTAGTTACCTTCTTTTTAACTTTTTTTTTTTTTTCTTCTGACATGGGGTTGTCAGGTCGCTTGACCTGTCCCTCAGAAATTTCCTCTTTAGAAGTTAGGAACCACATTAAAATGGACCAAAACCCATGATTTTGACTATCCTGGGTTTTGGTCCTTTCCCCGGATGTGAAAGCCTCAGATCTCCTCAGCCAACTCTCCTCTCCCCGGTCCCACGGCACGTCTAAGAACAGCGACTCTGACCTCCGCATCCCTCTACACAAAACAAAAAGCACAAAAAGCCACAATGAGGGGTTTTCGGTCCATGAAATAGAAAGAGTGGCTGAACCAGTGGGTAGGTTCAAAGAAGTGGAGGGGTTCTCTCAGAACTAGGAGTTCCCTATGCATACAGCTTTCAATCTGTGGATTCCATACAGCTTTCAATCTGTGGATTCCATACAGCTTTCAATCTGTGGATTCCATACAGCTTTCAATCTGTGGATTCCAATCCCAGGAAATAAAGAGAAAGTAACTAGTTGGATGCAGGGTTCAATGTTTGGAGTTGAGAGAAAATTGAGAGATTTTCTATTACTAGGAGCCTCCTACCCAGGCAGCCATACATTTCATTGCAGCCATACATGCAAACCACACCACATATGGGGGGACATATGAGGGGTTGGTCTGGGATGTGTGGGGAAAGATGGGTTCATGTTTGCATAGGGCAGCATGCAAGCATAAGGGGGCTAGATCATATGTGACTACATTTGTAGCATGATCCATTTTTGGGACAAGTTTTCTTCTAAAAGCTGCGTCTTTCTGTCCTCACCAAACCTTTTAAAATTCTTGCTTGTTTCAGCAAAAATTGTTTTTAACATTTTTGCTCTTATCGTGTGTGTGTACATTATTTGTGTTGTATGTGTCCTCTGCAGCTAAATGAAGTAAGTGAGCAGAACAAGAAACTAGAAATCCAAGCTCGAAAAGTGCAAGCTCGTCTTGAAAATCTGCAGGTGAGTTTTATCATTGTTAGTTTTTACCCCATGTTACAGCTTCCTTTTTTGAGTGTTTTTTTAATGTAATGTACTGCACGTTTCTTCTAGAGAAAGCAAGCTTTTCTCTCCATTCAGAAATGCAAAGACATTTCCCAGGTCATGCGTGAGCCCAAAGTACAGAAAGCTGAAAAAGCTCCTGCTCCGCTAAAAACTAAGGTAAGATAATTGTGTTTATGGACCTGCCTATATACAGAATATTGGCATAGTCGAGATTAGGTTAGTGTTGATTTTTAATCATATGCCCCATGAAAATGAAGTAAATGTGCAGATACTGGGGGCTACTATGTTTGATACTCCTGGAGACAAACGGCCAAACAGCAGTTCACGTGGCTGCATGTTAGGGGTACAGTTCAGCAGACATTTAAAGTTTCTCTCTATCCATTTGAATAATTATTGGTGACAGACATATTGGCCATAGCACCTCACAAAGAGAATTATTCACTACAAATTACTTTTCAGTAAGTGCAAAGCTAGATTTGCTCAACCTATCCAGAAATTCTGTTGCCAAGTGTATCCGTATTACACTTGCTAAAAGCGCAGTCTGTTCTTCCAATGCAAAGCATCATAATGTTTGCCATGTGTGCAAATAGCTTCTTAAATTGGCCCTCTTTGGATGCCACTAGGTGGCACGTCTAATCTGTGCTGCATAGGTGCCTAGTTCCAGGTTCCCATGGCGGTCAAATTTGTCACTCTGCTTGGAAGCACTATGGACAGAGTAACTGATGAGAACCATCCATTATTGGTTACATTCAGGTAAAAAATAAACTTCTTTTATGCCAACTCTCAATCCTTCCATGGTTTTCTTAACCTTACAGCATGTCCTTTTTGTTGTTGCAATTTTAATATTAAGGAGTGTAAATCTGGATCTTCAAATGATTGTTATGAATTAATGTTATGAAGCCCTTTGCACGTGGCAAACATGTTTTGCGCTGGAGACTCTGCTTTTAACATGTTTGTGTATATATATATATATATATATATATATATATATATATATATATATATATATAAAATTGAGGAGAAATCTACTAAACAAGTATGTGGAAATGTACACCCATTGGTGGTGGTCTTTTCCAGATAACAATTTGACTTTGTTTACGTTGCTAAAGAATTCAGTATATGGTACTTTACATCTGGAACATCACTTACGATGTGTCACTGTTTATAGACTCCATGAGTACAAGACATGTCCAATTAGGTAAACTCAAGCATAGTTTTATAACCTTCCTGTCAAAAGGACATTACTGGAGTGCAAAGTGTCTGATTCTTACTTTCTTTAATGTAGTTTTGACTTTTTGCTCAGGGTTCCTTCTGCTATTCATCCAGAACACTCCTATTTTATAACTGGTATAATACACAAAAAAACATTTTGATGCTTTTAGAATTGTCTTTTGGTATATAGTCATAAAAGTGAGTACACCCCTTACATTTTTGTAAATCTGTTTTTTTCATGGGACCGCTAAAGATATGACCCTTTGCTACAATGTAAAGTGGTGGGTGTACAGCTTGTATAACAGTGTAAATGTGGCCTCAAATTAAATTAACTCCATTAATGTCTAAACCCTAGGCAATAAAACTGATTCCTCCCCTATGTGAAAATTGTCCCAAATAGCCATTTTCCCTCCTCGATGTTATGCGACTTATTAGTGTTACAAATTCTCAGGTATGAATGGGAAGCAGGTGTGTTAAGTTTTGTGTTCTTGGTCTGTCATACTGGTCACTGGAAGGTCAACATGGCAGCTCATGACAAAGAACTCTCTGAGGATCTGAAAAAAAGCATTGTTGCTCTATAAAGAAAGAAGTTTGCCAATACTCTGAAACGGAGCTGCAGCACAGTTAATAAGACAAGTTCCACTCAAAACAGGTCTTGC
The DNA here is from genome assembly GCA_027917425.1 of Gastrophryne carolinensis. Taxonomy (NCBI): domain Eukaryota; kingdom Metazoa; phylum Chordata; class Amphibia; order Anura; family Microhylidae; genus Gastrophryne; species Gastrophryne carolinensis. Next base: position 211,386,587 of record CM051236.1, read on the forward strand.
CATGGTTGAACAAGGAAGTTGTGTGCACATGCACAGCGTCCTATCCAGAGGTTAGCTTTTTTGGGGAACTACAGTTCATTGAAAGAACCATGAATGTCAACATGTGCTGTGTCATAGAGCATGATCCCCTCTCTGCAGAAACTAGGCTGCAGGGCAGTATTCCAACAGGATGAAGACCCCAAACACACCTCTATGACTACCACGGTCTTACTAAACAAGCTGAGAGTAAATATTCTGTACTGGCCAAGCAAATCTCCAGACCTTAACCCATTGAGCATCTGTTGGGCATCTTCAAATCGACGGTGGGGGAGTGCATGATTATTATTGCTATTAATGTTTCTTTCGTAGCTCTGTACAAGGTATAATTACAGACAATATAAAACTTACTGTACAGGGATCATTATAAACTAGATGTTACAAAGTTCAAACAAAGCGTGAGAACAAGAGGCAATAGGAAAGAGCCCTGTCCTTGCGAGCTGGGGATGAAGACAAAAAGGGGCAGGATCACAAGTAGTAGAGCTTGGGTTTGGTAGCACTTATCTGGTGAAGATTAGGCTGCCAGGTTATATGCTCGTCTGAAGAGGAGTTTTGAGGGCACTTTTATAAACTTGGAGCTTTGAAGACTGACAGATTGAGTGGGGGAGTGCATTCGGGCACAGGAGAAGTCTTGAAGGCAGTAGTGCGAGGAGGTGACCAATTTGGAGGAGAGTGTCAGAGGCAGAGCGGAGGTTGTGCATGGGTTCGTATCTGGATTAGAGATGAACTATTGGAAGGGGACTGGCTGTAGAGAGCTTTGTAGGTTAATATTATAAGTTTGAACTGAACTCTGAGAGACAGGTAACCAGTGGAGGGATTGACAGAGGGGAACCACGCTGAAGAAGTATGAGGAGAGGTCGATGAGATGAGCTCAGAATAGATTGGAGGGGTGCCATTCTTTTGGCAAACCGCAGTGGAGTACGTTGCAGTAGTCAAGTAGGCATATGACCAGGGCATGCATTATCATTTTAGTGGCATCAGGTAAGTGGAAGGAATGTATGCGTGAGATGTTTTTAAGTTGAAGACGGCATGAGGTAGCTAAGGAGTGAATGTGATGTGTGAATAAGAGAGAGGAGTGGAGAATGATGCCCAGGCATCAACTTGAAGAGTTGCAGTTATTGTACAATTGTTAATAGAGATTGTGGTGTTGGGGAGGGGAGTTCAGTTTAAGGGAGCAAGATGTCAAAGGAAGAGATGACAGTCGTGAAGGCGAAAGAGGAGTAAAGAAAGATTTGGGCCAGAGAGGTAGATCTGAGTGTCCTCTGTATAAAGTGATACTGGGAGCCCAGGGAGGTTATTAGTTGTCAAAGACTAGAAGTGTATATTGAAAAAAGTAGGGGTCCTAGAACTGAGCCTTGTGGTACATCAACAGACAGGACCGGGACAGGAAATTTTGTTTGAGTAAGATACAGTAAATGTGTGGTCAAGCAGAAAGGGGGAGAGCCAGGAGAGTGCAAGACCTTGGATTCCAAAAGAAGAAAGACTATTGCGGAGCAGATCATGGGCAACAGTGTCAGAAGCAGAGGATAGGTAGAGAAGAATGAGAACGGAGTAGTTTCTTTTGGATTTGGCAGTTAAGAGATCATTGGTGTCTTTGGTCACATTGGTAAGGACAGTGTCAGTGGAATGTCTTTAGCAGAAACCAGACTGAAGAGGATCATGGAGGGAGTTCATAGACAGATCATGAGCCAGTGGACATTTTGTATGGATGAGAAAGGGAGCAGCAAGATAGGGCGATAATTGGGGAGGTCAGAGAGGGTTTTTTGATAAGTGTGAGTTATAATATGCATGCTTATAGGAGGAAGAAAGGGTACTAGTGGAGAGGGAGAAGTTGAAGGCTGGAATGACAGAAAGAGACAATTGAGGGATAATGTGGGATGGAATGGGATAAAGGGGTCAGATGAGCCTTTTACAGTTAGCTGAGTGAAATGCGTTAATGAGTAGGCAGGAGGGGGGGCTTGGGAGGAGAGAGATATTCTGAGGAGTGAAGCGACTTCTAATCTAGACTGTTTTACCTTTTTAAAGATTGGGGCAATTGCTCAGCTGTTATTTGGGAGTAGGGAAGGGGTGGCAGTGGGTGGAGTAGAGAGTTGAATGTGTTGAATAGCTGTTTTGGGCCTGTGCGGATACGAGAGAAATAGTCCTGTTTAGCAAATGAAAGGGCAGTTCTGAGTTCCTGCTGGGTTTGTTAGTAAGTCCTTTTTGGTTTTGGATTTCCTCCAAAGCCATTAAGCAACTTGAGAATGCCATTTGAATCTTGCAGTATTCGTATTAAGCCAGAGTTGTCTTTTTTTGGGCTGATGGTTGCTAAAGACTAGGGTTAGTTTAGGTTAGTTTATTATGGTGATGTGAATCTGCAGTGTATACATGATCTCTAACATCCACCAGCTCTGTGTTGTGGTCATGGTGGAGTGGAAGAGGATTCCAGTGTCAACCTGTGAAGTTCTAGTGAACTCGATACCCAATAAAGTTAAAGCGAACCAAAGATCAAAAAAAATGTAGTAAATTGCTGTCCTAAAGGGCTTAACTCCATGCAGATGTTCTGGAATAACAGGCTGATTCTTTGCTGCAGAAACGGCATGGGAGCGGCCATCTTGTCACACACATAAGCACAAGGGGAGAGCTGTGACAGCAGTAGCCCACACCAAATGGAGATAAATTACTCACAAACACGTGTAGCTTGCGTATTGTTGTATAAACCCACACATTGAATAACCAGCTGCTAGAGGGATTGTGTGTGAAGGAAAAGCTACAACAATGTTTCTTTATCACTGTTCACTGCCCAATCTGGATTTACCACACACCATTCGGCCAGTGCAAGATAGAATCTGCCTGCCATTCATTGGCATCTGCATGGAGTTAAGCTCTCTCAAATTTCAGTTTCACTGATTGTCAGAGTGGGGATTTAGGGGTGACATTTACTGAACTTGCTATTTTTGACTTGAACCATTTTAAAGCAGTGCTGGAAATGAATGCTGGCCGCACAAAATATTAACACATTTTGTGTGTATTTTCACACAGTGACTTGCTGTTCAGTACAGAGCCTTAAGAAACTAAACAAATCATTCAGCTGATCCATCCTGATCTGATGCAGCATAAAGTGACGGAAGTGAAGTTTTACCCCCAAATTCTATTAATGCATTGCACCCCGAGTTGTTTTAATCGACCCTGATCCCCAAAGTCTGCAGGAGAATAGAAATTCCTTCTGTTGTTTGTCTGTCTCTTCTGTGCTTCTGAGTAGTACAAAGGTACACATTTTAGTGACCAGAAACCTGTTCTAATACATTGAATGAGAAAGATATACATATACACACCACCATGCAGAAACCTTGATCATCGTCCTGTTTTCATTGCATAAATTAAATATTTATAGTCTGTTTCTTACCAACACTCAGAAAGCTCAATAAATCATCCCATATTCCCTTTCTGAGAATTCATACTACCAGAAATCTGCTCTCTGGGAGGTAAGACACTTCATTTAACACCCTTGCAGCATTTTTAAACTACCAATGTTTTGACTTACATAACTTATAGAGTGTGGTACAATGCTTTGTAGATGCAATTGGAAAGTATGAGCAGTCTTTATCCTTGTGTGCAAGTTGAATATGCACCATCTGTATAATTTTTACTTAATAAAAACATTTGATGTTGCAAATGCACATTTGAAAATAATTAGCTGTCCCCACAGGTTGCTGCTAATGCACATGTGTACAAACTCCTAGTGGTTCTTATGGATTGGCTGTCTGCCGCAGAAGAGAAAAAAAACCAAGACAAATCATTAGTCATAGAGAAATTGCCCTCAAACTGCGTCCAGGAACAGTATGCTCAGGTATGCTAAATGTATCATTTTATACTACTTTTGCTGAGCAATGGGCCACCGGACCCCTGAAGCCTGATTATGAACATTATGGAGTTTTTAATACTTTAACCAATATACATAATGTAAAGAGGTCATATAAATGTTTATTTTTACAATGCCCATATACAGTAATATATTGGTTATTGCCCTGTCCTATTGTATGACTAAATAAAAAACACTCTATACTGACCTGTTGTCCCCTGCAAATGATCGCTCCTAGTCCAGCACTGGGTTCCTTACCTGGTATCCTGTATGGTCTGGTTCTCATACAGGGCTGATGGTGAGATCAGTATGGGGTCTTGTTGATAAACATACCTGTTTGCACTGGACTGTCTACGTTGAGTCTGGTAAACAGGGTTTGTTGATACCCGAATCAAGGAGAAGGCATTTTCAACTAAGGGCTACCATAGGAGCTGGAGGTATATCCTTCCCTGGCATTGAACAGACTGCGCTCCCCAGCAGTCATTTTCCTTAATAAATAATTCATGGCGAGGTTGCCGCCACAGTTAATTTCAGACTCGTAGGATTCTTGACAATTCTTGGACTTTCCATCCCAGGCATAAGTGGATGGCGTAAGCAGTTTCTGCTTTTTTTTGAAGCACAAATACTTAGATTGGTTCCTTTAACTACACTATGCAACTTGTGGCACTACATCTATGTGGGGACAGTATAAATTATACTATGCACTAGAGTTGAGGGCAATGCTGATGGTTGGCCAGCACCACACAGTGAAACTCCAAGGAGTATTGGAAAATTGTGGCTTATATCACCTATCAAGGATCGCATTACAGTGTTGGCCAGGACAACAAGGGTTCCTTGCTACATGGTTTTCAACAAGTCTAGGTTGCCTGGCTGCTAAAGAAGGTTTTAGTGGAGTTCACGAATGTCCAACCAACTGATGCGTTTAACCCCTGAGTGTAATCTCTGTGCCCTCAAGCAAATATTGCAAGAAATGATTTTACTATCCATACACCCAAAATAAGGTGTTTTGATAAAGGGCTCCTGCAACATTGGACCATACATTTTGTAAGGACCATGTTCATAAATGAAATTATTTTTGCATTATTGTCGAAAAAGTGTCCTCTTACTCGCTCAAAACTGCAACAAAATAAATTATTTTAAATGAAAAACGAATTCCACAGCTGTTTTGATAAATCTATATATCCCGTTTCATTTTGTATTGTTAATAAACATAGATCTGATCAGATCAAATTGTCTGTAGCAAAATTGAATTTCTCTAGTATCCTTATGTATGTATGCAACGGATTCCCAAACAGAAATACAGTTGCATTATTTTATAGAAATATGTTTAGCCCTTGCAAAATAAAAGGTCATCTGTTTTGGACTTTACAAATGTAAACTTGTGTTTTGTTTTTTTGTTCAGATCCTTCCTGTGATTGTGGAACAGTTTGAATGGATGCCATTTGTCAGCACCAAGCTACATTTATCATTCATGAGATTTACATATTGGATTTTAAGGAAGCTTGATAGTGCAACACAGGTAATATTTATACTTTTAGCTGGATTTCTATGAACCATTTATTAAAGCAGACCTAAAGCCAAATGAGCCCCATGGGGCCATTCTCCCATCTTACCCCTGGCATCATGATTTGGGATGCTTGTTCACTATAACGTCTCTGAAAATGGCTTAAAATGAGGCATCATAATCACCCTTCTGTGTCCAGACACTGCTGCTCATGGCAGTTACCTTCAGCAACTAGAAGGTTGCGCACATATCATCAGGAGTAGTTCATTTGGGGGACTTCTTCTTATGGACGTCCCATATTTGAGAATGCTGCAGGAAAAATTCCTGGTTTGCTTTGAGAAAGTTTGCTTTGAGAAGAACAAATGCAAGCTAACAAAAATTAAACAATTATAGTGACTCATTACATCATTTTATGTTCTTCTAAGTTACGTGTCACGTTTCTCTCCCTTTTTTTATTTTTTTGTACGCAGTCCACCATGACTTCAACTTTAAGGCGTCTCGGTGATGAAACCTATAAGGGAGTTGTGTATCATCCTAATGATGAAAGCAGAGCAAAATCTGTAGCTTTCTTCAAAAGCAACAACTTACCACTCCGATTCATTTCAACACTGGTTGTTCTGAAAACTGTAATTCAAGGTAAGTAATGGGACACCACTCTAAAAATAAGCTTCTAGGCCATATTTAATAGACACCTTATTCTGTTATTACATCTTAAGCTGTAGGTTAGCATTAGTCTGGACTATTTTAGAATCCCATTATTTAGTGTCTATGTTCTTACATAGCAGTGCCAAATCCCCCAAGCAAATCTCTATTTTGTGGATTAAAAAAACCCATACCTGCTTGGTACTTGATTACAAAACAGGAGCGTTATAGTGTTCTGCACAAGAAAATTGAGATTATTGCTTTTGACCTCCAATGACTGTTTCCCTATCTGTATTGGAAGCAAAGAAGTAAAAAGGAGTAATGCTCAAAAAGGCACAGCATAGGGGGGTGTAAATTGACATGACTACTTAGTGGGGTCTTGTTAGAAGTTAATCTGTATTCAGGCATTAGATATCAGGCTGATAACATTATTTCATCATGTTGGTCATACTTTATCATTTGGTTTTCAGTGGACTACTTGGCTCAGGCATTGGATTCCCTTTGCATGGACCTAAAATGTGAAGAAGGGAGTACCTTGTTCCTGGAGTATCAGGCCGTGCCAGTTGTTCTCCATCTCTTACATGTCACAAACAGAGGTCTTATTTCCAGTGTTCTTGATATTTTACTTCAGCTCTCAATGGAGACCGGTAAGTAAAAAATATTAACTTCAAGGTCTGCTCTCGAAAAGGGTTGGTGGGCTCTGAGATGTGAAATCACTTATTGATTTTAATATGCAGTTTTTTTTGTTTCCCCTGTGTTGGAGTTTGTGCACCAGTGCAATGTAAGTGGCTAGGTGTGAAAGGAGACTTAAGACTGCATGTTGATCATATCCAAAGCATGCCAACCTGTGACCAACTAGCTTTGGTCTCCATTAAGCTTTTTTCCATGAGATTACTTAAGAAATGAATGAGCCTGATTAATAAAGACCCCCCCCCCCACTAGGGGCATATTGGGGCCAATATTTTACTGGTCCCCAGCTAGTTATTAGGCTGAATCTGGAGGCAGGGAGTGTAGCGGTTGTTAGCAGCAGTTCAACGACAAAGTGTGAATTCTGGCACAGGCTCCAGGTGATTGACTACACTGAGCTTGACTGGCCCAAAGCACTGCAAACCACAGGGAATTCTTCTAGTTCTCCCTATGCCCAATCCATCCCTAATTCCAAAATTGTGAGCTTAGGTTAAACCCCATTTGAGATACTGGAGACTCCACTTGAGATACCAGAGACTTTAGTACCAGTAGTTCTCGATGGGAGCACTCCGTACCTGAGCCATGCTTACTGGCACTGCTGGTGAGTGTTGAGCAGCAGTAGGTGGAAGTCCTGTCTAAGCCTCTATGGATGGAGAACCTTGGGGAAGCAATCCAACAGGAAGAAGGCAAGAGGGGAAAGGTAATGAATGGGGGAGCAGAGGAGATGATGGGAGGCTCAGAATTATGGGGTTCTGGCAATACTGCAGACGGGCCGAGGTTGTGCTTCTTGGTTTGTGCTCCTCTCCTCCTCCCTGTCACACCTCCAGACTATTAGTAGGTCTTGGTCCACTTTCCTGCTGCTAGCTGCTGTTTTCCCTCCCTACTCACACACACAGAGGCCACAGCAAGCCAAGGGCACACTCCTTGCCTTTCCCTTCACACATTAGAATTTATGCTTAAGGACTGCTTTCTGCACCAAAATGCATAAGAGGCTAACATTTGTTTGTTCTGTTCTTAACACATGGTTTAACATTTATATATTCTGACAATTTTTAATAATCAAAGTAAATTGAATTGAAGAAATTGAAGTTTTACCTATAAGTTGGGCAGCGTCGGCTATTCTAATTTTTCTGTGGTGCAGTCTGTGCAAATAGTGGCTACTAATCTGCAACTGTTAAACTACCTTTTATGAACACAAATCCTCCAGTGTAATATGTAACTCTTAAGCATGCACTTACTTTAGCCAGCAAACACTAGGTGGCAGTAGTGCTGCCCTGTTTTTGTGCTTATAGTTTAGTAAAGATCTAAAACACTTCAAGCATTGTTAATGGAGAACATTACAGCAATATTGACCCATGATTGCTTCCAGCACTGTCTTTCCAATGGTTATCAGCAGTGCAAACAAGAAGTCTAATCAACTTCTAATCAATAAAAAAAAATTCAGATACTTGTTTTTTTTTCTGCTTTAAGCTGTTGAGAAAAAAAAGACTCTCCTACTGCCTTTTTATAGACGCTTAACCCACACCAAGGTTGAAGGTCAGATTTCCCACCCTTAACAAAGTGCACTAATTTAAGATACAGAAAATATAATAAAAAAACAAAAGGAATAATGAGAGTGCCCTGACAAAAACAAGTCTGTGAATTCCTGAAAAATAATTCCTGTGGGTAAAGTGGGAGGGGTAAATAAACAGGTGCAAATAGGTCGTTAAACCGGGCCAACAGCGTGGCACAGTTGGAAAAAAAAGGTAGCGGCCATTTTGGAGCTTCCTCTTCCAGCATCTCAGCCATGCTGCTGTCTGGATTCAACTGGCATAACTGACAATGCACAGTAAGAGGAAGCCCAGCAGAACTTCCTGTTTGCAGTTGGCCGGCAAATGCATGAGTCCCCATTTTGTTTCTTAAATTCACTACAGCAGAATTTAGAAAATGAATTTTAATGTGCTGCAATCTAAATTACCCTGGGGAGCTTTAAATAGAAGCTCAGTAAGGATGAGAGGAAGTGTTATGTAGACGCATTTCCAAATAGAAGCTGCAGCGGTTTCTTGAAGAAACATTGTTACATTGATCGTTTAACAAAACCCCTGTTTGAAATCTCTAGCAAGATGAGAGTTTTTTCCATATTTATTTTTATGTTTAGCTTTGGTAGATGTTTAGATGGGTTTAGTATTAGAAATACGGTTATGATTTACGTTTTCTGTTTTGTTTTTCTCTGTAATCTTCATGTTATATTGTTCTGTCACAATATTTTTTTTGTAAAATTTTCAATACAGAAATATCAGTATAGGTGTATTACAGTATGACACATTTTATTGTTTGTTACAAAAGTCACAATATTTTAAAAGTGCATCGGAATAAAAGTAAAGAATGTAGTAGTGATTCATAGATCGAGTAGATTAAGATACCAAATAGGTCCACCAAAAAGTGAAGGACCTATTAAAATGTTATTGAAACTATTATAGACATCATGATCCTAGTCCTATATATTATATATAAGTGCTTAAGGTGGACCAAAACCCAGGATTTTGACTATCCTGGGTTTTGGTTTTTGCCCCCCGGGCACCCCAATCCTGGGTGCCTAGCTGTGTGAAACCCCCAGGTTGCCCAATCTCACTTACCCTTCCCCGTTCATACAGCACATGTACTCTCATCCAATCAGGGCACTCGGATCTGCTCGAGCCCCTTCATCCAGAAGCTCGTCTAATGCAAGCAGATCCAAGCACGCTTTATCAGGGAGCATGCCTGCAATGGCTTTTTTACAAATGCCTGGTGCTGGCATGCACCCTGCTAAAGGGTTAGCTGGGATACGGCTGCTGCTCGCGCATGCGCCGTTGAACCGGAAACAAAGGTGAGTTTTCGGGCGACCTGGGGGGTTTCACACAGCGGGGCACCTCTGACCGGGGGGGGGGGGGGGAGCAAGTATGCCTGCCTTGGAGTCTCATAGATTCCAGGGTGGGTTTTGGTCCACTTTAACTCATGCTGCTGAAGATAAATCATAACTAAAAAAAAAAACGACAAGGCAATATAAGGTCCTTTAAAGTTTCAGGACTCTGTCTGTTGTAGAGGAACCATATAAAGTGTATCATAGTTTCCATATTTTAGGAAACCTAATAGAGGTTCTTGAGCCATAATGATTGTACTTTAGGGCATTCCCACCAAATGCGAAGAAAAGTACCATCTGACTGGCACTCTAAAGCAGGGGTGTCAAACTCATTTTCATAGAATAGAGGGCCACATTAGCATTCTAGTTGCCATCAAAGTTTTGGTTTGGTTTGGTTTGCCAAAACAGATGCAGACGCTGAATTATTTTTCCCAGGATAGTCATAGATTTATTTTGCCTAAGACAGATGCAAATGTGGAATTACTTTGGCCAGGACAGATGCCGACACTGTATTAGTCCAGGACAGATGCAAAAGCAGAACTATTTTCACCTGGGCCACCTCACCTAGCAATAGCTAGCAATAACCCCTGCAGTAGCTGTAGCAATCTCTGCTGTGGCAGTGAGTCGGGTGGGTTAGGCACGGCCCCATTGTCTCTTCTCCACCAGAATGTAAAAAGGCATGCCAGCAGCTTTATTCTTAGTATACAGTACGTCCTGCTCCAAATACTTACACTTTGGATATACTCCGCCAGATGGTGCTGGACTGCAGAGACATCGAAAATAGGCTCCTCCCAGCCCCTCAAATACCCGGGGACCTCCCACAAATCCCCAGAATTTCTCTGCAGTCTGGCTGCGAAGGACGAGAAATGGCTCTCTACTTGCAGGTGAGCGGGACTATTAGCCTGCGGCCATGTAGGACTATTCCCACCCGTTCCACTAGTAATATGCCTCCCAGCCTTGGCTGCACTGGTCGGGTGAAGGTAGGCAGCACCGCTGTTAGGTGCTTAGGAGCGCTGCTCCACCGCAATCCCCCACCAAAGGGTAGGCGGTTCAGGCTTATGATGAGCCTCTATGGGATGCCCCTCCCGCACTAGTGCCCCCTTGCCCTGCCCATCGGTGGGCCCTGTTTAAGTGGCCGCTGTCCTCCCTCATCCTCCTTGTAGCCTTCGGGGGAAAAGAGGGGGGGGGTGTAAATGTGTATGCTATGCATGGGTCAAACCCCGGCACCCCCCTCTTGGTCTATTTCTGGCCAGTCAATTTTTTGTATGCCTAGATAGATAACGGAAGCCTCCCAGCCTAGGCTGCTGGCTGGGCAATGGTAGACGGCACCTCATGGTGCCTGGGAGCTTATCTCCTCCGCTCGTCCCCACGCGTGGGGCAATGCGGTTATCCGGCTGGTGATCCGGATTTGGGATGCCCCGTCCCGGTCCCCCCTTTTAGCCTGCCTTCCCTCGCCTGGTCCCTTCTCCCTTAGCGTGGGGGGGGGGGGGGTTGGCGTTTGGGGGTATTTTTTAATATTTTGCTGGCCAGGATGTATGGTATGTTTTTCTGTGAAACTGCTTAGTACTGTAGTAGCTGTGTGTGGCAGTCCACTGAGCAGGGGAGGACACGCTCTTGTATGGAGTAGCCATGTGTCCGCTATGCTCGTTGTCTATGGGCGGACTGCGTTTTTTTGTGCTGGGGCTGTGTTGTGTTTGGTGTGCGGCTGGGCGGGGTGCCTGTGTCTGGCACCCGCCTCGCTCGTAGTACGGCCGCAATGCTCGTTGTCTAGGGGGCGGGGCCGCGCTCCGTTGTGGCCCGCGCTGTGCTTACGTTAACGGGGGGCGGGGTCGGGGCGCTTCGTGCGCTTTGCTGGCATGCCCTTCATCTCATCGCTCCGGTGTGGAGTGTCTGGAAGAGGTGCGTGCTTGGGCCGTCTGCGAGTGGGGTCTGCTGGACCCCCCAGGGGGCACTCTACTACAGGTTAGCGTAAGGGCTTATTTGGGGGATATGGCCTATCTGGAAGTCTGTCACTTTGGTATGGCTTCCCCCTCCTGGAGGTACATATTAATTATATATGTATATATGTATATTTTTTTCATGGGCTGTATATATTTCTCTTGCTTGTGTGTGTATATATATACTGTTTATATGTTTTACCATTACATTCTGTTTGGTGTATGTTTGTGGCGCATGCTGGCATACCTTCTTTGGGGGACTGATTGTGTTTTCCCTTACAGATTCTGGGATCCCCTCACTGCAGTGGGTCTCCCAGTCTGATATACCTGGCTAGTCTTATTCTCCAAATTTGGGTTTCTCCTAGGCTTAAAAATCCTCCCACTCCCGGGACTTTAATTATAAAAGGGGCATCCCAGGTTGCTTAATGCGTAAATCCATGGGTTATTGCGAATGCCATAATTTCACCATATGGAGGCTTCCGACATTACCGGAAATGGCTCTTCGGGGCTATCCAGGCTGTGTGGGGGTTGTGGGGCTCCGCTCCCAGGCGATGATGTCATAATATGTATTCATTGTGCACAGCAGAATATTGCGCGCCAGTCCGGCAATCCGGCTTCTGGCTCCTCGCAACTTCCGTCATCTCCTACCCCGCCCCCCCCCCCCACCTATTCCGGACCTCGTGCGACGTTGTCAAAGGTGGGGATTCGCAATCCGAGGTGTGTGCTCGATTGGCCAACCTCGAGAAAATAGTTTCCGCCGCGGTGGCTCAGAAGGCTACGGCTAAGTGGAAGCACCTTTCTCCGGCCTCGCCTGTTATGGAGGATGAGGTGTTTGAAGTATTGCATTGGTCCGATTGTCCCCCTGCTGAGGAGGGGGAACTCCTTGAGGAGTCGGACAAGCCTGCAGACCAGCAATTGGCTGGTACCGCTGGCGATCAGGCTGCGGGGGTGTTCCTTGACACTCCTTCCATTTTGGCTCAAATGTTTGAAATTTTGGCTTTGGATCTGCCCGAGGCGGTCCCCCTGCCAAAGGGTGAGTTGTTTGATGTGCCCCAGCCGCGTTTGGTGTGTCCCAGTCAACAACACTTTGTGAGGGTTCTCCTCAAGGAATGGGAACAACCCACGTGCCTTGTTGGAGTTCCTCCTAGTTGTGATAAGCGTTATCCCTTTCCGGAGGATTTGGTGAAGCTTTGGTCTGTTCCCCCTGACGTCGATGCCCCTGTGTTGGGGCTGTCTAACATGGCTGTGTTGAACTCCCCTGACACTACTACCATTAAGGATGGTGAGGATCGTCGGATTGATCAATTGGCTTGCCATGGTTTTATCAGTGCTGGATCGGCTCTGCGGCCGGTATGTGCTTCGGCGCTTCTTCTGATGGCTGTTAGGTCCATTGTTGGAAATTTGTACGCAGATGTTGATCCCACCTGTGATGAGTTCGGTTCTCTCAAGCAGTGTGAATCGTTTCCTTTGTCATGACCGCCCAGGACGATGCGCTTGCGATGTGTAGCAGGACCGCGGCCCTGTTGGTTGCTATTCGTCGGTCGGTGTGGCTGCGCCAGTGGACGGCGGTCTTTAACTCTAAGAAGTCGCTTACAGCTCTTCCTTTTGTAGGTTTGCGCCTGTTTGGCGATAAATTGGATTCAGTTTCCAAGGGTGGTAAGTTGCCTCAACGCAAGAGGCCTCGTCTTTCCTTTCGGGGAGCGACTTCCTTTAGTCCCTCCTTTCGGGGAGTCAGAGCGGGCAGAGGGGCCTCCTTTCCCGCTACCAGGGGTGCAGGTTGGAACCGGGGGAGGGTCCGTGGCCGTCCCGGTCAGTCCTGGGGCGCCAAGCCCAAGCCTGCTGGTAAGCCCGCTCAGCAATGAGCGGGTGGGGGGACAATTGCGACACTTCTCCCTGGTTTGGGACCAGGAGGTTCCAGACAGATGGATCCGGGAGGTGGTGTCATCCGGTTACAAGTTGGAGTTCGAGTCTCGCCCTCCTTCACGGTTTTTCCGGTCTCGGGTGCCCACCGATCCTTTGGCCGCGCAGGGGCTCCTGGCGTCGGTAAAGAATCTCCTGGAAATGTCGGTCATCCGGCCGGTGCCGCACTTGGAGGTGGGCCTTGGGTTTTACTCCAATCTTTTCACAGTCCCCAAGAAAGACGAGTCGGTTCGCCCCGTTCTGGATCTGAAGTTCCTCAACAGGTTCATCCGTACTCGGAAGTTTCGCATGGAAACTCTGCAATCGGCCATCAGTTCTCTCCGACAGGGGGACTTCATGACGTCCATAGACATCAAGGATGCTTACCTTCATGTTCCCATCTGCCAGGCTCATCAACGTTTTCTTCGGTTTGTGATGAAGGATCGGTATTTTCAATTCGTGGCACTTCCGTTTGGCCTTACCTCGGCTCCAAGAGTGTTTACCAAGGTGCTGGCAGGGGTGATGGCCATTCTCAGATCTCAAGGCATTCGCGTCGTACCTTATCTGGACGACCTTCTCATCATGGCTCCTTCTCTCAATCAATCGGAGACGGACACCAGGACTGTGGTCTCCACGCTGGAAAGCTTCGGTTGGGTGATCAACTTTCCCAAGTCCTCCCTCGCCCCGGCCAGGGTGGTGTCCTTTCTGGGAATGCGGTTGGATTCTTGTCAACACAGGGTGTTTCTGCCTCAATCCAAGATTTGTCTGATTCAGGAATTGGTTTGTTTCCTTCTTTCCAATCCTCGACCGTCCATCCGTCTGGGGATAAGACTGGTAGGGTTGATGGTTGCCTCTTTCGAGGCAGTTCCTTTTGCTCAATTTCACACAAGGATGCTTCAGCTTCATTTGTTGGCGTCTTGGGACCGGCGACCACGGTCGTTGGATCGGCCCTTCCAGTTGTCCTCCCGGGTCCGGCAGTCCCTTCAATGGTGGTTGGTCTCGACCAATCTCTTGAGGGGCAGGTCTTTCCTGACCCCTCTCTGGGAAATTGTCACCACGGACGCCAGTCTTTCGGGATGGGGGGGGATTCTGGAAGGATCTTCAGTTTCGGGGGCAGTGGGGACCTCGAGAGGCCCACTTGTAATGTTCTGGAACTGAGAGCCATCCATCTGGTTCTTGTTCTTTTGACTCAGCATGTTCTGGGCCTTCCGGTTCAGGTTTGTTCGGACAATCGAACAGCGGTTGAGCCCTTGCAGGATATTGCTCTGTCTACCTTGACTCAGAAGATTGCCTTCTTGGTGGCTATCACTTCGGTTCGGCGTGTCTCGAAGTTGGCGGCCTTGTCGATTCAGGCGCCCTGCTTTGAGAGGCATCAGGACAAGGTGGTCTTTCGTTTCAAACCGGACTTTCTTCCTAAGGTTGTTTCTGCTTTTCATTTGAATCAGGATATTGTTCTTCCCTCCTTGTGTCCTCAGGATATTGTTCTTCGCTCCTTGTGTCCTAAGCCTGCCGGTGGAGTAACCCGATCGTAAGAATTAAAGGGGAAGCGGGGTGTGTGACACACTGACAATATCCATTTTACAGGTGAGTACTCACAAAATGGTATTTTTACACTCGTTTTCCATTCTGTTTAGTCTTGTGTCAGCCGCCGCGCTGACTTGCCTTTACTGTCTCTTTAAAATTGCCGTCGCCGTCGCGCGCTGACTTGGTTCCGCGCTTGGCGGCGGCATTACCTCAGGAGCTGGTGCGCCGTCATTGGCTGCTTGCACGTTCTGGCTTTGCGCTCTTCGGGGGGGGGGGGGCGGGGCCCGTCTATGGCGCGCTCCGCGTCATCGCTGATACCGGCCCGACCCTCGAGGTATACCGACGCCATCTTTAACCTGCTTGGTTGGCCCATGCGCAACGGACCCCTACCTACTGTGGTCCGTAAGTGCCCTCGCGGGCGGCTTTATATCTTTCACTTTTGTTACTGTGTGCTTACAGGTCTTGTCTGCTTATGTCTTTCAGGCGGGGCGAACCCTTTTGGCTTCTCCCGGCCCTGTATTAGTATATAACTTGTAGGCCTTGTAAAAATAATACTCTCACTTCCCTAGCGGGTTATTGGGGCATCCGGGGTTGCTGTATAGCGTTATTCCCTATCGGCGTATAGCGCCGCTATAATCACCATATGGAGGCATCCCAGGATAATGTGACCGGGGTCCCTTCGGGACAAGACCAGCTGTGTGTAGCGTGTGGGCAGCCTCATGCTGACGCTGACAAGGCGCGGGTCTGTGTACCCTGTGCTGAGCAGGTGCAATCTGGCCTGCCAGTGGCTGCACCTCGTTTCACTTTGCCTACTCCCCCAAGCTTAAACCTCGCTCCTACTGAGCTGCATACTAGTGGGGATTCTCAGCCTGATGTTGGGATAGGAAGTATCCCTTTCCTACTGAGGTGGTTAAATGTTGGACTATCTAACACCTCTGTCATGCATTCCCCTGACTGCACTACCCTGCGGGATGCTGAGGACCGGCGCATGTGCGGGGACGGCGCTGCGCCCGGTCTGTGCCTCTGCCATTACTGCTGTGGCCACTAGAACCCTTATCAGAAATATGCTTGATAGTGCCCCTGATGATTTGCCCTGTGAGGTGTTTAATGCACTCTCCAGTTGTGATGTTTTTGTAAATTTTGTCCTCTCAGCATTGGATGACACCATCAGAATGTGTGCCAGAACTTCTGCCCTTGTGATGGCTATATGCCGCTCGGTTTGGCTGCGCCAGTGGGCTGCTGACAACGCTGCCAAGAAGGCCCTCACTGGGTTTCCCTTTAAAGGACTGCGTCTGTTTGGAGACCGCCTGGACCTTTTTGCTAAGGGAGGCAGGTTACCCCAGTGCAGGTGGCAATCTCGGCCCTTTCGGGGTCAGGGATCCTTCTCCTCCCCTTACCGTGGTGCCAGACAGGGAAGGGGGGTTTCCTTTCCTGGGGCGCGGGGAGATTTCTGGGGTAGGGTCAGAGGACGTGGACGTCCTGGCTCCTCCTGGGGTCCCAAAGCAAAATCCTCTCCCAAGCCCCCTCAGGCATGATGGGGCGCCCTCACCCATCTGGGTGGGGGGACAGCTGCAGCACTTCGCTCACGTCTGGAGGCTTCATGTCTCAGACCGGTGGATTCAGGAGGTAGTGTCCTCTGGTTACAAGTTGGAGTTTGCTGCCTGTCCCCCTCCAAGATTCATCAGATCCCGGATTCCTCAGGACCCTGTGTCAGCTCAGGAGCTAGTGCAAGCAGTGCAAGGCCTCCTGGAGCTGGGGGTCATCTGCCAGGTCCCCTTAAGAGAAAAAGGCAAGGGCTTTTACTCCAACCTATTCACAGTACCCAAAAAAGATGGTTTAGTTAGGGCCATCCTGGACTTGAAGATCCTCAACAAGTTTGACAGGGGCAGGTGCTTTTGCATGGAAACTCTGCGCTCTGCCATCAGTTCCCTGCACCAAGGGGATTTCATGACTTCTGTGGACATCAAAGATGCTTATCTTCATATTCCTGTGTTCCCAGGTCATCAAAGTTTCCTCAGGTTCGCTCTGATGGATCAACACTACCAGTTTGTGACCTTGGCTGGCATGATGTCTCTGCTCAGATGTCAGGGCGTCCGTGTGCTTCCCTATCTGGACGACATTCTCATCACTTCCCAGTCTCTACATCAGGCAGAGTTGGATACTCAGCTGGTGGTGTCCACTCTGGAGTCATTTGGATGGGTGATCAACCACCCCAAGTCCTCACTCTCCCCTTCCTTGGTAACTCCATTCCTAGGAATGAATCTGGATACAGTTCAGGCAAGGATCTTCCTTCCTCAACAGAAGGTGGACAGTTTGATTGCACAGACTCAGTCCCTCCTAGCTTGTCCCCATCCCTCCATCAGGCAGGGGATGCAGCTGGTGGGCCTGATGGTGGCATGCTTCGAAGCGGTCCCTTATGCTCAGTTCCACTTGAGGCCTCTGCAACTTCACCTATTGTCAGTATGGGAGAAGACCCAGCGTCCCTGGACAGGGTCTGTGTGCTCTCCCCCCTGGTCAGGAGGTCCCTCTCGTGGTGGATGGACTCAAGGAACCTGTTGGGGGGCAGATCCTTTCTTGCCCCTTCCTGGGAGACGGTCACCACGGATGCCAGTCTGTCAGGTTGGGGGGGTTTCTGGAAGTCCCTGCGGTTCCAGGGGAGGTGGGGCCCTCAGGAGGCCCACACACCTATCAATGTCTTGGAACTGCGGGCGATCAGGCTAGTTCTGGCTCGCTTGACTACTCACCTTCGGGGCCTGCCTGTTCAGGTGCGCTCGGACAACCTGACGACAGTTGCCTACATCAATTATCAGGGAGGGACCCGGAGCAAGGGGGCCCTCCAGGAAGCGTCTCTGATCCTGACTTGGGCGGAGGCCAATGTCCCCTGCATATCAGCTGTGTACATCCCGGGGGTGGAAAATCGCCTGGCGGACTCTCTGAGCAGGAGGACCTCTCACCAGGGAAAATGGTCCCTATGCAGCAGGGTGTTTCAATCTCTGTGTCACCGTTTGGGCCAGGGCTGTGGAGTCGGTAGATAAATGTTCCGACTCCTCAGTTTTTTGTACTTCCGACTCCGACTCCCCGATTCCGACTCCTCTGTATTAATATGTGAATGTATTTTATCCGACTCCCCGACTCCGACTCCTCTGTATTAATATGTGAATGTATTTTATCCGACTCCGACTCCCCGACTCCGACTCCTCTGTATTAATATGTGAATGTAGTTTATACATTCCTTGAAGGAAAGAAAGGCAACATACATGTCATTACTTCTAGCAGAGAGAGGTAGTTGGGCAGAAGCTGCCTTCTCCTTTGTGTGCTGATCTTCTGCTGAAGATAGGGCAGTGGGAGGATCCAGAAAGGGGCCTTTATTATAAAACATGATTTCCCTAGTAGAATCCCATAGTCATGTTTAAAGTTTAAGCTAACAATCGAAAGTTTACAAGTTTTTATAGCCTTTTGCTGAATGACAGCAGTTTTTCCAATGGTAAAGTTTCAGTCTTGAACTATTGATCGTCCATTCCCTTCACTTATACAAGTGTCTCTAGTCCTGCAAAAAACATATTTACTTAATCCCTTATCAGTGAGAGGCTAGGTTACCCATGGGTTCCCTGTAACAGCAGAACACAGCACTATGCAAAGTCTAAGTATTGCCGCTTCTAATTGTGCGTTGCGTGCCATATAGTGAAGCACATGAAAAGCATGCTTCTTCACGGTCACTTAAAGTGGACCAACACCCTCCCATGATCGGCCCGGGAATCTATAAGATTCCCGGACCGATCAGACCCCTGACTGCGGGGCACCCCGATCGGGGGTGCCCCGCTGTGTGAAACCCCCCAGAAACCCCTAAATCCCTACCTTATCCACGCGCCGGCCGTTTGTGAATGGCCGTGGCGGTGGGCGCGCTCTCTTGTCCGTCGCTGCCTCCCGCTTGTCTGTCGGCGGGGATTGGCAGAGAGATGAGTTTTTCGGGGTTTCTGGGGGGTTTCACACAGCGGGGTGCCCCGCCGAAGTGGACCAAAACCCAGAATAGTCAAAATCCTGGGTGTTGGTCCACTTTAACGTGTTCGTTCTGCGGTTACGTGAGGCACTGCATGCATTGGTCTTTACTCTTACAATAGAGAAGTCATTAATTATAACTTTTTGTGAATTGGGACATTTAAACTTGCTAAATCAAAATTTAGTAGGAGTCGGAGTCGGTGCATTGTTTGCCGACTCCGACTCCAGGTACCCAAAATTTCCTCCGACTCTGACTCCTCGACTCCACACCCCTGGTTGGGACCAACCAGATGTGGATCTGTTTGCGTCCCGCCACAATCACAAGCTCCCAGCTTTTGTCTCCCAGGATCCTCTGGCCTTGACCTCGGATGCGCTAGCAATGTCATGGCAGGACTTTCAGTTCCTGTATGTCTTCCCTCCAATCCCCCTGCTGGGCAGGGTTCTGCGCAAGATTGCTCTGGAAGGGGTGCCAGCAATTCTGGTGGCCCCCAGGTGGCCAAGAAGAGTGTGGTTCGCAGACGTGGTACAGCTGGAAGTAGATCAGTACGCTCTGCCCTTGATGCCAGATCTGCTCACTCAGGGCTCACTACGCCATCCCAATTTACAAACTCTGGCTTTGACGGCTTGGCTGCTGAAACCTCCACATCTTTATGGAGAAGGGGCTGTCTTCCTCGGTTGTGGATACTTTGATTAAAGCTAGGAAGAAGTCTACCTCTTCCATTTATTACAGGGTTTGGCGTGCCTACATTGACTGGTGTGAGTCTAAGTCTCTTCCCTGTCGTGTGTTCTCTGTTCCCAGGATTCTGGAGTTCCTGCAGCATGGGTTGGAGATGGGACTCCAGCTCGGTACTCTGAAGGGTCAGGTTTCTGCTCTGGCTATTTTCTTCCAGAAGTCCTTTGCTCAGCACCCTCTGATCAGGACTTTTCTCCAGGGGGTCACTCATGTGCGCCCACCACGTAAGCCTATGGTGCCTGTTTGGGATCTGAACTTGGTTCTGTCAGCCTTGCAGGGTGCTCCCTTTGAACCTGTGCAGGATGCTGCCTTGGCCATTCTTACGCTCAAGGTTGTATTTCTGGTGGCTATCACTTCTGTCAGGCGTGTGTCTGAGTTGGCGGCGCTTTCCATTCAGCCCCCCTACTATGAGAGACACCAGGACAAGGTGGTGTTTCGTTTCAAACCTGACTTTCTGCCTAAGGTAGTGTCTGCCTTTCATTTGAATCGGGATATTGTTCTTCCTTCTTTGTGCCCTAATCCTAGCAATGCTAAGGAGAGGGTTTTGCACTCTTTGGATGTGGTTAGGTGTCTGAAGTACTATCTGGTGGCTACTGCACCTTTCAGGAAAACTGATGCTCTTTTTGTGGTCCCTTCTGGTCCTAGGAAGGGTTTGGCTCCTGCCATATCTACTATCAGCAAGTGAATTCGTCAGGCTGTGATTCAGGCCTACTCTGCTAAGGGGAAGAATCCTCCCTTCCGCCTTACTGCTCATTCCACTCGTGCTATTGGTGCCTCTTGGGCTTTTCAGCACCAGGCTTCTATTGAACAAGTTTGCAAGGCCGCTACTTGGTCTTCTGTTCATACCTTTTCAAAGTTTTACAAGGTTGATGTTAGGGCCTCAGCTGATGCTGCTTTTGGCCGAAAGGTTCTGCAGGCGGCAGTGATTTAACTGTCCGCTGCTGATTTTTCTTGGGGATCCCACCCTACTTTATGGACACTGCTATTGGATGTCCCAAGTGTAAGTATTAGATTTGGAGCAGGACGTACTGTATACTAAGAATAATACAATTCTGTGATTACCCACAGAACTGAAGAATTGGCATTATGAGTATACAGTATGAGTATACAGTACGTCCTGCTCCAACCCACCCTTGGTATGCATTATCTTGGATCCCCTGTATGGTGATTGTTATTGTTATAGTTGATAGTTTGGATTGTTTAATTCTCCCGGCTTCTCATTAACTGCTTTTCAATGCTGGGGATTTGTGGGAGGTCCCCGGGTATTTGAGGGGCCGGGAGGAGTCTATTTTCGATGTCTCTGCAGTCCAGCGCCATCTGGCGGAGTATATCCCAAGTGTAAGTATTAGATTTGGAGCAGGACGTACTGTATACTCATAATACCAATTCTACAGGTGAGTAATCACAGAATTGTATTTTTATGCACCCCACCTGGGGGCAGGATTAGAGGCGGTACTGTGCAATGGAGCACAGCGTACTAGCACATCACTCAGCATTGCCACACACAGGAGCAAAGACATATTGCCCGTAGGTGCGTTGGAGTTACCAGACTGCCTACAAGGGGCGCCGACCAGCCATCGCCATCTGTCATAGGGCCACATAAGAAGGCTCAGAAAGCCACATCTGGCCCCAGGGCCTTGACTTTGACATATGTGCCCAAAAGCATTTGGGTAAGTAGCCTGTAATCTAATTGGCACCATGGACCATCTGTGTAGTATTTAAAAATTAGTCTCAAGCAGACTTGCACTGATTGCCTCCTATCAATCCTCTTGGATCAGAATTATTTAGCCATTTATTCTCAAAGGCAGTAGTATTATCAAGGGAATATTTAGCTCGGATTAGAGAATCAACAATGTCTTTTAATTGCATGCATATAAAGATTTCGGAATTAGGGATACCTTTGCTAAGTAGAGAAAGGGGGTCACTGCCTCATCATTTAATAGATGGGTTCGTTTTGTGACTCTTGCCTCAGTCCGAGCTTTAAAGGAAGTTGGTGCATATGATCCTGGGCAGAACATGGGATTTCGGAGTAAATGTAAAAGTGGAATATGTGGTGACATTAACTTTGATGAATAATTCACAAATCTTGAGGGAACGTTGCATTATTCATGTTATATTGTTAATGCCCTAACAGAATGTGGCTAACAGAATGCAGTTTAGGTATCCAGAAGAAGTATGCTTCATATTTAGCAATTTAGTCTAAAATCAGAAAGTCATCGCTCAATTGAGACATAAGGCTGGTCTCTTCTTGGATGTGGAAGACGGAGCTGTACACAAGTTTGCCATCTGGAGATTATTGGTTATATTAGGAAACTGAGCTCATTTGTATTTGCAGATCATTAATTTTTGGTGATTCATTTTTCTGCACTTAATTTTTTCTGTAATCTGCGGCCAGTGGGGTGAGCCAGTGGTGATATATATATATATATATATATATATTTATATATATATATATATATATTCATGTTAACAAATGTATAGCTCAGTAATGGTATGTCTTAAAGCGGACCAAAACCCACATTCTTAACTAGCATCCCCTGAATTGCTCCCCCTACGAAGATTAACAGTTAACCTGCTCCTGCTTCACTCTAATCTCCGATGATACAGTCTGTTTTAGCTGTAAAGCCCCACCTCCTCCATTCATTGCCACTTCTGTGTGTGCCACAACTATGCAATGACTAATCCCTTGCCTTGCTATCACATATTTCTGCCATATTACTATTTCTAGTTCTACATTCAAAGAGAGTATAAGCAGGGGCTTTGGCTAAATTGCCTATGATATTGGTGAATGGGATCATTGGGAAAAGAAGGGATAGCATGGCAGCATTTCATGTCCGGTTCTGATGATCATTACTTACCTGCTTAGAAGATACAGGACTCAATTTCACAAGACTCGTACCTCCAAGCCACCTTAAGGTCCTTTCACACCTGCGATTAGTAGCGCAATGCAATGCAGTAGGGCACAGTGCAGCACACTTCTATTCTGTCTTCTCGGTTGACTGCACTATGCGGCGGCTGGTTGATATGGCAATCAAGACCAGGCAGCAGGGCTTAAATATCCGGGCTGAACCTGGCAAATAAGGTAGCATGAAAAAGCAGTGCATGAGGGGGCAGAAGTCTGCATGTTAGTTTAATGTGTATTTTGCTGCAGACCTCTGCATCCTCTTGTGTTGCAATTTCTCTGTACACTATTAGTCAGGAAGTTGACCAGAACAGCCCTGATGTTCAGGCCCCATCCCAGGAGCAAGGTAAATCCCCATGCAGCGCACTGCAGATGTAGCAAAGTACATTGCACAATATCTGCGGTGCCATTGGCTACAATTGCTTTGCTCTGCGACCCACCTGCTGCATGCTCTGTTTGCTAGTGCAATGCAGCTCACACAAAGTGCCCACTGTAATGGGCGGGACTCTCTACTTGATTTGCGTTGGAGTATTTCTGCTCCAACAAAACTCAAACGAGCAGGTCTGAAAGGGTCCATAGTCAGAGGGAACTCATCTGGGCAGTGCCGGTGAGCCCCACTGTTTGCAGTAAATAAAGCTGTGGGCTCCATTTATTGTGTCATTAACAGGGGTGTTGTGTGTAAGCTGAATCTTTTGAACTGGTTATCCTGAATGATCTAAGCCGTCTGCAAAATGCCACGGAGTAGGTTGGGTAACTATACTGTTTGTTTTCATTGTTTCTAAGTACCATTTCTGTTTTTCTCATCTCTTCCATTCCGGGGCACCACCAGTAGCAATGCATGGGTTAATCTCAGACGTAGGCTTGGTTCTTTTCTTGCAGTCGCAAGGGACTGTGTGGATTTTCTTGATTTCTTGTTCTCATTACGATGCTGAGCGGGGCTTTGACTTTGTCTGTCTCCCAGCCCCTCACCAGCTGCAGCGTTCCTGGGGACCCCCATTAGATGCCTGAAGTCTGTTCCTAAGCAGACAGCACGGGATTGTTCAGAGTGAGGGAAGCACAATTTTACGTGTTTGGCTTTCTCCCCTGCTAGCGGCCAAAAAAAGCCACTCACCTGACTTCTCTATCGATCCGGCTGGGTCTCCTCTTCTCCTGTGGGCCTCCGACTCCGGCTTCAGGAGAAGGCTCAGAATAGCCCCCCCCCCTTCAGCCGCCACCATTTCTTGTAAAGAATAAAATATAAATATGACATTTACCAGAGGGGACCTCCGATCCCCGCCCCTCATGCTTCTCTGGCTTCAAGAGAGGGCCCGACAGGCTATGGCCGCCGCCATCTTCACCACTAGCCCCGGCTGATGTCATTCTGCTCCCAGCCTGACTGTTGTCAGGTACAGTGATCGCTGGGGAGAGGGGCATGATCCCCTGCCTCCTTCCCCCTTCAGTGATCACTGCATCTGTCATTGAGATCAGTGAGGGACACAGGAGCAGAGAAAAGTAATTTTCTCTGTGTGAGCCCACCAATTACCAGCCTTCCCAAAGCCCAAGGGGCGGGCAGAAGATCCCGGGGCAATTTAGGCTGTGGGGGCTTGTAGCGTTGCAAGGCCAGGGGCCAATGAAGCTGGCCCTTGAACCCTGTTCTAGAAACTGTTGCTGACTCAAAGATTTACCTTTTATATTCCAAGTATGTCACATACCCCGCTTCCAATATTCATAACATATGGGTAATGACCAGTAGAGGGCGAACTTCTGCAGAGATGACTAGAAAAAAAGAAGAGAACAGAGGCAGAGGACGTGCTTGTCCAGGACCTACCTGGGGTTCCAAATCCAAGCCCGCTGCCAAGCCAGCTCAGCAATGAGGGGGCGCCCTCACCCTTGCGGGTGGGGGGACGGCTGCGGCACTTCTTCCAGGTCTGGGCCCGGGAGGTCACAGACAAGTGGATCTTGGAGGTGGTCTCTTCCGGGTACAAACTGGAGTTCGAGTACCGGCTCCCTCCCAGATTCCTCAGATTTCGGGTCCCCTCGGACCCCCGGGCTGCGCATGGGCTTCTGTTGATAATGCAAAATCTCCTGGACATGGAGGTCATATGCACGGTGCCTTTATCAGAGAGAGGCCGGGGTTATTATTCCAACCTTTTCACGGTCCCCAAAAGGATGGATCCATAAGACCCATTCTGGATTTGAAGCTTCTCAACAGGTTCATCAGAACCAAGAAGTTCCACATGGAGACTTTGCGCTCAGCCATCCTCTCTCTTCCTCAGGGGGACTTCATGACGTCCATAGACATCAAGGATGCTTACCTTCATGTTCCGATTTTCCCAGCACACCAGAGATTCCTCAGGTTTGTGGTGGGAGATCAGCATTTTCAGTTTGTGGCCCTCCCGTTCGGGCTGACCTCGGCACCAAGGTGCTGGCGGGTATAATGGCCCTGCTCAGAGCCCAGGGCGTTCGCATTGTGCCATATCTGGACGACCTCCTCATTACGGCATCCTCATTCAGACAGGCGGAGCTAGACACCAGGACGGTGGTGTCAACGCTGGAGAGGTTCGGCTGGGTGATCAACCACCCCAAGTCTTCTCTCTCCCCTTCAAGGTAGATTGCATTTCTGGGCATGAATCTGGATACCATCAGACCAGGGTGTTCCTACCTCAGTCGAAGGTGCTGATGGTACAAGATCTGATACGTCTTCTTCTGTCCAACCCTCACCCGTCTATCCGGCTAGGGATGAGACTGGTGGGGTTGATGGTGGCTTCCTTCGAGGCAGTCCCCTTTGTTCAGTTCCACATGAGGTCGCTCCAGCTCCATCTACTGTTGGCTTGGGACAGATGTCCGCTGTCATTGGATCAGTCATTTCTGATGTCTCCCCTGGTTCGGCAGTCTCTTTAGTGGTGGCTGGAACCAAGGAATCTTCTGAGGGACAGGTCCTTTCTGACCCCTTGTTGGGAGACGGTCACCACGGATGCCAGCCTGTCGGGCTGGGGGGGCTTCTGGAAGGACCATCAGTTCCAGGGGCTGTGGGGTCCTCGGGAGGCCCACACCCCCATCAATGTCTTGGAGCTGAGAGCTATTCGGTTGGTACTGTCACGCTTGACGCATCACCTCCAGGGTCTACCGGTTCAGGTTCGATCAGACAATTGGACTGCGGTCGCTTACATCAATCATCAAGGAGGGACTTGCAGCAGGAGTGCCCTCAGGGAAGTTTCTCTGATTCTTGCATGGGCGGAGAGCAATGTCCAATGCATCTCAGCGGTGTACATTCCGGGAGTGGAGAACACGGAGGCGGACTCCCTGAGCAGGGGATCCTCTCGCGAGGGGAATGGTCGCTCTGTCACAAGTGGGGGATTCCGGAGGTGGATCTTTTTGCCTCACGTCACTTCCGGCATTTGTGTCTCTGTCTCACGATTCTCTGGCCCTGGCAGTGGACACCTTGTCTCTTGCCTGGAGGGATCTGGGTTTTCTGTACCTGTTTCCCCCCTTCTCCATGGTGTGCCAGCAATTCTGGTGGCCCCAAGGTGGCCAAGACAGGTTTGGTTCGCAGACGTCGTGCGGCTGGCGGTAGATCAGTACAGGTTCCCCTGTTTCCGGATCTGATCACTCAAGGTCAACTTCATTACCCCAATTTACAAATGCTGGCTTTGACGACGTGGCTGCTGAGACCTCCATCTTATAGGAGGAAGGTTTGTCTGATGCTGTGATTCAGACACTTGTTATAGCTAGGAAGAGATCTTCCTCTAACATCTACTACAGGACTTGGAGGTCCTATATTGACTGGTGTGAGGCTAGGGCATTGCCTTGCAGGGTGTTTTCGATTCCTAGGATTTTGGATTTTCTTCAACATGGTCTGGACCTGGGGTTCCAGCTGAGTACCTTCAAAGGGCAGGTCTCTGCCCTGGTGGTCTTCTTTCAAAAGTCCTTTGCTCTGCATCCCTTGGTTAAGACTTTTTTCCAGGGGGTCACTCATGTGCGGCCCCCCTAGAAAGCCTTGGTTGCCCGGGATTTGGGTTTGGTTCTGTCGGCCCTCCAGGGGCCTCCTTTTGAGCCGATGCAGGATGTTGCACTTTTTATGCTTACACAAAAGATTGCCTTTTTGGTGGCTATTACCTCTGTTCAGCGTGTCTCTGAGTTGGCGGCTCTGTCCATTCAGGCCCCTGACTTTGAGAGACACCAGGACAAGGTGGTATTTCGCTTTAAGCCAGATTTCCTTCCTAAGGTGGTTTCTGCCTTCCATCTCAATCAGGATGTGGTTCTCCCTTCCTTTTGGCCTAAGCCTAGCAATGACAAGGAGAGGGTCCTGCACTCTTTGGATGTGGTTCGTTGTGTGAAGTACTATTTGGTGGCTACTTCTTCTTTTCGTAAGACGGACGCCTTGTTCGTCCCAGGGCCCAGGAAAGGTTTGGCGCCTGCTAAGTCTACCATTAGTAAATGGATACGTGAGGACATTGTTGGGGCCTATACTGCCAAGGGGAGGGTTCCCCCTTTTGAGATCACTGCTCATTCTACTCATGCTGTTGGGGCCTCTTGGGCTTTTCAGCACCAGGCCTCTGTTGAACAAGTTTGTAAGGCCGCTACTTGGTCTTCTGTTCATACTTTTTCCAAGTTTTATAAGGTTGATGTGCGGGCCTCAGCTGATGCTGTTTTTGGCCGCAAGGTTCTGCTGGCTGCAGTGGTTTAAATTTGTGCATTATTGGCTTTTTTTGGGATACCCACCCATGTTGGACACTGCTACTGGATGTCCCATATGTTATGAATATTGGAAGCGGGGTGTGTGACATACTTGGAATAATACCATTTTGTGATTACTCACCTGTAAATTGGTTATTATAAGTATGTCACACACCCCGCCCTTATTGTATTTTGGATCCTTTATATGGTGAACCTTTTTATTGTTTCAAAAATTTTTTGGATTGGCTCTTCCTGGTCCCCTTACTGCTTTCCTATACTGGGGAATGTGTGGGAGGTCCCAGGTATTTTGGAATCAACCTCACACACAGATGAGCTTTGTCGTGGGGTGCTAAGGCAACATGGTTGGTCTCCAAATCTGTGCAAGACCAGTACTGCCTACCCTGGGGCTGAGATTAGTTTTCCTGATTAAATGTATCAACCTGTTGCCAAAAGTCTTGGTGCTTGGACAGTAGAGGAATTCATACTAAAAATGACCGAATCTCACAAATTCTTTTTTTTTTATGTCTTTTTGCAGTATTTTTACAGCCTTTTCTGGAGGGATGTAGTACGGAATCATTTTTCAGGACCTGTGCAACATTACTTAAGGATCCTAAAGTAGATGTACAAATACTTGAAAAGCTAAGCGTAATTTTGCAAAAGCTTTCGAAAGTTAGGTAAGTTTTGCCAAATAGTTTTTTGTTTTTTTTCTCTACTGATCAGTCACATTATTGTAGGATGTTCTCCTTGATCAGCTATTATAGTTTTGAACCCTGTATTTGCTTAAGATGTGCATTTTTACCTTGATGGGTATATAAAGGTTAAGACCTGTAATTTTTTGTAATTCTTTACATATCTCATTAATATTTATTTGTAATGTTTTCTGAAATTAAAAAAATGTATTTATGATTATGCAACAAATATAACTGCTCTTTTGCTGCCTCCATAATAAGCTGTGTAATAGCATTATAACAACATTAAATGAACAACACATCCAATTTTCACTTTTCGGGGTGGTGTTCCTCAATGCGGGAACACCCATGGCGCAGGCTCAAGCTGAGAGCTGGTGCGCTGATTGGCTGAGTGGCTAGCTCAGCCAATCAGTGCACTTGCTTTTACTCAGCTCCGCTGACAGCTCAGAAAGGCTGGGGATGCGTCTGACATGCAGAAATGCGGCAAGGACTCCAGGAGAAGGTACTTGTTCCGCAAGGGTTTCACACAGCCGGGCATCTCAATTCAGGGTGCCCCAAGGACACGAATTTGGATCCGAGGCCTCCAATGTTCCTCTTTAAGAGATTAGTAAAGGCACAGTAAAAGCACACTTGGCCCACATGCTCAATCCCATGGAGCCTGTCAGTTTCAGCATGGTGGCTCCAGTGCCGACAGCACAATCCCAGGCCAGCCTCCGTCCCTGCTGTCGGTCATGTTTGGCTCCTTCCTTTAGCTTGTCAGAAGTGCCCAGCCTGCTTCAGAATGGATGGTTGCTAAAAAGGTCTGGCAGTTTTTTTTTTTTTTTTAATTTATTTTTGTTGTTTTTACTGTCCACTTTTTCCATGTGCTACGTTTTCCCTGTCCAGGTATGCTGCTATTTAAACTTCCCCACACACTTTTGAACCCTATATTTATCCAGTACATTGCCCCTTCTCTTATATTTTATTTACGGCTTATTGCTGCCATGTCTTGGTCTGTGCCTTTGACTAATGATAGTGCTGAATAAGGAGGTGGACACAGGGCAGATGCCTTGGTCATCCTTGCAATGAAAACGGGTCTGGGGGTATAGCCCATTGGTCCGGCAGAGAGAAGAAAAAAATATTGATGTACAAAGGCATGGGGAGGGAACGAGGTTGCACAACATGGAGGGAGGACACACTTGTGCTTCCATAGGAGGAAAGTGGTAGAGCCTTGACCGTCTCTCTAACTCTTTAAATGGTACGTCCATATTAAATGGAATTTTTGAAAGTGTTTTTTGTGCCAAAAAGATGTCCTCAAGGTGCTGAGCAGATATAGTATTTTTACATTTTTCCCATGTTAGAAAATTTGTGTTTTTTTAAAGCAGTTTTCACTACCAGCCATCTGTTGATATTGGCTGTGTTCTGTGTGTACAGGACTCACATTTCTCTTCTTGTTATATAGACTTGGTGTACGTTGCTAATAACAACAGTTTGCAGATAGTGAAAACTGCTTCCAAAATTATTTTAAAACTATTTAATCTGCTCAGCTCCTTGCGGACATCTTTTTGGCTCACAAAAATATACACTTTCAAACATTAAATTGAAAGTGGACTTACCCTATTACCCTACAAGCTTTTCAAAAACAAGTTAAGCGATCACTGGCAAACAATCCTAATTGGTCTTCAGAAAGTCACTGAGCAAAAAGTTTCATATGTGGATATTTCTCATGCCCTCTCTGAAGCCATCAACATGTTCTTTCTTTTTTCTAGGAGTAATAAGAAGCTTTTTGACAAGTTTAATATTTCCCAAGTAATCCAAGAAATGCAGAGGACAGCCAACCCAGATCATGCATTCCTCGTTATAAATCTGAACTCCATTCTTTTCCACTTGGGTATTGCAAAGACCAAAACACTTTCCCCTAGTATCGATAATAATCTAGACTAATGTTGCACCCATCCTTTTCCTTGCTTGTGATTGTGCGTTGAAAGTGGTACGAGTGACTGTGTTGTAATGTTGACATGCCTATTTTTAATGGAATGCAGACCATTAGGGGTGTTGCACATACCAATATACCCTACGCTTGGTTTTCTTCTACTATGAACCTTTTACTACGTTTTTACAGAAAGTACTGTTTAAAATAGCAACCAGTCAGCACTGATTTAAAGGACATCTGTAGGCTAAGTATGAAAGCAAAGTATACTTACCAAGAGTTCAGTGCAGCTGACCTCCCCTCCTCTGACCTCCTTCCTCAAAAGTGTGTAATTGCTGCACTCTAGCCGCGCCATCTTCTGCTAAGAGCCTAGCTGTGGGCTCAATTGCACCCTTTCCTGCTGCATCAATGTTTGAGCAGCTCCATTGGCTGTGTGTAGGGATATTCCCTCTGTCGGTCTGTTTACTCTAGCCTTTGTACAGCAAAAGGACCTTTGGCAATCAACTTCTGACCCCTTTGCTCTTTTTCTGAGTCTCAGAAGCTACAGTAAACAGATGGAGAGAGCGGCGCTCCCTAAACACAGTTATTGGATCTGCTCAACCACTATGATGTTGCCGGTAGAGGGTGGGGGTTTCGGCCCTACCATCTGCTCTTAGAAGGTGGCCTGGCTAAAACCTTGCCATTATGAGAGAACAAATTAGGAGGGATGGGCTGCATATGAGATACCTTTTTGGTTTTTATACTTGGTCTACAGATGTTCATTTGCGTTGGAGAATTCAGAACAGAATAGTGACAAACCTTTTAGAAAGCCTGAAAAGATTTAAATATGTTTTATGCTGAATGTCATGCCAGTGATAAAGAAAAAATGCATAATTATTGTCACTTTTTTCCCAGATTCAAAGTTTTCTACATTTTGTAGCAATTTACCACCTATACCGTGTATCTTTGCTGCTGGTAGAATTCTACTTTACAAGGCCACTGTTATATTTTTTACTTAATTAATAAACATACTGTTTTATTTTTTAATGCTGAGTGTGTTTGTATACTGTACTGTAATACCTATTTAAGTGAGCCAATGGAACATTTTATCTTTAACATTTCTGTGTTTTGTTTAACCAGACACGCATTCCTGTTGTTGTATAGTAAGTTGGTGAGGTAAAGGACCAATTAAATCATTCAGCATATTTAAAGAGGAGCAACACACAGGAATTTTCCTGTGTGTTCCTCTGTGCAGCTGCATGCTGAATTGGAATGGCCCACTGTGTGTACCCCACCCAGATCACCCCATACACTCACCTTCCTTCCCGCTGAAGGGAGACGAGTGCCGCTCAGCCAATCAGCGCACTCACTCTTGCCTGAGTCTGCGACGTGGGAGCCAGCCACATCCCCCCGCCCACCTTGCAGCCTTGGCGTGCTTGTGCCGATCACTCAGAAAGTTCGGGCGCGCACACGGCTAGAGGTGATCGGGTATGGGGCTGAAGCGCACAGGCGCAGCTACGGCTCCAGGAGAACGTGAGTGAACTGGGGATTGGGGAGGTTTCACACAGCGGGGCATTCCAGTTCAGGATGCCCCAAGGAGTGGAACTATGTTGCTCTTTAAAAAAAACCTTTTAAAGATATTTGTAATTAAGTTCTGTATGTTTTTATTAAAAGTTTAGAAATTTACTGTATAGTCTGTTTCTTTTTTCTATTTTAATTAAGGACATTTCAACTGTAGAACCTGTGTTAGGTGTAAAAGTGAGCAAACTTGTCAGAAATTTGATTCGGCTTATTCACCAGATTTTCCCTAAAAAAGTGGGGTTGAGCCAATAATAATCAGCCAAAAAATCATCACCAGATGGTGAGGTGTCTGAGGCCCACAGGGAACCACTTTTGGTTCAGTGAAGGACCCTATTTACTGACCTGTACAGGGGGGAACCAGTCACCATTGTATTATGCCCCTCCTTAAACCGGACCTTCACCCTGAATAAGAGTCTATCTTGAAAGTTTCCCCCACCCTGTACATACAGATTGCCCAAATTAAAAATCATCCTACTTGCACCTAGTGAGCCTTTAAACATCCAAGATGGCGGCTCATGGAGCATCAGGAAGTGTCTTGTGACTATGCTGCTCTGCATTCTGGGATTGCTGTCCTTTTCCTGAACCCAACTCTGCTCTGCCTGTGCAAAGCACAGCTATAACCTGCCCCCCTGCACTTTTCCCTGCTCTCCTCTCCTCAGTGTGTGTGATGCTTCTGTGGCAAGATGGCGGCGCCCATATCCTAGAGTCCTGAACACATTTGCAGCCCAGCGGAGGAAAGAATAAAAAAAAAAGCGACTGAAAACTTAACATGTATTAACTTTAGATGCTGGGGAATAGTTTAAGGGTTTGGGCTTGGCTTTTCATTAAATAATGCTGAAGGTCCGTCCATTATTCTCAGTGTGTCACACACTCCGCTTCCCCTTTAATTCTGACGATAGGGTTATCCTCCAGCAGGAGGCGACGTTGCAGAGAGAAGTCTTGAAAAACGAGCCCCTTCCGGCCTATATATACCTGGGTCCTCCCACTTAACACCCAGTGTTTTCTCTCTGCAAGATGCGACAAGACAGAAGAAAGAAGTCTCCTGCTTGCAGGTAGCCGGGGTCAAACCCCAGCATCCCTCCATGGTCTATTTCTGCCCAGCTACTTGTTTTGTTCACTTAGTTGATATTGGAAGCCTCCCAGCCTAGGCTGCTGGCTGGGCAATGGTAGACGGCACCTCATGGTGCCTAGGAGCTTATCTCCTCCGCTCGTCCCCACGCGTGGGGCAACGCGGTTATCCGGCTGGTGATCCGGATTTGGGATGCCCCGTCCCGGTCCCCCTTTTTTAGTCTGCCTTCTCCCGCTTGGTCCCTTCTCCCTTAGCGTGTGGGGGGGGGGTGGTGTTGTGGGGTGTCTTTAATAATGATGTTTATTCTGGCCAGATGATGTGTGTGTTTGTAGGCAGCTTAATAGGTCGGCGCTGCGGTCTGGGAATATGTCCCTGGGCTGCGGGGGCTCTGTGTGTATTTTGTGCGGCTGTGCCTGTTTCTGGCACCCGCCTCGCTCGTATGTGCGGCCGCGGTGCTCGTCTCTAGGGGGCGGGGCCGCGTTTCTTCGCGGCCCGCGCTGTGCTGGCGTGAGCGGGGGGGCGGGGCCGGAGCGCTTCGCGCGCTTTGCCGGCCCGTCCTTCGTCTTCCTCGCTCCGGTAGTTGTTCCGCCTGGGGTCTGCTGAGCTCTGTCTGGCAAGTTTTCCTTTTACTTTTATTTTCTGTGCTGTGCGGATGTCAGTTGGGTGGGGACATGTTTTCAAACATATAAAATATTTTATCCCTATGATGTAATGGCCAATTTGGAAGTAATTCCTCTACGATTGGTTGTACTGTGCTGGTGCACTTTTGAGCCCCTTGGGAGTATAGAGGGCTGCATATTGATTTATATTTATATATATATATTCACTTATATGTTTGTGATTGCCAGTATACCTTTAGTGACTGTTTGTGTGTCTGTGTGTCTTTATACGCTTGCTGCATGCCTTTTGTACTTTCTGGAGGCTGATTGTGGTCTCTTTCTTACAGATCCGGGGATTCCCGTGCGGCGGTGGGTCTCCCGGTCTGATATACCTGGCTAGTCTTATGGTTTAAAAATCCTCCCACTCCCAGGACTTTAATTATAAAAGGGGCATCCCGGGTTGCTTAATGCGTAAATTCTTGGGTTATTGCGAAT
Source organism: Gastrophryne carolinensis (assembly GCA_027917425.1). NCBI lineage: Eukaryota > Metazoa > Chordata > Amphibia > Anura > Microhylidae > Gastrophryne > Gastrophryne carolinensis. Next base: position 211,420,143 of record CM051236.1, read on the forward strand.
GCCATAAATTCACCATATGGAGGCTTCCGACATTACCGGAAACGGCTCTTCGGGCTATCCAGGCTGTGTGGGGGTTGTGGGGCTCCGCTCCCAGGCAATGATGTCATGATATGTATTCCATGTGCACAGCGGAATATTGCGCGCCAGTCCAGCACTCCGGCTTCTGGCTCCTCGCAACCTCCGTCATCTCCTACACCCCCCCCCCACCTATTCCCGGACCCCGTGTGACATTGTCAAAGGTGGGGATTCGCAGTCCGAGGTGTGTGCACGGTTGGCCAGCCTCGAGAAAATGTTCTCCGCCGCGGTGGCTCAGAAGGCTACGGCTAAGCGGAAGCACCTCTCTCCGGCATCGCCTGTTCCTGAGGATGAGGTGTTGGAAGTGTTGGATTGGTCCGATTGTCCCCCGGCTGAGGAGGGGGAGCTCCTAGAGGAGTCGGACAAGCCTGCAGACCAGCAATTGTTTGGTACCGCTGGCGATCAGGCTGCGGGGGTGTTCCTTGACACTCCTTCCATTTTGGCTCAAATGTTTGAGATTTTGGCTTTGGATCCACCTGAGGCGGCCCCCCCACCAAAGGGTGAGTTGTTTGATGTGCCCAAGCCGTGTTTGGTGTTTCCCAGACAACAACACTTTGTGAGGGTTGTCCTTAAGGAATGGGAACAACCTACGCGCCTTGTTGGAGTTCCTCCTAGTTGGGATAAGCGTTATCCCTTTCCGGAGGATTTGGTGAAGCTTTGGTCGGTTCCCCCCCCCCGACGTCGATGCCCCCGTGTTGGGGCTGTCTAACACGGCTGTGTTGCACTCCCCTGACACTACTACCATTAAGGATGGTGAGGATCGTCGGATTGATCAATTGGCTCGCCATGGTTTTATCAGTGCTGGATCGGCACTGCGGCCGGTTTGTGCTTCGGCACTTCTTTTGATGGCTGTCAGGTCCATTGTTAGAGATTTGTACGCAGATCTTGATCCCACTTGTGATGAGTTCTTTTCTCTCAAGCAGTGTGAGTCGTTTATTTGCTTTGTCATGACCGCCCAGGACGATGCACTTGCGATGTGTAGCAGGACCACGGCCCTGTTGGTTGCTATTCGTCGGTCGGTGTGGCTACGTCAGTGGACGGCGGACTTTAGCTCTAGGAAGTCGCTTACAGCTCTTCCTCCCAGGAAGCCATTGCTCCCGGTTTGGGACTTGAATTTGGTTCTTTCTGCTCTTCAGGCTCCTCCCTTTGAGCCCTTGCAGGATATTGCTCTTTCTACCTTGACTCAGAAGATTGCCTTCTTGGTGGCTATCACTTCGGTTCGGCGTGTCTCGGAGTTGGCGGCCTTGTCGATTCAGGCGCCCTACTTTGAGAGGCATCAGGACAAGGTGGTTTTTCGTTTCAAACCTTACTAAGGTTGTTTCTGCTTTTCATTTGAATCAGGATATTGTTCTTCCCTCCTTGTGTCCTAAGCCTAAGAATGACAAGGAGAGGGTTTTGCATTGTTTGGATGTGGTACGCTGTGTTAAGTACTATTTGCTTACTACTTCTCCTTTTCGTAAGACTGATGCCTTTTTTGTTGTGCCCTGTGGGCCTAGGAAGGGTTTGGCTCCGGCTAAGTCTTCCATTAGCAAATGGATTCGTCAGGCGGTTGTTGGGGCCTATTCGGCCAAGGGGAAGGTTCCTCCTTTTCGTATCACTGCTCATTCTACTCGTGCTGTTGGAGCGTCTTGGGCTTTTCAGCACCAAGCTTCTGTTGAACAAGTTTGTAAGGCTGCTACTTGGTCTTCTGTTCATACTTTTTCTAAGTTTTACAAGGTTGATGTGCGGGCCTCAGCGGATGCTGTGTTTGGCCGCAAGATTCTGCAGACTGCAGTCGTTTAAGTTATGTTTCATTTTGCTGTCGGATACCCACCCCTTGTGGACACTGCTTTTGGATGTCCCTATCGTCAGAATTAAAGGGGAAGCGGGGTGTGTGACACACTGAGAATAATACCATTTTGTGAGTACTCACCTGTAAAATGGATATTGTCAGTGTGTCACAAACCCCGCTTCACCCGCCCTTTTTTGGTATCCTGGATCCTCTATATGGTGAAGCTTTTCTTTATTTTATTTTGAGGTTACCGTTGGATTTCCTGGTACCTTGTCTTACTGCTGTTTGAATTCACTGGGTGTTAAGTGGGAGGTCCCAGGTATATATAGGCCGGAAGGGGCTCATTTTTCAAGACTTCTCTCTGCAACGTCGCCTCCTGCTGGAGGATAACCCTATCGTCAGAATTAAAGGGGAAGCGGGGTGTGTGTCACACTGACAATATCCATTTTATAGGTGAGTACTCACAAAATTGTATTTTTCTTTCTCTCTGGGCCAGGGGACTACCAGAGGACAAGGGGGGCACTGGGGTCCCAATACTTCTTCCAGTGGATCCCTATGTTATGGCCGCTACTGGAGATACAGGTGAGTGACCTGGAAGGAGAGTAGAAGACAGTCATTCCCAATTTTCCCCTCACCTATCTAACATACCATTATTTTTCCTTCCTTTATGGGTGTCTGGTCCCCTCAACCCTTTGGAGTGGACAAGGGGGGCCTGCTCAGCCTAAAGATTCCCCCCACAAGCCTGCAGATGATCAGAATCTCCAGTCTGTCTATATCCCCCCCCCCCCCTTGCCCACTGCTGCTCTTAGTGGAACCCGCTTTGGTCTCTTTCCCTTCCCCCCCCCCCTCCTTCCACTGCATTCTTCTCTTGGCTTACCCGGGGGAGGGTATCAACAGCAGTCACTCTGAGCCCCAGTGGCCTATGGTAGCCAGTGGAGGAGGGTAGAGGGGATTTTCAGCAGTCTGTCAGCCCCAAGGGCCTATGACAGCCAGCGGGGAAAGGTATCAGGATTAACAGCAGTCTCTGAGCCCAAGGACCCATTACAGCCAGTGGAGGTCGGTATAGGCAATAGTCTCTGAGCCCCAGTAGCCTATGGTAGCCAGTGCAGGAGGTAGGTTAAGGTCCTTTCAGACCTGGCACTGAGTTGCTAGGTGTGTTTAGGTCCACTAAAGGGGTCCAGAGATAAACCCGATTCCAAAATATTTAAATATTTGCACCACTTTTTCTTTGCAACTATGATATATAATCTTTAAATATAGACCTACCACACCCTCTCTATTCACTACAATGGAGTGCAGTGAATGGTGAGGGGTGTGAGTCCCAACACGGAGGACTGGATTTGGGGGCGTGAGATGGGATTTGATCCAATGATCAGGTGAGTTGCTGAGCACCGGAGTCAGGAGACAAAATGTGAGTACCCTTTTTTCTTTAGGGGGACAATCAAATTTTAGAGGAACTAGGGTAAAAAAAAACCCCAAACACCCTATCAGTCCGGTCAGCAGCAGCAGAGCCTATCAGTGCTGGCCGTGGAGGATTATGGGCTGCTCCACTGCAGCCGCAGAAGAGGGCCCGAGAGAGGTCGGTTCCCTGGCTTTTGTTTTTCCAGCAGCGGGTCAGCCTAGGTCAGGTACCAATACATAAGAAGTGGAGTATAGAAGAAGCCAGTAATAACAGGCCAGTTAGTTTAACATCTGTAGTGGTAAACTATTAGAAACTCTCTTAAAATTATTTAATTTGCCATCTAAAAATTAAACCGGACCTTCACCCCACCCTGTACATATGGATTGCCCACATAAAAAAAAAATCATCCTACCTACATCTGCATTTTATGAAGTAGTGACAAAAAACGTAAAATATATTTTAGATGATGGGGAATAGTTTAAGGGTTTGGGTTTTTTTATTAAATGATGCTGAAGGTCTAGTTTAACAACCTGGTGGACCTAAAACAGCATGGCTTTACTGAGGGCAGATCTTGTCAGACCAATTTTATTGATTTCATTGGTAATGTCACTAAAGTGTTAGATGAAGGTGGTGCTGTGGATATCGCCTATCTGGATTTTAGTAAAACCCGACACTGTACCACATAAAGAGCTCATAGATTAGTTATTGAAGGTAGGACTCAATCCCTGGATACTTCAGTGGATTTCCAGTTGGCTGAGGGATCGGTATCAGATTGTTGTTGTTAATGGTGTGCAATCTGAACAAAGGCGAGTTACAAGTGGTGTGCCATAAGGCTCTGTCCTGGGCCCTGTTCTTTTTAATATTGTAAGTGACATAGGAGAAGGCTTGGTAGGAAAAGTTTGCCATTTGCTGATGATACAAAGGTGAGAAATCGGGAGGATACCAGAGGTGTCTGCAACATGGAAAGATGATTTAGCTTTACTGGATAAATGGTCCCAACTGTGAAAACAAGAGTTTAATGTCTCTAAATGTTAAATCATGCACTTGGGTAGAAGGAATCCCTGCTCTGAGTACCATATGGGCAGTACTGTGTTAGCCAGGCCCTCCAGAGGAAAGAGATTTAGGGATACTGATTACTTAAAGTGGACCAACACCCAGGATTTTGACCCGCTGTGTGAAACTCACCTCTCCCCGCTCCCAGCACCGACGGACAAGCCGCCGTCAAGCGGCTCCTCCGCCGCCGCCTCCCGCGCGTCACTCTTCGCGTCGTCTGTGAATGGCCGGCGCGGGCGCGCGCACATCTAGAGGGGCGCGAGGGAGGCGGCGGCCGGCCGCCGCCGAAGATAAGGTAAGGAGTTTGGGGTGTTTGGGGGGGTTTCACCCCGCGGGACATCCCGATCTCGGATGTCCCGCGGGGAGGGAGGTGATCGGCCCGGGAATCTTATAGATTCCCGGGCCGATCACCCGTGGGTGTTGGTCCACTTTAAAGCTGCAAGATGAAAAGACCATGTAGCCAGACAGTAGGAAACTCAAGCAGGATGCACGGCTGCATAGCTCAAGGCATCCCTATTAGGAATAGGGAGGTTGTGACGGCAACGTATAGAGCACTGGTGAGGCCACAGCTGGAATACTGTGTGCAGTTCTGGAGACCTTAAATGCAAAAAATATTATTATTAATTATTAGTATTATTCAAATAGAACGGATCTGAAGGCGGGCAACAAAAATTGTATAAGGACTTAAGTTTTAAAGTGGACCAACACCCAGGATTTTGACTATCCTGGGTGTTGGTCCACTTAGGTGGGGCACCCCGATCGGGGGTGCCCCGCTGTCTGAAACCCCCCCGATCGCCGCAAAAACTCACCTCTCCCCGCTCCCACGTGACCTCGTCCGGCCAATGACAGCGCTCAGAGCAGCTCTGGTATGCGCGTCCAAAGCTGCTTGGACGCGCATACCAGAGCGCTGTCATTGGCTGCGTCTCTCGCTTCCCTCTAACAGGGAGCGCTCCTGCGCCGGCCATTCACAAAACGGCCGGCGCGGGAGCGCGCCCTGCTAGAGGGAAGCGAGAGACGCGGCCGCGTCTCGCGCATGCGCCGTTGGATCGCAGGTAAGGTGAGGATTGTGGGCCTCCTGGGGGGTTCCTCCCCGCGGGACATCCCGATTTCGGATGCCCCGCGGGGAGGGATCTGATCGGTCCGGGAATCTTATAGATTCCCGGGCCGATCCCCCCTGGGTGTTGGTCCACTTTAAGTTTAGCAGGTGAGAACTTAATTTGTACAGTCTAGAGCAGCGATACTCAACTGGCACACCAGGGTCCAAATGCGGACCTCAGCACCAGATTTCTGGACCCCTGCCCAGACAGCCCTGTTGCTTCGGTGTTGCCATGCTCAGAGCTGCCCCTTGATCAGCGATGTAGTGCTTAGTCTCCCTGCCAGTGTCATGGCTCCCTGGCACCTAGCATTGCAATATGAAGTACTGCACAGGTGGGAAGTGGCATTACAAGGTACACACAAACTTTGTTTCTCTGTCTCTTTGCCCCATCCAATCCTTTCCCCCCGCTCCAGCTCAACCCCATCTATCCCTGTCCCACCAGCTCATCCCCCGAGCTCAGCCCCATCCCCATCCCTGTCACCCCAGCTCGACCTGAACCATCCCTGTCCCCTGAGCTCTGCCCCATCCAGCCCAGTCTCTCTACCTTATCCATTCCTGTCCTCCCAGTTTTTCTCATCCAATCCATTACTCTTTCTTCCAGCTCTGGGCATCTACCCCCCCCCCCCCCCAACTCTGTCCATTAATTCCTGTCCTAGTTGTGTCCATCCGCTCCCCTATCTGCATCCCTCCCTCCTCTTGATGTTCTGTCTATCCATCCCTCTCCCTTATAGCTTATCTCACATTCATCCCTCTCCCCCGAGCCCTGACTATCCATCCTTGTTATGAGACCTTATTGCCAATAACATTTTTGACCATTATCCACCCCTGTACATGGCCTGCACAGAATGCAAGGGAGGGGGGCTAAATCAGTGTGCTGTAGGTTCTGTGGAACCCAACAACATAGCTTCTTTTCTCCTAGTGCCCAATAGGATATTTTGGGGTGGGGGGGGGGGGGGCAAGCAGCCATTTTTAGTTTTGCCTGGGGAATTTATAGCCCCTCCCTCAGTGTGCAGATTTCTAACTATCCCTCCGCAACAGCCCTCTGCCCAGACCTTCAACTCTAACTGGATGACTTTAAATGGACCTTTGCAAGAAATAGTTGGGTACCCCTGGTCTAGAGGAGAGAGGGGACATGATTGAGACCTTTAAATATGTGAAAGGATTGACTAAGATTCAGGAGGAAAGTGTTTTTAAGAAGAAACTTGATAGAAGAAGGGGGCACAACCTGAAGCTAGTCGGGGGGAAGATCAGGAGCAATGTTAGAAAATATTATTTTACAGAAAGAGTAGTAGATGCTTGGAACAAACTTCCAGCAGATGTAGTTGAAAAATCAACAATAAGTGAACTTAAATATGCCTGGGATAAGCATACAGCTATCCTAAGATAAAAAGTACATGCAGTATACACCGGTGGAGCGCCTGACGCGCATCAGCGCAGTCGCAATAAAACCTCCCTCACTACCCACACACCAAACAACGTCCACCTTCCCTCCTCCCGCTGACGCCTTACTCGGAACTCCCCGCCTCCACAGCCTCTCCTTTGCAGGCTGCTTCCGCATGGCATGTAGAGCAGCATTGATTTTGGGTGGAGCAGCTGTCCTGCAGATTGGACTCTGCAGGACAGGTAAGGTTTTTTTTAATGCCTGACATTATTTATGGGGGGGGGGGGAATGTTTGGAATCAGGGCTCAGGCAAACTTGGGCGGGGGTCAAGGTTTCCCCCTTGATCCTACTTTTGCCGCACCAGATTCTAGCCGGTTATGGGGTGCCCTTATGGTTTGGGGAAGCCATTTCCTTTTTGCAATGGCTGTGACCAGTTTTTGGGCCCCATGTCAGCTGTGCCTAAACATCCCAAAAACACTGGGCCCAGCCATCACATAAAGGTTATGGGGGGCTGCAAATCATACAATCAGTCTAGAGTTCCCAGCTGCCCCCCATAAGTTATGTGTAATGGCTGGGCCCCATGTTTTGAGTAAGAAAGGGGTGCTACTGCAATGAGGCCCACAATCACATGGTTATGAGGGCCCATGTACTATAGTCTTTATGGTATTGTGTCCCTCATCACCTTTATGTGATGGCTGGGCCCAGTTTTTGGGCCCCATGTCAGCTGTGCCCAAACATTGCACAAACCCTGTGCCCAGCCATTACATAAAGGTTATGAAGGTTGCAAACTATACAGTGTGTCTATAGTTCCTGGCTGCCCCTCCATAACCTACTTATAATGTCTGGGCCCCATGCTTTGATCAGGCAGGTGGTGACAGTTTCTACTCAGATTCTATGTTATGCGAGGGCACCCTCCTTAACCTTAAGGTGATGGTTAGGCCCAGTTATTGGGCTCCATGGCAGCCATGCTCAAACATCCCACAAACACTGGGCCTCACATAAAAGGGGGGGGGGCATATAGTCAGGCTATAGCTTCTAGCTGGGCCCCTCCATAACCTATGTGTAATGGCTGGGAACCATGCCTGGAGCAGGAATGGGTGGGGCTGCAATGGGGCCCACTCATCACATATAAGGGCCCAGGTACTGGTTTGTTTTAAATATAGCAAACCATACAATCTGTAGTGCCTGGCTGGGCCCCATTGCAGCTACACAGCTTCTTCCTTAAAGTGGACCTATTACCATTGTGGCCACAGAGTATGAACCCCCCCCCCCCCCCCCCCCCCCCCGCAGAGACCTGCACTCTCTGTCTTACCAGTGGTCTCATGCCATGATCACAGGGTCAGGCCACATCTCCGACATCCCTGCAACTATGGCGCCCCCCCCCCCCCCCGCATGCAGCCATTTAGAGAGACTGGATGCAGGAGCATGCGCACTCTGCAGGTGATGTGCTCACTCTCATTCGCTATGCTAACACCCCGTCATAAACAACAGTATTGTTATGTATTAGTATGCACAACATAAAGTGCTGATTAGACAAGAGCCTGCACCGTGGAAACAGCAGAAAGGAAGTGTGGGGGATCTGGGAGGTTTCACGCAGCGACAAGGACCTGTCACCATGATAGTGAAAATCCTGCTGATTAAAGCATGGGGCCCAGTAACATTAAAGGTTAGGGGGGTTCCAGAAATAAAATGCTGCTTGGTCTGGGCTCTGTTTCCGATAACCTCAACATGTTGGCTGGGCTCACTAAAGACAATGTTGAAGCATGGCTGCTATGGGGCCTAGCCATCACATAATAGGTTATTAAAAGACTCCAGGGCAGGCCAAATAAAGTGGACCAAAGCTCACTCTGGAGTCTTACTCACTCTCCCCGTTCTGTGAAAGTCGCCTTAATATTGCTTGCAAATCTTAACCCACGGCGCATGTGCGACCAGCACCGGTATCATTCACCTCCCTTCTCGTCTGTGTGTGTGGCCCCGTCCCCCACAACTCATTGGCTGTGCATGGCTGCACACAGCCCAAGGGAGACAAATGATGCCGGCTAGGATCCCTTCTTGCTGCTCTAGTTGCAGCGTGGGCTCAAAGAGAGGTGAGTAAGCTCGGCAACTTGGGGGGTTTCACACAGCTAGCCAAGCCCTTTTTTGGGGTGCCCCACTGTGTGAATTTCTCCCAGGTTTTGTACTTTTTTTTTTTTTTTTGTGTTTAACAAGATATACAATTGATTGAATTCCTAAAATTTGTGTTTGGTTGGTGGCGGGCCTGGGTGTGCATAATCATGTGGAGGTACTGGCAAGTCACTGTGCAATTTGAACTGGTGTAGGGGTTCATGTGAGTTAAGCTGTAAATGAAAAGAAACTGACACTTAAGACATAAAAACAACTATATTAAAGACTATTGTGTCAAGCTACGTTTGCCACTGTCTATTTTTAAAAAAATGGCTGTGATATCAAGGTTTACAGTTCCACCCTATGATTTATCTTTTAAAATATTTGGGTGTGGGCCTTGGCTCTGTGATGCTACATAATAATTAGCATAATGGACAGGGTCTGTAGCATGCATTTTCATCACCCTGGCTGTTCTCCCTCTCTCCCAGTGTCCACAGTCTGATGCAGAGCTTTAGACCACCAGCTTAGCCCTATTATTGGTGGTCTATGGCAAAGGTAATCAGCGGTTGTGTCACTACTCTTTGCCTTTTTTCTATTTTCAGGAGCAGCTGTGTTCTGACAAGAAGGGAGAGCAGCCATGATGGGGTGAGCAGTTGAAGGCCAGTTTATGCACTTTGCCTACAGAGTCCCTTTAACTATACCCACTTTCACCATCTTCTGCAGTGCAGTCCTTCGACAGTCCAACCCCTGTCCCCTGTTGTAACAAAATCTTGTTACAAACATTGCTGAATCAAAACCATTTGGTCCCTTTATTTGTCGAAGGTGATGTAAAACAAGAGATTTAATTAAATACGAATGAGTAGTTAATGCTTTCTTGGCCTAGTTATAACACTGTAGATAACACTGCAGAATAGCCCTTTGATTGCATTTTTTAGTCACACGTTTTTAAATGAATAAACGGCCTGCCTAATCTTTTATTGGTGTGTATCGGTGATTCGTCCTTCCCTCTGATGTATCCATCATCCCTTAATGCAAATTTCCTTCTGCTGTCCGTGTTTCATTTATGCTGACTATGGATGTATTCATGAGATAGGCGACTGAACATAAAGATGAAAGGAAACCACAGCAAAACATCACAATGGAACAAATTCCAAAGCCATACTTGAAAGAATAAAATAATAATGGTACCTTAAATGTAGCAGATGTATAGGAACCATCCTATTTTTATTATCTGCCTCTTTAGATGGTGTTCATATTGAAAAGGGCACATCTGGTACAATTTTAAAACATTCTTTACATCAAGAAAGATTCACTACTGAACTGGAACAGCGACATAATGCAATGCCATGTGTTATGGCGTTTGCCAAACAAATTAGTTAAACCTAATATAAACTGACTGTATTTGAATGATTTATCTATTATTATGAAATATCCCATGACACTCTGCCTTTTGATAACGTAAGGGTTCAGTTGCAAGCAAGAAATGAAAGCCTAGGATTATAAGGAAAATAAAGTATTGTAGATAAGGCCTGCAGTGGTCCCAGCATTGTTTAGATCAGTATACCAGGCTGATCCATACTTGCAGTAGGGGGGACATGGCATTAGGGTTTGTCTATTGAGTATAATGCTCATTACTTTAACATTCTGCTGGTAACCACCACTCTCCTGCTTCTGCATCTTACTTTCTTGTAAAACCTCTCTAGGCCTGGTAGTATAAGTCTAGACCTTACATATATCTTAGAAGTCTGCAAAGGCATTCAAGTGCACCACAGTCATGTGACTGTCCCAGCCCTAGTTTTCTCCTACCACCCAGGAACTTGGTAGGACTTCAAGGTACATCTTGATTCTCTCCCATTAAGTTTGTAGAAGGCAATGAACTCTGTCTGAAAGCAGTGAACCCCCCCCCCCATTCCCCTCCAAACTTGTTTTTGGCCATCGCATTCTTACCTCATGCTCACTCCATCGGCAAAACTGGCGGTCCTAATGTCCAGAAGCAGTAGTACGCACTTGCAGTGGAGGGGCATTGGCAATAAGGATGCCATTTTGCGCTGCCAACAACACCTTTTCATAAAATGGGTGTTGGATCACTATAACCCTTCTATTGCCAGCCACATAAAATTTACGTGGCTGCCTCTCCGACTGTTAAACACCAGCTAGTAAATTCTATGTGCCTGATTTCCCCCCCTGCTAGCGGCAAATGTAAAAAAAAAAGCCACTCCTCTGACCCCTCTATCGATCCAGCAGGGTCTCCTCTTCACCCAGGGGGCCATTTATCCCCCGCCTGGGCCCCTCCGGGCCCAAAATAAAATTGAATAAAAATTACATTTACTCATCTCCATGCGCAATCCCTCCCATCGGGTCTCCTCTTCCGGCTCCCTCCCCCTGCTTCCTCCATGGGGGCCGCCATCTTCACATCTTCGCTGACGTCATCCCGCTCCTGGCCTGACAGTTGTCAGATGCAATGATCCCCGCCCAGAGGCGAAAAAGGTGCAAGGGATAATCTGATCCCCTGCGACCCCCCCCCTCCCCCACCCCGAGATCACTGCATCTGTCATCGGATCGGTGAAGGAACCCAGGAGCCAAAGATCAGAGGTAAGTAAAGAAAAAAAAAATTTGGAAATTCATTTTCTCTATGTGTGGTCTTTTTTTTTTTTACTGTTAACCCTTTGTGAACTGGTAAGGGATCCGTGAGACCCCTATACCAGTTAACAAGGCTCTGGTTGTGGCCTAATGGCCAGGCACACTGCTCCCGCTACCAGTCACAGCGAGCCAGCATGCCCTGTACATTGACTGCAGCAGATAATGGAAGTGGGACAAAATATGAGTATAGTATGTTTTTATTTTAGCCTTGACAATAACTTTTATGTGATTTACTACTATAGATATTCCATGTTCTGGCCACAACCTTTATCAATCTATTCCTTCTTATGGGTGACATTGTTTAGCAACAGCAGAATCCATGAAGAATCCATCCAACCTGATTCCCCCCCCCCCTCAAAGAAATCACACCCGCATGATATGTGGGACGAAAGAGATCATTCAACGGACCACAGCTATTTGTATTTCATTGTTTGGTGTATTTTAATAAAACATTTTAAGAAAACTTTACAATAAAATAACTTAAATATACAAACATCAAAATGCATTCAATGCTGTAGCATGCAACAACATTTGGGATAAGTATAAATGAAACTGTAAAGTACAGGATACATGTGTAAAAATGTAATGACAGGAACTTACAGTTGATTTATAGGAGGCTAGATTTACTCAGTGAAGCATGTGTGGGCACTTTATTAAAGGGTCGAGCTAAATTGATATTACAATCATTTTTTCTTAACTGCTGCCCCTTTGGTGTGATGGTAGTCCTATATTTGATTGATTTAGGCTGAATATAGTTTAGATATTTTTCTACTTATGTTCTCCGTTTATGATCTCTGTGACGGGCTTTAAACTGACAATATGTGTGTTTTTGGTATCTACACTCTCTAGGCTAGCATCAGATTTTTTAATTAGGCTAACCCATACATGTCAATGCACAGCATTCTGGGACACACCATCCGCAGCCCCATGGTCAGCTTTGCAATGGACTGATGTGCCCGTTAGCGGTGTAGGGGATGGTGGACGTCCACAGTCTGCCCCAACTTCTGCTTCAATGCAAAATTAATGCAAAAAGAGACATCAGAGTCTACATTACCTTCACATTTGGTGTGTTGCATTGTGGTGCACCTTTGTACTACATGCTGTTTGGACCTATGCTGGCATGTTCCAACCACATGTGTCCTCTTTTGTCAAAAGCATATTTCTCTACTGATTTTGTTCCTATCTGCAGATGCCCCACGCCCGCCTGGTACTAACAAGGGGAGATGTATTTCTACTCTCTCCTCAATCAAGTACCTTAGGGGTTTCCTTGCTTGCTATGTGATCCAGCATTTGCCCACTATTCTCTACAGAGCATTATTTCTACAGCCCTGTTATCTGAAACAAATCGCCCACCCACTTGCTTGGTTCTTGGTAGCCATTTCCTGTCCTGCTTTGTACTTATACAGTTCATTGGCTAAAACTTATACCCATGCATATACTCCTTCCTCATTAATAGCTTCTGACATTTTAACACTGGGTTGTGTTTAGTTTGATTGGCTAGTATCTTGTTTGTCTCTTTTCTGGTTTTTGGGTTTCGTGTAAATCTTTGTAGATACACATATGTGTGTACTATGTCTATTTGCACCTGATTCTGATTAATGTTATTCTATCTAGTCCAGACAATCCATTCTAATAATGCAAATATCCCCTTGCAGTATTTGCTGTCTATCTTAACACCAAACCCAGTAAGCTTTATAAAAGGGCTCCCAATAAGAGTGGATTTATGAATATTTCCATAATCAGAAATTAATTTTTCAGAACCTAATGCCAGAAGACCCCTTTCTCTGTAGTCTAGAATCTAGTATAGATTGTGGTTTGGGGGCAGGGATAATGTTGTTTGGAAAGCTTGTTGGTGGTAGGCAAAATCAACCTTGAAGAAGACCAAGCTCCTTCTGCCTTTACCCCAGCTTTCCGCTTCCCACTGTGCCACCTGCTTCCTGGGTTACCAGTCCTGTTACACAGACTACCAGCCTCTGGGACAAAATGGCCTGCCAATTCGGTCCAAGGTACGTGGCTTATAGACTTTATAGCAGTGACTTTGGTGAATCATTACAGTTTCACCCCCTTCCCGATCGCTCTTACCCTGATTAAAAGTGTTGCTTAACCTTCCAGCTAGGAATAGACACATACAACCCTTTTGATGTTAATAGGATATTAAAAAATATACAGATTGTGTTGTGGTGTAGATGCCCCTGACACTGGTTCCTGGCAGTATCACACTTATATGGGCATGGGTTACATTTGTGCAACACCTATTTTGCTTATGCAGCTCACTATTATGCTTTTGGCAAGCTTCATAAGCTGGTGTTTTGCTGAGGGCTCTTGGGGTGGTGGACCTCACTGCACGTCCAGCCTCTCTCACAAGTCTACTTGTTTGTTCATAGAAAAATCAAGGTTTAGGTTTTATGACAATATTGGGTAGTTCATTATAGATTCAACCTTCTTGTAGAAGACCCTGCTTACTGAGTCTGAGGATCATTTTCTGAATGAGCTAACTCATATTAATTAAACTAATAACCCGAACAACTTGGGATACATTCTGGCTGGAAGACTGCATTTCTTTTCATTATGCAAAATATTAAAGTACAAAAATTGTAATGGGAATATTTATATTTATACAATATTAAACAACAGAAAATGTCATTTAAAGCTTCAGTTTTTCAAGAAGTCGACATTTCTCTTCACCATTCTTGAATGCTTTTGCAAAGCACTGTACATTTGTAAAGATTCTAAGTAGTCGTGTGAGATTAACACAAATTTCAGTTTAAAATATAGTTTGCCCTACTAACCTTCTAAGAGGTGTGGACATGTTTCTTTAGGTGCAGTTTCTGAAATGAAAGGGACACATTTTGCCCAAGTTTGGATATACTGCAGAGGGAGAGCAAGGCTTGGGGTCAATGCAAAAACTTCACATTATAGAACACCCTCACGATCACTGTCCTCAGCTTCATCGCCGACCCTTGTTCCTCTGTTCATGACTGCTTTTTGTTCCTTAACCAGACCCTTGTATTCCTTTTGAATCACCTATTACATGCTTCAGTTACTTCTCTGTATAGCTTTCTTTGACCCTGTAGGAGCATACTTCAATCTACAGGAAACTAGGCCACAATACACTACCTATCACAAACTACGTAGGTCAAGATGGTGCTAAACATTCACAACCTTCTCAGCACTTGTCTTGTCCTGTCTACATATTCAGCAGTATGAGAATAAAGGTTTTGGGTTAATAAGATTATTCTTTTGTAGAGCTTATATAGAACTGACCCTACAAAATGTACAGATTGTAGTCCTAAAAAGCTACTCTAAATGTGTGTAAGCACAAAATTAGCCTCCTTCACATTTTGAAATGTGTGCATTTTTTTTAGAACAAAATGGTGTTAAAATATTATCAGTGCATGCCCAAGAGAGTTCACAAAAATCTGTCATGTTTTTTTCATTCTTTTGGTGACTGGGTTAGGCCATGTTCAAACCACAGCGATGCATGGCAAGGCAGTGAGATGGCAGTGGGATCACAATGGCACCACGATTGCACTTTTAAAGATATAGTGCTTGCGATTGCCACTCAATGATCTCAGTGCTTTTGTTCGGAAAACACCGTATGCATGAATTACTATCGCCCTGCAATTGCCTAACACTTAGATGAATGGCCCATAGGTAACTATGGGCAGCCTTTTAATGGAGATTGTGGAGCAAACAGGAATTGCCCAGCTCTTGGCGTGCATCAGCCTTGTATGAACAGGGCCTTAGGGCAAATTTTTGTGGCAGTTTGGACAACTTTTAGTTTCACTACAAATATTTTAAGTACCTTAAACAGAAATTCGTAAATGTCAGTATGTAAAATTAGGTTCCAATTTTACCAAAACATATTTTCAACAAATTAAACTATTTGTAGTACAATTCTATAGTTTATATGCTTTGATATCCTAGGCAGAGACATTTCTAAGGGTGGATGGGCCAGGCCATTATGCAAGGGGGGCTACTGCATCCCCGTTCCCTCCCTGTTTCTCCCATTTTGGCCTTAGTCATAGGGAGAGGGCACTGCCTGCTGCTAGACATGATTTTCCTGCAAGCTCTTCCAGCTAGAACTGCTCTGTTCCTAGGTAATACACTGGTAAAAACAGAATAAAATCCTTATGAAATGATCCTTTCTTGTCACAGAGCCCATACAAAGAAATATTGTATTAAACAGTGGTATTTAACAGTACTTAATCATTCTTTTTCTTCTCTCCATTGTAGTACTGTGTAATGATAGAGAAAGTTATAAAATCCTTCTTGTCGCTACATATCAAGGCTTCATTATGCTCTCTTGGCCTGTTGTGTCTATCCAACAATGTCCATGGTAGACTATCCAAAGGAAGAGGTAAATAGTCTTCCATTTAGTAACCAGGAAATATGTCCAACTCAAATTCATAAGTTTTCTGCAATTGGTACTGTAGGCGTTGTAACTGTTGGTGTAGACTGTGCCCACTCCGCAATGTCTGTACAAAGTGACTCCACTGCATCTAGTCTTTCAATCTGTACTAATTTGGTTAGTAGGTCTGGAATGCTGTACCCTGCAGTGCTAATCCGATCAAAAAGCTGAAGTCCATCTGTCATGCCTCCAATTTCATCTCTTTTTAGGCCAAAACTCTCAGCAAGGTGTCGCCATGTTTTGACTATTGCTTTTTCTGTATTGTAAGTTGAGCTAAGCATCCTGCTGGTCTTCTCTAAACAATCAAAAGGCAGATCCGTTGGGCTTAAACCTGAAATGGATTTCAATTTGAAATGTAAGAAGATTTAGCGTTGTTTACCGTTATATTTAATAGTTATATCCTCCAGTCTACTTAACAGCATATGCACTCTAGTGTTTTTAAAATGCACATCCAAATATATTTATCTCTTTCTGTTGTGTGTTTAGGGTACATTAGGTAGACATAAACAAATACTGGTTAATCCAAAGTTTATACAGTATGTATAAAATATATATGGTATGCACTACTAGCTTCCATGTTGCAAAATACATAGGTACAGTGTGCATTTCCCCTTTAGTCTTGCATACGTTTTTAATCTTGAAAAAAATATTTTCCTGAACTAAAATGCAGGGACAGTATTGTTATGTTATTATTAATAGACATGTGGACAAACCTGCATGTGCTGGTGTTGGAAAGTAATCAACTTCTGCAGGACTTGCCTCATACATTAGCAATGTTGGCAGTCTTACCATGCAAATGTATACCATACATATACCATGCCACTCTTTAATGACATGAGTGGTAAAAAGGGAGGTAACTTTTATGAAAAATCAGTACTTCTTATCCTTATCCTTGTTAACCAGTGCTGAATCTATATCTCCCAACAGGGTTCTTCAACACCAGGGGCCTTATGAAGCACTAATTACCAGATTCTGCTATCAGTGCAAATAAGAATGGTGCAAAATATAATAAATTTTCTATATTGGCGGATTGTTGCTGCACACAAGAAACACATTTACTAAAACTTTAGCGGTGGAACAACATGCAGAAAAAAATGATACATTATATTTTGCACTACTGTAATTTGCACTGATATGGCATCGTCTGCCAGATAGTGCTTGATAAATCAGGCCCCAAGTAAAGTCTACATTAAATCTGGGGCTAATTTCTGTTCACTTGCCTTTTGATAAATGCTTTTACAAATTATCTGTATGCAAGTATCAGAGAATGAAGTCCACCAGCTGTAGTTGCTAGCTATGAGTACTCACCTTCAGCAACATTGCAAACATTTGCGTAAAGGTCTAAAATCCTTTTCCTGCGACTTTGAATCTGTAAAACAAAGAGTTTTGTGTCTCTTATATTGGCATTGTAAATCGTATTGCTGTAACATATAGAAAAGTGACACCATACAAATTGGCCAGTTCTTTTCGGTTACATGTGGTTTATTAGGACCACACATATTGCCATACATGCTCAATCACTTTGACTGCCCCAATTTATAAAAGCTCTAATGGGATACAGTTGCCCCCCCCCCCAAAAAAAAAAAACTGAATGGCACAATAGATAAAATAGATGTTGTTCTGTTTTTAAATGATGATAAATGTTTCAGAGAAAGTTGACCATTAGTAGATGGCCCTTTGCCAAATGTTCCACAAGCATTTAACCGTGACTCTTGCTGCACAAATATGCAGATTGTCTGAGGAACACCATGCTATCTTTTAACTAATATGTATCATCTCAAATGTAACTTTTTACTGCAACACAAAGTCCAACACTAACCATGATGGTTATTGATTAAAAAAAAATACATCCTACCTTGCTTGAAGGGCACTGTACACCCAATGGAAATAACAAGGCAACAAGCAGCTCACCTGATGGCTGTACCATGTGCCTCCATTTAATGTAGTGCAGGGTAGAAATCATAGTGAGGCTCTGAAATGTGCCCATCCTGGTGGGCCTGAAAAGCCACAGGGGTCCAACAGCTGACCCTGACCACAGCAGCAGAGAGCTCACTAAAGCTGTGCCATGACCCTTCCTTCCAGCCATCATCCAGAAATGACAACAAATAAAGAGGCTTCTTTTAAAATACTCAATGTATTTATGTATAATCTAAGATTTTAAGATGCCTTAAAATGGCTAATTTACACCATCCCTCCCCAGGGATAAGGTAGAAGGAAGTTAGCATGTTCCTGAACAGGAACATTAAGGCAGTTTGGTTCTGGTGACTTGTACTCGACTTGTACTTGAAGCTCTGCTTCTGTAGTAATACCCTGATACAAATTAAGGTGCTTTCTAACTGCAGGCAACTTTACATTTAAATCTGAAGCCGACAGTGCTCCTCTTAGTAGACGACTCAATATGTATTCCTGTAAACTGCTTTTGTTTTAACGATAACTAATAAAAATAGTTTAAAAATGATTTTATTTCTAGTATCTTGGCACCAGACAGTGACTTCTTTCTCCTGTGAGATTAGGTCTTATGTTATTTTAAATCCTCAGAACAAATAACTAATTGTTACTCAGCTTAGAAAAACAACACATCCACACAAGGGTTTCTATGAGTGTTATAGGTTTGGGTAATCTCCAGCTGCCATGTATCAACAAAGAGAACTGTTCTTTTCTAGGTAGTCTCGGTAAAATTAATGTGAACTCAGTTATGATAAATAGTGCACCGGGTTGTGGTTAACATTCTTCTGGGCAAATGAAATGCCAATGATTGAAATGCTTGCAGTACATATAAATAGGACAGAAGTGTCTATGACAATGTGGTCTATGCAATCCAGCACCATAGTGATTCATTAATTGCTTGTAATTTACATGTGTGCATATTAATGAAAGACGTAGCACACATTTCACATTGCATCAGCAAAGCTGACCCCAGGAAAGCTTACCAATCATCAGTAAAATTAGCAAAAGGAGACCTAAATAGTAATAATGGGACTGAGTGCCTTCTTAATACAGCTCAGTAAGGATGAAACAGTACACATCATCCAGAGCCATTTAAATATTACAAGCATGTTTAGCCAAAAATCCCAACTATTATTACCATTTAGAACTTAATTTATGTCAGTGTCAGACTGCCAGTGCACAGCACCATATTGCCAAATAATAAAACTGGTCCAATGTTCGAAGTTAATAACTCCAATATCACAAATCTGGTGAAATGATTAGTTGCTGGACTTGGATAGAAAAAATGTGGCAGATTCCATGATGAGAACATAAGCCATAATTATTTATGGACGTTTCAGTCTTTTGGCAGTCTCAGGTTGGCCAAAGATGAGAAAGTGATCTGCCAATACAATCAGTTTCTGTTGTAACAATTTTATATGAGAGCCTATATATAGTATTAATTAAGAAGCATTGTTTAAGACTGAACTGCCTAGACATAAAAGTAAGGTATATGGTATAGGTCTCTGGATGTCCCACTTTTGGCGGGACAGTCCCGCTTTGAGGTATTTTGCCCAACTGTCCCAGAGGAAACTCTTGGGACACCGAAATGTCTGACTTTATGGGCAGAACTGTCCCACCAAATGCAGGATGCAGGATTTCTAGTTTGTTAACTTAGCTAGCTGTTTGGCTGAATGGCAGTAGTGGAATGTATGGATTGGCAGAGCATTGGCTCAACCTTAACATCTTCTAAGGACCGAGGATCCCTGAAACATGTGACTGGGGCAGGGATACACCTATTTACACACATAAGTAGCAAAGAATGATGTGGATATATTTTTATATTTATATATAAGTTTGGAAATAACAGCACCCTATGGGCTATGAGCCAATTTATTCTGCATAGCTCATAGGGTTCTGTTGTTTCCAAACTTAAATACAAATATCCTTACCTCTTTGGAAAAATGATGTACCTAACCTGTAAAAATGACCCATCACAGGTTCAGGTAATTTGGGGGGGAAAAGGATAGAAATGCAGGTTGCAATCCACCGCAATGCACACTGCAAGTCACACTTAGCCTGACCCCCAGAGTATACATACTATGGGATGTGTAAATGGAAGGTCCAGAAGGTTTTTAATGGTGATTTAAAACGCACACTTATAACCCCACACATGCACTGTAGAAAAGATTATTTTTATTAAAGAAGAGATACAAGTAACTTACCCCAGTTAGCTTATTGTTCATGGTAGACTTGTCTCTTGCCAAGTGAACTAAAGACAAAAGACAAAGATCAGGAGTTCCTTGTTTATCAAGAGCTGCTTCCTCATCACTGTCCATACTACGGCTCAGGAGATGTTCATTCTCAGAAGAAGCATCATTTTCACTGAAAGAGAAAAAACATAAGCAATAAGTAACATTCCAATCCCTAGATATACTGTATATACATGTTTTACATTGGTGGTTGCTTTAATAGGCCATTTGTAAAAAAAAAATTACTTTTTTTCAGTCTTCGTTGGCGTTTCGGACAGCTTTTCAAATTCATCCTTCTCAGGATAGATTACAACGCTTTCAGCTGTAAAACATTGTTTTAGTAAATTAGAAACGAGTGTTTATATGTGTCCTTAGAAAATATGAGCATAGTTATGAGCATATGAAAAATATAAACATAGGGTGGGAAGGGATACACTATCACCCAGTCACACTTGTCTGTATTGCACATTGCTCCTTATTTGGGAATTTATTGTGGTGAAATAAAGCAAACCATAGAAGAGGTCAATAGGCCCAATTACTGGGGGTCACTAGACCCAATTAAAAAACATTACTTATTGGCCCGGCAAGCTTGAGCCCCATCTATTCCGCTTGTGCTCTCTACACCACAGTTCACAGCTCACCCTGGACCAACCTCCAAAACATATCAGAGGTGGTTGAACAACAGTGAGTAGAGCACCTGCTGGAAATCAATCAAGCCTGTTTCTTTGTGACTGGAAACATAGGCAGCACTGAGGCTGGCTGGGAAGAGTGCTGTTAGCACTGGAGCTTATATACAAATCACAGGGGCAGTTCAGTCCACAGGACTTCAAGGCATGGAGTCTGTGTATGGAAAAGGTAATTGCATTTTTTATTAGGCTATAAAAAGCCTTTAATCATATCATGCAAACATGCTAAGGGCACAAAGCTGATGCCAATAGGTTTCATCGACTGGCTGTGCAGTGTGATAGGGTATCAACGGAACTACAGTTAACAGAACAGAAAATTAATTTCAAGGTAAGCCACTTGGTAGTAATATTGAAAAGTTTTTACACATTTTACAATGGACATTGTTTGTATGCTAACCTGGCACTTCTTTTTTCTCTTCCTGATGAGAACCCTGAGCTTCCACATTTTTCGCGTGAATGGTGCAGCAAGCTGAAAGACAAAAAGCAGATATTCTTATCCATCTAGGTACCAAATGTTCCCACTGTTGAAGTTGAAAGCTGAATGTCATTTAAACAAGTAAGTAAACATTTTACACATTCTAAACTTATAAATGCAATTTTTAGAAAACTTTGAGAAAAAGTTGAGATTCGTTATCCATGCCACACAAGAGTTGCTGCACACAATGTCCTGGTAATTACAATTTATTGAGCTTTTTTATGTTTCACATGACTGAAATCATTACCTCTAGCAGAAGGTTTGGTCTTGACAATATAGAACATGATGATAAGAACAATGGCAATAGCCATGATGAAAATTGTGGACATTGCAATTATTAAAGCAGTGGCCAAGTGTCCTTGACTCGAAACATCCACTGCAAAAAATACGAGACATCAGGTTAGTGACACATAAATCACAACAGCATATAATTAGGCGAACTTTATCAACAAACTTGAATATTTGCAACTTTTTATTTTTATTAGGATTAGGAACTGGCTTAGGGTTTAAACGCACGTATGCTGCTTTATATCTGCTCTTAATATGATGTGCTCCACTGTCTTGAGGAAGTTGTCCACAGGCGATGAAACACATGTGCTGCTGCTATATGTCTTCTCTTCTTTTCTTTCCTCTTCTCCTATCTAGGGTAGGGAGAGTAGCTAGGCTTTCGGGCACCCGGGGCAAAGATTCGAAATGGCGCTCACCACCTGTGCTCAGGCTCCCCTTTGGCACCCCCCTGACCTGCTGCACCCGGGGCAGCTGCCCCCCCCTGCTCCCCCCCTAGCTACGCCCCTAGCTTTACATTAGGACATAGTTATAATATGATATTTTTCATCTAACAGTTTTTCAGATGGTATCTCTTTTCAGTATTATTTATTAGAGATTTGCTGTGCAATTTTTATAATATTTTTTGCTAGATAGACTTTTTGCCAGAGAACAATGAGTGTATTTAAGAGGAACTCTGGTCCCACTGTGCATTGCCACCCTAAAATAAAGAACGGAGACGCCCGGATACTCACATCTTCCAGGATCCTTCTACAGCAGCCATGGAGCAACCTCAGCTCACACCGCAGAGGCTGCACAGTTACGTGCCCGTCCGCTGGCCACACTGATGGGCTGCTCGCAGTCACCTGACACATGCACCTGGAAGAGGTGAGTATCCTGGTGGCTTTGTTCTTTATTTTAGTGATCGCAATGCTCAGCGGGCTGCCCAGTTTCTGCATATTAAAGAAGGAGTCCGGTCAGAGTGACTGAGTTTCTCTTTAAATGATCTTAATAGTAGTTCAACAAAGAACCTTACCCTACCCTACAATATCAGCAAACTACATTTCTGCCATTGTCATGGCTGTAAATAGGCATCGCTTACCTTTGTGTGCATGTTGGAATGGAGAAGTTGTGCTGGAGCCCACTGCTTTGGATGACACACCAGGAGAATATTGTGCTGCTATACCTAGTATGGAAAAAGCAGAGATAAAAAAAATTACATTTACATTTGCATTTGCTATAATAAAAAAAATCATTAATCTTTAAAGATATTCAACATATAGTATAACCAGGTTTGGTTCATTATTTGAAAGGGCTTTAAAGGCATTATAAGATGATGTGCTTTAAATCATTGTCTTTATTTTACATTGTTGGTATTTATGCTAAATTAAATAAAAAAAAGCAAAAAACAAACACTTCTGCAGGTAAAAATTCCTGAAGGAAAATTAACAGGGACAGTTATGCTATTTATATGGTAAAGCATGGTGCACCAGCGATGTCCCTTGCAGTAAAAATTGCAACCTGCATCTTGGTGAGATTTTTAATGTTTTTTTAATGTTAGCATACAAGAAACTGCAATAAAATGCTTTTGTTCCATTTTTTCTCAATACCTCATAGGGCCCTGTTTCTGAAATCCTAAAAAATAACCATACCTCATTGGAAAAATGATGTAACTAATCTGTAAAAACGCTTCATCGCAGGTACAGGTGATCTTAAAAAGCTAACCGAGATGCATGTTGCAATTCACACAAGACACCCGCTTTCTTAATTTTTTAATTATTTACCCAATAATTAACTTGACCCCCAGCGGCTAGATATCTTTAGGCAGTTCACCACAGAGAGCCAAATTTACCAAACACCAATTGGAATCTTTTTAGAATACTGAAAACCACCAAAATAAATATACAAAGCTCCAAATGTGTTGCTTTTCCAGGGGTATTTAATTATTGTATTTTAATAAAATACTGAAACACAAAAAAGTAATCTAACATGTTAGATAAAAGCCAAGAATTGCAATTACCCAGCAAATGAGCTGATCCCTGTATTCTGCAGGTTATAGTCAAACCTAAGGAGGCCATATTTTGTTTAGTGAGTTCCTGGGCTCTACATTTTCCAGTGTAATAGACAAATAAATGTCCACGGTTATAACTATGGCTGTGAAAATCTGTGCCAGGTTTTGAAGACATCAAACAGGTGCCTACAGAGGTATATTGTGAGAAACATGCTGCCAAGATGCTTAAAATGACTAGGGAATAGTGAGTGCAGCTTAGCAACATACCCTGCCACAAAATGATGCACAAATAATCCATCTTTTTCTTTCCTCCAGTGCTTTATTTTGTCAGTGGCAATTAACTAAAGCAATATATACAAAGCCCAGCCAGCTAACTGTTAGTCCATCAAACTATTGCCTGAGAAAAGGACTATATCATTTATGGACACATATTTTAAATCCTAACATAAGGGTAATTAAAAAATATCATCTCTCTCATACAATTTCACTTTAATCTTTACCTCGTTTCACTTGACCCTACCTGCTGCATGCACATGTATCGAAGAACATTTACTGCAACATTTCACATTTCAGTTATTTAGGCCTAAGACATATGTTTTACACACCAATGCCTCATAATCTTTGTATTAATAAACCTCATATATTTACTCAGGATTGTACATTAGGCAGCAAAGGAGTAGGTAACTGTCAACAGACAAGAAAAAGACACAGTATTGAAGGAGGAGATGAGTCTACAATATAAGAGATTGTGGGAGCACACTGTATAATAACTATGGCCAAGTATAATAACAGAAGAGATAAAGAAGTTGAGAAATTAGGGCATTGTTGAGAGGGGTGGACAGTGTGTAAAATGAATGTTTGAAGTAGTTCATTCCAAAATAATTTGGACCCCTCTAAATAAACCATGGAGCTGGGTATGACATGAGAAGGAAAGTCAGAGTAGGCTACAACAGGAGTGAAAATGTTGAGTAAACTGGGAGCCAGTTTAGACTGGCATAAAGAGCGATGGGAGATATGGTCTTACAGTAGCATTTTTGATAGAATATAGAGGTATTGTTAGTGGGAGACCAAACAGAAATCTGTTGCTGTAATGAAGGTATGAAAAAGCATGTATTTTGGAGGTATTACCTCCAAAGGGCTTATAAGTGTTCTGGAAAGTGAGAAACTCAAGGGTCACATCAAGGCAACATGTTTGTGAGGCTAAGCATGATTAAGGGTATCATGTACAGTGACTGAGATGCCATTGGGGATTTGGAATAAGAAGTTTGGATATGTTTCAATTAATTCACCAGCAGCTGGTGGTTTTGTTCCTCATGCACATGTTTCAGCAATTAAGGATTGCACAATGTCCAGGAGGGAAGTGGTTTTAAGATAAACTTAATGAGAGAACAAGCAGACACAACCTGAAGCTAGTAGAAGGAAAGATCAGGAGCAATGTTAGAAATATTATTTTATAGAAAAGGTAGTAGATGGTTGGAACAAACTTCCAGCAGAGACAGTCATTAATTTAAAGCATGATGAGCATACATCTATCCTAAGATAAAGAGTACATACAGTATGCACATAAGGGCAGACTGCCATCAACTTGAGACATAATGAACTGGCCATAACTTGAGACATAATCCTCCAAAATATGGTAAGCTTAATACATCTGAAAGCTTTAAAATCTAAAACAAACATCCTTCATCTTTGTAAACATATAGGATAGATGTCTGTTTTGTATTTCATACAAGATACTGGAATGTAGTATATCCCAGTGCCTTTAAAAATTAAATGTACTTTACTCTTAACCTGGACCAACAGCATTGCACAGTTGGAAAAAACTCCCTAAAACTCATTAGCTCCTTCTGCATGCATAATACTGAATCACCGTCAGGCACATACATTCACTCCCCAAATTCAAAAGCCGCCTAACCATTTTTTTTCCTGGCCACAGAAATCTTTGAGCACCCAGGAGGCTTCTTTATTTCCCAGCATCTCAGCCATGCGGCTGCCTGGGCCTAATTGCCATAATTCACAATGCAAAGATGCAAAGCAGCAGGAAGCACTTCCTCTTTGCAGGACAATGGCAGATCCACAGGATGCCATTGATGGGTGGGAAATTGACCACAGCAGAAATTGCAAAAAAAAAAACTCATTTGTACAGTACAGTAATCGGAATTGCCATGGGGAGGGATGCACATTGTTAAGGTGTTGATCCAGTTTAACTCTCGTGGAAACCCAGCTCTACCAGCCATATCTCAGATTTGTATGGTTGCTGGCAATCTGAATCCTATGCTGTTTTATCTCATTCAGGAACCTGTAAAACTGCTGCAGGTGACTGAAAAGAGAAATGCATAGTAAATATTAATAAATAAGACACAGGGAAGGCTGTCGTGGGAGAGTGACTCCATTGTTATGGTCTTGTGGGAGGAAGCTATACTGGTGGGTGATTCATTCTAATAGTGTCTTTCCAAAACTGACTAACAAAATAAAATCCGTATTATGTCTAGTAGGTGCTATGCCTTTCGATCATCCTCTGATGAGATCAGCATTGTCAGCAATAATAACGTAAGGTAAAGAATGTTTGATCTTTATTGCAGCTCTGCTAAACTGCCAGACACAGACTATTAAAAGGGAACATCGAGTCAAAGCATGTTGGTAATCTGAGAATCAGACAAAACAGAAATTCACTTGCGCCTAGCAATTAATGGAAACATAAGGAGATATTGATGGCCTGCTGTGGCCTGAAATATTTAGTTTACAATTTTTGATATCTCAGTCAGACTTGGCACTTCTCTCTAAAGAGCATTTTTGAGGTTATTACAGAAAAGGCTAAACACAAGACCTTTTGAGAGGGAACAAAAGGTCAGATATTAAAGGCACAAGAAGATGCTTAGCTGACAGTACACAGGTCAAATATAAAGCACCAGATGAAAAAAACTCTCTAAAAATGAACTTCTGTACGAGAGATACAATTACAGGTACAGGTGAGTTGCAGATGGTTCTCAGGATGTTATGTTTAGAGGAAAGAAAAGTAATCAAATAATTTGATTTTTTGATTATGTGTGTCTCCCACAGTGCACAACAGGGCTGGATTAAGTGTGGTTGAGGTCCCTGGGCAGAAAGTCTAGTAGAGCCAACCCTCCTGGAAATAACTTTGATTAATTGTTGCCCTTGTTAAAAGGTACAGTCCCATCTAAATAACTATTTTGGTTCATGGGGGGGTTATGACTTAATAGAAGACAATTGAGTGGCAGTCACAGGGATTCACATCATGGCTGCTCCCATGAACTGCAAAAGTTATTTAGACAGGACTGCTCCCTTAACAAATGGTGAAGACCCTGGCATGGGACCCAGGTCCGCCCTCCCTCTTTTAATCTAGCCTTGGTGCACAGTGTAATTACTTCTGGTTCAAGCAGCACAGAGTCTTTAAACACCATCACATGTGACAAGCCAAACTTTAATTTACGCAAGTAATTAAAAAAAAAATCTATATATTTTAGGGAATCAAAGATAAAAACAAGACAGTAATTTCCTGTAATATTTTAAGTCCTTCATTAGTGGTTATCTAAAACATGTTATAAGATACATAAACCTGTCTTGTCAAATTAGTGGATTTAATATATAAGGAATATTTTTTTGCTATTTCTTAATGTAACTTTTACTCCTCACAAATGATGATGCTGTAGAGAAAAGGAAAACAAATAACAAATGATTTGGGGGTTTTTCATCTGAGTTTGGAGAGTAAGAGGGTTTTTCAATAAAAAATGATTTGCTTATTTATTTAGAAATCAATATCCCTGCACATGTAATGCAGCAGTTCAGTAAGTAGAGGTGCAATTTATGTTATTGTTATTTTTTCTCCAAATAAATCACCTGTACCTGCAATGGGGAATTTTTACAGGTGAGGGCCTTTATTTTTCCAATGAGGTAAGCATAATGTTTCGAAAGTGGGGAAACAACTACGAGGCATGCAGAAAAAATAATGCTAATTCTTTGACATCGCCCAAGGGTTCTGTTTATTCTCATTTTTACTCAAAATTCACCTGCACCTGGAATATGCTATTTATACAGGTTTTTCGCATGGTCCATAGGCTGCTGGTGTTTTCTAATGGTCCTTAGCTTATTGAAATTGTTTTGGCATTTTTTGCCTGTTAAATAAAGAAGCTCACTCAGATGCAGATTGCCAAATATTAGCAAGACCTATTGTGTCACAAAAAACAATTCCCCGATAACTGAGATTCAAAATTGTTACCATATAAAGTGGTTTCGGTAGGAAGGGGTTACATTTTCCTAAAGCTATAGAAATCTATTTTATCTAGAGCAGGGGTCCCCAAACTTTTTACATCAAGTTCAACTTTCTATTTTATAATTTTCTCGGGTACCACCTGGATGGTAGATACAGGTTGTTGGTCACTAAAACTGTAGTGTACACTAAGTGTACACTAGTCAACAATATGGGGGGGTTAACAAAATGATTTGGGATTTTTCTGGAGAGGCTGAATTTGGAGAGACGATTATAACCTTTCTAATAAAGTGTCTTCTTCTGTTTAAAAATCAAAATCACATGCCCCTGTGATAGGATATATCTGAGGGGGCAAACTATTTCTAATTGAATAGATGTTTTATTTTAGAAGTTAAAAAACAATAGCAACCTTCTAGAAATCCAAATTTTGGACCCTAAAAAAATGTAAAAAAAGACAACCTTTTAAAAATGTGCATCTCGTCTGAAGAATTGACACATGCATGTGCGGTGAATTTTGATTTTTAAATAGTAGGAAACTATTTTTTATTTTACTTTATTGCATGCTTATTGACAAAAGTTCCAACTGCCTCTCAAAACATAACCCCCTCTAAAGTTTATGGAACACAAAAAAATGCACATAATTGTTTTTATCCCTTATCCTTTTTGGACATGATTTGTACAAAATGCATAAATGGACAATGCATAAATGGCAGCAGATTAGGTTGAGGTATATGTCCCAGTCTGCAGCTTTGCTACGTATCACCTGACAGAAGCTTGCTTACCCGCAATGGTACATGTACCACTGGATGGGAAACACTGATCTAAAGCAATGGTCAAACTAACTCTTGGGGAATCACATACATTACACTATGGGCACAAGCATTAAAAGGCCATATATGATTCCAGACATGAAGAGATAACTGATGTAAGAGAGTTTGGTTTAAGTCAGAATATTTTACAAACTCGGTGATGATGATTAAACTCTTGCTTACTATTATTTATGAAGGTGGATAGCTGTTTTTATTAACCTGTCTGGCTCACAAATGCAGGAGACCACAAACACAGGAGACCTGGTGATTTCACCATCATCTCCCATGCCAGATTATAAAACTGTAAGAATCATTTAGACGTTTAGATATAGGCGTGTTGATCAAAGCTTTATGGCTTTACAGAAATTGACTCCCTGCCCACAGGGAATGATGTCATTTGTGTCCTAGAGCTGTGTGAACACACACTGAACACTGCACTGCTAAGAGTCTGGAATATATATAGTATATAATATGTAAGCAAATTTCATATTATCTTTTTTATCTCTAAAAATGCATCTTCAGTGTTACGCTGAATGGGGGAAAAAAATGGTCTACGTAATCCACCTATAAAGAAAACCATCTGGTCTAATAATTCAGCAGGCTTCTATAAACCTGACCAAAACAATTTCATTTTTACATGATCTTAAAAATAATGCCTCAGAGCTGGATTTTATCACTTATGCCAATAAGGTTGTCTAGACAAGGTGCCCGCATACTACAATATGTCACTTGTCAGATATTTTTAAAGGGCACCTTTTATAGCTCAATATTTGAAAAGATATTCTATGATGGGTGGCATAAGCTGATTTTCATGATATGCATGGGTTTTGAGTAGGGAGAATTTGGGATACTTTAGTGCTCAAAGAGTAAATAGAACATTGCAGTGGCTTAAATATTTCTCCAACTATTTCATTGGGTTATAAAGGACATGCCATGAAAAAACGAATACCTTCCCCCACCCCTTAATCAGTGGTTCTCTTCTAATATAGGAATATAGGGCCATCCACTCAATTTCTGTGAGTTAATGACCTGCCTTAAAACTTGGAGGTCACTGGTAAAAGGAGAAAGTGACCTATACTCCAATGGATTTAATCAAGGCACATAGTTTTATCCAACCACATTAGGATGGAACAGCTGCAGGGGGAAAAATGGCCTGGATAGTTCCTTTAAGCTTTAAACCAGTAGTC
This sequence comes from Gastrophryne carolinensis, assembly GCA_027917425.1. Taxonomy (NCBI): domain Eukaryota; kingdom Metazoa; phylum Chordata; class Amphibia; order Anura; family Microhylidae; genus Gastrophryne; species Gastrophryne carolinensis. The sequence continues at coordinate 211,449,913 of CM051236.1, forward strand.
CTCAAACTTCCTCCTCAAGGGCCGAGACAGGACAGGTTTTGCAGCTATAGCCCTAATTATTACATCTGTGCATCAGCATAGAGAGCTGCAAAACCTGGCCTGTCTCGGCCCTTGAGGAGGAAGTTTGAGGACTACTGCTTTAAACATGAACAATTTTAGGAAAACCCATGCTTTGTCATAACCATGCCTACAATGCAGCTGAAGAGGATACGTGAGATTTCTTCATTTTAATCTACCCATTTTGTAAATGAGAAGAAATGGAAACTTCAGAGCCTTGCGTGATCCTGACAGAGTAATTGCTGCTTCCTAATTCAATCCAAATTTGAAAGTTAAATGTCACATTAAGAAACCTTAAGAACAACCAGCACTAAAAAAAAACAAAAATGGGCAGCATGGCCTTTGAGCAAATAGTTCTGTTCAAAAATTAGACAGAACAGATTGCTGAGAGCCCGTGGGCACCTAATAAATGCCATCACAATATGTTTTGGAAGGCATCCACATTTGGGCAATATCTTTCATAACGCTTCCAGTATTCATTGTTAGCACCCACTGGTATTAAGGAGAAAACATCTGCCTAAACCACAAAACTAATTCCATTGCTAAACAGAAGTAACTGCAGTCTTGTAATGAAGCAAAGAAAAAGAATTTAAAGAGCTATGTTTTCGCTAGCACCTTCATCTGACAAAGACAAACAGGACACAGTTCTGCAGTTACCTATTTAGTGATATTCTCGGTAGAAGTATAAAAAAAAGGTAGAGTTTTAGTTGTCGCTACATTGGCAGGATATTAAGATCCTGGAAATGTTTTTAATGTTAAATGTAGTACATGTACATGACTGCACATTTGAATTTACACATCGGTTTACTATCTCATTGAAATTGGTGCAAGGTCTGCATTGAGTAAAAGTAACTGCCTTTAGGCTAGAAAACCACATTTTCAAAGTAATCAAAGCAAGCTAAAAAGTATTAAATAAAATGAACCTAGTTTGCATTAGGAACCAAATTAAACTCAAGAACCAAAATCAAACAGATGCTAAAGCCAATGAACATTGCAGCAGGATGAATGAATAACACAATATACCTCAAATAATTGAATCTTCCATTTAATAATGAGTTATTACATATTGCTATGGATAAGACATTTTCTTTTAAAATCTACATTTCCTATAGTCATTAGGTTTTTATTTAGAGCAAAACTATTAATTTATAAGATCATTTTACAACACATTCTCCCTCGTCTGCTCCAGATGAAAGCAATCACGCGGACAGAAAGGAGGAAATGAATGTTCTCCAACCACAAAGAAATAGAGAACACATGCCTACAAGAAAGTGTGCAGACACTTGCTGTTTAAGGTGTAGGGTTATGGAATAAGATGATTAGCCATATAGTCAAATTAATTTCCTTTCTGGTTACATTTCACAACCTTTAAGCCTTCAGTAAAGCAACACAACTTTATAGTTATACAGGCTATAGTAGAGACAAATATAAACAAAAAGCACTGGCTGCTCAGCAAAGAACTATAAATGTTTATTCACAAAAAATCAACCTGCAAACCTCTTTGGTCTCATGTAGACACATGTCCGTGTGTGATTCTGCAGACCTACAATTGGTCTGTACTCAGAAACCAGTAGCAGACTCTTATTCAACGCCAATGCCTGTAACCTTAATTGAATATGACTACTTGCAAACCCTAGAAACCTTCACAATGAAACCCCTGCCAGTTGTTGCCATCATAAAATTAAATAACGTGAGCTTATGTACCAATTCAGCACATCAAGCTCTGATGTAAAACCTACCAAGAGCTGCACTCTATCCATATCCAACCTCCAACATCATTAATTGGAAACTACTACTACTACATTTTTTAGGGTATTCAAACTAACTGAGTACGTCACTTTCCTGCCCCCAAGTTTCACCGTCTTTGCATGATTTGTGGGTAAAATAACATATAAACAGACTAATGCATGACATCACTTTCAACTGCATGTAGTCTTAGAGAATAAGTTGTAAATAGATAGAATGTGTAGATAGCCCTTGGAATATAGAAACAGGACTTTTATGATAGCTTTGGACCAGGTAGGAAAATGTATAAACAGCATATACTACAGCAACAAAAACAAAACAGAACCTCACTGTTAGGCTGCTACAAGCTAAGAAGCTAGCAATATGATCCAAACTAAAGACAGCAATCCCAATGTGCTAGCATTTACTTACACAGGGATAGGGAAGGGTGAATAGGCTTGCTGGGATTGATGGGAGCCTGGTCATTCTGACAAGGCAAGTAATACCAGACTTTGAACTAGCTGACACCCTACAGGAACATGGACCAAGTCTGCCAGAGACACAGGGAATATAACAGTCAACCCTACATTATCCTGCAGCCCCCTGGTGAGGACATGTTAAGTATTTATCGCCCTCAGCAGATAATAAGCCTGGAGACCAGACAGCTTATTGGGATGCCCACTCGTGCCTGCTAAAACTGCAGTCAGGCTGAAACGTCGCACAGAACCGCCAGCAGTCTACAAAAGGTTTAGTTTCTGTATGTTACATTTTATGTTATCCTTCCTAAGCCAACTGTTAATGTTGTTTCTTTTATACATAATTACAATTCCTGTAAATGTCTGTCCATTGTCATACTTGCACATAGCGTTTGGGAATTAAGGTTACTCGATTTCCAAGTTATAGGGCTGACTGTCCAAGTGAGAAAAGAGGTCATTTTCATTTTATAAGGTATGAAAGGAAAAAGTGAACTATGTTGTTAAGAGCAATAAATTAAATTAGTCAGTTAGAGGTAGATTTAGAGAATTGTGATTTTCTTTTGCAACAAATCCCAAAGACAAAAAATTCCAGCCAAGCTTTATGTGCCAACATCTTGTCTATATCTTTTATTAAACACTCTACTTTGTTGGCCATAAAAACCTCAATAAAGTGTCATATAGAGAGTGATATGGAGAGGACAACGAGTCCTTATTGGATCTTAAGGCATATAATAAAGCCATATAACTTTTTATGAGCAAGTGCTTTGGCCTTGTTTATGGTGATATCATAAAGTAAGTTTATTTTATGTGTTACGTGTTATCAGACTAAGATCCATTGTTTGACTCACAACCTCAAAACATCTTTGTGTACCCAGACTACAAGAGAAATTAGGATTTCAGCTACACTGATTTTCCATGAAGCTGCCACTAATAGGTGGTATAAATTGTCTTTATGATATGATTTTCCAGTGAAATTTGTTCCTCTGACACATATTTCACGGCAAGGTCCCAGTGGTAATTAATTACAAGGATACGCAGACCTTTGTCTTAGGCATCTGTAAGCAGGTTCTGACTATGCATGTGGTTTTCTAGCATCTGCCAAGCCAAGCACCTGCAGAAAGAGGTAAACACAAAGCTGATACCTCCCGACATTCTTATGTGAATGGCCCTGTGTTCCAGCACGAAGGTTTAAGGGATGCAGCAAGTACGTTAGGATGTGTAGCTGCATTCTTCACAAAACAAAGCATTCCTTGAAATGGAGGGGAGGGACTACGCCTCAAATACCACACTTCACGAGCTTACTAATTGCTGGGTTTGGAAACGCTATGTGGGAGCAAAATGTGTTGTTTGCAACACTAAAACCGATGCCCCTCTAAGGGTAAAGTTATTGTGAATGGGATGTTGTGTTTTGCCCACAAACCTAAACAAGTATATTGTAACTTGCAATTAATTGGATACCCACGCACACCCTCTGTAACACATGATGCTGATATATGTGTCGATCTTTCTGGGATTTATCTTATGTATATTTTTTGTCTGTGTTTTTACACAGCCATATATAAAATTACTTCCATGCAGTGAAAGTTGTCTTTTTTATCATGGCTGTGGCCAAATAAAATGACACTTAAACTGATCTCAGTTGTCATTTTTATAGGAGCCTTGTATCAGTTGTTGCATGTAGGTTCGAAGTGTAATTTTCTAAGGTTACCAGTCAGATTGCCTACTTTAAGGACTGATATCACAAGAGCGGAATACCACAGATGGTGTGTTAAGTCATACTTTAACACATGCTTGATTGGATTTATCTTTTGTGCAAGATTAAACCAGGACAACACCTACTTTTCACAAAATGATGATATTTTGAGCGCAGGGGGCATTCTGATTGCCAATGCCCCCCTCGGATTAATGGCTTAATGGCAAATTCTCCCTCTGAAACTCTGATTGGCCACCAATTCTCCCATAACAATTCTACATTTTAATGCTGTTAATGCACAGGGAGCATCGGCAATTGGTATAACCTCACCTGTGTTCAGAACAACGCTTAAATTGGAGTATTGGAGTAACTATTTGGAGTGAGGGAGTCTATTAGCACATACAAAAGACTGCTGACTTTTAATGGCCTTTTATATTCTCTCTATTTTTTGTAGTAAATCTGTTTAAAAGGTGTGTTTGCCATTTAGAATTATGATTTTTGTTATCTATTTATATTGTTGGTCCCACCAGATTGGCAGCCCCTATCAAATGATAAGTTATTAATTAATTTCAATTAATTTACCTGTTCATTTTGGTTGAATGTAATGTATTTTTACTTTTTTATAAGATTTGTGTAGTTAGTTTTGTTATTGTTCCACTTGTTGGCTTGATATTGTTTTTTTTTTCCTTTAGGGGCCTCTAAAGCCCATGGTCACTTTTTAAACCCCGCATCAGCTTATGAGGTGATTTTTGTTTACAACTTTACTGGTCCTAGATGCTGGATTCTCCAGCTCACTTGTGACACCTCCTATAGAGGTAGTACACAAGGCAATGCCACTGTGGTGGTGGTGGTGGTAGGGGAAGAGTGCCAGCCACCTGTTTGATTGCGGTCTCCAGAAAAAAATAAAGTGCATGTAGACACCATGTGACCTGAGCATCAAAACAGGTAAGATTAAAACTGTTGGAATCCGAGTCAGCTTTTGCAGGGGATTAAAGGTGAATGTACTCTAGGCCTTATATTACCAGATGACAGTAATGACAGGTAAAAGAAAAGCATGAATTCATTTTTTTTTTGTAAATGATGAATGTTTTTCTTAGTTACACTCCTAAGATAGAAAAATTGGGACCTTTAACAAGACAGGGAGTGAACCCCTTTTAACAGTTAAGGCTTGTTACTTTTTTATTGTTCACCTTTCTGAATTAGGGGCAAAAAAGGCATTATATACGTCTGATAGATAGATTTAAAGTTCCTGTCCAGGCTAGAATAAAGCATATTCAATACGCAGCCTTTATCCCCTCTAGCTGCTTTCTACTACTTTATCTTTTTAAAACTTACCGGGCATGAGACCTCCATATGCCCGTCTGCAACAGACCAGTACTTATTTTTTTTTAATATTTTAATATTTAATATTCTGTTCTTTCTACTGAATTTTCCTATCGTTACAATTTGCTTTGTTACTTTGCTTAACCCAACTCCAAGCACATATCTGTGACCTTTATAGGTCACTATAGCTGTTTGCTGCCTATGTATTTTCCTTTCCAAGAAAATGTGCACTGTGATTAATGGAAAACAATGTGCATATTTATTTTTATTGCTTTCATATAGACAAAGAATGGTTAACACATGCGGATGATAACTATTACATGTTATGGGTTAGTATTATTAACGATATAACATAGCACAGAAAAGATGTGCAGTCTGCAAGTTATGGATTGTGACATTGGAATAAAGAATTTAAAGATGGAAAGACAACATTGATGCTTTCTCAGTCGCTTTCAAGACACTTTAGACGTTTGTGTGATCTTTTTTTCTTCTTGGAACCTAGAAGGAGAGCAAAACACATGAAGTGAGGTAGTGTGGGGGGTCAGTGTTTTTGGGCCTTCTTACAATATTTGGAAACAATGACATGCCCTTGGCATGCATGGGAGGCTTGATTAATTTCTTTGGTCCTTTGTAAGTTGGTGCACAGTGAACAGTGTTATAGCAACAGCAATACACTCAGGCCCTAATCATCTCTTGCTTGAGGAGTTCTCTGATTGCTGCTTTTCTGTTTCTTAAAGTCCTCTTTGAATTTTTTATGAAATTATGGAATCGGAAGTTACAGAATAACTGTAATAGAATGGCCTTGAAGAATATGGCAAAATAATTAAAATGAGCATACTCATGAAATAAGATGTGATAATGGTCACATTTCCATTTATATTTGTTACCTATGCCTCATGTCTATCTTTTAGGGTGCCATAGAATGCGTTGATCAGAACATCATATGGTATGCTGTTGATGGGTTGTTTAGATATGGAAGAATTTGGGCCTTCACTTTCTATTATTTTTGATTCTTTCAGATCTTCTTTGTGGTTGCAGCTTGCGTCTTGTTGAATAATAGCTCTTCATTTTGCTTACATACAGCCTGTTCTTATTGCACTCAGTGACTTTCTATGATCTGCTTTGAATCATTAGACATTTTTGGCAAAATGAGGTACATCTGTCCAACATTAAATAGTAAAAGTCTTGGAAGGAACTATGGCACTTTCATTTGAAGTCATATGTCCAAGGTATAAATATATAATACAATCACCTTCAGCCTATAAACAGTCATCGGTCTAATAATAAAATGTGATATGATGGCCATGACATATAAACCCAGTCTTCACTTAGGTTACACTTGTTGGTAATAAGAAATAATATGCTGTGATCAGAACCATATCCTGACAATAAACCACACCCAAACCGGACACATGCGGGTAATATATTAATATACCAGCTGGATATAAGACCAATACAGATGATGTATTCAAGAAAATGGTCTATGTTCCTACAATTACACTTGTTCAGACTTGTAGAGACCAGTGCAAAGACAAAGCAAATTGAGGATGCTACCAATCATTTTCACTGTTTAAATGAAACCTGTATTCTGATCGGCTTTGACAACTTTTCAACTTTATATGCCACAACTCTTAATATTTAAGGGCCAAACCTGTCCTAAATTACCAGCATCGGCTCATGTGTTGTAAAGCACAGGCAGCTCTATCATAGAGAAATAACAAACTGAACCTTCCTTCATCCAAAGAATCTGTTTTTGTTTCCTGAGCATGTGCAGCTGCTCTCATGGAGAATTCGAAAAACGAATGGCTTGAAAGTTAAAATACAGCAGATTTATACCTTAATATAGCAAACCCTGTTGTCAGAATACACATTTATATATATGTCAAAATGCACAGTATGAGGGCCTTAATATTACACAATTTAAAATTAAACAGTTACAAATGATACGGGCAAACATTTTCATTGTTAACATCAACCCATGTTTGTAAGAAATTTGACTTTTTAAAAGTACATTACAGTTCAAAAAAAAATTATTATTAATGCAAATCACCCTATAATGCATTTATAATGCATTTCCAAACACTCTGCAGTAGACACATTAACTTAATAGAAGTCATTTAAGAAATGTAATATTGTCTCCTTACCTGTGAGTAAAGATATGCTTATACAGGTCAACAGTGGGTTTAGTAGCCAACACAGCAGCTGAATAAACCCAATACACGAGAAAGCGTGATACTAACTTGGCTAAGACCATTTAGGAAAAATTCATGGGATAGCAAATCAAGGACAAGTGGCAGTAAAAAAGCCACATAAATGACATTTACTGACTATGCATTTGTACTTGAAGTGATATAAAATATATTGTTATTATATATTTATACACCTTCTTCTAGTAGCTCTGTACAAATCATAGTTACAGGCATGGTAAAACATACAATACATTTTTTTACAAACAAGATTTTAGAGTTAAAACAGAATACAACAGGAGAGAGAGTCCTGACCTCAGGGATCGCTAGTAGTAGATATTGAGCTTGGCTAGGGAGTGAATATGAGGTTTGAAAAAAAGGACGGAGTCCAGAGTAACTCCTAGGTATCAAATCTGGGTGTATGCATTAAAACATTGTTAATGGAGATTGTTGTGTTTTAAAAGGATGGAGAATAGAATAGTGGAAAATGATGAGTTCTGTTTGTCCACATTCAAAAAGAGATCACTGTTAGACACTTAGCAAGGCAAGATGGGACAAGAAAGATTAGGGCCAGCAAGGTATATTTGAGTGTCATCAGCCTAATAGTGATATTGGAAGGCAAATTAAAAAAGTTTGCCAATGCCATAAGCATTCCTTTTTTAAATACTAGTGCTACACAACAGACAGAGGAGAAGGAAAGAAACTGTGTTTAAGTAGAATACACTAAATTAACTGTCAGAAAGAACAGATGAGAGGCAAGAGAGTGCAAGATCTGGAATTCTAAGAGGAAAAGTACTGTATATTACGAAACATGGAGTGGTTGGCAGTGTCAGAAGCTGAGGATAGCTTGAGAATACTGGGGAAGTGGCCTTTAGATTTGTCAGTCAATAGCTCATTAATGATTTTAGTAAGGGAGGTTTCAGTGAAATGGAATGATTTGAGTAGAAACTAGATTGCAGGTCATCTAGTATAGAGTTTGTAGACAAACAGTGTGCCATGCCTGAGTGGATGTAGTGTTGAAAATTAGAAAGGAAATTGGGTGGAAGCTGAGAGGGGGGGGGTAAGAATAGTCCAGAGAGCAAACTGCATGTTTGTAATAGGAAGGAAAGTTGTCTGTAGAAAGGGAGAGGTTGAATAGAGATGTTAGAGGCAAAGTAGACATGCAGACGTTTGAGGAATTAGGTGTGATAAAAAGGGTCAAGAGAGCTGGCAGTCAGGTGAGTCTTAGAGATAAGAAATGAAATAGTTAGCGGTATGAAATATGAGAGTAAGGCGGGGCTAGGTCAGGAGGAATGAGGGGCAAAGCCAATTCGGATGTTATTTTATACTTGAAGAATGCAACTTATTTCTTTGCTGTTATTATGATAGTTAGAGGCTGCAAGTCAAATGAGGGCATGGAGGGAGACTGAAGAGCTAGGTTTGTAGTATGTTTGTGGGTTAGGGCACTGCATTGCTTTACATAGTGTAATGCTTACCATAATATTATAGTGGATAGTGATAAGAAAAATTGCATACATCTTTTCCCTTTCTGCTGTGGGTAGTAGTGTTATATACTTTACATAATTATTATAAAACGTGTGTGTAAGAGAAATCTAGTCTACTTACATTCCTTGACATTTGGAGGTGCCAGTGCACAAGAGTGGCATACCATCCCATATATGTTTTTAGGACGGTTCTCCAACATATAGTGCCTATGATGAAAAATGCCACGCAGAAAATTAAATGCATTAAGGCTAGATCAATACTCATTACATTACAGTTATATTTGTTTGTTTTAATGTCACATATCATATTTTTACTTAAGCAGAGTAAATTATAGCTTCGAAATAATTTGGCTAAGAAAGTTGTGTAACTGCAATAATAATTTTTTTACACTGTAGCATGTTGCTGCACTGTGTGACACATATTTAGTGGTGCAGGAACATGCTAAAAAATTACTAAACTATATTCTGCCCTACTCTAATTTGCACTGATGTGAAATAGTTTGGCAGATAGTGCTTGATAAACCGGGCCTTATATAGATTAATATTAATTAATATAAGTCATTTTTGGTACAAATGATCTTACCCTGGCAGACAGGGGCCACATTCTGCATCATTCTTTGCATCTCCTGGAGTTAAAACGTTGGCCCTGAAAAATACTTCGCAATCCTTATGTCTTCGGCAAATTTGGTAGCCTCCTTTGGAATACTTTCCAGGGACACAGGGAATACAGCCGTAATCTTCATCTTTCATGCCATATCCACAGGACTAAAGTGGAATAGTTTTGTTAGTAAATAACAATGTCAAAACTTAATTGATTATATAAGCCCTCTATAGAATATTATATGCTTTTAGTATATTCTTTGCTACAGTCTAGGGAGTTATACTCAAACCATTTACGATACCATATATAATTTGAGTCCATAAACATTTATGAATAAAATACTATTCTGTGCATGGACTTCGCAGCACTTTAATGAACATATCTACTATTTGGAAACCACATTATAAAATGCATAGTAACATAACCAGGCTTACATTAAGCATCTTGCTAAGTAAGCCCGTTAAGTAAGACACCACAGTTGCAGTCCAACATAATACACCAGACATCAGGTATGGTACTGTAGAGGTATTAGGGTTGGGCAACATTCAGTGAAAAAGATATGTAGTAAATGTAGTCTAACGTAGATGCACTGCAAATACAAGGCTACGATATGTGGATATAGATTAGGCAATGAAAGAAAATGGAAAAGGAGAATAGGTTAGAGAAAAGAATAGTAGAACTTTAAAGACAAAAAAGAAAGCAATGAGAGGGCCATGGAAACCATGTGGCTGTTTATAAACTATTCGTGTAATTCAGATCCACAGGTAGTTATCGAAATGGTCACTGGCACATTCAGCTACCTTTCTTTACCATGCTTTTGGTAGCATTCATAAATCATAAATATTAAGGATATTCCATTTTCTAAGCTTTATCTATACCTTTTGTTGTACTGTTCACAAATTAAATAATGCAAAAGTTCTATCAAGATGGGGTATGATTTGCTTTCTATGACGAGTGTTTCCAATTCTCCGAAATAATCAAACTAAAAATGTACAATTACAGTTACAATTTTGCAACTTTTACCTAAATATACTGTTGAATGTACTGGGCCATTTGTACTTACATTGTATGGCTCCTCTCCTGGCTCACACTCTGGGCAGCTGTGACACAGACCAGTTGTCTGGTTGTAATATTCATTTTCCCCACAGTTAGAATATTCTGCTACAGCTGAATACACCAAGGACACCTGCAAACAAGCACATAGAATGAACATTTTATTATTGTAATATATGTTGAGAAGTATAAAGCAAGGTAACTAAATATTTACAGCTAACCTGCCATCACTTCATTCATATTATTTATAGCCACAAGAACAAACTGATCCCACCTATTCCCACTATCTGAATGGCTGGGACGGGAGCATGTGCAAGCTGTTGGGGATGCAGTGGCAGCGCGCGCTCCCCATTGACATTGAGAACCAGATGACATCACGTCAGTCACGGCAGATGGCTCTCACTGGAGGAGAGCCCACGCATGTGCTGTCAGAGTGAGGAAGAGGTGAGTGAATAGTGGCGTTCTGGGGGTTTCACACAGCGGGGCATCCCAGCAATCATCTGACCTTGGAATCTTTTAGATTCCTGGTCGACCAGGGGTTGGTTTTGTTCCGGTTCAAAGGCACTAGGCCATGCTTACTTCTCCATGCTATTTGTCATGTGTTACATGGATACATACAGAGAACACTTACCATTATAAAAGGAAATATGTGGGTCAATTTACTTTCACCTTGTTTGCTCATATTCTTTTTACTGTACTTCCCACCTATAAAAAAATGCATTGCTTATTATGGTGCATGTGTTTAGTTATATTGTTAATATAAATGTTATTCTTATATATGCACAAAATACATTAGTATTCAATAAGATCTCTATCTAATGAAATGTTTTTCCCATGAAGCTCTACATTTATATTTATCTTTTAAGCTCCATTTTGAATAGATAGAATCGAAAAGTATTTGTATACATCAATTACACCACGGACATACAAGAAATTCCCTTTGGTATGTTACATCATACTGACAGTGGGCATTAACAAGGTACAGTACATGGGAATTCCAAGGAACAAGATTGAGGCAGTTTGATACAAGGACAATAAACAAGATATGTGTACTACATAGTGCTATTACACCATGATCACCTTTGCTCTGCTCTTATCAAGTCATCAAAATTAATTGACCTTATTGACTTTCAGTACTCACTGGATCCAGTGGCTTAAGGGAGTTAGCAGATTGACAAGATAAAGAGAATTTTGGGCAGGTATATTTCATTTAGACTTGGACTACGCGGACTACAAAGTTAAAGTTTAGAATGACTACCAAGTGCAGTAAATGCAGTAAAAAAGCACACACATGGAATGCCAGAGTAGTAAGAAAAGACTGGGTCAAATCTTTCTTAAACATGTCATTAGTCAGACTGCACTAAACAGGGGCCCCTCCTGGTGTTTCCATTTAGTTGATGATATGGTTCTTGAGATTGGCCGCAAGATGTGCATGCAGGTGTACATTTAGCCATATGCACCTGATCCTGTTAAAGACACAGGAAATTCCTGTCTGATGACACTCCATCCCAGAGCCAGGAATTGGGCCCCATAGTCTTCACAGGCATGTTTGTTTATAGAAGGGAGCTGTGTGATTAGACTACTGTTCCCCAATGTTGATTGTATGACCATATCCAAGGTACAGCAATAATGGCTCCAGTCTACACAGACAGGTAGAGATTTCTAGTAAACATCTGCATTTCATCAAATGTAAATGTTTGCATATGACGATCTGTACTGGTATATGGTTTTGATTGAGACAGAATTCAGATTTGCTTACAGTTTAACTAGGATTTACTTTCAACTGACACTTAGTTGAAATGAATGAGATGATTTCTAAATACATGGTCTTTTCTTTCTATTCTCCTTCGAGCTATTAGACTAGTTAGGGCAAGTCACAGAAGTATGGGTAAGCTGTTCCGTAAGTCAATTTGTACTTAAAAATATACTCTTGGCACAGCAAAAGGAAACCAGAGCCAACTCCCTCTTTCTTCTCATTACATTTTTTTTTTCCTTTTAAAAAACCAAAGTCTTGTTTATTGAAAATGTTAAATCCAAGCGAAGCTGTAAAGTTGTGGAATGATAGTTATCCTGAAACCAGCTTGAAGTTTTATAATTAATTAAGGCTTTCTAATCTACTTCAGCATTTTCCTCTATTAAAAAGGCTCAGCTGGCAAGAGAAGTGATAGTGATGATGATCATTAGATGCATTTGGACAGCTCAAGTGATGATCATCTTCTATGTTTATAATACTGAAGTCTTAAAGTCTGTTACTGTGATGTGTATGGACAGTTTAGCAATTTGAATTAACCTGGAAAGACGTTTTCCCAAATACATATTAAAACACAGGGTGGGAGGCATGCTATATTTCAAGATGGATGACCTCTTAGCATTTACTGTCCATTGCCTTGTTCCTGGCCACTTCTGTTGCCACTCTCTGTAGACTATTAAGTAATTCCATACATTTTTGGAGGGGGCTGGCCAAGGGGAGCACAGGGAGAGTTTCTGGAGGACTGTGCTACTTTGGGAATGATTGAGTGTAGCCCACAGCACACAGCCTCTCTCAGTCAGAATGCCCTACACTCCCATGCCCCGAGTTTCCATCAACCCCCCCCCAACCCAGTCCCACTATAGCCCCAGCCAAGACACATTTTCTGCCCCTGCTATGTTCCGACTTCAGCATCTCTGCCCTATGTACCTACAATACTAAACCTTCAGCACCATCCCTTTGAAGGTGTCCAGATCCACCCCAGGCCATATGCTTTAGCTAACAATTGCACTCATTGCTCATGGGCCAGAAATCAGCCTGGGATTTTGTTGCCCTCGTCGAGCCCAAGTCCAACATTGCATCTGGAGAATGATCAATTTGCAGTTTTGGCAGAAAGTGCTGGACAGGGCCATCAGTTCTGAAACACCATCCATACTGACTGAGGGTCAAGCTGTTTAAAGAATCATCTGGTAAATTAGTAAAATTAGTGGCAGGAAACAACAGAAAGAACAAGACACACTAATGCTAATAGATAGTGACAAAATGAAAATGCACAATGATCTGCTCTATGATCAGATTACATATTTTATTAAAAGCAAATGTATTATCTACTTTATAACCAATTTATCTTTTATTAAAATTGCTCTATAACCTGTTGGATAATACAGATATGTTGGTTTTAAACTCTGCTCTTGTTTAAACCATTTAACTTCTACTGAATACTGGAGCTACCGTTTTATTCTTTTTTGGACTATCATTATATAGCTATTTACTGAATTTAGACATTAGACAATTCTGAATTGAGCTGTTCCATAAGATCTCTTAAGTACCATGTACTCTTTAAGGAAGAATTGAGTGGCTACAATTCAATTGCAGACTTTTGATTTTAAAATGAGTACAGTAGCACTCTTTGCATTTGGACTAAAAAACAAAGACAGGAAGCTATGAAAAGGACACCTCTAGGGCATAAGTTTAATGGCACACGTTCATCAGTATGACTTCAGGGCTAAGAGCAACCCACGCGTCTAGCTTCAGAAAACACACTCCCATTGTGCCTGCAGATATACTGCTTTCTGCTTAAAATTATTTAGATAACTTGTTACCAATAGATGTAAAGATCTTAGTAACAGGGGTTCTTACTTTAAAAATTAATTGTATGGATCTCTCCCTGTGAAGTGTTCTAAAGGGAGGCTGGCAGCTTCCCAGGTGAGTAGCTCTCAAATATTTGTCTGCATTGCATGTCCCAATGTTGGGGACTCAAAATTAAGAGTAGGGACCACACTAAACACAGAGTGCCTTGTCGGGGCGGTGTGGCTTCCACATGTATCTGCAGATATATACAACCAAATCTCTGTCTTTCCCCATAGCTAGACATGTTTGTTGCTTGATATTTAGATGATGAGAGGGTTAAACTGGGCGGTAAATTAGTTCCCAGGCCCTGAATAATAATAATAATTTTGTATAAATAATAGTGATTGAGCTACTCCCACCCCCCTTTATTCAACAAATGAATTGCCCTTACAGATTCAGAAATGGATTTAGACAACTAAAATATGTAGAAATACATGCATGCTGCTTTGCATGGTCCAGCTATTGGTACCTATGCCTATAAGGGTACTGATACCCCGGTGTATCTTGTATATGGCATACTAGTATTGAAGAGTAAGTCTGTCCAAAATTATATTTTATTTGCTTGTAGATTAAGCAGAAATTCTAGTTTTTAGGTAAATCCTCAATCCATTGTCCCTAAAATCTATTCCTACTCATGTTGGAAGCTTTTATCAACTGTGACAAAATTGCTGCTCCCCCTTCTGTTATGACAATGTCCATATTAGGTAGATAACACTAAAACTTGGTTAGAAACTGGTCAAATCTCTATTACCCTAAGTGGGCCAAGGGCGTTTGCTGTAAAAGGCTAAAAAATCCTGACCCTAAAATAAACTTTAAAAAGTCCCTCTTTCCCCTCGTACCTGGTGTACCACTCTAGTTAAAGACCTGTTGAAAGCCCAAAAATGAGAAGCATTACTTTTCTCCTGCGCCACTATAGGGCCTGCTGTGTCTGCCACTGGGCATTTAAATTCACTAGGCATGCATGCATCCCGCCACACATGGCAGATAGTCAGCTGCAGAGAAGGGGATGACAGGATGTGGCATGGATCAGTAAGTGTTACTGACCTGATTTCAGGGAACCTAAACTATTAAGGATACCTCATCTATTTAATGGCAGACTCCTCCTAGCAAGATACAACCACAAAGGTACCCAACACTGAAAAATTGCAAGTAGAATGACATTGTACCAGCATCTGGTATAGTAGATGGAGTAAGCACTTTACTTTGAACCTTTCTCTTGCTAGTCTGAAGGCTCATTAGATTTTCCTAATAATGAAAATACTGCCTCTTATACCTCTAAACAGTCACTTTCCTTTTTCCATATTGTACATACCCATATTGATGCCTATTTCTAGCCAAATGTCTATTTTCGTTTTTGAAGATATGGGTAGTAATAGAGCCTTTTCATTGCTCCCAGGGCACAGGCTATATTTCAGTTTGGTCACGGGAAGAACAACTATAGGTAAAATGCAAATGAGTGCTTTACACTTTTTGTCCCCTTCAGGTGATGGCTCCTAGGCCAGATCTTCTATTCTTACCAGTTTTGCAGATTCTGGTCCCGGTGTCCAGGTTTAACTCACCTTGCAAACAAGGAGTGCACTAAGACAGCGCCCTCTTTACTGTACATTGGTGGAAGCACAGTTTATCCATTGGCATGTTCTTACAAATAGTGAAGGGCAGCTAGAAGACTGCTGGGAAAGGGGAGAAGAAATGGAAAGTATAGATGACCAATACAGAGGTATATTTCTATTTTGTCCAGAAAACTGACATGGCGTCACGGGCATGAAATATGGCAAAACAATGGAGTTTCTTTAACACTCAGGTCACCAATGAATTTTCTGTTGGGTTCTCATCACCAGTAGGTAAAGGGAAATGTCCAATTTATTAGGGCAAATTATTTGGATACAAATCCAAATGTTGCCCTGGACTAAATGGCGGTAAATGCTTCTAACTATAATGAGTGCAGAGGGTACAACTGTATCAGGGTCCAGGGGGCCCCATCATTGCTGATTCTCCACCTTATTTATCAGATTTGTTCTCACTTGCCATCATTTAGAGAAAGGAAGTTGTCTAATTGCGTCCAATTGATTTCGAAGAAAAGTATATGAGCTTGACAGGGCCCCATTTAAAATCGCATCAAGGCCCTGTCACATTCAGCTAAGCCACTGCCTGTGACACTGCTGTAGAATAGCCAAAGGGCAGCCATATAGGCAGCTGAGAAAGGGCACAGCATTGAAAAGTTTGCTTTAATTGCCCTTTATCTGTTTAGAAACCATGTGCACAAGTTTAGCAGAGCCCTGTCCACAAGCACCCTCCCTTGTGCCTTGGGTTAAGTACTTGAAATAACTTCACAAAAATGTCAGGTATAAGAAAGAAAGAGATCAGAGGAAACATATAGAAGCTAAATTGATTTGGCAAAGGAGTGGCATTGGGAATAATTTATCTTTAGTGCTTTGAAGAATACTGGCTGTCTCTAGAGATAATTCTTTAATGAATAATAGCACACGCTGGTAAAGAATTAACTCAACATGTATGTGAATATAGAATACCGTATTCATTGATGATTAGGTGACTGAAGTTCAGAATGTTTTTTTTTTGTTTATCACATTTCTTTGCGTTAGAAGTGAGAATATGTCTTCAGCAAAAAAAGGACCTGCTATCAGTACTGCTATTTAGGCATACAAAATGTTAGTTGAAAGTTAGTGAAAAACAAAGATGTTAGTTTTCTTTGCATTGAAGATCTGGTCTCCAAAAAACTGTTATAGAACACAAATTCTGAATTCCATGCATTTTATTTGGGGGGGGGGGGGGCATTTACTAATGGGAACTTTTACACTCTTGGTGAAGTAGACAGGTTTAGTTCTAACATCCTTTTGTGCATAAATCGTAATGCCTTTAAATGCCAATGCACAGGATTGGTTATCTGAACACTGTTTCACTTTAAAAAAAATGATTAGCACTCATGTGTACTGCCCACCTACCTCCCAATTAACAAGTGACATTTGATCGGAATAGATACAGGCCTGCACATGTATGTGTGCCAATAAAAGTGCTCCTCTAGTAGGATACCACTAAAATAGAAAAACAAATGATATTTAAATAATTTGTTATTCCTTGTTGCACTATTTTTATCATCTGATTATCACCTTGATAAGGGCAAAATACCTAAAATGCATGTGGAAGTGTAAATATGTTATACATTTTATGTACTTTACAGCTAGAGAGATAGATGCAATATACACCCAGGTTTGTACACATATCATCAGCTATCAATAAATCACACAAGCTCATGTAATGTATACCATGTATGATTTCTATAACAATGCTTCAGGCAATAGCTAGATCATAATTTTTCTGCTGATTTAAAAAGTATAATGCAGTAATAAATTAGCAAGCCCCTCCTACTAATCATATTATTTTAGAAATGTGGGATCTGATTGGTTGTTATGGATTACTTCTCTTTGTACAGCATAATTATCATTTTGAATTACATGGTTTCAGAATATGTTCAGTGTCTGCGTAATATCTAAACAACTAGTAATGCTATTTTTTGTTATATGCTAGAAAAATACGTTGAAAACATGAATACAATCCACCATTGATAATACTCACTCAAATAATTTATAGACGGAATGCAGAGATCCAAGATAGTCAGCACTGTAAGCATTTATCCAGGCAAGGCAATAGTTTTTTGGGGTTTGAACATAAACTTACTTTTCCTTTTATCCTCTCAGCTCACTGGTGAGGTGAGGGATCTGACAGCCCTGCCTCCTATCCACCCACATGAAAAGTTCTCACTGAAATACACAAAGGTCTTTGAGAAACTGTTACTGAACTAATAGAACCTGCAATTAATCCAGTGTTTAGGAAACCATATGTCCTTAATGTCTTACACTGTTCGTAACTATTACCCCAGGGCTGGGAGCTGGCGTGGTGGCAACATCATTACTAACGGCAAAGGTTTAATAAACAGACCATGCTGCTTTAGATAAAAGCTTCAGATAAATTAGAGTCATTTTCAAGTTTTCAATAAAATAGCAAGGAGTGAAATAAAAAATCTTAGCAATAAGCAAAACACGATAAATATCAAAAATGGCTACTCACAGCGTACGGTTAAGCGTCACAAGCCAGGCAGGGGATGTTGTGAGACAGAAGCAGTGGTGCCTATACAGTTTACTCTAGTACATCCACAAATTGAGCTTAAGTCATCCTACTTGCTTGTCATTACCAAAGTACAAGTACTTCAAGCCAATCTTTTCCCAGCAGCAGGAAAAAGCCAAATGGTCATACTAGGTTCAATGAAATAAAGAGGAGGCAGCAAGAAACTGCATGCCACTAAGAGAGGTTGATTTTTAAATATAGGGGCATGAGTTCTTTAAGATTATTTTGTTACAACTCAAGATATTATGCTCAGCAGCTTGACGGTATAGAGAACGAAGGATGTCTCAGTTGTACAAGTCCTACATAACACTAGTGCATATTAGGGTTGTCAGCATTCCAGTTCAAAGATAAGGAATACTGTTGGAGTTTGCTGCCCAAAGCCTAAAAAAGACACATCTGGATGTGAAGCCAAACACGGTTCTACTTTTTAATTTTAAACAGGAAGAGAAGGGGGGTACTGTAAATGTTGTCATGCTATTGGTAATCCTACTTGGCAGATGCTTCTGACTTTCCATATGCAGCGACAGTATAACTCCATGCGCAGACACACAAAGCAAATCTAGTGTTAAAGTATAATTCAGCAAACCTTATATACAAAGAACAAATGCATATAAGTAAAGTATTATTGTGTGATTTATAAAACTATGAGGTCTATTCAGAGCCAGGTGAGAATTCTCACTTCTCTTTTTTTAGGAGCGGAAACTGCCATTAACTTTCATTGTCTCCCTTGGGGCTGATTCAGAGCCAGGTGAAAATTTACACCCGGTAGTACCTGAAAGTCAGTGGCAGATCTCTCGCCTAAAAAAGGAGTGAGAATTCTCACCTGGCTCTGAATCAACCCCTTTGTCATGCCGGGGATCCTGTGCATAGTGGCTGATCCCGGGTATCCAGGCCTGTTTCTGGGGGTGGGTGAGCAAGGCTATTGTTTATGCAGGAAGCGACTTTATCCCTGCCGTCCCTTCCATATCCCTGCCAAGCATACCACATAGGGGTCAGGACCACTGTTAGAAGTGCCAGCCCCTAATCCCTCCAGATTGGTCTCAGTCACAGGGAGGGTGTACTACCTTCTATTAGGCATAGTATGGTACATACTGGAATGTGACAGCAGCAGCACCATGGAATGGGCGAGGGGAGACAGAATTGGGATGTCCCACAGTCTCCTTTATTGCCTTGCCTGCTGCAATTCTGCTATACTCTAGCTGGGAGGGAGTACACGGAGGAGCGGCCAGTGGTGCACACGCCAATTAGCTTTTCTTGTCTTAGTATCCTCAGAGCGGCATAGAAAAATCTGAATAGAAACAAGCAAGTGACTGGCTGTCAGACCGCATCTGTGTTGAGGGTTTAAGGATAAAGGTGTTGGGGGATAAAGGTCAATTCACAGGTTATCTGGGGAATTTCCCAGACTAAGGAGGAACAGAGCTTAAAATAGTGAAAATTGGGATAGCTGTGATAGATAGAGACAGAGGTAGAGAACCTGTGAACAATTTGAATCCCATCCCTGGCTCTGTGGTTCATTACTTTTCATACACGTAAGCAAGTGTGTTTAGCTACAGATTTGTTATTATTTATGCACAAACTGGATTCAGGATGAAATCATGGCATCAAAGGCCATGCTTCATACTCGGAGTGTGAGAGGGCTGCCAGCTGAGGCTAATCCCTTACATGGGCTTAAAATGGCCATAAACATTTGGCTTAGAACATTTGACAATTAGTGATAGATATGAAGATGGTAAATTACTAGGGCCCTTATTTATCAAGGGATAGCGCCAGGTAGTGTCTCACTAGCGCCAGGTAGCGCCAGCTATCGGCGGCTACCGACTCCAGAACGCCAGGCTGCGAACACAATCACGCATTTATCACGCTAAATGAGGCTAGCGCCGGCGAGAGCATCAGCTAGCGCGGGATTCATCATGTTGCAGACTTCAGCGAACAGCGCCGCTGCTAATCCCATCACAGCGCCAGGTATGACCTCTCGCTAGCTGGCGCTCTCCAATGCATTTCAATGGAGCAATCTTTAAATATTCATAATAAATTGATATTAATGTTTTTTTTTTTTTTTTTTTTTTTTTAAATGTCAAAAATTCGGTGACCACTTCTGCAATGTTATATCTTTTTTTTAAGGTAAAAAAAAAAAAAAAAAAAAATTTGTGCAGAATTGATATTACAGGTCTGATATTAATGTATTCATATTACAAAATGTTTTAAAAAACTTGTTTATTATTTTTTTCCAAAAATAAGGTTGTTTGGGGGTTAAAAAACTACTTTTAACACATCGCCGCCAGCGCTCTGGGGTTTAAACATGCATTTTACAGCGCAAGAATTTTTTGAGCGTGATTTGTTAATGAATATGCTGGGAGCCGTTCGCTATGGCCATTCGTTGTCATGCGCTCCCATACAGCGCGGAACCTGTCAAATAGCGACTCCTAACCCCGTATTCAACATTACCGCACACCGACTGGGTCGCTGTCAACAACCGAACAACGGCCAAGCACAGCGAATACTAGCCGGTGCTGTGAAAATCACGCTACTGTCGCTCATCTGTCGCTACCTGGCGATATTAATAAATTGGCCTCTTAGTCCTGCAGAGAGAATCACCCTAATACCTGTAATAGGGCACATGTGGAGGTTGATGATTTTCACCATGGGGGAGATCCGATGATTTGCATTTGAGGCACATGAAACAGAGATTTTTTAAAAACGTATATTTAACATTGATGATTAAAGTTATGGCAGGGGATACAGCTTAAGACATGCAAGCGCTACTGCTGGTGGGGGAACAAGTAACTCCAGTCCAGTACCTATAAGGTAAACTGCATTTTTTATTTTAAAATCCCAATAATGACAGCATGGCAGCAGTCAGATTGGATGCTTTAAACCGGACCTTCACCATGATTTATTGAAAAGCCCAAACCCTTAAAAAATGATTCCCCAGCATCTAAAATTAATATATTTTAAGTTTTTAGTCACTTATTATTCTTTCCCCCACTGGGCTGCAACTCTGTTCAGGACTTTAGGCTACGGGCGCCGCCATCTTGGCTCAGAAGCATCACACTTACTGAGGAGAGGAGAGCGGGATAAAGTACAGGGGGGCGGGTTATAGCTGTGCATTGCTCAGACAGAGCAGAGCTGGGGTCAGGAAAAGGTCAGCAATCCCAGAATGCAGAGGAGCACAGTCAGAAGGCACTTCCTGTTTTCAGGCTGCCTGATGTCCCGCCATCTTGAATGTTTAAAGGTTCATAAAATGCAGTAGATGCAGGTAGGATGATTTTTAATGTGGGCAATCTGTATGTACAGGGTGTGGGAAACATATAAGATATGCTCTTATTCAGAGTGAAGGACCGCTTTAAGTTTATAAAGCAAGCAAATCAACACAGATTGCTGAGACATACCCTGACGTTACTCACAGGAGCCATACTGAATTCTGCTTCATACACATAAATTAAAGCAGACCTAATGTCCAATATACACTCCCCCATGCTAAGGAAAATGAAAGAAACATACTTGCTTGGAGCTGGCTTTTATTTACTTGCCAGGAGCCAAACTCCATACTGTAAGCTCCACTTCTGGCTTCCGCTTGTATATCGTGAGTGACTTGTTTGTCACCCAACCACTTATGCAGCACCAATTGGGTGAATAACAGTCACTGACAATTCTTGGAGATCCCTCATATATAGGCTCCATGTACTGCACTCTTGTGCTGGAATCAGGCTTTACCTTTAGCATCCAAATAGGGTTTAGAAAGTGGGGAGGGACTGGAGGGGTTCGGTATACCTTTCCATTGTGTGCCCACTTTAAAGCAGAACAAAACCCAGGATTCTGATTATCTTGCATTTTGTTTCTTTGCCCTGGGATGCTGAGTGAAATCCCCCAGATCAGCAAAAATAAATGTACCTTTCCAGGGACCTATGGTGCACGTGTGGGCTCCTCTCCTGTCTAGTCAGCGCCATATGGCATAAATATTAATGAATAGCAATACTGCACTGTTTATATGCAGGACTCAGCAATCAGGAGCAAGTGCAGCCACATCCCTAGTTCTCTTTAAATTGTGACTTGCCCCCCCCCCCCCAGACTATCTGAATGGCTGTGCACAGGAGCACGCCTTATCTGAGAGATGCTGGGGATGCAGTCATGATGGTTTGCATTGCCGAGGGAGCAGCTGGAAAAGGTGAGTTTTGCTGCACCCCAGGGGAGTTTCACGCAGCGGGGGCATCATAATTTGGGATTGCTCAGGGGAAGGCCAGTGGCCAGCACACAAGGGTTTCATTCTGTTTTAAATGGCCAATCCAGCCCAGACTGACCCTTGTTTCTAAGCCCCCTGCCACCTCCCGCTCTGCTACACTCTCCTAGCGCTGAAGCATGAGGGATTTACGTAAAGAAAAAACACATACCTGCCCCGGAATGCAACAGCGATTGTCTGGCGATGCCGCCACCGCCGCTGCTCGCTGCCATCTTTTATCTTACTCCCGGCGGCCATCCTGGCCAAAGAAAATATGGCTGAGAGCAGAGGCAGCATCGCTGATAGATTCCAGGTAAGTGTTTTTTTCTTTATGTAACCCCCCATCCTGCTTCAGCACTAGGGGCGTGTGGCAGGGATAATAATTTTTACACTACAGGCATAAAAGTATACCTATCAGATGCCACTATCAGCCAGATGCTAATTTCAGCCAGCAATACAATTTGATTGGGAGATTTAGAAGCTCAGCATTGTAAACTGACTAGAGACAAGATCAGTTTATAAGTGCCTAGTTTACCTAGATTTACTAAAGAGGAACAAATTCAGGATTCTCTTGGGTGTTGTCCCTTTCTCCTTTCTTTGTAATTCCCATGAATCACTAAGCAAACTCATCTGTACGGCATTCCCGTGGTGCAGCGGCAGGCCACCGGCAAATCTTGACTCCATTCGGCTCTGCTAGCCACACTGATGTCAGAGCAGCGAGCAAGGTACATGGAGTCTGCATCTCCACTCTCCTATAGCTGGGAGACATAGCCATGCCAGCCATTCACAAAGGCCTTACGCCGGTACGCGCCCAGCTAAAGGTATATCAGGGCTGCATCCTCTGCAACTGGTTTGGGTTTAGGTGAGTTTTACTGAGCAGTCTTGGGGGTTAGTCATTTTTGTATTTCATTTGAAATACTTTAATTACCTCATTTAGAAAATGATGGCAACACATCTAAAAAAAAGGACAGGGATAACAAAAGGCTGGAAAAGGGAGTGGCGCTAATAAAAAAAAAAACAGCTGGAGGTTAAAGGAGCACTATCGCGAAAAAATGGGCCAACGATAAAAATGCATATAAATATGCAGGATGGTGGGAGGACAGGTCACTTATACACCCAACGTCAAGAAATATCCAGCCAGGCTTGTTTCTTTTATTTTAATGGAGGTAAAAGGACATCCGAGGTGACAGGCTCTGTCGCCCCTCATAGACTAAACCTGTCACCCCTGGATTTTGTTCCTACCATGTGAAAATAAACCACAAACTTGGTAAGAGTTTTTTTCAGTTTGGGTGTATAAGTGACCGCTCCTCTCATTAACCAAAGTGTTTATATGGATTGTTAAACTTACACAATTTCGCGATAGTGCTCCTTTAAATTTTAAATAAAGGTTAAATAAATAAAGTCATAAGACTGTATATAAAAAGTGTAAGTTTGAGAGGCAGAGAGCATTAATGGACAGAGGTTCACCATCAGTCACATCATCTACAGTACATAATATCATTCAAGAATCCATGTGCACAAGGGACAAGGCCAGCTGTCAATATTGGATGCTCATGTTCTACTGGGGCCTCAAGTGACACTGCATTAAGAAAATGCATAAATCACTGATTCAAATCACTGCATATACTCTTTGATTCTGGAATACTTCCAGAAATCATTGTCTGTAAACACAGTTTGCCATGCAATTCAATAATGCAACTTAAAACTGTATCATGCAAAGAAAATGCTATATAGCCACACAGTCCAGAAACAGGTTTGTCTTTTGTGAGTCAAATGTCATTTCAAAATGGGTTGTTGAAAGGTCAAATTAATCAAAAAAATACTGAATGTGAAATACTTTACAGACACTGTGTCCTGTGGACTCAAAAGGAAAGGGATCATCCACCCTGCTATCAGCCACAGTTCAAAAGCCTACAGCACTGATAGTACAGGGCTGGATTAGTGTCTATGGAATGGGCTTACACATATTGAAAGGCAATGCTAAGCAGTATATAGAGGTTTTAGAACAACATGTTCTCCCATCCAGATGTCACTTTCATGAAAGGCCTTGCATATTTCAAAGAACATTTTTAAACCACATTTATCTGCATTTATCACAACAGCATAAAGAATGTGATAATACATTCCACTATAAAACTATTTTACAAAATGGATGTTGTTTCAGCACAGGGGGGCATCCTGATCATCATCCCGAGCAGACAATTTCTCTGGGGGACTGAGTAGAAAGGTAAGAGCTCTCTTGTTCACTAGCTTTAATGCACAGGTAGGCATAGACAATCAGTATGCATTCCTACACTCAGAAAAAACATCCATTTTGTTAAAATGGGAATTGTTCCAGTTTAAATGGGAGCATTGGAGGTAACATTTATTGTACATGATTTTGAGCAGCTGCTACTTTCATTCTGTACATATGCTTTTTTCATATGTTCAATAAACTTAAGATGCTTCTTTGCATAATATTTTATGTAATCGATGGGTTCTAGACAGGTTTTATTTCATTAGCATTTCATCGCAACAGCATGACTAAGGATGCTACACATTAGTAGACATGGCCCTGTCCCAATTTGTGTGAGATGTGTTAATGGCATTAATTTCTTAAAAAGAATTTCCTTTTTTTAAGTGAAATGGAAATGTGATATATGTTCTATGTTGTCTTAGGAATAAAAAAAGGTTACATGAATTTTTGTTTCTTTACATTTTATACAGCGTCATAGCTTTTTGGGGATCGGGAATGTAGTATATACTGTATACAAAGAGTGAATGACAGAAAAAAAGCAACCTGGAGGATGTTAATTGTTCATAATTTTCATGGTAAAAAAAAACAAGGTAAAAAAATTAAAAATCAGTAATTACAGTGATACAGTAAATTGCCGGATGCACTCGGCTGACATATATAATAGTCTTGAGTAATGAATACATTGTCTTATAAAACGAGCTGTATGGATGTAAAATGATTATATTGATCTATAAAGAGTTCTGTGTTAATTACCCACCTGCTAAAAAGGCGTTGCTCGCTGTTTTACCATTGTTGGGACCCAGGGGATATGTCTGGAAATGCTTCAACTGTAAAGGTAGAGTTTAAAAGAGGGAATTTCACCAACCCACACTAACTGCTGGAGCTACTCATCACAATTTGCCTTTAATAGTAGAGGTTTAATAATGGAAGAAAGAACTGTGTTTTACTTAGTGACTTTATAGCTGCAACGGATCTTTGCTTCCATACATTTTCCTTATGTCTATATAATTAACACAGCAAATTTCTCTTTGTCCTCTGTTCTCATTAAACCTCAATTAAGGAGGTAAATATGCTTACAATGCGCACCACATTAACTGAGAACCTGACCCCATTTGCAGAGCATGTCTATAGCAATATGCACCTTCCATTATTAGGCAATGTAGCAGGTACAGTACTTGGTTTTCCACAATATGTAGAAAACCATTTTCATTTCTGATCCTCTTATGGTCTAATGACCCACAAAATTACTAAAAATCAAAATTATTGAAGTGAAAACTGAGACAGGGAGACAAAGCAGTAGTATTAGCCACAGTAACCAGCAAGTTTTTTTCTTGGATAGAAAAAATGAAATCTAATGGGTTTTACACCTATTCCTGTGATATATAAAATAGCCCACTATGTTACTAAAGCTTTGAAGAAGATCTTTTATAATTAGCTCTTATCTCTGGGTTACTCCAATGCTGCCGTTTGACACCCTCCCACTCCTTTGGGCACTGTCATTTAAGTTGCTACCTTCTTTTGTAGCATTGGTTACAAATAAAAGGAATGAGCTGGTCTGGCGTACACTCATGCTTTCTTTTCATTCTTTCTCTTTATTAAAAGGAAAAGCGGATAACCTGTTTTCTTTAGCCACATCTGATTTTGGTGACTTCAAAGCTTATAGTGCAATATACCTTTGACTGAAAACAGTCATCCTGTTAACACATGTCTATCTGTCTAGTTCATCTTTGTTGGCGTGCTCTGCGTTATCATGTGTGTCAGTGACTTCTAGTGGAAAAGGCTGCAATTACACCAACTGCCATAAAAAAGTGAAAATGCCCTTTGTAACTATATTTTAATGTAAGCTTTTGGGATTAAGTAGTCCTCTATTGCAGACATGATAATACACAGGGAAAACAAAAATCACTCATATACACATAAAAACAGTAAACAGATAAACAGACCAGTAGGGGGGAGTTATTTAAAATTACAAGCCAGGGTAAAAAAACAGCAACTTGTACATTTTTTTGCATTAATATACTTCCTCATTCCTCTCTCTCTTACTATCCTAAAGTTTCTCATAAAAATAGTCACTATCAAATCTTAAACTAAGGGTTTTTTTAAGAAGTGCTAGCGCCTCATAGTGCCAGATGAGCGCCAGGTGAATGTCTGGTCCCAGTGCAAAAGGTGTAGTTATTAAGTCAAAAATCCAGAGCTCCTCTGATAGTGCCAGGTAGTGTCCCCATCTATCATCAACACCAGCGATAGGATAAGTGCCAGCGTTGAGTTCCCTACAGTGCCAGATAAGACCAGGCACTCTGCACAGTGTTCCGTAGCTTTCAATATGCTGGGATGGATGTAATTTATTGTGCTGCCATCACCCCAAAACATAAAAAATGGACATTACAACAGGTGCTGAATGCTTGGAATCCCCTTTTGATAGTACCTGTACAGGCGTTGTTTTTTTAAATGAACGTTTAAGCTTTCTAGTGCTCCCAGATGGTGCTAGGGGTCTTTTAACAGCCCTGCACTAGCGCCCAGTAGCCGACTGGGAGCGACTGAATGCAGAGTGCTTCCTGTCTCCAGGCAGCTCTGCAGTGTGGGCACAGAGAGCATTATATTCAAGGTATATTCAGTTATACTACAAAGTTTTGCTAAATGTGCATCATAAAATAAGCCTTAGTTTGTTGGACATGTTTGGTAATGCCAGTTGTTTCACTAATATATCAAAGATGTACCCTGCAAAAGGGCACCTGGCTAAAGCTGGCCATTGACAGCTGATGGGCAATTTGTCCTATGGGTGCTCAATCGAATGGCAGATCATGTGAGGATAATAAAACATGTACATGACAATGATTATCATGACGAAATATTGGGAAGCTTCCAAATAATAATAATAATTTTGTATAAATAATAGTGATTGAGCTGCTCCCACCCCCGTTTATTCATTTGAATTGCCATGAGCACAAGCAGGGAGGAATTCATTCAATATGGATTTCCCCCTGTGAAGTGTTCTAAAGGGAGGCTGGCAGCTTCCCAGGTGAGTAGCTCTCAGATATTTGACTGCATTGCATGTCCCAATTTTGGGGACTCAGAAATAAGAGTAGGGACCACACTAAACACAGAGTGCCTTGTCGGGGCAGTGTGGCTTCCACATGTATCTGCAGATATATGCAACCAAATCTCTGTCTTTCCACATAGCTAGACATGTTTGTTGCTTGATATTTAGATGATGAGAGGGTTAAACTGGGCGGTAAATTACCGTAGTTCCCAGGCCCTGAATAATAATAATAATAATTTTGTATAAATAATAGTGATTGAGCTGCTCCCACCCCCCTTTATTCAAGTTTCCAAATTACACATACTTTTAAGGATTCTTGATTGGCAGTACCTGCAGATTTAAATGCAAGTGATCCAAGTTATCATTCGGCCCAACATTGTAAAGCTATGGTTACAAGCGCACAATATATGTACCTCCTCAGACTACCTGTAGAATCAGCCAGTGTACACTGCTACAGATAGTCTATACTTTATACTGATTCTTGTCAATATAATATAATAATTTAGTGACATTCTGACATTGAAAATTCATTGGTCTTCAGCCCTCTTGCATCTGTCATTGTGCTCTGTAGCCAGGTTTTGATACGTTCTGGCTATTGATGTCTATGAGACAGATGTGGGCACTCAAACCTAGAGGTAAACACTAGACAAGCAAACTGTAAATGAGGCTTCAAGGGCCCAGAAGGTGACAGCTCTCCTATTCTGCATATATTTATTGTTCTTTATGTTTACTAAAAAGAAGTAGATCTAGTTTACGCTTGGTGGTACTTGTATTTGGAGAAGAAGGAAAGTGAGACCTTTAAGAAACATAACTACTGTGAAGAATATGTGACGCTTTGTTCCCTCAGCTTTTCGGCTATCCTTATCTCTGAAACAACACTATATACAAAAGCCTCCTGATTAGTAGTTCTGTTTTTATTTTTAAATCCATCCAGCCTGCTTATATGGATGTCCTGGGTAGCCTATTATTTCTCTTGCAAACCTAACTGATGACCCATGCTTAGCAGCCTGTAACTGTACAGGAATGAAGGATATACTTGTATATGTGTAAATCTGCCCAGCAAATTTCTAATCTGACAATCAAGAACTAAACGCGCAAGCTGGTTTACTTATTGACAGTGGACACCAAAATATTACGCAAACATAATAGTGAGAGAAGTGTGCTCATGGTTAAAGAAGCAATATCGCGAAATTTGCATTAAAAAAGATAAATAAATAGCCACACAATAGCTTCTAACATGTGTATAAATAATGTGGCGATAGAAAAAGGAAAAAATATATGCCTTTCATTTAAATTGTATAATTACAATGGCTCTGTCCATTTGCTGAATAGGGGGATCTGCTGGGTTGTATTTAGTGAGCTGCTTCATTTAGCCCACTGGTCTCCTAGCAACACTTTACCTCAGAGGCTGACACTGTAATCA
This sequence comes from Gastrophryne carolinensis, assembly GCA_027917425.1. NCBI lineage: Eukaryota > Metazoa > Chordata > Amphibia > Anura > Microhylidae > Gastrophryne > Gastrophryne carolinensis. The sequence continues at coordinate 211,479,164 of CM051236.1, forward strand.
GTGGTAACGGCTGTGTGTGTGTGAGGTGCTGCTTTTGTTATGAGACCAGGTGACTCAAATGTGTAAAATCTATACAAAATAAACTAAACTGACTGAAAACGACTGAAATTCTTCTTTGAATAACTGTGCAGGAAAATCTAAAGGTATTAAAGTGGAACAAAACCCTGAGTGTCCGACCCTGAAGTCTATAAGACCCGGCCACTGACCTTCCCCCTTGGGCATTCTAAATCAGGATGCCCACTGTGTGAAACAACCCCTGGATAACCACAGATCCCCCCATTTTTCTGGCGCGCTCACGCAGATAGTCATTTAGACAGGCCGGGTGGCCAGGAAGGTTACTGCTCAGGCTCCCCATCTGCATGCAAACAGCGCTGATTGGATGAGAGCCCACGCATGCGCTGTGGGACAGGGAAAGGTACGTTTTCACAGGCGAACTTCACAACTTTCACATATCAGGGCATCCCAAGTCGGGATGCCCCTAGGGGCACAAAACAAAACTCCAGATAGTGAAAATCCTGGGTTGGGCTTTGCTCAAACACACAAAGCTGAAAGAAAGATCATATGGAAAAATGTGTTGAGAAAAGAGAGAGAAAATGGTAAACTGAAAGATTCTGCAGCAGAGCCAACATGAAGGGAAAACTGTCAAAATCAGCTAAATGACTTCTAGAGCTTTTCTCTCTGTTTTAGATATATAAGTTCTGGCCAGGGAATGTTGCAATGTTGTTATCTTATGCTGGACTGCTGCCAGCACTGAACAGCTGATACTTTGATACATTGTTTCACCCCTCTCCTCAGCATGGAACAGGCCAGAGTGTCGGGCTCCGACACTCAGAAGACACTCAGAAGACATAAACATGAGCTATTAGTCTCCAGCTGCTCAACACAGACATCATTTTTTTCTAAATTTGTAATTCTTACTCCAACACTTACCTAAATTCAAAGTACCATTTAAATATAAGTCACCAAGAAAAATTTGCGATACTGCTCCTTTAAGTAATTTCGCTTCAGCCAGTGTCAGCCACTCCTAGAGCATTTTATCAGTGCCAAGAAACGAGTGACTGCTTTACACTATATGTCACTATTTACTATTTACTAGATTTTAGCTGGCACCATTATTTTTCCAAAATAGGTTTTCTATTAACTAAAAAAGATTTACTGCCCAATCAATCATGTCTATTTAGGCTGTGCTATAAAATAAGTAAAACACCAGGAGGACGAGAAGGTCCTGCCATGCTATACTGTAATCCAAGTACAGCGAAAAGTCATAGAAATTAAGAAAGTTATTATAACTTAACTGGGCTAGAAGTCTTCCCTGGGGGAGCATTAATAAAGTGAAAGACATTGGTAGGACATCATACCTACAAAACCAGCTTAAAAATCATGGACTGTGGTTATGGTTTCAGAAAATAAACCTTCTCATTGCAACTGTAATGATTGTTGTAGAAGAGTTTTTGAGAAAATAAATAAGCAGCAATCAATGCATGGAGAGCTATTCATATTAGGAGTTGAGTGGGCCCAAAAACAATGAATTTGACTTGGAGGGCAATTTACTTTTTGTGTTTGTCTCTTTTGGCGCTGTGGACTACAATGGCGCTAGAAGTTGCAGCTCCAAATGTTAATTCATTTGCTTTGATTATTGCACTAGGTATTGGCAGGTCTGTGTCAGCACCTGTTAGACTTGACTGCTGATTACCCCTGCGCCAGTGAGCACCACATTAACTGCTGGTTCCTCAGTGCTGCACATCATATTTATGAATTTCTTCCTTCCCGAGAAGATTGGCGCTGTATTTTTCTAGTGCTGGTCAGCGTTTCATCATTACAGTTAAAAAGAAATCACTGTTGGGTACAAACCTTACAGTGTGTTTAGACTGCGTTTTAGTTATTGCTGTCCAACTGACACAGTTGTAACAAAAAGATGCCACAAAAACATATTTCTAAATGAAAAAAATAATGTCAATTGGTGACACCGAGTTCCGGCATTTCCATTATTGACAAGTCACAATGCAACTTCTGTACCAAAAAATTATAAATTATAAGCATAAAACATTTCCAAAAATTCAGTTCTGCCTATTGTGCTCTGTGGAATCTTGACCTACAGTGCCTGGATCTATCTGGCACTGCTTCAACCAGAATGCCTGGCGCTGCAGCCTGTTTTTTGTATCTTAAGTCGCACCCTGAGTGCCACTGAGGCAAAAAAAGTGGGGCTGACACTTCATAAATAAGGCTCATAGTAACATTATAACACATTTTGGCGTGGCTCAGACATTCAGTTCACTTACTGTCTTTCCAACTGGTTTACCCTGCATGCAGAAAACCAATTCAACAAAAATACATCTCACCAAACGACCATGGCCTATTCAAAATGTAAGTATGTCCCTGAGTACTCTTGTCAACATATTGCATCAGTATTGTATTCTCGTGTATGTAGTATTGTATTATGTACTGACTTTTCACTATTTATCCAATTTCATATTCAGTTTGATGCACAGTAAACTACTATAACCATGTCTAGGGTTGGACTGGCCATAGGGAGATTTCCCATTGGGCTGCACAGCTTTGGGGCCCACTAGGCTAAGTCTTTCCATCTGCACCTCAACCTGGGTGTGTACTAGAATAAATGTATTCCTTGCACCCCCCCCAAACTATTTTCACACCTCTGGCCCCACTATACCCTCCAGCCAAGACATCCAGCTCATGTCATGTGTCTTTAATACTATAGATTCAGCATCATAGCTCTGGGGGTCATGCCATGCGAAATAGCATCTGTCCATACAATACTAAAACTTAGGGCCTTATTTATCAAGGGCTAGCGCCAGGTAGTGTCTGACGAGCGCCAGGTACCGCCAGCTAACGGCGGCTACCGACTCAAGTACGCCCGGCGGCGGTCACAATGACGCATTTATCACGCTTAATGAGGCTAGCGCCGGCGAGAGCGTCAGCTACCGCGGGATTCATCATGTAGCCGACTGCAACGAACAGCGCCGCTGCTAATCCCATCACAGCGACAGGTATGACCTGTCGCTCCCTGGCGATGTCCAATGCATTTCAATGGAGCAATCTTTAATTAATCATAATTAATTGCTATTAATGTTTTTTTTTTTTTTTAATGTCAAAAATTCTGTGACCACTTCTGCAATGTTAGGATTTTTTTTAAGGTAAAAAAAAAAAAAAATGAATTTGTGCAGAATTGATATTACAGGTCTGATATTAATGTATTCATATTACAAAATGTTTATAAAAACTTGTATAATTTTACAATCAAAAAATATGGTTGTTTGGGGGTTAAAAACTATTTTACATCCATCGCCGCCAGCGCTCTGGGGTTTAAACAAGGAATTCACAGCGCGAAAAAATTCGGAGCGTGATTTGTTAATGAATCTGCAGCAAGCCGTTCGCTCTGGCCATTCGTTGTCAGGCGCACCCATACAACGCTGAACCTGTGAAACAGCGACCCCCCAGCCCGTATTCAACATTACCGCACACCGACTGAGTCGCTGTCAACAAGCAAACCCCGGCCAAGCACAGCGAATACTAGCTGGCGCTGTGAAAATCACGCTACTGGCGCTCATCTGTCGCTACCTGGCGCTATTAATGAATTGGCCTCCCCATCACCATCACTTTAAGAGTGGCCACATCAACCCCTGCCCATAATTTGTCCCTTCAATACTATAGCCTCAGCTGATGAATGCACTTGTTCACTGGCTGCAAAACACATTGGGGAGGAGTTCAACAGCGTGTCGGCTGGCCATTGGCTGGCCAGGCCAGTAAAATCCAGGGCTGATTTTTGGCCCCAGTTTGCCCTGGCTATGTCTGCAGGTTCCTATATAGACTGTAACTTTCTAGGTAAGTGCTCTGTTTGGATACCAAATAAGTTTATTTAAAATAAGCATATACGTAATAGTATATGTAATAGTGTTTTTTATTTTTAACTATGGATAAATATAAACATAAAAAGGAGTTTTTGGAGATTTAATCATTGTTGTAACAATCGGGTAAGTAGCATCATGAAAGCAATGTGCATCAAATGCCAAAATGGACATGGTTATATTGAAGTGATGAACACTAGTTCAGACACTGTTGGTAAAGTGCCCAGGGGACACAAAGCTATGCATTTAATTTAATTTCAATTAATGTAATAATGCACATATATATTGATTTCATTTAGCACATATTTATTTCTGTAATAAGATTTTCACATATAGATCTGAATTTACCAACAATAGATATAGTTCATTGTAAACTATTGTGCTGTTATGTACATTGGCTCAAGCTCTAGTTTCCTGCAATTAACCTTTCACTGCCTCATTGTTTTTTTTTTTTGATTACATTGTACATCAGTCTATACAGAAACAACCTTCTGGAAAATGAATAATGAACGGTATCACTATTCACAATCACTCCACAAGGTGGCAGCATTAAAGCATAAGCAGGCGCTCCGAAACTGCGGATCATACCTATTATTTGGTTAAAAGGAATTTATTGGCAAGGAGCAAAATTACTAATGCATTTTGATGATGAATGCAGTGTAAACAGTTATAAGCAGCCCAACTGAAAACAAAAAGGGAAGTGTGCATTTTGGATTGCCAGTGACATGAAAGTTGTTAAGATTGCCAAAAATAGATGTACACTCAGTAGCATTACAAATAAGCCCAAATGTGTATATGTATATTTTTAAGACAAAATAATCAATATAAATATGTTGACAGAAAGGAAAAAAAAATAAAAAACAAACTGGATTGTTTATTGATTATTCTTGTTTCCTTAAGAACTGAAATGTTGCTCATTCAGATGATGGCTGGGCATCTGGCTTGTCTTTCTGTTTATCAGTGGCTGTGTGCATGAAGAGGAGCAAGGTCTGCATAGAGAAATGACAGTTAATCTGTCTCCAGGAAGGATGATGGGCCTCTGTGCATGCCCTGGATAGACCCTTTTTTTGAATTAAAGTGTAACTCAGTCATTTTTGGTGTCCCAGGGACCCTAAGCCACTGTTTCTCAACAATGGCACACCTACCAGGTGTACACGGGGGGTACATGGCATCGTTCAATGGTGCACAAACAAGGGGGGAGAGTCTAACAGGTCTGGTATATTATTTTATCAATAAAACATTCTTTCTTGTGTCAAAAAGTGCTACAAGGCCTGTGACCTACTTATTTTGGTAACATTAGTAACTGATCTCCTCCTTGGGGGTACTCGGTGGTAATTGCTAGTCACTAGGGGTACTTGACATAAAAAGGTGGAGAACCAGTGCTCTAAGCCACTGACATCCTATACTGATACTATGCATTCTACTGCCATCAGAAATACTTATTGTTCTGCCATTATGAAGTCACATATCACATAACGAATGAGGCTGTGTGCGCTTTACTGCCCTTAGGACCCATATTAGGTAGATACAGTGATTAAGCCAATTTGTTTGCTGCAGTAGGTTTCTGTTTAATCACAAACTAGAGCTTTAGTTCTCATTATTCATTATATGTAACACAACAATAGTCATCCAGGCAAATCATTATTATGCCTTTTTAACAGGCAAATTAGACCTGGAATGTATGAGATAAATGGATAAAGATAATAGGATCTGTTGCCAGTAAGCATGCCCAGCAGCAGAGATGGGAAGCAAGGGTCCAGGATACATAACTGAAAGGGGAAAACATGTAGCCTTAATTATATGTGTATGAATGTGACTGGATAATCTGTTTGCAGTTCTCCTTTAAGGCTAAATGCAATAGTAGACAAGTACTTTCATGTTCACTAGGTCTCAACAGGTTAGACTTGGTTCTTTCCTTTCAAGCATAAGGTCAACTAGCACTGGGGGCTGAAATTTCTATCCCCTATGCTAATTTCAGTGTATACTAATGACTGCCACTCATCAGTATGCGCAGTGCAACAAATGCCACTCATAAGTAGGTTCCATGTAACAACTGCCACTCATTGTTTGCTCCGTGTAACAACTGCCACCCATCATTGTGCTCAGCTAAAAATGTTAAAAGGTAAAATGATATTTGGACTAATCAAGACGCCATTATTCTCCTATTTACATATTTGGCAGAAAGTTTAATAAAGAGCTTCAATTATCAAGAATGGTGCTATGCTGACTTCAGCCTGCCACCGCTATCAGCTGTAGTGTTTCCGGCTGGGTGGTGTGCGCTGCTCGTTCCTTCCTTCCTTCATTCAGATGGATTTACAAAGAAATTGCCCGGGCACTCTATAACAAGGGATTCAAGGCATACAGTGCCTGTTGTAATCCAGTGATGGGATTTTAGGGTTGATAGCAGCACATAACATTAAAAAAAAAAACACCTGGAATTGCATTGGGGACACTTGAAGGACAGGACATGTTTTGCATGTCCCAAATCACAAGTTTACAGCGCAACACAAAAGTACCTAAAATGCATACAAAATCTTCCAAACAGCCCAGGATCCAGTGACACATGCACTAGCCCAAAAATAAAAAAAAATGTGCAAATTATTGTAAACATCCCAGCCCATTGAAATGTGTGGGATAAGGCCACACAGTGCAGGGTAAACGCCTGGTCTTATCTGGGACTCTAGGGAACTCAGTGCTGGCACTCATTCCATCACTGGCGCTGATGATAGATGGGACACTACCTGGCATTATCGAGGCGCTCTGGATTTTTTACTTGATAAATACACCTTTTGCACTGGGACCTGACGTTCATCTAGCACTATGTGGCACTAGCTGGAGTTAGCATTACTTAAATAAACCTCAGAGTTATCGAAACTTCAGAGGTAGATAACAACCTCAGGTGGGAAGGGGACATCACTCTAAAATAAGCTCAACAGAGGTTGCACATAGGGCAAAAATCTAAAGAAACATTTCTCACGGTCATGAATCAACCTTTATATGTTCTTTTGTTGAAAACTTTAGCTTGCCACTTTTGCCAGTTTATTGGACTTCCATGTTGTACTTGGCATAAAAAGTGATTCTATTCTATTCTGTTACCTAAATTGTGCACTAGAATAAAAATGTGCTGAAGTCTTCTTACCTTATGTGGACAAGGTGATACCTTGACTGTCAATTAGCCACTACATGCACTGACTACACGGTGTGTAGGGTAGAGCAATCGCTCCATTTCATAAGTCAGCTAGAGCTAGATGGCCTGGGCAAGTTGGTAAGAATTGCATGGTTTTAATACCAGCTGTCAGTTTTACTACAATTTTCAAACACATGACCACTTTAAGATCAACTTTCTGGTTTATGTAGTAACATTTTAAAGATCATTTATACTGTAGACTTCATGGAACCCTTTATGGCTGTCACATAGTTATATTATGTGTCCAATAAAATCACCTGTCAACCTCGCCAGGAGTGGAGCTGCGCACCTGATTCACATTAATATCCAATCACCATTACATTTTTATTAAACATATTGCTTCAATTTAAAATACACCTTCAATGCATCCAAAATATGACTAGTAAGTCAGAGCAAAAAGTTCCATTACAGTCTCTGTTGGCTCTTTGCAATTTTTTCAGATATTTCCAAATATAATAGAATGTCTTCAAATTATGTGATTTTTGGTAGGTCCATAAGATGTCTTTATAGGTTTAGGTTACAAGGAACAGGAGAACTATTAAGGAGGAAAAATACTGATCCAGCCATTGCTGGCAAGTTCTTGTTTCTTCCGTCCATTAAGGTCAGGTCTGGTGGATACCATTGCTAGCATCCAGCAACTCATCTTGTGGAATCCACTTGATGATTACAGAAAGCAGCAGAAGAGAATACAAAGTTGTATCTGGGGTGGCAGGCACAGATCATTAAGAGTCTATTAAAGTCAAGCCTTGGGTAGTAAGAAAGAATTCTATTCTGCATGATACATGTTTCTTCTTTATTATGTGAAATATCTCAGTGGTGCCTCCCTGACCCTTCAAGCGGGAGCAAGGGCTCCTGTTGTGCCAACCATAACTTAGATACACCTCTCTAGCTGTTGTAGCAGATTATTGTCAAAGTAAATGGGAGGCAATACACTAGCCAAAAAACACTAACTGAAATGAATGCTGGCTAATAGTCTTATGAGGGGCTGTAGGTGCTGAAGATCCTTTTGTAGGTTTCTCTTGAAATCTGTCATTCCATCAGTATGGAGGGTGGCAGAAGCAGCTAAAGTTTTGGCAAAATTTGAAAAATATCCCCAGAGACATAACGAGACATGACCAGGCCCTAGTGCAGATATGAAATGAGGCATAGGTATTGCTTATACAGTATTTGTTGGCATATTTAGCCCCTTAGGTGAAAAAGGCTTCTTATTTTTTATGCAACAGGACTACTAAACAGCTAAGATAAATGCTGGTTTACTTCTGTACATAATGCCATGTGAGCACAAATCGGATAAAAGTGGTGGATGAGCAGCAATGGAGAAGCCCTCTAATCTCATTGGTCCAGATGTAGTGACTACCTCATTATCCTCTGTAGTTACTACTCTGACTATCTCACAATACTTTGTTTTCAGACTTCGGAAGGCAATTCATTCAAATATTGATAAGCAATTCACTAAAACTGGAGTGTCTCAACTTATTTGAAAGTCTACCAAACTCAAAATCAAATCTTATTTTTAAACTCTGCACTCAACTGAGTTTTACAATGGAATGGGGTGCCACATTTTCCCAATGAAGTAGAGATACTGTTCATGTCGAACTCCTAGATAACAATTATTTATGGGGTATTAAAGAGATTGAGAGATTGTCAAACTTAGGTTGCAGAGGCCTGTAAAGCCTCTTCAAATTTGTATTTGATCAAGTACCACCTTGTTGCTATTTATGGCTTGTCAGTCTCCTAGAATGGATTCTATCATGTAGTACTCTGCAAGGTTGCAGACTTAGCTCTATCCTAATTTGAGCTGCTGCCATTTATAATTTACCCAAGCCTGATTTGATTAATAAATACAATACTTCTCCAAAGGGTGCTGAAAACTATTTCTGTGCATTTTATGCCATTTCTGTGTTTGTAACACAGTTGTAGGTGACAGACAACCCATATGTACCACCCAGACGGTACTTGAGAAAATTAGAAAATTGAAAGAGGAAAACAACAGGGCAGTTCTCAACAGAGCCGGAGGATGTGACATATGATCTACTGCTTTTATTTGTCTTATATCTCTTATAATATATGGCACTAATGCTGTAAAACTTAAGCATGAAATACTTATTCTTGCCTTTTAATGTTTATTAAAGGTATAGATGGAAGCAGATCAGATTAGGGTACAAGTCAGTCTGCAGCCTCATCACATAGCACCTGATAGGATCTTCTCATTTTAGTATCTTTGGTGTGGAGAATACCCCAGCATAATAATCTAGTTACCATAATCCGGTTATCATCAATCATTATGGGTGTGAGAACATCATTAAGAAAAATTTACAGTGGGTGTGTAAGGTCTTAATAAATCACCATGATACAATATAGCTATTAATACAGCATTTTACATGACAAAGGGAGTCACAGCCCTTTGATCTCTTCAAAGCTATATTTTCTGTTTTAACTTAATTAGTTAAAATCTTTTTGGATTTCTTGGTTTATCTGTGATACCCATTAGAGTGCTTGGGTCTCAGCCTAAATGCCTATTTTAGTGATAAAAAAGCCATCAAACTAAGTGATTACTTGACTCCTGGGACTTCTAGTCCTAGTCACAGTAATATGATGTCACCACATATAGTCAAATAGCAGCTGACCTGGATAAAAGGGGATATAGTTCTCGTTATATACCATATACCTTATATACCAGTCAGCAGCCTACCTGTCTGTGTTGTGTGTACAGGCCTCACCTCTCTCTTCGTGATGTACCGACCTGGTGTACCATTGCCAATATAACAGGTAGTGAAAACTGAATCCATAAATATGTCAACATAATAAAAAAAAACTACTACCACTGCTAATTAGGGATGGGTGAAGCCCCCAAAGTTTATTCCGGCAACTTCGGCTAAACTTTGAATAAATTAACCCAAACCCGTTCCCATTGAAATCAATGGGGGCCCGAACTTTGGGGGTGGCTGTGATGGGGAAGGGGGTGCAGAATGTGCAGCAGTAAGTGAGCTACCTAACTCAACTCAGCTCAGATCCATTTTATCAGCAGCGGTGGCAACGGAACAGTGGCAGCGGCAGCGGCAGTAGAGCAGCAACAAAGTTTTCATTTGGCTCCATTCAGGGCTACAAAAAGATAGTCTCTGGCTCCCATGAGTGAGGACACTTAAAGTGCCGCCGCCCTGCTGCTGCTTATGAAGAGGATTGGGGCTGAGGTGAGTTACACAGCTCGCTTACTCATGGCATGAGGAGGTAGATTAGGTTAGTCTAGTGCCCCTATGTACCAGGACCGTGGCACACAGCTGCCTGTGAAGGTTTAGGTCTCCTTTAAGTAGAAAATAAATTATTATATATTTGTGTAAAGCATATAACCTCTTTAGAGAGGAACAACAGACCTAATTTAAACTATGGCCAATCCCCCTGCCACATGGGCACTTCTTGCATTTTGGATGTCGCCGGCAGCTGATATAGCGACTGATTCAGGGCCTGATTCTCAGCCCCCTCCCCTGCCGGATTAGCCACTGCTAAATGACAGCATCAGCTGGAAAGACTGATGAGTAAAAAAATGCCCAAATGAGGTTTGGGGTGTTTTCAAAAACTCATGTGTCCCTCTGATGTTCCTCTTTAATTATGCCTAATTATATGCCGTTATAATAAATAATGACAATTTTCTTATTTCAATTCACACAGTTTACCACGTAATGTTGGCGCTAACAGAAAATCCTGCATTTTTCTTAATTAATAGCATTTTTGTGCTTGGGAAAACACTGTTTATGTGTCACATTACCACTGTTAAAGGAAGTGTGGAGCTGGTAATGAGTGCTTTGGAGACATCTCCTTATCCGAGGAAGGCAATTACTTATATCCCATTCCAATACCAGAGGAGAAAAGACAAGCAGCTTACACAAAGCCTTATCTTTTAAGTTTGGAATGTACCTTGACTAGTAGAAGACACATAAACATACCTGTGTATGCCCAGATATAATACATAATGAGGCTTTTTATTTTAATTCACCCTGCTATTTTCATAATTGAAGGCATTTTATGCTACAGAAAACAGTGTTTATGTGTGAAGTCTCCACACTGGCCAGACTTGTTCTGGTGAAAGGAAGTGCAGGAGTTGCTCCATTAGTGCTTGGGAGAATCCCCCTCCTTATCTGAGGAAGGAGATTGCTTTTATCCCATTCCAGAGTGAGTAGAGAAAAGACAAGTAGCTTTACACAAAGCTTCATCTTTTAAGTTTGGAATGCACCTTGACTGTTTGAAGACATGACTTAGACCTGACACCTTGGTGTGTACTGTTGAGACTCGCCTATCATTAACCGCAGACTCTAAGCCTGAGGCGAGGCAATTGTATAACGACCTTCACAGTGTAAGATTTTCTCTGGTGACATTATACATATGGCTTACCTCATAGGCTTGTATGATGTATAGGCCCTACACATATTGTGGAGGTACATAAAAGTAGTTCAGCTGTTAAACCAAAGCCTATAGCAAATAATACCCAATAAACAATCACTTCACATGTACTTTGCATCTGCTTTATGTTTATTTTAGCTATGTCAAGTTGTTTTTGTATTTGTATCAATGCATACACCCTAGTTGCTCTAAATGTAAATGTGTGTATAAAGTGTGAATGCTACTGTAGACAATGTATAAAAGAATAATGGGCCATTCTTATTATTCAGCCAATCCGCATGAATCCTGCACGTACATGCTTACTAGCTAAATGCTAGGATTGGGGGATGTTCTGCAAAATGAGCCCCCAGGACCTGCTATTCAGCATTTAGCAGCTGAAATATCTGCAGACAGACCTGTGCTAAAGAGGTGGACCAATGGCGATTGGGTGAGATTGGGATTGGGTGAGTATCCTGAAACGAAGGTTCAGATGTCCTTGAAACAAGCACAGACTGGCACACAGAAAATGTAACCAGTCCTCTCCTACAAAACGTCAATAATACATTCCCTACCACCAAGGATCTGTCACTTTTTGTTACTCCCCCTTCAGTTAAAGAAAAAAACACTTAGAGCTATTTTAAAAAATACATGTACCCTCGTTATGCTGTCTATCTTATTTATGTGCCGTTTTAGGTAATGTTTTAAATTAACCTTCCCCTATCCACCCAGTCTTTAGTAACTCAAAGGCACTAGTTTTCTTTGGATGATGCTGAGCACAAAAGATGTATTTCTTTTATAAGTTTCACATCACACTAGAAAGAGGAAGCCTTTATGTACTTGTTCCATATTTCTTTCTTTTTTGTACTGGCTTTGCGTTTATAATGTGTCCTTCACGTTAGCAGGGCTGCACAGGCATCGGTCCAGTATGAGGTCCCAGGAGAACTTCAGCTGCAAAGGGGCTCTGCTAATACACTGGTGGTTGCAATCTTGAACTTAAAACATACTAAGAGTCAGAAATGACTTAAACCAGACCAACACAACAAACAGTGCTCTTATGGGAAATTTAGATTGCTGCACATAAAAATTAATTTACCTTTTTCTAACTCCTGCATTCGTGAATTTGAGAAACAAAATAGCGGCTCATCCATTTGCAGGCCTCCTGCAAACAGGAAGTGCTGCTGGGTTTCCTGTTACTGTGCATTGTTAGTTGAATCCAGGCAGCAGCATGGCTGAGATGCTGGGAGAGGAAGCTCCAAAATGGCCGCTACCTTTCTTTTCCAACTGTGGCAGGCTGTTGGTTCGGTTTAATCTGGTAGTGGCTGTCAATGATTGCCTTGCACCATGGTTTTATAACTATCACTATTGTAATGTCATAGGGCCCTGGATGACAGAAACTCAGCCGAATGGCAACCACATAACTGCGCCAGCCAATCAGATTGCTGGATTTTTTCGGGGGGCCTAGAAGAAAGATTTCTCCCGTTTCTCCTGCTTCTCCTATTGGGATTGCACAGGGGGCCATCCAGAATTGGGATGCCTCCCTGTGTCGGAAAAAACGCCCATTTTGTGAACAACGGGTGTTGTTCTAGTTTAAAGTTTTTTTTCTTCTACCTTATTTATTCTATTCATTATTTTAATAAAAAAACATAGCAAAACAAACATTGGCAAAACTCTTTTCAAATTTAACTTATTTAACTTTGACCTGGATCTCAATACTAGTGATGAGGCAGTTATGCAGGTGAGTGCAACTTCATTTAAAGAGGCACATTCTGGATTCCCTATCTCTCAGACTCATTCGGATAAGCTCCTCCAATATACAGACTGATTCTTCAGCATGCCTCAGCTTCTGCACCTGGCTGATACATTTTTTTTTGTAATGACCATACATCAAGTTTAAACAGATAGCTCTATGGATTCTTGTTTAGGGAAGTCCTCTGTGATTGTTTTACACTAGGCGAGCAAATCTCAAACATCCTCCTAAATATATAAGCAAACTCAAGATCTGCTCCTTTGTACTAAACAGTGCTACATGTTAGAATCCTATCTAAAAAGGAAACAAGCTTCTCTGCAAGTACAAAGGCACTCGCATGTGCTCATCCTGAAGCCTTTGTTTGGTTAAAGGCTCAGTTGTTTGAATTTCCAGATGAAATACTGTCAGTGTATCTCATGCGGGAAAGGCGCTGTGAGATTATTGTAGTGCATGGACTGTCTGCCCCCCTTGCAAGTGTCTATAAACACTGCGGTGTGCAGTCCTAGCGGATAGTGAATACAAACTTTCTACAATGTGATTTAGTGCTGCTTTGGCCAGAACCATACATTAACCTCAGGATTTAGTTGCGGACACAGTTAAATTCCAGACACTTTGGAAAAGCAAATTGAAGTTGTTAGTAATGTAGACAAAGTGCTTTTGAGGGTCCTAAAACGTATTTGTGCAAACTCTGGCTGCTCATTTCAGCTGACACAAAAGATGACAAATACTTTGCTTGGGTGATCTCCTTTATCTTAATTTACATGCAGTACAAAGCTTGTGCACTTCCTCAAGCAGACCTCCAGTCAAGAAATCAAAGTTTATTAAGTTACTCCCCTAAACCCTGTCTCTTTCAATCAGTGATGTAATATATTTGAGAGGGCTCAACTCCATTCAGATGTTGTGGGATAGCAGGGAGATTCTATGCTATTGAACTGCATGGGGCAGCCATCTTGCCACAATTCCGACAGACCTGCTTCTGAAAAACCCAGTCCAACAGCCAAAATGACCCTAAAACTCTTTAAAGTAATTTATTTCTAGCCAAGCCATTAGCTGTAATGAGCTCAGAAAGCTCTTAAAACATTATAGCAACATTGTAAACAACTCTGCTGCACCCAAACTCATTGACTTATATTGATTGAAACATAGTTACATTCATCCCCTCTAGCAGCTAGTGATCAGTGTGTGTGTATAAAATGACAGACATGCTGTTTTCTTATCTGAGGTAAATATCTCTGCTGCTTTTAGCAAGATTCAAGCTCCAGACAGCCAGCATTTTGCTGAAAAACAATATCACAAAAACATACTGCAGCCATGCTTTTCTTCAGTGTAGGCAGCATTATTTCCTTTTAACATTCTGTGTGGAAACATACATCTCTCCCTAGCTGATTGGGCTGATCACAAGGAAGCTCCCAGCTCAACTGCATGTGTGTGCTAGCAAGAGATCTACCCCATCCCCCAACCATGTGTAATCAGAGCTCTCAGGTGTGATCCAAGATGGCGGCTCCCATATAATTCTAGGAGTGTAGCTATTCCACATTTGCATGGGGTTAGGGCCTCTCAAGCAGCATATGACAGTGATTGTCAAAGGGGGGCTTTAGGGGAGCAAATTACTAAACCATTGTAGCGATAACCCTTATCGCCGGAGGGCTTCACCGCCCGAGACGTCCTTTTCCCAATCGTAAGAGGTGCTGCAGGAGTCCCAGAGTCGTCCGTGAGGAAACAGGAACAGCCCTTACAAGGGCTAGTGAATTGTAATATAGCGTTTCCCCCAATAAGAGACAGAACTTCAGTATTGAGGGTGAAGGTGAAGTGTCTTTATTAGTGCCACTCTAGGCCTTATATACACAAGTCTCCTATTGCATGACACACACCGACCAATAGCAGCAGGGCACACAATCCCTCAACTCTGCCGGTGACGCAATCAGCAATACAATAGAGACGTCTGTAATACACTCAATCCGAACAATGCCATTGTCTGTGACGTAATCAATTAACACAATGGCAGTTTATAATACAATCCAAACTACAATGACATTGCCTGTAACAGTATCAAAATACAATGACATTGTCTGGAACCTAATTAAGAAAAGGCCAGTGAATGACCCGGTGGGCAACTGAATAGTGATGACATCCAAAAGACAGAGCGTCTGTCACAATGCCCCCTTTTTGTGGAACACCCGGCAGACCCGGATTGACCCTGTTCGGGTTAACGTGGGGCTGTCCGGACTCTTGTCATGGGCAGAGTTCTGTTTAAGGACAAGTCTGCAAATAGTGAGTAACCGGACTAAACATTGACGTGGGCTGTACATAGGAATCGGTCATGGGTGGGGTCCAAACACTGGGATATTGTGGCGTTGGTGAGTTCAGCACCAAAGTCCTTGGTTGGATGTGTGCACAGGTGCTCTGCTTTCTTATAGCTGGCCCAAGTTTCAATCTCTTTCAATGGAAGCTGATCGGAGAATCCACAATTTTCTGCACATCTACATCATCGTAAAAGTAGACAAAACCATAACCCTTAGAAACGCCAGAGGCATCCCTAATAATTTTGACATTCTTTACAGCGCCATACTTTGAAAAAACATCCTTAATTTCAGGCTGATTAATCCGACGGCCAATGCCCCCAACAAAAATAGTGTTTGGCATAAGTTTCCCTTCTGGAAGGATGTAACCTGACGGCTGATCCTCTTCTTGACTTCGTGTAACAGACATGACGTGATGCAGACGAAACCCCTGGGTCTCCCCGACCAGTGGGCTGGAGTCGGCAGCTCGGGCTGGAGCCTGGGTTGTAACAGGGTTGACGCTGGCTGGTCCAGAGGTAGCGTAGGCAGAAGTCATTGGTCCTAGATCATTTCCCAATAGTACTTCTGCTGGTAAGTTGTCCATAAGTCCCACCTGTACCCTGCCGGATCCAGCGCCCCAGTCAAGATGTACTCGGGTGGTGGGGAGTCGAAACACAGCTCCTCCCGCCACCCTTACTGCAACGGTGTGTCCAGTGCGGTCTTTGTTCTTGACCAAATGAGGTTGGAGCAAGGTAAGTGTGGCTCCGGTGTCGCGTAATCCTTGTGCGGTGCGCCCATTGACTCGTACCTCCTGGCAATGGTGCTGTCGGTTGTCTTGGATGGCCGCTTGTACGGGATCAGCTTCATACAGTACCCCCAGATACTCTTCCGAACTGCTCTCAGCTTCCAAACAGTGTGCCACAGGAGTACGGGAGGTGGAAGGTTGCTTTTGCCCCCACGTGTTTCGGGGAGGCTCTAGGGCGCAATCACTGCGATAATGTCCCCATTGTTTGCAACGATGGCACTGAACTGTGGAGAGGTTCGGTTGCTGTGCTGGCCTATGTGGCCCAGAGTCACGAGTTGGCGCTGAAGCCACAGGTGCTTGAAATTTGATGGGAGGTTGTGGTTTTGGAGCGGACTGTTCTGTCCGGCGCGCATCGGTGTACTCGTCGGCTAGACGAGCAGCTCCAGGTAGCGTTAGAGGCCTCCGGTCACGTACCCACTCTCTTAGCTCTGGTTGCAGGGCATTGAGAAAATGTTCTAGTAAAAACAACTGTAGTACATCCTCAGCGGTCGTGGCTTTGCATCCCGTGACCCAGTGTGATGCTGTACGATGGAGGTGACATGCCCACTCTGTGTAAGAATCCCCTCCCTTCTTTTGGGATTCCCGAAATCGTCGCCTGTAGGCCTCCGGGGTGACAGCGTACCGGGCTAACAAAGCCTCCTTTACCAGATGGTAGTGTGGTAAGTCCGCATCAGGGATGGCCCGGAAAGCATCGGAAGCTTTCCCAGATAGTTTCCCTGATAATATGGTGACCCATTCCTCCGTGGGTACCCGGTGTAAAGCGCACTGCCGTTCAAAATCGGCCAAAAATCCGTCAATCTCGTCGTCATTTTCCTGAAAGGACTTAAATGCTGCAAATGGAATCTTTCTCCCCCCAGTGTAACTGAGGCTGAGAGGCTGCTGGGTTGAAAGTCGCCGATCTTCCCTTCGCTTACTGGCCTCTGCCTCCGCTGCGGCAAAGACTCGGTCGATCAGTTCCTGTGATGGATTCGGGCCATAGACCGACAATCTGTTCCGAACCGCTTGAACAAGAGCAGCGTCTTCATCGATCTCTATATTGGTTTCGGTCCTCACTGCTGCACGATCCATTTCGATCAGCTCGCTATCAGTTCCCGACGTGGGCGGTTGCTAGCTGACCTTCCCCGGCTCTCGAGTAGATCCTTCAGGGTCAGCCTTTTCAACTTGTCCTACTGACTCTCCATCAGGGTAGCACTCTCTCTGGGTAGAAAGGACCATCCGACCGCTTGCCACCAATTGTAGCGATAACCCTTATCGCCGGAGGGCTTCACCGCCCGAGACGTCCTTTTCCCAATCGTAAGAGGTGCTGCTGGAATTCCAGAGTCGTCCGTGAGGAAACAGGAACAGCCCATACAAGGGCTAGTGAATTGTAATATAGCGTTTCCCCCAATAAGAGACAGAACTTCAGTATTGAGGGTGAAGGTGAAGTGTCTTTATTAGTGCCACTCTAGGCCTTATATACACAAGTCTCCTATTGCATGACACACACACACCGACCAATAGCAGCAGGGCACACAATCCCTCAACTCTGCCGGTGACGCAATCAGCAATACAATAGAGACGTCTGTAATACACTCAATCCGAACAATGCCATTGTCTGTGACGTAATCAATTAACACAATGGCAGTTTATAATACAATCCAAACTACAATGACATTGCCTGTAACAGTATCAAAATACAATGACATTGTCTGGAACCTAATTAAGAAAAGGCCAGTGAATGACCCGGTGGGCAACTGAATAGTGATGACATCCAAAAGACAGAGCGTCTGTCACAACCATATTTTCTTGACTGGAGGTCCGCTTCAAGAAGAAACGACACCCAGGAATTTGTCCTGGGTTTTGTTCCTCTCTGGCATGGCATACTGATGTGAGATGCCTGCTGAGTGTATCCCCTGGGATGGCCCAAAAAGAACCGCGGCCCCTGCATGTACTGTGGGAAAGATGAAAAGGCCAATCAGCAGTGCTTGATCCACTCAGATTTCCTTGGCCAAAATCTGAATAGAGTGAGTGCTGCTGGGTGCATCCCAGTCCCCAAGCTAGGCAAAAAAGGCCTAGCTATAGATATGTTGGAGATGTGGTGCGGGGGGGGGTGGTGATCAGGCAACCTGGGGGGCTTCTTACAGTGGGCCTGATAAATAGATAGACTAACCACCCCAACAGTCCTATGGGCTTGAGTGGGGGGGTGTTCAAAGGGATTGTCCAGACAATAAAACAAAAGAAAGGAGCAGATTCCTCCCAGTTTAGTTCCTCAGAAACCTACAGGATTCTTAGATTGGGTCCCCTGGTGCTCTGACAGACTACCAAGGGTGCATGCCGAGGCTGTGTCTGGTACTGTGATGGATGTGTAAGATGGGGTTACCTCCTCTATGTTGCCTGTGAACAAGAGCTAAAAGGAGAAGAGAAAGAAAATTCACTCACCCATATGGTGAGTGGGCTGTGCACTTTGGAGGCCATATTTTTACGAGGCTGCCACTTTACATCTGGGTAAATCACCAGCACCAAGATTATATTTTTGCTCAATGCAATGATTAGTACTTATCTGATATGATGGTACTTATCTGACACCCTGTGGGTTTTATCCCACAGTTTTATCCTGCAAGTTGAGCTGGTCTTATTTTTTCTAATCAACATAAGCAAGCAATAACCAGCTCACCCTCAGACCCAAACAGCACGGATCTCAGGATCTCCTGAAAAAACTCCCCAAATCGTTTACAATTGCAATGTCCAGCTTGAAAAGGGTTAAAGCTTTTACTTCATAGCTTAAAATGAGGATAATTCCAAACACAGCCGTCAAACGTCTTGTAAGTCAGAAAGTGCTCCCCTCCACCATTGGGACCTGGTAACGCGTTTCAGGCTGTTACTAGCCCTTAGTCTAAGGGCTAGTAACAGCCTGAAACGCGTTACCTGGTCCCAGGTAACGCGTTTGGCGGCTGTGTTTGGAATTATCCTCATTTTAAGCTATGAAGTAAAAGCTAAGTTTTAACCCTTTTCAAGCTGGACATTGCAATTGTAAACTTATTTATGGTAATGAATGGTAATGAAAGATCTGATTACCAGCCTGCCGCAGTGCACACCTATGTTCCCAGTCACAAGGAAGGAGGCTCCACTATTGATTGGCTGCAGGGGCACACTGTTTGAGTTTGCAACCACATACCAGTTGCACTCTAAGTTTTAGAGCAGAGAGTGCCGCAATCATACTGGCTCAGCCCGCACGACTCCATTGGATCAAGTCTGCGGACTGGCAGGAAAGTAATGTTTGCTTTGCTTCCAACTGACAGTTCCTTTAAAGTTTAATTTGTCAAGATGAAATGCTAGATATCATTTTAAATAGTTTTGTAGGAAACATCAAAGTTCCCGAATAGTTCTGCCTTACCTAAGCCTTTCACTAGTGTCTCCATATGAGACTGAATATTTCAAGCTAAATTTGTTTTTTAAAACCATGAAGTTCTTCCAATTTATTAGCAGGCATGACTTAGCAGCTAGATCACAGAGATCTCTATGGATATTCAAAGCATTTCCCAGCTTTGCCTGCTTTAATTATTGTACATGTCAGTTTAATCTTAAGTATAAAAAAGTCAGATGCACCACTGAAGACTTGTTGTGTGGGCAGAAAACCCCACATCTCACTCAGTGAGATCCTTCAATGCTGACAGCTGAGTAGTATGTATTGTGGCCAGGCGCTCCGCTGTCAGTTTTCTGACAGAACAGAAATAACAGTTGTGCAATACAACACGAATGGATGTGAAACATGTTGACAACTGATACGCTTATGGAGCAGCTATTAGCTTGGGTTTGCAGGAGAGGGTGAATAGCTAAATAGTTAATTGTTAAGTTCACACACAACATCCGCTTCAAGAAAAGATCATATAACACACAGAACTGTCAGAGAACACATAGCACACAAAACAATGCAGGTAACGCTGAAAAAACATTTGTTTTTTTACACTTCCCTTTATAATTACCATATTATTATTTTTACCATCCTGCCAATTTGTCTAATATTTAGCTATTTGTCATAAGTACATGTTTTATCTTCATGGGACTGCGTTGCTCAAGATCCACAACTTCACTTGCAGTCTGCAATGATAATTAGGGGCAGTAGTGGCCTAATGGTAAGGAAGCGATCTTGTGATCAGAGGGTTGCAGGTTTGATTCCCGTTCAGGAAGTGCTTATGTGCTGTTGAGTAAGACACCTAGCCCCTCCAATTGCTCTCTGGACGCTGTGATAAGGGCATGCCCAGAGCATGCATTTCTACCCTAACTGCTTGGATGGAATAAATGCGGAGGAAAAACTCCTATTTGTGTGTAAGCATACAATTGCCATATATGCACCCAAAAAATTCTAGGGTATCTAAAGCCATAACAAAATCCTTATCTACAGAAGTATGTATAGCTGTATTGCTCCATCAAGTCATATAGGAAAAGGGAAACCACTCCCACCACAAGTAAGAATTGTATATATGGTTTATTAAGTAATTGGACAATACAACAAACTTAATTAACTAATGATTAGGCTATAAATACATACTAATCAAATTAACTCGATTTAAAAAGTTAAGCCACTAATTAAAAAATATGCATAATTACAAAAGGAACTTTGTAAATTGCTCCCCTAAAGCACCCCTCTGGCAATCAGTGGCATAAGCTCTTTGAGAGGGATTTACACATTCAGATGTTTGGAATAGCAGGAAGATATTGCACTCTTAAACACGCATGGCAGAGGCCATCTTGCCACATGAAGGAGCTTATTTTGAAAAACTGAATCCCTCAGTCAAAATTGCCTTATAGCTCTGTTCAATCAGCCTTCAGCTGTAAAGACTCACCATTGCTTTGCAAACAGCTGAAATATTCTAAATACATTGTATCCCTTGACATTGTAACAGCTTTCCTCACACAGATTTCCTTTGCTACATTAGCTGTTTAATCAATGTT
Organism: Gastrophryne carolinensis; assembly: GCA_027917425.1. Lineage (NCBI taxonomy): Eukaryota > Metazoa > Chordata > Amphibia > Anura > Microhylidae > Gastrophryne > Gastrophryne carolinensis. Next base: position 211,500,354 of record CM051236.1, read on the forward strand.
TGTGTGTGTGAAAATGTTTGGCAAGATGGCCACCCCCATATATTTCAATAGTGAATAATCTTTATGCCATTCCACAACATCTACATGGGGTTTAGCCCTCTCAAACTGCTTATGCCACTGATCATAAGAAAGGAAGCAATTTACTAAACTTTCTTTTTTTGACTGGAGGTCCGCTTTAGGTAGTCCCTATCAGTCAGGCTGAAGTCCTCTCATCTTGGATTCTAGGTGACATGCACACCTTTTGTCTTATGGGCAGACTACCATGCAACTGATGGAGGATCCTGCTTTTTATTACTCAAAACTTTGGTAGCACCTCCAGTGGTACTGTAGAAGCACAATTATGTGGACGTGCAACGGGGGGGCAACAGAATTTTTTCAAAACCCACAAATAGTTTTTAGCTCCACAAAAATAGATCACTGCACAGTTATCGGGAGCATAACAAGATAAAAAGCTAACAAGCGAAAACATGCACATTACCTGGCGAACATGCTAAAAGTGTGCTTGTTAAATTTTGAAAATCATGCAACGTGCTAAAGTTTGGGAGATGCACATAACTGATAGGGGGTTGTCACTTGTACCTTTTGCCATTTTTTCATGTGTGTCAGTAGATAAACCATTGTGCCTCTTTTGTGTTTAAATGTGTGTCTGTAAGATTCAAAATTGTATTGTATTGTTTAAGGTTTCAAAAGCTTGTGTTCTCTATTGAGTTTGCATTTATTGGCAGATCAGCTAAAAGATGTTTATGCCAATACCCCAAAAATCTCTTGGTCCAGGCAGCTTATCTTACTGCCCAATCCTTCCTTTTAAGCTAAGTTAGTTCATATTGTACAAATGGTTCTTATGCTTGCCTTTCCATGTAACAAACATAAGAGGATTGTGGTGAGCTTGATGGACATGTGTAAAGATAACTATGCAGCTAGATATAATGTCTGCAATGCTTTACAAGGTACATGAGTATTTTAGCCTTTAGCTAACAGGAAAATATTTTACAACTAGTATCAAGTAACAGGAGACATCATTGCAAAAGACTGGAAATTCAGTTTGAAGCGCATGCCTCAGTAAAGTGTACCTGCCCCACCTTTTCTGTCTTTCTCTACTATCTCTGGCACCAGAAAAAAGACATATGTCTGGGAATGGGTTATATCTAAATAAATATGCATTTTTTCAGGCCGCTTTCACTTGTTTTAAAGCAGAAGACCAGTCTCCCTGGCCCTACCTTCCTCCCCCTCTTACCTTGTCTGGAATCCAGCGACATCCCCATCACCTCCAGTGATTCCAGCACTGGACGCACGCCATCTTGGAGCGGCCAAACGGAGCCTTGTCTCCTACATCCCCTGCCTGCTAGTTCTGTAGCTTTTGGTTGGCTGGATAAACAAGGACACTTGTTAATAGCCTCTCCTGGAGCCATTAGCTGTGCCTCTATGCAGCCGTCACGCTAGATCCTGGACGAGGTAAGGTGTATTTTTGTTGCAACCCCCCTCCTGCCTCAGCGCTAGGGGAGTAGGACATAGCGGGAGGTTACAATGAGACATCCAGAATTTTGGATTATTTTGTAAAAAAACCACAATCCTGTGCAAAAAATATTGCTTGTTCTATCAAACCCCAAGAGTGGAAAATGGTCTTTCTTTGCAGAGCACCTCAGAATTCAGCATGTATTTTGCTGACATGTTTTCCTTGCATAAAGGTTTTAGAGAAAAAAATGAACCTATGCTCAAAAGTTTTTCTAGAAAAGGAAGCAGCAAAGGCCGCACTATATGTCACGGCAGCTTCTCTGAGCAATGCATGACCTGAAAGCTACATAAGATAATGCCATCTTCCTTCATAAATTAATGATTAAAGATGTCCTTTGGGTGCCCTTAGTTCACATATTAGCAGCTGTTGGCCATTGCACTAATTAGTGAGCGTGCGTGCGGTCATGTGAAAATGTGGAGGAGTATTTGCTGGAATATAGTGATAAAGAAACCACAAGTTTGGAATGTTGAGTAATTAACTCATGGTATTTTAAGATGCTCGTTTTTTTTTTACAAAGGTCCTTGGTCTTTAGTTCATAAACAGTTTACAGTGTCATGATGACATAGATTTTCCCAAGCACACTCTCCCAAGCAAAAATGTTGACATTATTTCCTGTACTAATACTGGAACGTGATTATTAGACGTTCATCCCTTCCTCTTTTATGGTGCTTCTCTTAGGCTATCTTGTGAATGTAAATATAATGTGTTTCTATTATATGAAGCCGGACAGATTTAAAAAGCGAACATTTAGTCATCACGTTAATTTCATTGCTTGAAGATAATCCAATAAAACATTTAGTAAAAAGAAAAAAATGCCAAATCCACTGTGTACCATAAAGTTTAAAGAGGAACTTTATGGCCAGCTGATTCAATATCCCTAAGGTATGCTGATTCAGATGCCCCACTGTCTGAAACCCAAGGGATCAGCAAGTAATCTCACCTAGCTGGGTGTTGCACCGCTGTCTCCTTTTTATATCAAATCTTTCTAGTTCTGAACAGAGTAAAAAAAAATATTAGAACTACTTTTCTTACTCAAAACTTACTGACAAAATAGGGGAGGAAATTTTGCATTCAAATTTGGATACAGTTAGATGGAGTTACAGTTTGGCTAACAGACAGGAAGTTCCTATAATAGATGATGCAGGGGACATGTCATCAGGACTAAAAGGTAAATGCAGGGAAAAATTAAAGCTAGACTTTTCCCTTTTAGTTATGACCCTGCCCTAGTCTAACAAAAATAGAAAAAAAAATCTGTAGTTGAGAATTAAATGTTATCTACTCTTTCTTGCAACTAGAGTATAAAGACGATGTTACAACTATGTATATATTAATAGGTTTGGGATGTATACTACAATACAAGCAAGGGACTTGGATCACTTTACTTGTTCACAGAGGTTATAGGGCAGGTGAACGTACGCAAGATTTTTAAGACTTGAAACATGACCCTATAAAAAATAAATCCCCACAGCTTTTCTAGATTTTCCCCGCACTCTCCAAGAGTAGAGATTTGATTTGTACTTGCTGAGAAACTCCTACTTTTACAAGTCATCACCACTTTGACAGTGGTGTCTTCCTTAGAGGTTTATGGCGTTAATATAGCCCGGCCTGTTAAAATTAAAATTTATTTATTGAAACAGATATTTTTGACACACTAGTACGATGACTAGATGTTATTAAATCACATTCTGTATGTTGATGACAGCATCTACCTATCTAAGCGTGTAACCTTTTCTTTACACCTATTATGCAACATACAGAAATATGTGATAATTAGAAAATCTCACTCATAAAAAATGCAGCTCATTCAATCACTCAAAACATATTAAAAACCCTTCTAGGCAGTAATATTTTTTTACATCCTACAGAAATGTTATTTTCTTTGTCTATAATAACAGCAAGTATGTAACAATACTATTTGTGTTCAACATCTATGCCCAAAGCTTTGGAATATCATTATCCTTTCCTCTTGCTCAACAAACAGCTTACTTCTGGTTGGGTGTATTTGTACCTGTAGACTTAGCTCCATTAATCAAAAGTTTACAACACAGATCATCACATGCACACAAAAAGAGGCTTGATTTAGTGACGATACTGACCAAGAGGCCACAGTTTAAACTTTGGATCTCATTATCATTCATACCCAACTAAAGAACTTATCAGTTTATTTCACAATAAATGTACTAAACAATTATATGCAACACATAGAATGAATCTAATGTTAACATTTTTTCTTGCATTTATGAATGTGGCAAATAGAGCATCTTGTCAGATATATGTCACAGTGCTGATAGAAGTCGTGAGTTAGCATAGTCCAATTTGCGCCAATTTCTTCTTTACTCAAAACATGACATGACCTCTCTATAGTGCCCTAATCACCCCATGCAATCTCGTGCCTTCACTATTGCATTACCCATACCATTACCTTCATTACTCCCACTTTTTCCATAATAAGTCTATAAGACTGGGAGTTGAAACACAGGCAACTGTTAGGAGGAAGGATTGAACCTGCTAAGTTCAATACATCAACTGAATTCATTCCATTAAGATGGTCCCTCCGAGTCCTGCTCAACACTTGTACATCCTGAATACATCTGGTACTGACTAGACTGGTTTCACTAGACATATTACAACAGGGGTCCCCAAGCCAGCTCCTCAAGGCCCGCCAACAGTTCATGTTTTGTGGATCTCCACACATACATATTGTATAGGTGAAGTAATTAGTGCAGTAGCAGATCTATAGAGCCGGCTATGTGGAGATCCACAAAACGTGACATATTGGCAGCCCTTGAGGAAGAAGTTTGGGGGACACTATATTACAATACATTGAAAAAATGTAAGCATGGACTTAGCGTACACCTTTGCTCTCTAATATACATGTTTTTTAATGCCCATTCTGGTATATGTTGAAGCTCTCTAAATATGTTTGGCAAAAAAATGAAAAATGTGTGTAAAAATGCACGTGGGAGTTTTTGAACATTAACATTTCGATAGATGCATTTTGGGTAAACCACACCAAAAATGATACTTGAATTTTATTTTATTTTACCCCTAACAAAATACACAGAACAGCGCTGAACCTATGAATTTCATTTGTGCGTTTTGGTGCAAGTTCAAACTTTTAGTACTCAAAGAAGTGAATGAGATCATAAAAGTCTTCAGAACAATGAAAAAGTGTAATGATCTTTTAAAATACAAGCCGCTTTATAAAGGCCTTGTAAAAACTCTTCCTATTTTGCATTGATGTTTAGTGGCTGAAGTTCCCCCGATATAATACAATAAGTGTTACGCAGCTTACAGTACTTTGAAAACTGAACTCAGGATGTTTCACCTTTTGATTTAGAGAATTCAAAATGAATCTATTGTAAAGGGTTAAACCCAGTTTGATGACTTCATTATATGCTGTCAACGAAGGTGAAGGGAACATTCCTGTTTAATTGCAGCCTTGGACTGAACACCTGCTGGATAGCCACATAATAGAGAGCAGAGGAGTGGTGGGATGAATATACCCCTGGCATTCAAAGATCAACTTGGACATGCTCTGTTTACTGAAACTAAAATACCTTACATGATCATTCTTTTGTTGTCCCAGTATGTAAACTGACTATATCAAAATGGTTAGATCTTGATTTTACAGCTCATCTAACCATTTCCCATGGTGGTAAAAAAATTGATTTTAGAAATACTGGGCTATTTATTGCTAATCTAAATCAAATTCTAATACAAGCAATCAGGTTGGGCCAACATTTAAACTGAAAGAGTGTTTGAAATTTCACTGTATTATTTAGCGGAACAAGCATTGTTTCTGAGAACTACTTGGCATCTTTGTTGCATTGTTTCTGCCAACTTCTGGCACCTTTGCACTGGTATTCCACTCCAAAAAGATTGGACTGCATTTTTTGGGTTTTGCCTTATAGACTGCAATTTTTTTATGTCACCCCACACATTCTCTATTGCATGGACATGAAGGGATTGGGCTGGCCACTCCATTACCTCAATCATGTTTGTCTGTAGCCAAGGTGTTGGTCATAGTCATGTTGAAACATCCATTTCAATTGCAATTCTACTTCAGCATAAAGCATAATCTCGTTAAGTATTTTGATAAATTCAATACATAATAATTTTAGCACCACCATGCTTTACTGTCTTCACAGTATACTTGGCTTAAATTCAGTTCTCGTAGTTGTCTGACATGTGGCCACTAACCCCCCAAAAATAATTTAGTTTTCATTTCTCTTTAGGTCAGTAAATGTGTTCCTTGGCAAATATTAACTTATTCAGAACATGTCTTTTTTTCAACAGCCAAACTTTGCAGATAATTTGTGCTGGTTACTTACCTTCTCTGAAGGCCTTCTGATTGTAGCAGTGCTCACTGGTAAATTCAAATATTCTTACATTTTTCTGGAGATGATCATTGGCTGATCCTTTTCCATTTTTCTATTCTTGGATGTGGACATTAGTTCTATGCTTCCTTCCGCATCTTTCAGGTGTTGGTTTACAACTTCAAGGCATTTGAGATCACTTACTGTGATCAGTTTGCTTCATTTCTCTCCTATCAACTTTTTTGTTTGGTATGTTCATCGAAATAATGTCTGGAAGACCCCATTGTTTGACCCCAGTATTTTTAGAAGGAAATGCACTATAACCAACATGTGCAACCACTCTAAATAAGGACCAAAATGAACATCTGTTATTCCACAGAATTAGTAACTTTAAAAATTTAACTTCTCACCGCTATTATTTTGAACAAGACCCTTTCAATAATGTTTCAGAATGAGTTGCTGGGTCTGTTTTTTTCTTCTATCATGCTACTACACTTACAGGTAAATTATTTGCTGTGACGAACATCTGCCAAACAGTTATTTATCAGGCTAATGACATTGGCTATATTTTGTGTCAACAAGCATTTTGCAGTCTCAGCCCTGTATTTTTAAGATAACATGGGCTACACTTTGTGATATGTAACCTGTCATCTGGCTTTTGGTTTTCACATGAAATATTTGCACCCTACAAGAGCAGAATTGGCCTTACAGGAATTGTGTGCAAGTCTAATACATGTCCAAATGTCTTTTAAACCTCAAGCATGAACATGGTGATTAAATATACCATATAACTATAAGAATATGGCACAATGACCCAATCTGCTGTATTGCTGTTGCCTTTAGATTCCTGGTTTTATACATCATCTAAAAAAAAAAGTACTGGGTGGTCTCTGATCCAGAATGTTCTATAAAATATCTTTGATGTCTTTAACTGTACCTTGCTATAGAGCTATTATGTTAAATCTTCTGAATGCTTTGGTAGATGGCATGTTTATCAGTGAGTTTAAGGTATTTAGAATCTAACTGGATTTTGACAGGTTTGAACAACAACACAGTTGTATGGGGTTAGGGAGGGCAGTAAAATAACCGTGGAGCACCAATACAAAAATGTTATTTGCCCTAAAGCACATACTTTACCATGCACTGCAGGTCACATAGCAGAAGCAATTATTACAGGTCAACAGACCACTGTTTGCTCCGGTAAATTAATGCAGTCAGACCTACCCTTGGAGACACAAGCCGCATAATATCTTTTTTGAAATTATCTCACATTTCTTTGTATGAAAAATATTTAAGGCTGTCTTTCAGTTCACATTTTAAATACATCTTTAACAAATGTGACCGGTATAAAATATAATATACTGCAACCATATTTTAGTACACTTTCAATTTCCCCGCAATGCTAATGCCTGCCAACCCTAGGTGTGTCAGCTTAAAATAGACCTCAACCCTTCTTGCAACTCTGTGCTAGGTCATATCGAGGTCTGCAAGAAACTCAACCCACTAACCAGATGCACATGAGCTCAGATACTCACCTTTCTTTTTAAAGAGCTCTGAATGATAGGGTCATGAACAAGTTGTAGCGTGGCAGTGAAGCAGGAAAAAGTGAGTATCTCTCTAATGCAAGGCTCAGAAATGGCATGAGGAGGGTAGGTTAGATCACTTAAGTGAACCTCCATACTGGCACAGAATTGCAAAGGAAGATTTAGGATTGCTTGATATTGGCTACTCCCAGCCTCTCTCAATCAGATTTGCTGATATCCTACTGATTTCCTAAAGCTAAACTGAACAAAACAATCTTCTGCTACACCCACTCCCCCCAATTAGATTCCTCTCTGGCCTCCTTTTTGTTTGCATCTCCTAACCGCTGCATGCAAAATGCAGAATCAGAGAACAAGTCTTTACTTCCTGGTGTCCACTAATGAGATTAGTGAGGCCCAACAATGTAACTAGATTTCCAAGGGACCCCAGAGCAAACATTGGACTGCCCACTTCCAGCCTGTAATACAAAAATTATGCACTCCCTATTGTTATCCTAAACTACCCCCCCCCCACCAGTAGTCACCACCACCAATCAGCTTTTTACCCTATGACTATCAATGGCCTTATACCTCCTGCCACCAATGGTCTATACAACCCCCCCCCCCCAATCAGCCATATACCCCCCATTAATCACCCATTAATCACCACTACACTCTGCCCAAAGTAATCCACTTTCTCCATCCATTCTCCAACAACCCTACCAGAGCAGGTATCCAGGCCTGGGGCCTAGGAAGTAAAGAGAGTCATGCAAATTATTTGGTAAAGCAGGGTGCACAAGCGGTGTGCCTTGCAGTGTGAATTGCAACTGGCAGTACTAAAAATGTTTTTGTTTTATTTTTTCCACAAAATATTACACGTACCTATGATAGGGCATTTTTAAAGGTGAGGGTCATCAGTTATCCAATGCAGTAAGAATATTAATTAATTAAAGGTTTGGAAATAACAGCACCCTATGGGCTATGCTGAATAAAGTAGTATTTTTGCATACCCCATAGGGCTCTGATGTTCCTAAATTCTTAAAAAAATAACCATGCCTCATTAGAAAAATGATGTATCTCATCTGTAAAAATACTTCATTGCAGGGACAGGTGATTTTTGGGAAAAGAATGGAAGAAATATTTTGTATTGCCCTTTCTTGTGTGTTACAACTAAAAAGCTCAGTAAGAGGCAGGTTGCAATTCACACCAGAAAGCACATAGCTGGTGCATCCTGCTTTACCAAATAATTAGCATGAAAAGAGAACAAAGGCTCAGAACATGGCCTCACTGCTGGAATTACACAATTTCTCAGAAAGCCCACATGAGAGGGTGGACAGGGGGCTAGCAGGTGGTGACACTTGTTCAAGGGGGTCCAGGGCTGCTGAGCCACCAATGACATAAGAAAAAAAATCATGCCAATGCCACAGGTCCCTGATCTTCACACTGCCCCACCACTGAATTAAAAAAAACACAGCCACAGAAGTGCCGGTGTGTCACAACTGGTGAGACCCTAATCTTGACTTCGAGTAGGAGCCCAACACTGCAGGGCAATGAATTTAGTGGTAATGTATTCATAGGTGTACTGAACATCAGCCTGTTCAGAACAAGAAAACAAATCTAAGTAAGACTTTAGTCTTGAACCTAAATACTCTAAATTACTTACATAAAGGTCACTGTATAACCCTGAAAAGCCAGAAATCACGCTTCCCGCACTCTGGAGCACTCTACAGGAACCATTGAAACTGATATGAAGCACAAGAAAATTTGCAAAGATAACCAGAAGCAACAGAACTCCCACATATTTTTTATGCTACTTTGGAGTTCATACAGGGCCATAATACAAATGCTGTTTTTCTGTAAAGCTTCAATAAGGCTTTACTGCTCTAAACATAGGCATCTTGTGATAGATCTAACCCCTGCCCCCCCCCCCCCCCCAGCACCTATGCCCTTGGCACAAGTCCGGTACCAGGGAAACCCCTGGTAGAATATAGGGCCAATGCTGATGGGCACAACAGCAAACCACCCATCAATATGTTGTGCAGGTGACTTGCTGCCCCCCATAACCCTTTGAACAAGTATAGGGGATCCATGGACCCGTTATCAGTTTGCAAGTTGAAGAAATAAACCACACATAAGAATTCCACCTGTGCCCCGCAGGGAGCGTCCTCTCTCCGCTCTGGGGCTCTCTCCTGATCTGGTCTTTTGATGTCTGGGCATGACTGTAGCAGCCGCCCCTCATGCATCTGGAATTCAAGGGAACACAGGTTCCACCAAGGGTAATAGTGGGCCTTGAGGATGACAACGCTTGTCAATAACCTATAACTCGCAAACTCACCAGGGCTTTTCCAAAAGAGACTGCCCTCGGCATGGTGCCATTTTTTTAAGCCTTTGAAGAGCACAGGATCTGTGCTGAAGGGGCTGGTAAATACTAGGGCTACAAGGTGCCACACAGTTATACTCAGACACAAAATGATTGGATGCGTGGTCATGCCAATGCCTTGTCAAGCCCCATGGGACACACGCCTTCTAGGTAAGTTCTCAACCCCCAAACTCCGCTGCTATCTTCACCTATAGACAAGCCCCCGTCTGCCGGGACACTTTACACGCCTCACTGGACACGGTTGCCCCCAGGACTTCATAGCACAAAGGATGTGGACTTACAGGGGTGAAGGCGGATGAACCAGAGGCAAGACTGGGCGATGTCGGATAAGCCAGGGTCATACACGGGTAATCTGTCCAGTAACGCAGCACCAAAGGGAAGAGATGAAAGAAGAGTCAAGGTCAAACCAGGGGTCAACCCGGGAGGTCATGGATACGAAGTACAAAGGGCGAGGCAGATTCATAGCCAGGAAACAAGCTAAGGTCGGTCCAGGCGGCAATCACAGAGTAGTCAAACAAGGCAGGGTCGGTAATGGAATTGAATGCGGAACTAGACAAAATCACACCCGGCAGCTTGCTATCATGGGCAAAGGACAACTGTGGGGAACCAAGCTTTATTAGAAGGGAACTGATGGGATTGGTTGGGGCAACATACTTTGGGCTGATTGCCCCATTCAAAAAAATATTGTCCCTTTGAAACAGCCTCCGGCGGGCGCGCTGCGTACAGCGCCGCCGGAGGTTATAAAAGGGACGTGCTCACGTGTGCGAGCATGTACGGGGAAGCCGGGGATGCGGTGGTGAAGAGAGGAGGTGGCCGTGCTCGGTGCCGCACGAGCCGCCACCGCTCGAGTCGGCGCTTGGCACCGCCGCTGGACAGGACGCTCATTTGTAAAGCATCCTAACTGCCTTGCCCCTGCAAACTCAGCTGGCTACATAGAGAAACAAAGCTAATTAGTCTTGTGAAATTACATATGCTGCACATTTATTCTGCACACCTTTCTTTTGGCCAATTACATTTCCAAGAATGCTTTGCATCTGAGCCATGTATACATATACATTGTTTTAAAATCATAGCTCCTGGACAATTGGCATCCATGTCAAAGAATATATATTGTTTCATAAAAACATATTTTAAAATAAAAATGGCAAGATGGCTTTCATCAGCTTAAGCCTTCATATACAATCTGCCAAAACAAGCAGATCCATCAGTTAAATAACGTTGGCAAAATGCTTTGGGGTGAACCGATAGTTGGCATGTAGCACACGTTCAATTTAATCTGTGCAGGTCAAGTTATATGATGAGAAGTCAATTTTTAATGGTGCCCACAATGAAGTCATCTTTGTAGGCCCTTTCTTGGATTCATAGAACTGTCCTATGTAATTGCTGATTCTAAAGAAAATATTAAAAAGATGTATTGAAGAAAGATCATAAGATGTCATGGTCTCCTCAGTCCTCGCTGCCTTATTTAAATCATAGAGTTTACTTTGTACTATGAATGCAGATGGTTGGCTTATTTCCAGACTATACAATATTGCTATATATGGATGGTTTAGTTAACCAAGTGTGTTTTCGGAACACTGCCAAGACCTTCAATAGTCCCAATTGTTCAAGTGTGTTTTTCCACTTATGCGTAACTTTCTTTGTATTTGTGTGCTTTTTTTATATATGGTTAGGAAAGTATGGGCAGGTATATTTGTAGAGTGGGCAAATAGTGGCACTGATGCATTATGATTTGATTTTCTCAGAGGTTTTGTATACACATCCACCCTAGTGTGGGTAAGAGTTCAGTTATTTAATTAAATGGGAACTCTAGTTGTATCTAATGCTAAGCAGCTTGCAGCTGCTATATAACACCTGTATAGCGGGTGCAGTGTGCACATGGTTCACTGTAGAGTGGTTAAAGTACAGAGTTAGACATTATCTGTTGTTAGCCAGCTGTATATTAATCCAACCTCATCTGTGTATATATAAAAAAGTGCAAGAAAAGATAATTTGCCCTGTGCCCTGCACTAATCTGGAATAGCTCTATTTGTAGCTAATTCTAATACACCACTTGGGTTGTTCCTCTAATTCTTAGAGACCAGATTATCTGTAAATGTTGTTGGCAGGAGCAGGCTGGCCATACAGGACATACAGACCATAAGAGGAATTAATGGTTGGCTTCATTGATCTGGGGCCTACTGGGCTGGGAGTAGCCCACCTCTGCCAGAGCCTGTAGCAGAACCCTCCTTCCCTACCTGCCTTCCAAGTATTCAGCCTCACTGTACCTCCCAGCCAGAACATCACAGCTCATGTTTTCCTCTGCAGTTCTATAGACAATATAGTGGCTGTACATGGCCATGCTCACCCCTGCCACATTATCTGCCCCCTACAATACTGAAACTTTAGTACCATTGCTTTAGGAGTGGTCATATATCCATCCTATAGCTCTTCAATACTACAGAGTTAGCTATAGAACTTACTCATTGACCAGCAGGAAAACACACAGTTCAGCAGTGGATCTTAATGATCAGGTAAATGTTTATTTAGGTTGGTGCCCTCTACCTCCATCCTTGATCCCCCCTGGCTGTCACAGGAGGTCCACTGGTTGATTCAATATGTTTGACAATCACAAAGGTTTAAAAACTGCTACATGTACATTGTTTTTTTATATTGCTATTAGGGATTGAAAAAAGACTAAACAACATGTTTCTTTCAAAGTAAATACATAAAAAGCGTAATATTTTCTAGAATTAACCCAGAACAGGCTTTCGTGCTCATATAACCTTTAATCTTAAACCGGACCTTCAACATTATTTAATGAAAAGACCAAAACCTTAAAAAACTATTCCACAACATCTAAAGTTAATATATTTTAAGTTTTTAGTCACTTATTCATTATTTTTTCCCCCACTGGGCTGCAACTCTGTTCAGGACTCTAGGATACGGGTGCCGCCATCTTGCCTCAGGAGCATCACATACTGAGGAGAGGAGAGGGGCAGGGAGTGCAGGGGGGCGGGTTATAACTGTGCTCTGCACAGACAACAGAGCTGGGGTCAGGAAAAGGACAGCAATCCCAGAATGCAGATCAACAGTCAGAAGACACTTCCTGTCTGAGACTGAGCCTGAGACTCCATGGGTCACCATCTTGGATGTTAAAAGGAAAGATGATCTTTAATATGGACAATCTGTATGTACAGGATGGGGGAAACATACAAGATAGGCTCTTATTCAGCATGAAGGCTCCGGTTTAAAGGGCTAATGATAAGGAATGGACAAGAACGGGTATTAGTTTGATAATACTATATTTTGATTTATTCCTATGCACAAAGTTTGATGTTTTCATGAAGTCAGATTCTATTAGTGTGAAATGCTTTTGTTTAACATCTTCTGAATCAGTCTACATATGAGAAAGCATACCAATATGAAGTGGATAAGCACAACCAAATATACAATGATCAAAAACAGATATAGGTACAAAAACAGGGGGTGCTAGGAGAACCCGTGCATGTACAATCTAATCAAGCAAATGAAGAACTGGACACTCTGGGATATCCAAGACATGCACCCAAAGTAATCCGCACTCCACCCTGTTTGAATAAATGGCAATTGATACCAAACTAATATAAAATACAATTTTATTCAAAGTATAAGGCAATCAAAACAAGAAAAACCAAAAAAAAGGGGCTACACACAGTTAAAAACACATACAAGACAATTTAAAAGGACAACCAGTCCAAAATGTGGGGGGAGGGGGGAAGTTTGGCTAGGCAGTAAAGTAATCCCAGATCAAACAATTTTTTTATAACTTGAATTCATTTTAAGTCATAAAACATGACACTATTTGTAATGTCACCAAGCCAGAGTGGTAACCAGAAGTGTGCAGAAAGAAGTGTAACCAGAGAAAAGCATACAGCCCTTAAAGGATCAGGGCTGAAGCTGTGAGCAGAAAGAGCAGTGAAAAGCAAATACTACATATGTGTTAAACAGTGCGTGATGACAGAACATCCAGAGATAGTCTATGTGACATGAATAGAGTCTGGCTTGCTGAACAACACAATAAAATAAATTAATGAATGCATAAGATTATGATAAACAGCAATTTGTACATCACCGTAATCCTGAGATGCCTGCCAAACGCCCCCACACACCGCACAGACCAACCGCCGACGCGCTGCGTGGATAAACCACTTCACCTGGACGGGAGCCAAACTTCCCCCCTCCCCCCACATTTTGGACTGGTTGTCCTTTTAAATTGTCTTGTATGTGTTTTTAACTGTGTGTAGCCCCTTTTTTTTTGGTTTTTCTTGTTTTGATTGCCTTATACTTTGAATAAAATTGTATTTTATATTAGTTTGGTATCAATTGCCATTTATTCAAACAGGGTGGAGTGCGGATTACTTTGGGTGCATGTCTTGGATATCCCAGAGTGTCCAGTTCTTCATTTACATATGAGAAAGCATTATGGTATCAAGCTTGGTCAAATACTGGAAGGAAACACATTTGAAAAAATATAACAAAAATGTTTCTGACATTGCAGCTAGAGATCGTATTTCAAATACATGTCACTTTGATTTTGTTAAGAACATGGACACATTTATGCCTCAATAGAGTTTCTATACAAGAAAAATCCCCTGTGGCCACGCTACAGAGAATGATATTTTGTTGCTTCCAAGCTAACTTCAAATGCCAACTGTTGCACCCGAGTAATATAAGAGTCAAATGCAGAGCACACTCAGCAAACTACAAGATAAAAAACTGGCAGCGAAAACAATTGTAGTTTCAAAAATGTTGGTTATTTGCAAATAAGCATACGAAGCCAAAAGCATTACAATGACAGAATCAGTGCTGCTAAAATTTCTTTATCCAGAAACAAACTAGCGAAAGCAAGTGCTGAGACAAGTGAAAGCCGACGTGAAAAAGTTTTGGACTATGCCTTGCCCAACAGCTCCACTTCCTGGTCATGTTGACCAAGGGTCAGAGCCGAGCACCAACCTTACCATGCTGGCTGGTTCCTTGGTACCCCTACTTAAAGAGGAACTCCAAGCATTTTATAAATCCGCAGCCCCGCAATGATAAAAAATACAATTCTGTGATTACTCACCTGTAGAATTGGTATTGTAAGTATACAGCACGTCCTGTTCCAGAATATTCCTGGACTGCAGAAAACAACTTGTGGCTCCTCCCGACCCCATATAAGTCAGGGACCTCCCACAAATTCCCCAGTATTGACAAGCAGTTACACAAGAAGCCGGGAGAAACAATAATAAAAATCCAAAAAGAACATTTGAACAATCACCATACAGAGGTAACTAGAAAAAAGATAACAAGGGTGGGATGGAACAGGACGTGCTGTATACTTACAATACCAATTCTACAGGTGAGTAATCACAGAATTGTATTATTCCAAGTATACAGCACGTCTTGTTCCAGAATATTCCTTACACATGGGACATCCAATAGCAGCGTCCGTAAGGTAGGGTGGGATCCCCAAAAGTAACAGCGGGCAGATTAGACCGCTGCCACCTGCAGAACTTTGCGACCAAAAGCAGTATCAGCTGAGGCCCTAACAAAAGTATGAACAGAAGACCAAGCAGCGGCCTTGCAAACTTGTTCAACAGAAGCTTGGTGCTGAAAAGCCCAAGAGGCACCAATAGCACGAGTAGAATGAGCAGTAAGGCGGAAGGGAGGTTCCTTCCCCTTAGCAAAATAGGCTTGAACCACAGCCTGACGGATCCACTTGCTGATAGTGGACTTAGCCGGAGCCAAACCCTTCTTAGGCCCAGAAGGGAGAACAAAAAGACCATCAGTCTTCCTGAAGGATTCAGTTGCCACCAAATAGAACTTCAAGGTCCTGACCCCATCCAGAGAATGTAAGACCCGCTCCTTAGGGTTACTAGGATTAGGGCACAGAGAAGGCAAAACAATGTCCTGATTGAGATGAAAAGCAGACACAACCTTAGGCAGAAAATCTGGCTTAAAATGAAACCACCTTGTCCTGGTGTCTCTCAAAGTATGGAGGTCTGATGGAAAGCGCCGCCAACTCAGAAACACGCCTAACAGAAGTGATAGCCACCAAAAAGGCTACCTTAAGCATCAAAATGGACAAAGGGGCCTCACGCAAGGGCTCAAAGGGAGACCCCTGCAAGGCAGATAAGACCAAGTTCAAATCCCAGACTGGTAACATAGGCTTAAGTGGAGGACACACGTGGGTAACCCCCTGAAAAAGGTCTTAACCAGACGATGGTTGGCAAAGGATCTTTGGAAGATAATGGCCAAAGCTGAAACATGACCTTTGAGGGTACTAAGTTGAAGAACCAAATCCAAACCAGGAATTGCAGGAATTCCAGAATCCTGGGGATAGAAAACACCCTACAGGAAAGCGACTCACACCAGTCAATGTAAGCATGCCATACCCTATAGTAGATAGATGACGAGGACTTCTTCCTAGCCCAAAATATGGTATTAACAACAGAAGCAGGCAGCCCCTTTTCCATCAAGATGGAGGTTTCAGCAGCCAGGCGTTAAAGCCAGCGTTTGTAAATTGGGATCGCGTAGCTGCCCCTGAGTGAGCAGATCTGGAAACTTGGGCAGGGCGTACTGATCTACTGCCAACTGCACGATGTCTGCGAACCACACTCTTCTTGGCCAACAGGGAGCCACCAGAATGGTTGCCACCCCTTCCTGGGATATCTTGTGCAGCACCCTGCCCAGCAGAGGAAACGGAGGGAACACATAAAGGAGCCGAAAGCTCTTCCAAGACATTGCTAGTGCATCCATGGCCAAGGCCAGAGGGTCCTGGGACAGAGAGACAAAGACTGGAAGCTTGTGATTGTGACGGGACGCAAACAGATCCCCATCCGGCTGCCCCCAGCGGTGGCACAGGGAGCGAAACACCCTGCTGCTGAGGGACCATTCTCCCAGACGAGAAGTCCCCCTGCTGAGGGAGTCTGCCTCCAGATTTTCCAACCCCGGGATGTACATGGCTGAGATGCAGGGAACACTCTCCTCTGCCCAAGACAGTATCAGGGACACTACCTCGAGGGCCCTCTTGCTCCGGGTCCCTCCCTGATGATTGATGTAGGCAACCGCTGTCTGGTTGTCCGAGCGGATCTGAACCGCCCGACCCCGAAGGTGTGGAGTCAACTGGGCGAGAACCAGTCTGATCGCCCTCAGTTCCAGAATGTTGATAGGGGCATGGGCTTCCTGAGTGCCCCACTGACCTTGGAACTTCAAGGATTTCCAGAAGCCCCCCCCCCCCAACCTGTCAGACTGGCATCTGTGGTGAGAAAGGGGCCAGAAAGGATCTGCCCATCAACAGGTTCCTTGAGTCCAGCCACCACGAAAGAGACCGCCTGGCCAGATGGGACAGAACAAACACCCGATCCAGGGACACAGGATCCCGATCCCATACTGACAAGAGGTGAAGTTGGAGAGGTCTCATGTGAAACTGAGCGTATGGAACTGCCTCGAAGCAAGACACCATCAGGCCCACCAGCTGCATCCCCTGCCAGATGGAGGGAGGAGGGCAAGACAGAAGAAGCCTGGCTTGAGCTTGAAGACTCTCCACTTTCTGCTGAGGGAGAAGAATCTTGACCTGAGATGTATCCAGAGTCATGCCCAGAAAGGACCTCACCAGTGACGGGGACAGGGAAGACCAGCCGAAGGACTCCAGTGTGGACACCACCAGCTGGGTATCCAGCTCGGCCTGCTGGAAGGACTGAGACGTGATGAGAATGTCGTCCAAATAAGGAAGGATGCAAATGCCCTGAGATCTCAGCAGAGCCATTACGCCCGCCAGCACCTTGGTGAATACCCTGGGAGCCGAGGTGATACCGAAAGGCAAGGCCACAAATTGGTAGTGCTGATCCTCCAGAGCAAACCTGAGGAATCTCTAATGACCTGGAAAGATTGGTACATGAAGGTAAGCGTCCTTGATGTCTACAGAGGTCATGAAGTCGCCCGGGCGCAGAGAATTGACTGCAGAGCGCAGGGTTTCCATGCGAAAATGTTTGAATCTGACAAACTTGTTGAGACACTTTAAATCCAGGATGGGTCTGAGGGACCCGTCCTTTCTGGGGACAGTGAAATGATTGGAATAGAGGCCTCTGCCCCTTTCCCTGAAAGGCACCAGGCAGATGACCCCCAACTCCAGAAGATTTTGAACAGCAAGGCACAGACCCTGAGCTGACAGGGGGTTTTGAGCCATCCAGGATTTGATGAATCTTGGGGGTGGCCAGGCTGCAAACTCTATCTTGTAACCGGAGGACACCTCCTGAATCTACCGGTCTGAGACGTGAAGCCTCCAGACGTGAGCAAAGAGCCGAAGCCGCCCCCTACCCGGATGGGTGAGGGCGCCCCTTCATGCCTGAGGGGGCTTGGGGGAGGACTTTGGCTTGGGACCCCAGGAGGGGCTGGGGCAGCCACGTCCTCTGCCCCTGCCCCAATGATCTCCGCGAGCCCCAGCAAAGGAGACTCCTCAACCAGTTCTGGAACCATGGAAGGAAGGGAGAAAGGCACCCGTCCCCCGAAAGGACCGGGACTGCCTCCTACGTTGAGGTAACCTACCGCCCCTGGCAAACAAGTCCAAGCGTTCACCAAAGAGACGCAGCCCCTTAAAGGGAAAACCAGTGAGAGCCTTCTTAGCAGCATTATCAGCTACCCACTGACGCAGCCAAACAGAGCGGCATATAGCCACCAAAAGGGCAGATGTCCTCCCACACATTCTAATGGCATCATCCATGGCAGACAGAACATATGCAACAAATTCATAGCAAAGTAGGAGAGATCTATACTCTTCTCCTCCCGAGTCATCAGATGCCTCATCTAAGAGACTCTTAAGCAGCCCTTTAATAGCAATAGCTGTAATGGCAGAGGCACAAACCGGGCGAAGCGCGGTCCCCACACATGCAAAAGCATGACAAGCCAGCTGGTCCATGCGCCGGTCCTCACCGTCCCTCAGGGTAGTAGTGTCAGGAGAATGCATGACAGATGTATTTGACAGCCCCAGAACGGGCGCATCCACCTCGGGAGAACATGGCCAACGCTTAATCACCTCAGCAGAAAAGGGATACCTCTTGTCCCAACTCTTGGGCACCCCAGGGAGCTTGCTAGGCTGCTCCCACTCTTTGAGCACCAGATTATTAAAGTGAGTCTGCTCCGGGAACTCCAAGCACGGTTTAACCGTATGAAAAAGCTCACCCTGCTGTTGCAGAGCCACTGCAGGAGGGGAAATACAAAGCACTTTAAAAATGTGAGACAAAAGCCTGTCAGTGTCATCTGAGGACCATGGGTCTTCTCCAAAGCGACCACCATAAATCTTAGGCTGTTCCTCAGATGATTCTGAATCAGAGAACAATTCCCCCTCCTCAAGGAGACGATAGCCAGAAATGTCAAAAAATTCCTCAGCCTCAACAGGGAAGAGGGAAACAGCGGGAGATAAATGCAGCTTCTTAGCAGAAGCCTTACGCGGGGCAGACCCAGCAATATGTTTCTCAATGCTGGCCACCCGTGCAGCCAAATCAGGTTGAGACTCCCCGCTAGTATGCCCCTTGCTGGGTCAGATGTAAGCGTGGGGGGGTAGGCGAAGCCAGAGGGGGCGCAGCACCAGGCCCAGTAACAGACAACCCAGACTGCAGCGCGAGCACACACACCCTGACATCATCACTTATAGGGGATACCCCACACGCAACACAAAGCCGGGCTTGTCCCGAAGGAACCCCAAGCACATTATCCCCAGAAGCCTCCATATGGTGATTTGAGTGGCACAACCACCCCGCAGGGAGCCAGCAGCGCACGCAGCCCAGGAGAGGGGAAAATGGCGCCCGCAGAGACCTCGAGGGGGCAGGCTGTGGAGACGTGATGCAGAAAACGTCAGCCACAGAGCCCCGCCCCCCCGAATCGCGCCCCATGTGATCCGACCAGTCAATAGTGGCACCACAGCCTCTGAAGTAATGCTGCCGCCGCCCGCGGAGCGCTGTATAAGTGCGTGGCGGCGGCATACAAGGTGAAGCACAATATCCAATAAAGTACAGAAACCACCGACCCCCCCCCCCCGGAGACCTCCCCGAGGGAGAACGAGGCAAGGGAGTAACAGCAGCGGCCCAAGTGAAAAATGTGAGGAGGGAGGGTGGAGGGGGACACCTAGAGGGATAAGGGTTAAACGGCACAGGGAGCCTGGCAAACCCATAGTGCAGGGGGGGCATCCCAAAAGGCTCACCATAAGCCTAAACCGCCAACCCTGTCAAAGCAGGGACTGCGGTAGGAGCAGCGCTCTTAGCACCTACCCTGGTGCTGACCTACCTTCACCCGAACCTGTCAGCCGAGGCTGGGAGGCAGTGTAGTTCGGAACGGGTGGGAATAGTCCTGCAGGGCCGCAGGCTGATAAGCCCCGCTCACCTGTGCAACATAGAGAGCCATCTTCTGTCTTCGCAGCCCAGACTGCAGATAAGAACTGGGATTTTGTGGGAGGTCCCTGACTTATATGGGGCCGGGAGGAGTCACAAGTTGTTTTCTGCAGTCCAGCGCCATCTTGTGGATGTATTACCCATGTGTAAGGAATATTCTGGAACAGGACGTGCTGTATGCTTGGAATAAACAACTCACAGGATCACTGCAATCCTTTCCTGATTCCGGTGGAGGCGGAACTCTGCATGACCATGAGTGACAGTTGAACTCGAGTAAATGACGACTACAGTCACACTGTTGCACAGGACTGGGTGACTGATCTTCCACTCTTTGCATTCTCTTCAAGATGGCTGCACCCAGGAAACAAGATGCTTGGGGGAATGGACTTCCTTTTTAAAGGAGCACTATCACGAAATTGTGATTTCGTATAAACACGTCGGATAATGAGAGGGGGGGTCACTTATACACCAGAACTGAATAAAACTTCAGCCTAGCTTGTGGTTTATTCTCTCATGGTAGGAATAAAATCCTGGGGTGACAGGTTTAGTCTGATGTGACAGAGCCTGTCACCCCGGATATCCTCTTCCTTCCATTAAAATAAAAACAAGCCTGGCTGGATATATCTTGATGCTGGATGTATAAGTGACCCCTCCCCCCACCATCCAGCATATTTATAGATTTTTATATCAATGGGCCATTTTTTCATGATATTGTTCTTTTTTGCAATAGAATGGATCTGGAAGACTGTTCAATGCTATGGGCACCTGATGCTTGGTTTTAATATGGTCGTCATTTTGAAAGCAGGTGTACTTTAAAGCAGAGTGGAAGTCCCAACGGTCAGGATTTTTACTTGAACTATTGAACATTGTGAAATAAACGTTCTGCAATGCCCAGTCCGCAGCTGCTGCTCTTGTGTCACTATATAGGTTCATGAATGTGTTAAAGCAGACATTCACCCTAAATAAGAGTATATCTTATATGTTTACCCCACCCTGTACATACAGATTGCTCACATTAAAAATCATCCTACCTGCATCCACTGCATGTTATGCGCCTGTAAACATCCAAGATGGCAGTTCATGGAGTATCAGGCATCCTGCAAACAGGAAGTGTCTTCTGAGTGTGTCGCTTTGCATTCTGGGATTGCTGTCCTTTCCCAGACCCCAGCTCTACTCTGTCTGTGATGAGCACAGCTATAACCCCACCCCCTGTACTTTATCCTGCTCTCCTCTCTTCAGTATATGATGCTTCTGAGTCAAGATGGTGGCGCCCGTATCCTAGAGCCCTGAACATACTTGCAGCCCGGTGGGGGAAAGAAAAATAAGTGACTAAAAACTTAATGTTAGATGCTGGGGAATAGTTTTTTAAGGGTTTGGGCTTTTCATTAAATCATGCTGAAGGTCCAGTTTAATGAGGTCAATGCGCACATGATGAAAAGATCAAACATTTCCAGAGGGTATTCTTACTTTTTCACATGTCAATGGGGGCCACGCTAAATATTTGGTAAAGCCAGTGTGCATTGCAACCTGCATCTCGGTGAGTATTTTATCGTGTAGACACAGAAAAGTGCAAAAAAAACTTTTTTATACCCTTTCCCCACCAAAATGACCTGTACCTGCGATGGGGCATTTTTACAGGTTAGGTACATCATTTTTCCAATGACAAAATGAAAAAAATGGTGAAATCTTTAGCATAGCCAATAGAGTGCTGTTATTTCCATAAGTTAAAAATATATACTTAAATCACTGGAAAAATAATGGAAAAATAATGTTTAAACTGTAAAATGTGCCATCACATGTACAGGTGTTTTTTTTAGGGGAAAATGCAGGACAAAATTTTGTTTTGCATTTTTTTATGTGTTATTGCAATGAAGCTCACCAGGATGCAGGTTGCAATCTACAACACAACTCACACTGGAAGTCACACTGGCTTCACCAAATATTTAGAATTACCCCTGTGTCTCAGCTTCCATCATCTTGGGCTCTGTGTCTTAGAGGCCGATTCATTAATAGCGGCAGGTAGCGACAGTTGAGCGACTGTAGCAGTATTTTCACAGCGCCCGCTAGTAGTCGCTGTGCTTGGCCATTGTTCGGTTGTTGATAGCAACTGAGTTGGTGTGCAGTAATGTTGAATACGGGGTGACGAGTCGCTATTTGACAGGTTCCGCGATGTATGGGTGCGCATGATAGCGACTCGTCAGAGCGACCGGCTCCCACCACATTCATCAAAAAATCACGCTCAAAAAATTCTCGCGCTGTGAAATGCATGTTTAACCCTTTAAACGCCAGCCACGTAAATTTTACGTGGCTGCCTCTCCAACAGTTAAACGCCAGCCACGTAAAATTTACGTGCCTGACTTTCCCCAGAAATAAAAAAAAAAGTAAAAATAAAAGACACTTACCTGGTCTCCTCTTCAGCCAGAAGGGCCCGGAAAACAGGGTGCCCCCCCCCCCCCCGTTTCAGCAGCCGCCCGGTTTCCTGTCATAAAAAAAAAAAAAAAAAAATGACCGTTACCTACCTTTGTCCCCGCCGGCTCCCGCAGGCTCTCCTCTTCACGGGGGCGGGGGGCTCCGATCCCCCCTCCCCGCTCTTCCGTCTTCTGGAGGGGGCATAACAGCCCTCCTCCCTTTCTGTCTTCCGATGGCGGCCGCCATCTTGGTGATGTCATCGGGGTGGGGCCAGATGACGTCACCGCCGGGTGTCATCGGGGCACCCGGCAGTTCGTCTCTCAGATGCCGGTGACGGCTGGGCGGGGAAGGAGGGAGGTAGGTGATCCTCCGATCGCCTGCCTCCCCCTTCTCTGCCCAGCCGTCACTGACAGCAGATTGCCGCGGGACACAGAAGATGAAGATCGGAGGTGAGTAAAGTAAAAGTTTTTTTTTTTTTTTTTTTAATAAAGTTATTTTCAAAAACGTGTGTGTCTTTTTTTACCTTTTAACCCTTTGTGAACTGGTAAGGGGTCCATGTGACCCCTTATACCAGTTCACAGGGCTCGGAGGTCTGGCAAGTCACCTGCGCTAGCGGGTGACTTGCCATTAACCCCTGGCCCCACAAATTACCTGCCTCCCCAAAGGTCAGGGGGGGGCAGAAGAGCCGTGGCCCTAGGCTATGACGGCTTGTAGCCGCAGGGCCAGGGGCCACTAAAGCTGGTCCCTGCGCCCTGTTCTACAAGCCCCCATAGCTGGTCACAGGCTGGTTACGCTGGGTAGGGGGGACCTCACGCCATTTTTTTTTTGGATTTTTAAGGGTTTTAACCCTTAAAAATCCCCCCAAAAAATGGGGTCCCCCTCCCTTCGAGGGAGGACCCTATGTCATTTTTTTTTTAATTAACCCTTTGATACCTGTAGCCCAGTAGGTATAAAAGGCTTCCAGCAGCAGGAGAGCAGAAGCCTAAGTGATCAGCGTGGGACACAGGGATGGATGGGAGGTAAGTATTAAAAAAAAATATTAAAAAACATTTATTTTTTTTTAATAAAGATATTTTTTAAAAAGTGTGTCTGTGTGTTTTTTTTTACTTTTAACCCTTTGTGAACTGGTAAGGGGTCCATGTGACCCCTATACCAGTTCACAGGGCTCGGGGGTCTGGCAAGTCACCTGCGCTAGCGGGTGACTTGCCATTAACCCCTGGCCCCCCAAATTACCTGCCTCCCCAAAGCCCAGGGGGGGGGGTAGAAGAGCCGTGGCCCTAGGCTATGACGGCTTGTAGCCGCAGGGCCAGGGGCCACTAAAGCTGGCCCCTGCGCCCTGTTCTACAAGCCCCCATAGCTGGTCACAGGCTGGTTATGCTGGGTAGGGGGGACCTCACACCATTTTTTGGGGGGGATTTTTAAGGGTTTTAACCCTTAAAAATCCCAAAAATAAAATGGGGTCCCCCCTCAGGCTAAAGTGTGTCTCTGTGTGTGTTTTTTTTTTTTTTACTTTTAACCCTTTGTGAACTGGTAAGGGGTCCATGTGACCCCTATACCAGTTCACAGGGCTCGGGGGTCTGGCAAGTCACCTGTGGCTAGTGGGTGACTTGCCATTAACCCAGAGACCCCCCATTACCTGCCTCCCAAAAAAACCTTAAAATTCCCCCAAGAAATGGTGCCCCCCCCCCTGTGAAGGGGGACCCCACACCAATTATTTTTTTTTAAACCTTTATTATGTGGATAGTAGTTGTATTTTATTTGTAAATGTTATAAAGTGCTCTTTTAAGTTTATGGGATCACCTGGACAAGAACGGGGGACTACCGATACATATGTGGTATCATTGTAATCGGGAGAAATGGGGCTTTCACATGCAATATGGCTTTCTTTAATAAAATAAATGTTTTTGTTTAAAATAAAGGAGACAATTTAAAAAATATATATTTTTTTATTTATTTATTTATTTATTTATTTGAAAATATTTAAAAAAGTAGAAAAAATACAAACAAGACATTTCATGTTAAAGCCTAAACTCTGCCACAAAAAGAAAATATGCCATTTTCTTGGAAATTCCTGCAAAAATCACAGTTAAACATCACGCAAAATGGTGAAAAATATCCTGTCAGCAGAGGGTGACAAAATCTCAAGTAGGCTGGCAGTTAAAAGGTTACAAGTACCTATGCATGTTGGGTATTGTTCTGCTCGGGGGACCTTGCACTTTCAGATTTAGCTTGTTTTTTCTTATTTGCATATTGATATTTTAGGAAAATGTGTTTTTTATTCTGCTTTTTTATACATTTTTTTGTGAAATCCTGTGCAACCTATGAATTCTTCGAGATATTACTTCCAGAAAGATGAGCCCACTACAACAAGCTGGGTACGCTTAGAAAGCTTAACATGTGTACTTTCAGGGAATATATGGTTTATGGGGGATATTCCAAATGTAAAGGGTTGGTTTGGTAGAAAAAGCACAAGGTGCGCACTTTGTCTGCAGAGCTGAATATCTGAAGTAAAATTACCGTTATGTGCATGCTTTACTTTGGTGTGTTTGGCAACTCTTCCCTTGACAGTAGCTATGCATTTTGGGTATCATTCTGTTTGGGGGATGTTGCTTTTTCAGATTTTCTGTTTTTTTCTGGTTTGCATATAGGTTTTTTTTAGGAAAATGTGGTTTTGATTCTGCTTTTTTATTCATTTTTAGGGAAACCCTGTGCAACCAAAGAATACATTGAGGGATTACTTCCAGAAAACTGCACCCATGTCAACAAGCCTGGTACGCCTATAAAGCCTGAGGTGTATACTTCCAGAGAATATATAGTTTGTTGGGGGTATTTCAAATGTAAAGGGTTGTTTTTCTTGAAAAACTGCAAGGTGCGCATATTGCAAAGCATAGTTGTATTTTATCTGAAAATCTCCTAAAGCGCTGTTTCAGTTTGGGGGAGTCTCCTGGGCAGGAAAGGGTGTCTACCAATACATATGTGGTACCGCTGTAACCGGGAGAAATTGGGGTTTCACACGCAATAAGATTTTATTGACAAACTTACATTTTTTATTACAAAAAAACACTACAAATTGTAAAAAATAGGTTTTTTTTATTTTTTTGCACAATTTTCACCCAAAAATATTGAGAATACACTTAGAAAATGACAAACAAGACATTTCATGTTAAAGCCCAGGCTCTGCTGAAAAAAACAATATATCACTTTCCTGGGAAATCCCTGGAAATCCCTTCAAAAATCACAGTTGAACATGGGGAGCGCAAAATAGTGCAAAATGGTCTGGCAACAAAGGGTGACAAAATCTCAAGGTAGGCTGGTGGTTAAAGGGTTAAACCCCAGAGCGCTGGTGGCGATGTGTTAAAAGTAGTTTTTTAACCCCCAAACCACCATATTTTTGGAATCCAAAAACAAAAAAATTTTGAAAGAATTTAGTAATATGAATAGAATAATATCAGACCTGTAATATCAATTCTGCACAAATTTTTTTTTTTTTTACCTTAAAAAAATTATCTAACATGGCAGAAGTGGTCACAGAATTTTTCACATTTAAAAAAACAAAAAACAAAAAACAAAAAACATTAATAACAATTAATTTTGAATATTTAAAGATTGTTCCATTGAAATGCATTGGAGAGCGCCAGGTAGCGAGAGGTCATACCTGTCGCTGTTCAAGGTCGGACGCTGGCGCTGTGGGCTGAGGCTGGAATAATGATGAATGAGTGGCTATCTGGCGCTATCTCAGTCGCTAAGCAGGATCGGCTTGATAAATGTGTGATTGTGGTGGGGAGCCGGCGTTCTCGTGGCGGTGCCCGTCATTACCGGTCGCTCACCAGTCGCTACCTGTCGCTATTCCTTCATAAATAAGGGCCTTACTTTCCCCTCTGCTTAGTTTAGGATGTTATGACTGCATGCTGTATGTAAAGAGGTAGCAAGTATCTACATGTTACCTTACTTCTAGGCAACTTAGTCAAGCGTATCATCCCATGGAGAGATTTAGCCTGGAATTTAAATGGATAATTGTAATGAGCTCTACAAGGGAAATGGTTAAACATGAATCAAGGGATCAGTTTTTTTTACAGTGAAGAATAAAAAGCATAATAATGCGGGAAAGCTTGACAGAGAAGGCCCAGGAAGCTTTTGTCTGTTGAGTCCTTCAAGAACAAACCTGTCAGAAGATTCACAGGAGTATAATAAATAGCTGTGAAGCTGAATTGTGTACATTCTATTGATGCACAGGCAGAAAAAAACAAAGCCGTAAGGTTAAGGGAATGATTATGCAAGGTACATGTTCAGCTTTAAACAAACAGTCAATATAGAAGCTGTGTCTTGTGTTGTGCATTTGTCCTGTTATATTATGTATGTGCATGTTTTTGTCTTCCTGCTTTCTTTTTATTGCCATTTGGTTCAGCAAACGCTCTGTAAAGGACAGGCCATTGATAGCAAATGGCAGAACAAGTAAAAAAAATGTATAAATACACACACATTCATATTGTGTACATAAATACACATATGTGTGTGTGTGTGTGTGTGTGTGTGTGTGTGTGTGTGTGTGTGTGTGTGTGTTTTTCATGCACCATCACAATTCACACTATATTTTGAAATGAACTTATTTACTCAAGTTACTTGGCTTTGTGCAACTTAAATAAACTTGCAAAGGAGACCTAAAGGCTCTACTCTCTTCTGTACTTCCTATAAGCTACTATGTTCCTGCACTCACATGTGCACTCAAATTGCAGCACAGGCTTCCAGAGTTTTGTTAGTTTCCCTTTTTTATTTTGCACCACAGGGTCTTTAAAAGCTAGACAATAGGTCCACAAAATGGTGGAGGGGCTCCTAATATTAGATGAATTGCAACTGAGTTCCAAAAGACAAGCTGTTATTAGGTTTAGCACCTATCACTATTGATGGTGGAATGTCAACCTGCCTATGGTGTATACAAGGGGCTGTAAGAAGTTTTTTCCTGGGTCACCTTTAACTGAGGCCCTTATTTATGAAGGAATAGCAACAGGTAGCGACTGGTGAGCGGCCGGTAATGACGGGCCGCGCCACGAGAACGCCGGCTCCCCACCACAATCACACATTTATCAAGCCAATCCTGCTTAGCGACTGAGATAGCGCCATATAGCCACTCATTCATCATTATTCCAGCCTCAGCCCACAGCGCCAGCCTCCGACCTTGAACGGCGACAGGTATGACCTCTCGCTCCCTAGCGCGCTCCAATGCATTTCAATGGAACAATCTTTAAATATTAATAATTAATTGTTATTAATCTTTTTTTTTTTTTTTTTTAATGTGAAAAATTCTGTGACCACTTCTGCCATTTTAGATAATTTTTTTAAGGGAAAAAAATTAAAAAACAAAACTGTACAGAATTGATATTACAGGTCTGATATTAATGTATTACTAAATTATTTAAAATACTTTTTTTTTTGTTTCCAAAAATATGGTGGTTTGGGGGTTAAAAAACTACTTTTAACACATTGCCTCCAGCGCTCTGGGGTTTAAACATGCATTTCACAGCGCTTGAATTTTTTGAGCGTGATTTTTTGATGAATATGGTGGAAGCCGGTCGCTCTGACCAGTCGCTATCATGCGCACCCATACATCGCGGAACCTGTCAAATAGCGACTCGGAACCTTGTATTCAACGTTACGCCACACCGACTGAGTCGCTGTGAACAACCGAACATCGGCCAAGCACAGCGACTACTAGCGGGCGCTGTGAAAATACCGCTACAGTCGCTCAACTGTCGCTACATTCGCTATTAATAAATCAGCCTCTCAGTCCTAGCCCTACACAGGATTATCTCAGTAGCCAATGTTTCTAATTAACTACTGGATACAGAGAAAAATAAAGTAAGCTCTTTGCATAGCCTTCCCGCTAATCCCAACTTGGGCTCAGTCCCAAGGAAGACATGGGGACCTGTATTTTGCTGGATTGTGAGGATC
This sequence comes from Gastrophryne carolinensis, assembly GCA_027917425.1. NCBI lineage: Eukaryota > Metazoa > Chordata > Amphibia > Anura > Microhylidae > Gastrophryne > Gastrophryne carolinensis. The sequence continues at coordinate 211,528,826 of CM051236.1, forward strand.
ATGAGTAAGGGTCTCTGCCCTGCTGCTGCAGTGATTGGGTGACATAACTGTCATTCATAATCTCTAGCAGCTTGCCATAACTAGTCAAAACAACAAAGCTCAGCTCAGCAAAATACTGGGACAATATACTTTTCTATTGAAAAAGGGGTTGGGGGGTCTCATTTATCTGTGGCAGACTTTAGGTGTACAATCAGCACCAGGTGTACAAAGTGCGCTACATTCTTTTTGGGTTAAAAGAGCCATTTCATTTTCTAGCTAGAGTACTTTTTTTTACTCCTTGTGCCGAGTTGACCCCCTTATGCTATTTGTTTGAAACTGGTACAAAAAAGTAACACTTTCACAGATCAATGCAGGCAAAATATTGTCATAAAATATTAAATTTTAATATTTTTGTCTAGGGTAATGCCTGTACCAATAGGCCCTCCCCCCCATTAAAATCTGTCCCTTGGGTTTTAGGACCCATCAGCTCTCACAGCATGCAGATGGTGGTCTGATTCCTGAATAGCCATTATCAAATACCACTATACTATGCTTTGTAGATTTGAGCGTCACCATCATGTGACATTAGACCACTCAGCATTCCCATCACAGGGGTAAGTGACAAAGGAGGGTCAGTGAGGGTCCGAAACGCGTCATCTTTTCTTTACCCACTGAAATCCGAAACTGGACTTGGAGTGCTTTCTTGACGTTTTTAAAGTGTTGGAGTAATAGTTATGTTTAAATTCTATGAATGACTAATGAATGACTAAGGTGCTGGCACTCTGTATTATTCAAGCAGGCCCACACCATTTTTGGAAAATCTTTGCTCACCAATAGACCTATACCCTACCTGGGACAAAGAACAGCACCTCATCGTCCCCTGCACTTTTTACTCCCCATTGGCTGCAATATCAGAGTGAAGCTTGAGTATCACTAGTACAAATCTTCCGGTATTGTGCTCGATATAATGAATATTATTATGAACATTATTATTTTTATTAAACACATAACAAGACTGATGGTGTTTCTATAAATCTCTTGGCAGTTATTTTTTTTAGACAATGTGCAGGTATTATGTTGAAGCGAGCAATTCTGCTTACGGTATGTCAACTTGTGCCGCTAATACATACAGCTTATCAAACGTGAGATTTTCATCTATAAGGGATAAAGAGATATCTTCTGGAGTAACACCCATCTTATCAACAGCCCGCTGGCATTGCAATTGTGCAGTTTAGCAATGCTGGAAAGCACATTTAAGACTTTGTACCTGGCAGCAGTTTTCCTTGGATGCTTCCTCTGGTAATTATACATTGGGCTTGGAGATATCAAGGCAGGCTGTCTATGCACATGTATCAGTTTTTATTAGTCATCGCTAGAATGCTAATGGCAATAACATGGCAGGGATCCGAAGTTAACAACATCCCATAATTCTAGGAGAGTGGCTGTCCATAAATTTATAGTAAACTAAGCTTACAGAAATGTGCATATTGCGTGTTGTGCTGAACCTCCACTAAAGCCATTGTAAGTATTTTTGTTAGAACTAATATTTGTGTGTCTGCACATAAATATTTTTCATCTACTGTTTAAACTTTAAAAAAAACTAGGCTGCCTGTATGACGACTGGACTAAAGTGGTTGCTACTCTTATTCCAGCACAGCCCATTTCCCTGAGTAAGGAACAATGCCAGTCGGCAATTGGCCTTTGGGCTACTTCTACTCCCTAATGGATAAGGAAGCTTACTTAAAGTGGATCTATAGTCAAAAATGATGCAAGGTCCCTTCCAACAAATGTGCCAGGGGCATTCTTGGAATTTCCCAATTTTTAGAAAACATGTAGGGTGGTGTGGGACCACTGCTTGTGTTGAGGGGGGGTCACGATTGCTTATGCTACAGGAACCCCAAAAACCAGGCTCCTGAAAATGTACCTCTTCTGGGACTCGATCCTATGGCAGCCAGTCCTGAACCTACATGACTGCTGGTTGACAATTGCTATGGCCACACTGGGGGCAGCACTTGGCTGCCAGGGGTCATGTGGGTCTGAAACCTGGAGGAGCAGTGCAGAAGATGTGAGTTCACAGGTCCTGGGGTGGGGGGTTAAACAAAGGGAAGGGTGTACCAATGGCACAGAGTTTTCTTCGGCACTCCAAAGTCTACCTTATGCTTGTGAGGAGGAAGGACTTTGGTGTTCCAAGAGGATCAGTTAGGATTTCCCCTTCGTGGTAGTTTGTTTCTCCTTAAAGTGGATGAACCTCCTAGTTTATATAAGCCTCAGAAGCTCTCAGAGCTGCTATAACCCTCTCAGAAATCCTAATTGGGCACATGCCTGTCCACACGGCAAAGCCTGAGCAGCAGTAACCCAGAAGTGTGAGCTCTCTAAGCAAGAATTTTATGCAGACAGGCATCCAAAATCGGAATGACCAACCCCTGACAAGTATCATTTGACTCCTCTTTCTGGCAACTGGTTGGAGATATTTTCAGCTGATACATTCCTTACATTCTCTGCTGCTGAGAGTGGCCGTCACATTGTGATACACCGTAACGTTTTTTATCAACTATGTATCACAAATGTAGCGGCCAATCTCTGCAGCACAGAATGTAACCAATTTATCAGCTAAGAGACTGTGTGACAATAATATATCTGGTCTATTGCCAATAAAAGGAGGCACATGGTACTTTCTTGTCTTTCAGGATTTGTCTGCATGCAACAGTAGTTAAGCCCCATCAGTGAAACCAAGTGATTAGAATGTAGAGGTTAATATTTGGCATATATTCCCTTTTATTTATTAATTTTTAGAACTTTTCAATTCTGTTTTATTTCAGCTCATTACATGCTCCTTATGTTAGTATCTTAACGTCAACATCCAGTCCAAAATGGCATTGGGTCCCATTAAACAATCACACCTGATCCTGATTTGGGATTCCCCTACGGTTTAAATATCCTTAGGATACCAAAATCAGGCATGGGACTCTGTATGATAGGGGACAGAAAAAGAGCTGCATACTAAAATAAAGCATCTTTTTTATTGGAGGAGGTGGGACTCCAGCAAGTGTGCACAGCTAATTCCTGCCTCCCATTGGATGGAGATCCAATAAAAAAAGTTTAATGCTAGACTCACTGATGGCATGTGATTGTAGGTTAGATTGGTTTAGTATCCCTGTGAACCAGGACCCCCCTCGGCACAGAGAGTGTGGACATCCAATTTATATTACTACTAATTTGGAAACACCCTACAAAGGTCAAAACAGAAGTAAATTAAAACTTTACAGTCTCCAAACCTTTCCTTTTAGCTATAAACTTGTGTTTTCATTTGATGTAACTTAAAAGAGGAGTCGATTTACCATACCTTCCGTCAGTGCTCAGGAATCTACTTTTATTGCAATAAAAGATTCAGATACAGGAAAACCAGCCCCACTTGAGAAAGCTCAGAGTAAAGCATGGCAACCCAGTAATAAACTGGACCTTTGAAGTTGTGCTGCAGATTCCTGTTGAATGAAGTGCACTAAAAGATGCCAGTTACTGTTATACAGCATTTCCCATCTTCCACGTATTTTTAAAGAACAGGTAGGGTCCATTATGCAGCAGAATATAAATCATCCCTCTTTTTATTTCAGTTCAGTTATATTGTCTATATATTGTGGAATGTAATGTCACAGAGATATAATATAGTATCCAATAAATGCTTCAATTTTAGTGTTTCTTTTTTTACCTCAGCCTTTGCCCAATATTCATAACAACTGGATGGAGTCTGCCATATTGCTCCCTGGATGAGCCAGCCCCACCCCCAGTTAGAATACACACAGTTCAGTAATGGGGAGCACTTCAACTGCCATTATGTGACAGTTAATTAGCATATGGCATGCCATTCATCATAATACTACTTCCTGTTGTTTATTTCTGGTGTTTTTATGGATGTTTAGCAAAGGCCGAGGTAAAAAAAGAAACACAAGCTGTACTGGGACACAGGGCTGGGGATAGAAGGTGATCACATAAACTTATTTTCTGAGTATAGGTGCACTTTAACAAGTGTCAGCCACACAGCGCCAATTTTTTGGCCTATGCGACACTCAGCTTGGGATTTAAGAAAGAAAAAAACAGCAGCACTGATGCGGCGGCCGCCTAACATCTTATTTAACCCTAGCACCCAAAATGATGCAGTGCCAGGCACTCTGCTTGAAGCAGCACCAGATGAAATGGCGCTCTAGCTGAAGACCCCGTATGGCACAATGGGCATAACCGGATTAGAGTGTTTTATGTTTTATATTAAACACATTTTTTGTGCAGAGCTTGCATTGGGACTTGTCAATTATTCAAAATACAGGACCTAGATGGGCCAAAATGTTTTTTTTGGTGTTATTAAAATTGAATTGAATGGCTAATTTTGCTTAACGATGTGTAATTTGGACACCAACAACTAAAATGCAGCCTAAACACAATGTAAAGTTTGTCCTATTTGTCCCCAGCAGTGAATTGTTGTAACTGTAATGATAAAATGCTGACCAGCACCGGAAAAATACAGCACCAGTGTTTCAAGAAGGAAAAAAATGTATAAATATGCCGGGGAGTGCAGGACATAGGCCAGCTGATACCTAAATGCAACAATCAAAGCTAATTAATAGCGTTTGGCCCAATGGCTGCCAATTTTTACCTTCAGAGTCCTACTGTAGGCTTGCCACATACAGCATGGTTATGATACTTAAAGTAGACCAGTCACCCCCTGCGGCCAGCTTGGAATCTAAAAGATTCCCGGGCCCACCACTAGCCTGCCCCCTGGACAACCTATAACGACCTGTTGTATCAAACCCTCCGGGGCGCCAGTAATCTTACCTGATCCTACCGGATTCCGCAATGCTGTCTTCATCGCCTCCCTGGCTTCCCTGTAGCTGTGCACGCTCCCCATGCCCCGCTATTCAGATAGGCCAGGCACACAGCAGCGAACACTTCAAAGGAGAGCCGAGGATGCGTCAGCCGGTGCAAAGTTCACATCAGCTGCTTGATGCCATGCATTAGTATGCACGTATTAATCACTGATTGAACGAGCACCTGCGCAATGGGAACGGCAAAATGATGAGTGGAAGTGGGCGATCTGGAAGGTTTCACACATAAGGGCATGTTACATCATGTTGCCCTCGAGGCAGGGACCAATCACCAGGCCTCACTGAATATGCAAGCTCTGAAACACTATAGTAAAGTATAGTAGCAGCACATATAAGTACACTACAAAAACGTTTATTGGCATTTGCCAACCATGCAAAGTGAAAATCTGGCCAAAAGATGAACCTTACATTTCTATTGCAAAACTATTTTTGGTAACTGCTATCATGGCTGACATATATGTTTTTTGGGAAAATTTGTTATAGCATTCCCTTTCTGCACACTCTCCCTATCGTGCTACCATAGTGTCTCTAGGCGACAAGCAACACCCTGAGAGCAGGGACAGTTGCGGGATATGACCATGCTCAATCCTGGAAGGAGATGAGTATATGAGCTCAGGGCACAGGGTTAGCTAAGCTAGGTCCACTGCCTCAGGGTGCCCCCTAGGGATTGGGAAAAGTTTTTTTTTGTCTTTTGGTTTGGCCATAGAGTCTAAAGGTCTATAGAGACAATTCTTCATCCAGGCTGGTTGAAATCCCAGAGTTCGCTGCAAAAATGGTTGTTTCAGCGATGCTGCAGGGCATAAGCAGGCTGGGGTGACATCCACAGCATCCCTGTAGCTGATGCTGACACCCATGCAGGCCTGTCTGCATGGCTGGTGTGGACATGCACAGGGGAGAAGTGGTGTGTGCCGCACTCTGCAAGGCATAGAATGCTGAATGGAGGAGAATCAGCATGGGCAGACGTGGGGAACTGGGTGGTTTCACACAGCGAGTCATCCCAAATCAGGATACAGGGGGACAGTGACCAAAGCCTGGGCTAAATAAAATCCCTGGTCTTGGTCCACCTTATGATTGTATGTAATGGTAGGCTCTGGTGCAGATGTACTACACTCTCCCCTGGGAGGGCAGGCCATTCTGTGGTTGCTAGGTGCAGCTGAGAATCTGAGGCTCGGGATTAGACTTTAAGGGGAATCTTTTGCCAGCGTCATCAGGAAGGATCTATTGGAATCTATTGGCTGGTGTTCACAGAATTTATGCAAACTTACGGTGAAGCCTCATCTGGAAAATGAAGACTAACAGAAATATGCATTAGCATCTTTTTTGTACTCTGGTACAAAATACACTAGATCTGTAATTGAAAAAAAATCAACACATAGACAACAGTTAACTCAGTTAACGCTAAACACAACAGGGGAGCTGCACCACCACAAATATTCAAAGAAAGCACCAGGTGTGATGGGTCACCCTATGCAAAACTCCAAAAATAGGGGGAAAAACTAAAAAGACTGCACCGTTCTGGTATCAAATACACTAGATCTTTAACTGAAAAAAAAATCAACATATAGACAAATACACAGTTAACTCTGAACACAACAGGGAGCTGCACCACCACAAATATTCAAAGAAAGTGCCAGGTGTGCTGGAGGTTGTTTTAAGATTTTAAGTACAACATTTTCTAAAAGACACATATGTCACATATGTTTTAGAGAAATAGCAGATTGTCTGAAAGCTCAGGATAAGTGCACGTGGTCAGCATCAGACTAGAGTACCCTGGCCCGCCAGAGGAAATCATTCATGGGACTGACCCTTCAATAAAACAAAAAATAAAATGGGGTTTATTAACCAAATACCAAATGTAACCACTGCATAAGCTTTAAACTTCGGTACTATTCTCACTGTGGCCTTGGGTTAATACCTGAGGCCCATCGGAGCATCCTCCAACCCTACATGTGGTTACCAATTCCCTACACAGGGTATGTGCCTAAAAGCCACATTGTCACTGAAAGTTGAAGTCCTTTAAAGTTCAAGGCCCTGTTCATTGTTCCCCCTGCCAATCTGCGGCAAGTCCCACTTCCTAAATATAGGTAAGGGCCTGTCCTGTGGGTAAACTATGGCATAAGTGTTACCGCAATCATTTTCCTGTGAAAGCATTTATTGTTTGTTATCGTGTGGCAGTGATCCCGTGCCAGACAGTATAGGCTCAGTGAAAGCATGCAGGTGTGAAACAGCTTCTCCATTACCCGGGACTATATGGCAGTGCCACACACACACTGCTTCCCCTGACTGCCGCCACATTCCTCTGACTCTTCATTCACTTCTGATGTCTGTTAGCCAGTACACGTCTCCAAGTTCAAACAGCACAGCACACATTGTTACCATTATTAAGGAGGAGATACGGTCAGAAATGACATTAGACATGAGCGTTTTATATTCAACATGTGCTGCTACCCTGACTTTTGATCTCAGCCACGTAAAAGGCAATTTCTAAAAATAGCTGAAACCTTTGACAGAAGTAATGTAAGGCTCATCAAGGTGATCACAGATACCAGGTTACCAAAAGCATTAGAGTAAATGGAAAAACCTTTTCCTGCATCAGCCCCCTTTTACCTGCAACATGCCATCATAATGCAATATTTCTTATCACCATGACAACATCCTCCATACTGAGCTTTAAGGACCAAACAAAAGGCTAGTTTTTCTATGCATACTAACCCTACATTGAGTTCCTCATGGAACTCTGTATGACAGGGGACCAAGAGACAGCTGCACACCCAGGGCTAAGGTTAAAAGGTAAGTCCACTTTCGATTAAATTTTTTTAAATATCCATTATTGTGAGCCAAAATTAGGTCCTCAAAATGCCAAGATTATCGGTTATTTTCTTTTTTTAATTTTCTTTAGCAGCAATGTGTTTATGTTAGCAACAGTACACCCGAGTGGTGTGTTTGGTGTACAGAGCAGAGACTTTCTGATTCTGGTTTGTTAATCATCTGATTGGCTGAGGCAAGGACGAAGCTCCACATTCCTGAGTTCACAGGTTTAAACCTTCCTGCTCTAATTCAGCCTCTTCAAATGAGAGGATCACAGTCTTGTGCGCCACTAGCTAAAGGGTTACTTTAGCCAGCATTCTCACCCAGGGTCATTACTTTTGTCTGATTATTACAAGTTCTGCTTTGCGGAGGGAGGAAAGCTCACCCTTGTCAGTGGAACAATTGTGGAATTTGTAGTAAGCAGCTCTGCTAAAGGGCTTTACTCGTGACCAGGGAAGCCGCTCCCACTTTAGCAACACAGAGCAACAGTAATAAAGGAAACTCTGGGCACAATCCAAACAAAAATGTTTATCTTTCATTCCAAAAGGACACCAAAAACAAAGACTAAGAGGGAGTTGTTCTTTAAATGTTGCCCTGTTCAATATTTCAGTATGATGACCCTGAAACATACACATATATACCCATTCACACTCAGACAAGGGAAAGAGAAGAAGAAAGAGTCTAATAGAAAAGAAAAAGGAAGAAAATGAAAAAAGCTGTAGACAGAGAAATAGAGAGCAATAATAACTGAATGGCGCCTACTGGAGCTCCATTACAAAGATATTGGATGTTGCCCTGTGCACAGGCCGCACATCCCAAAAGCTGGCCATGAACATGCCTCCATGTCAAGGCAGTTTCCTGTCCTCTGATGTAGCTTTACTCAAAAAAGGTGGGTATCTCACTAGTGCAGGGCTCACTGATGGCAGGAGAGGTTAGGTTAGTTTTGTGTGCCCCGGTGCTCCGGTTCTTGGGGAGAAAGCACAGAATGGCTTCCCTGCTCTATGCACGGGCCTGCGTGTCCATTCACATAAACATGTGGGGGATGTTGCTTTGTGCTGCAGCCCCATGAGCCTCAGAGGACGGTGCTGGACAGTGGGTGAGGTAAGGGTTTTGTTTCTTGTGACCCCCCCATCTTGCCTCAGCACCAGGGGAGGGCGTCAGGGCAGGGAGGTTACCTCGAAACTGAGCTTCCACTTTAAATAACAAACTCACAGAACACTTCAGAAATCCTTGGACCTCCAGCACAGTCCTGATGGGTGAGTGCCTGGGGCCAACCAAAGGATCATCTGGTGGACCAGTCCAACACTGCCAACAATACGGACAGCAGCTACAGTTTCACACTCAGCCACGCCATTGGAATTTAGCAGCTTTGTGTTCACATCAATTCTGTTTAATTTGCAATTTACATGCTGCCTGAGGAGCTGTACAGTACATTGTCTTGTAGCACCCATATGTTTTCTTACAATGACAGAGCCAAATAATCATACTTTCAAATGAGTAAATATCTATTGTGAGTCTAAGCACAACTGGAAGACATTGGAAGAGATCCATATTTTTTATGTCAGTTAAACATCCAGATCCAATGGGATTATATAGTAAAATAGTGGGATAAGAATCAAGGAAAAAAACAGCCACCTTGTGGCTTGAACAAATAACAAAGCACCAACCCTTCTATTCAATTGCCATAGAACTGTTAGCATGCTCGTCACAGCCTTGGTTACACATGACAAAAGCATCTCCAATCTGTGTTTCTGCAACAATTAGAGACTTCTGCCACCTGCAAACTTCAAGAGCTTCCACCTAGAAATGAAAACTGGAGACGATCTGTACCTCTTGCCATGCAGGCAACACGGGTAATGTCAGCACTGTTTAGGAAGGATTGCTGTTGCTGTTTATACTACAAGGCACTTAACCATCAAACTAAGGGTCATCCTGTTTATACCATAATGTACACAGGAGAGACTTAAAGAACTTAATTTGTACAGTCTGGAGGAAAGAAGGGAGAGGGGGGACATGATTGATTGATGACCTTTAAATATGTGAAAGGATTGAATAAGGTTCATGAGGGAAGTGTTTTTAAGAAGAAACTTAATGATAGAACAAGGGGGCACAACCTGAAGCTAGTCGGGGGGAAGATCAGGAGCAATATTAGAAAATATTATTTTTGTAGAGTAGTAGATGCTTGGAACAAACTTCCAGCAGAGGTAGTTGAAACAGTCAACAGTCACTGAATTTAAACATGCCTGGGATAAGCACACATTTATCCTAAGATAAAGAGTACATACAGTATACACATAAGGGCAGACTAGACGGACCGTATGGTCTCCTTCTGCCGTCAACCTTCTATGTTTCTATGTTTCTATGTTTATCCAGACTGTAGCAGATCAGTGTTAAAGTGAAAGTCACTGTGGAAATGTTAAAATTATCTCAGGAATAGAAGCTGGCCTTCAGCGGCTTTATCTAATGCTTTTTTGACATTGTCATTTATTGAGGCTTTGGGGTCAATATATAAGGCAGACGTGGCATAATGTGTACCGCACATCATTTCTATCTATCCTTCTAACTGGTTCTCAACCTTTCTAATGCCGTGACCCCGCAATACAGTTTCTCATGTTGCGGTGACCCCAAACCAAAAAATAATTTTGGTGGCTACTTCAAAACTGACATTTTGCTACAGTTATGGTTCGGAATGTAAATACCTGATATGCATTATGTATTCTCATTGCTACAAATCAAACATAATTTAAACATAGTGATTAATCACAAAAACAATATTTAATTATATGTTGAGAAATATTTATTACTAATTCCAATAAATAACATTTCACCATGACATAGCATGTGTCGGAAACTGTCATTTCTCCGCCTCTTATTGAAATTAATAGGAGGCTGCGGCGGATTGTGTGGAAACTCGAGATTCTCGGGAGCAATCCGCCGCACTCACAATGAAATCAATAGGAGGCGGATTCAATGCCGGAATTCCCTCATTCAGAATATGGGAAAATAGTGGGAGATAATTATACATTGGGGAACAGTGTGAACTACATCTTATAGTGGTCTCTTCAGAATATGAGAAAATAATGGGAGATATGGGAGATAATTATACATTGGGGAACAGTGTGAACTACATCTTATAGTGGTGTCTTCAGAATATGAGAAAATAATGGGAGATATGGGAGATAATTATACATTGGGGAACAGTGTGAACTACATCTTATAGTGGTCTCTTCAGAATATGAGAAAATAATGGGAGATATGGGAGATAATTATACAATGGGGAACAGTGTGAACTACATCTTATAGTGGTGTCTTCAGAATATGAGAAAATAATGGGAGATATGGGAGATAATTATACATTGGGGAACAGTGTGAACTACATCTTATAGTGGTCTCTGATAGTATAAGACACTGTGTAAATGTATGGTGCTTTGTGTAAGTGTAAGCTGCTTTGTGTACTGTGTAATGATTACACACAAAGCACCTTACACTTACACAGTATTGTGTGTATGGTGTGTCTACTGTTTTTACATTATTTATCTTTTTTACATCAGCAGGCTGTCTCACAGGCTCTCTTGCCTCTCCGCCTCTTAGGCTTCTGTCCTCGGCGCTTGCTGCGTCCGCCCACTGATGACGTCAGTAAGTGCTGGACACACGTAATGCTCTGCTATGGACTGTGGAGCGTTCCCCCCGCTTCCCCCGCCCCTTAGGCTCCGGACGGATGATACAATCACATCTGCGCATGCACGCAGGCATTCAGTTTGGAACGCGCATCCATGCGCATCCTCTGCTTGATCTACAGAGGTCAGGTATCCATTCTGCTCATAGCCCTGTATATATATATATATATATATATATATATATATCTACTATGGGGGATACTTAAGAAATGCTAAGGCCACGTAGTGCCAGATGAGTCTCAGGTGAATGTCAGGTCCCAGAGCAAAATGTGTATTTATCATTTCAAAAATCCAAAGTGCATGTGATAGTGCCAGCTAGTGTCCCATTTATTATCAGCGCCGGAAATAGGATGAAATGGGAAATGGGAGTTCCCTACAGTGCCAGATAGGACCAGGCGCTCACCCTGCACTGTGTGGCATTATCTCATGTATTTCAATGGGCTGGGATGGGTATAATTATTTAGGCATTTTTTGGGAGGTTCTGGTTCTTGTGCCATGGGATCATTGGGCTGGTTGGGATTATTTTTGGATGCATTTTTTGAACTTTTGTGTTGCGCTGCAAACTTGTGATTTGGGCCGAGAGAAAGCTGTGTCCCTAATGCAATTCCTATAAAAAAAAAAATCTATGACCCTAAAAAATTAAAAATTGGTGTTCCAACAGGCGCTGTGCCTGGAATCCCCTTTTTTGAGCACTATGTTTTTTCTTTCTTAAATACTTTCTACTTGCTGCGCTCCAGGCCGACGTTAGGTGTTGCCAGCGCATAGACATATAAAAGCTGTATGCTGTGAACACCTGGCCGGGAGCATTACAGCTGATTGCGACACCAGCCTGAAGCCAGCGTTCCAGTGCGGGCGCTGCTGAGAGTCTCGGACGAGGCGCTTTAGTGCTGCCCGCACCTATAATAATAAATTAGCCTCCCCATCTTTCACATCCGATAAACAGAACCCTCCAACCCTCCAAACAAGTTAGCATGTATGTATTACTCGGGTGTGTAATTACCAAACAATACCACTTGCATAAATGCACCCAAGGTTCTGATTTCTTACAAGGAACTTCGTATTCATTGTGCCATTGAATTATTTTGCAGCTTTTTGTGCAGTATCTTGGGCCCACACTGCTCACATTTCTTTTTACCAACTGTCATTGCTTATTTACATTTTGTTTCTCTCCTTATATATCTGTCACCATCATCTGTTGTTTACAAGAATACTCTAAAATCTGTTTCCATTTACTGCTTTTAGGCTGAAAGTTAATATTCCATCAGTTGTTCTTTTGTTTCTCTGGGTTCCAACCAGGACTCAACAGCACAAAGTGGAATATAAATCTGTTTAAAACCATCACTATTCATCTCCCACAGAATACAGTATGTCCATGGCATGCTAGCATATTGCCGTCCAGAAACGTATTAGAGAATGTGAGCAGAACAACATAATAACAATGTTTATTTATGAATTATGCTGAATAAAATAGATCACATTGATTTGGTTTTTAAGACCCAGATAATGCCCAGATAAACTCATCACCTCTGTGCCGCACCCCATGTGACTGCCAGCTTCCCATGAGGTTTACTGGGAATGGCAACTTGCATGGCTAGTGTATACCAGCTCAGTAAATGAAATGCCACCCTCCACTAACTGAGGCAAGCCTGGGGGGTAAAATAAATGTTACCTCGCCCGCGGTCCAGTGCCATTTTACCGGGCTGGTGTGGTCGCAGAAAGAGACAAAGTGGTATCCCACCTGCCCATTCAAGTTAATGGGCACTCATGTGCATGGAACCGAGGGATGCCGATTTGTGCTTTCTCTCAAGTTGGTGGTGCCCAGGACCTGGAGCACTGGGCCATGGGCTGAGGTAAGGGTTTATTTCTTTGTAACCTTGGTCCTGCCTCCCTGGAAGGAGGATGGCAGAGTGGGGGATTAATATATGACTACCGCTTTAAGCAACTGCCAATGCTACAGAGAGGTAAAGAAGTTTTGGATGTTCAGTGTATTGCCATCCAAAATCGAGATGCACAGTAAAATTGCTGATGGAACAGTCATGTTGGGCATTCTAGCTTTAGGTAGGCGTTAGGAGAATACATTGTTACTAAAGGTAGTCTTCCACTAGGGATCTGATTTTTAATTTATAAGCTATTAAACCCTAGTTTAAACCACTTTTTTGTAGGCTGCAGTAAACTTTCTCCAATGCCACCTGTTCCTTAGCTTTCAGCCAGCTGCTGGTGTTATAAGAGGGCACAGGTTCCTATATAGGTCTGCATTCAGCTTCCTAGGCCTAAAATTCTGATTTTTAATTTATAAGCTATTAAACCCTAGTTTAAACCACTTTTTTTGTAGGCTGCAGTAAACTTTCTCCAGTGCCACCTGTTCCTTAGCTTTCAGCCAGCTGCTGGTGTTATAAGAGGGCACAGGTTCCTATATAGGTCTGCATTCAGCTTCCTAGGCCTAAAATTCAATATAATCTTCTACACAGTCAGAATGCAAAGGGGCAGGTTGTTGAGCATTCTTATGACAGTGAGGAATGGGCCTGAAGTGAGGTCAACTTTTTGTGCTAGACCACCTTGGGTGGACCAAAACTAATTACAGTCTTTTCCCGCTTTCAATGTTCCCAAGTGGGCATCATGATTTTGGACACCCGCCAGGGAACCTACAGTAAAGGCCCAGGCCATGCTGTATGCCAACCTTTTCTCTGTGGTGGTAAGGTGCAGTAATCAGCAGGTGGCACTGCAGCGTCATCTCCTCTCTCTCCATTTTGCGATCCACTACTGTCACCACTGCTGAGGCAAGGTATGCATGGCATAGAGCTATTCAGTAAGTATTTCCACTGACCACCTTGGGATGCCCACATTGTAATTGGACCATGATTCGTATATGTGAGTTTAGGTTCACTTGAATACTGGTTGCTATATTGACAGGGCTACACATGGGAAGTGCTCCACAATTTTCCTCTTTAAAAACAAAGCTATATTGCCAGGGAAATTATAAAATAAAGTTTCACCTTAAGTTCCTCATGCCCTCTGTGATGGGAGTGGCAGGGCTGATGGATGTAAACGAGCTGTACAGATTGCACTGGATTGAGCTGGGCTTGCCTGACAATGTGGAGGGCTCCTTTCTAGCCTATCACTAAGAGAGGAGATGTTAACTTGCATCAGAGAGGCACTGGAGGCAGAGGAAGAAGACATTACCTGTCCTTTATGTGACTAGAGAAAAGAGACACCATGGGAATGACACTGCATTAAGTAAAAGCTGCCTGGCAAATGATTTTAAAATTTGACTGGTTAATCCCTTTAAATCCTTGTTAAATCATTATAATTAAATTAAATGTGGAGTAGTAAACTACAAGAATAAGTTTATATGTTCCTAAAAACAAATATTGCTATTTAAAGAGAAACTTCAGAGGCCCTGGGGTCTAAAAGACTCCAAGACTATCCCAGTTTCACTACTTGGGGCATTCCAAATTGGGATGAATTGCTCTGTAAACACCCCTGCCGGATCCCTTCCATTCCTCCGCACCAGGCCTTTCTGAATGGACAGTGCAGGCACAACACAGGTAGAAGCTGAGCGGGGATGCGGCCGGCTGCACACTCCTTCAGCCTTCAGTGTGGGAATGTCAGGAAGGTGAATTTTTACAGTGACCTGGGAGGATGCCCCCTGAGAGGAACAACACATATGACAGTGAAATTCCTGTGTGTTGTTCCTCTTTAAGGATTGTTTTAAATCACTAAAATATACAACTAATTCAATAAAATCACATTGATTGGTGAAAGGGAACAACATTCTCTTCCTCCCTTAACTAGATATACCACCTATTAATATTGAACCTAATCATTTGAAGAAGGTTTATGGCTGGGCAAATATAACAACTTGTAAAAGGCTTGGCTAGGATAAACCATGTGCCAGGTAAACATTTTGTTATCATTTTTGTATAGACTCAGACTAGGCTCATTAATCTCATAGCTATGAGTCCAGGCTACCTACTGACTATTGCCCGTTGATCAGTTCCAAGTGATTCAATGAACAGGGCATCTGCTGTCCTAGAAACTGCATTACCGCTGTAACGCCAGGACTAGTTATCACCATATGGATCTGTGAATAATGTTGATATTTTGTAAAACAAGCCTCTGAAGTGCAGTTCCAATATTTCACTGTTTTACCTTTCCTTGCTTATCGCAGACGCTTCACTTTGAAAAGAGGCCGCTTAAGCAACTTGCCAAGACGCATGATGTCATTGTGGACTTTCTGCTGCCTTGCCATTTATCTAGACGCCAGCAGTTGCCTCTGGTAAGTCTGATAAGAAACTGCGCTTCCAGACATAGCACACCAACAAGCTTGACCACAGACCTCAACAAAAACATGTGATGGTGTGTAATATACTGGAAACAATAGTTTACTTAGGCCCTTATTTATGAAGGAATAGCGACAGCTAGCGACTGGTGAGCGGCCGGTAATGACGGGCCCCGGCATGAGAATGCCGGCTCCCCACCACAATCACACATTTATCAAGCCAATCCTGCTTAGCGACTGAGATAGCGCCATATAGCCACTCATTCATCATTATTCCAGCCTCAGCCCACAGCGCCAGCGTCCGACCTTGAACAGCGACAGGTATGACCTCTCGCTACCTGGCGCGCTCCAATGCATTTCAATGGAACAATCTTTAAATATTAATAATTAATTGTTATTAATGTTTATTTTTTTTTTTTTATGTGAAAAATTCTGTGACCACTTCAGCCATTTTAGATAATTTTTTAAGGGAAAAAAATGTTAACAAAAAAATTGTACAGAATTGATATTACAGGTCTGATATTAATGTATTCATATTGCAAAATTAATTAAAATCCTTTTTTTTTTTGGTTTCCAAAAATATGGTGGTTTAGGGGTTAAAAAACTACTTTTAACACATCACCTCCAGCGCTCTGGGGTTTAAACATGCATTTCACAGCGCTTGAATTTTTTGAGCGTGATTTTTTGATGAATATGGTGGAAGCCGGTCGCTCTGACCAGTCGCTATCATGCGCACCCATACATCGCGGAACCTGTCAAATAGCGACTAGTAACCTTGTATTGAACATTTAGCCACACCGACTGAGTCGCTGTCAACAACCGAACAACGGCCAAGCACAGCGACTACTAGCGGGCGCTGTGAAAATACCGCTACAGTCGCTCAACTGTCGCTACATGTCGCTATTAATAAATCAGCCTCCCCATATGCTTTTGTTTTATGTACTAAACACAGTCAAGCATAGTTCAAAGTTGGACTCGAGCACCTTGAGCCCACCTGAGGAAATCATTCTTGAGGCCTACTAGAGCAAATCATTGTTGGGGCCCTCCAGAGAAAGGTTGACCCACCTTTAAATTCTGTTCCTTCAGCACCAAGCAAAATAAGTGGTCCAACAGCCTCTTTGTCCCTTGGTACTCTCAGCATGAGTGAGAATGGCAGGCCACAGTGGCCCCAGAGCTGTCTTTGATTATAGCAGAGCATGACCATGAGTAATAAAGCTGTACCATGACACGCTCCCTCCAAGCTTAGCCACAAGTAAGAATTTACATATAATTGTAGATTTTGATATTCTCTGTAATGGCTCATTTTACACTGTTTCCAAAGGAAATAATTGAGGGGGGATTTAGTGTGTGTCTGGACTAACTGAATAATGTAACTTTGGTAACTAAATAAATAACTCACAGAACAATTTAGGCAAACCATACCTGCCATAAATAGCGACCTGGGGCCCACTGGAGTATCCTCTGGTGCTCTGAAGCGCCACTGAAGCATGCTCTTACATGTGTCTATAAAACGGTCCAAAGAAAATACAAAGCAAAAGCATTGCTTACCTTACCATCTGCAAACTCAAACCCCCTGACTCCTGCATCCTGAATGTCACCTGTTCTTGTGCTGACTCCTCCTGTGATGCCAGGGAATTTCCTGGGTTGCTTCTGTGCCTGCCCCTACTTCCAGTCACAAGACTGCTGGCACCAGAGGGTGCACCACCTCCTTATAGTACTTATTGGCGTTGCACGCTCCAGAGTGCATTGGCAGCACAAAAATGGGACTGGTTATATAGGTTATGGCTGGACAAATCATCTTTTCTGGATTGTATGAACCATTTTAATGATCTACAAATCAGGCCATGCATGCTCTTGGGCCTAATTGGGACCTTGAGCAATAGTTGTATGAGATACTGGCTCCCAGAAACACAGCATATAACTGTGTAGTAAAGACAGCCACAACTTTCATCACCAGTTCCTGGTGAAGTCTATGCATTTTAGGTTTGGGAAATTCCCCACACAGTGTAGCCTGTGTATAAAGCAGCTGCTATTACCCCCCCCCCCCCCCTTACACACACACACACACACACACACACACACCACACACACACACACACACACACACACACACACACACACACACACGGCCCTCCTGTGCCTCAGCCTCGGTGCATAGTGTTTTCCAATGGCTCCCTCCACACACCAAGTGTGTGCGCGGCACAACTTTATGAGTCATAGACATGCTCTGCTCTGGTCAGCAACAGCTGCAGAACCACTGTGACTTGCCATGTTTGCTCATGCTGAGAGCACTGAGGGAGAGTGTGAATGTTGGACCACTTTATTGTGTGGCCCTGAAATAAAATCGAAAGTAGGGGCAAAATTTGGAGCCCTGCTATGATCTCTACCCTGTGCTATAAAAGAAACACAGAGACAAGAGAATCTTGACTAAACCATAAGTGTGTGTGTGTGTGTGTGTGTGTGTGTGTGTGTGTGTGTGTGTGTGTTAGGATTATATATTAGTCATTATATAATATTTTGGCATGCTGCCAATCAGAATAGATTGTGTCACCCAGCATAATAAAGCAAAATAAATGGAGTGCCGGGTGCTCCCCTGCAGCTTATGTGTGCATGCACCAGACCTAAATCTAAATGGCTTAGTAGAACTCAGAACTCAGTCCAAGAATGCAGCCCATGCATGCACCATAGCATTGTGGTATTGGTAAGTATACCGGGCCCAATTGGGATGCCCTATTAGAACAAACTAAAACTCAGGATGGTCAAAATCAAGGGTAGCCCACTTTAAGTGGCTTTTTGTCCATGAGCAAGGTGGTCATTTTTTTCTGTAACCTAACAAACCTAAAGAGGACCAAAACCCATACCCCATCTGCCCTGAAATCTATAAGATTCCAGGGCAGCAGGAATCCCTCCCCCATGGGGCATCCAGAATCGGCATGCCCTACAGTGTGGAACCCTCCAGGCCGCCCAGAAACAGGGGATGCGGCCCCCAGTGCGCTCGAGCGGATCCAAGCGCGCTGATTGGATGAGCGGATGCGCATGCTTCGTAGGACCGGGAAGAGGTGAGTTTGTTGACCTGGGGGGTTTCACACAGCGGGGCACCCCCAATCATGGATAGTCAAAATCCTGGTATTTGGTACACTTTAAACAATTATAGTGTTATTCTAGAATACTATATTAATTTTTAGTATGGGTATTATGGGAAATTACATTGTTGTTTGCTTTTGGATATATTCACTGCAAGCTAGTATTTAAAAGTTACTGGAACTTTTTAATAATAATTACCGTCATTTGTATTATTTAAAAAATACCAGTACTATTATATAAAATTAAGTGAAATTAACTATGAGTTGCTAAGATGTCTTTAAACCCATTATAATGACACATTTACAGCATGGCATATCAGAATAATTAGTAAATAATTACCCACCACTAAAGTACTGCTTACAATTGGAATTCATGCCTGCCTGTTCTTGTGGTTTAAGAGGACGTGTGCCTAGAACTGAGAACATATGACCATAAGGAGGAGTGCTGGATGAGTGAGTGCATGCAAAAGCAACAGACAGTCCAGGTGAAACCCTTCTTTAGAGACATCCCTTGGATCTCATGGGCATCCCTTGGATCTCGCAGGTGCTCATATCAGCTTTGCTACAGCATCCACGTTCTCCCCATCTTGTAGACCTGGCGGTCTGCTGTTTACCAATACGAATGTTTAGAAATTCCAGAACAAGGAGAGCTTAACCCAGATGGGGATCCTGATTTGGGGACCATTGGAAGTGGGCCAAAAATCTTTTTTAGGCTCACATAAACACGATAATAGGTTTAAAGTGAATTTGCGTAACGCCTCCTACAAAGGTATCTGAGGGACTAAATGCACCTTCAGTTCAGAGCCTTGGACCACCAATGCAGTGTTTGGACTGCTAATCCCAGTCCTGCATCTTGAATATGAATACAGATTTTAGTACACAAATGTACCCCCAGCCTCAGTTGAAGAATTGGCAGTACAACGTAGGTAAAAGCGATATGTGACACATTTTACCAGTGCAATGGACCATAAAATGCAATGCACGTAAAATGCAGTACAAAAAGTAAACTGCTCCGCTCTGTAATCCCCATACCCTCAGCACAACAAGTAGGTTTGAAGACAATGAAGTGACTATGAACATTTACAATAATATCACACCAATTTTGTCACCAGGGCCCTTATACATATAAAATTCTTAAAGCAAATCTATAGTCAAACAAGGCTTTAGGTCTTTAGCACTCCCTCATAAGCAGCGGGGCATTCCGATTTGTGATACTCCTCTGCTTTACAACCCATAGGAAGACACCTATGTGTGGTTACTCACCCTGTCCACACTTGTGCAGTGATGTCAACCTGAGTGATGTTTCTACTGTCCCTCAATTAGTGCTGATTTACTCAGTTAATTGGCTGAGCCCAGGTGCTTTTAAAAATTGGCCAGTGCTAAATGTAGGACTAGAAAAAATCTTGCAGGAATGATGTAGGTAGATATGCCTGCTCCTGCATCCCTTGGTGGTGGCCACTCAGGTTTTCTGGGTCTGTGTGGATCATTGATTACCAGATGGGAAGGCTGCAGTTGCCACCCTGGGGGCTCTGAGAAGTCCACATTTGGGCTTCCTGGGGTCATTAAAGAGCATGGCATCCCAACTCAAGATGCTAGTGGGGGGAGATGCAGTGTGCTTACATTAATGTCTTATTAGAGTACTCTTCAACATCCCTAGTCATCAGATGTTACAAGATTGGTTGAAAATCATGTCCACTTCACATTTTCTCTGCCAGAAGTCTAGCTTTGTGTGTCCCATCATTAGAAAAATATCCTGTACTGTATATATGTGTAATGAAAAGCCCTTCTTTATGCTCTGAGAGGTATACAAGGTGAGGTACAGTTGACCTTCTTATAACAATGCTCCTCCACCTAGTACAGTGACCAGCTGGCCTAGAACAGGTGAAGTTCTTGAGGTATGTCATTCTGACAGCATGGGACTAATTGTTTAAAAACAGCTATTACGGCCACCATATTTATCTCAAAACAGGCAAAACCTGGCTCTTTATGGTGGAATATGGTTGCTTGAATACCAAAGGTCTTCTTGACCGCTAAATTAGCACTAGCTGGTGGCTCCTGCTTAATGCTTCACAGATAAACCATGAAGGTCCACCACTGTTGCGGAGGAAAAATCATGTAGCTCATGAAAGGGTGGTGGGCTCCAAGCTTTATTTTCAACTTGTAAATGTCTCTTATTCCTTGGAACAAGGCCGCAAGGCTGAAAAGGTTAATGGCGTCTATTGTAAAGGTTGACATGTGTATCCAAATACACATGTCAACATCTAGCTTACGGTTCAATGGGCTTTATATTTTTATAGAACCTGTGCGGATATGGAAGTAAGATCAGACGTGTGCTATCTATTTATTTAAGCCCTATCTGTGTTTAAAGGAGGATTAAACAGGGGTCTTATCTTTCTGTGCAGAAGATATACATAAACCGTCTATATACACAGTACAGTAGCTGCAGATGCATTGTAGCAAGTGCTGGAGGGCTTGTATTCGCAGGCTGTAATTCCCCACATTCATTCAACCTCAGCCAAAGTGCTGATGAGCACCGCCTTGCCTGGATAGGAAGCCTAGCTGTGGATTCAGCTGCGTTATTAGGAATGCACTAAGCAAAACAGGCAATTAATTATCAGCCCTGGACTAAAAGAGTTTTAAAACTGTTGAAGAAACAGAAACGGAGGGTGGGTTGAACTGAAAATAATAGGTAACACAACATCCAACCTAAAGGTAAACCAGGGATCATTCACCCAGAAGGTATGTACCTGAACTATGGTAGTGGCTTCAGGTTGTAAGCTTCTACACCAGGGCTATGTGTTGCTGCATATTGCAACTGCTGGATATAGTTGCACAGTTGACATCAATTAAAAATTCTAGTATATAACATAATTAATTTTGTATTTATTTTACAATTGTTGCTGTCACTTTGTACAGCAACTTTGAAGCACTATATATATAATCATATGCACTTAAATAATTAAATATAACTGTAATGCAACACAAAACATTACGGTGTCATAATAAGTAATAATAATAAGCCAATCACACAGTGCATTAATGCACAATGTATATATTATGTGCATATTAGTGCAGGTGCGTGATGCTTTCATGTATGAGCCCCAAAGGCCACAACATTAGACTGACCACCTGCCTAAGAGTCATCAAAACTCTGCAATTAAACTAAAAAGAGTTGCAGCTCTGCAATAACTGGACAACAAAAGTGCATAATACACACTGAGAAAAACAAAACTTACCTGATCAGACCTTCAGTGAAGCTCCTAAATTAAGTGAGTTGTGAGCATCCAGTGCTCTTTTCTGCCAGCAGCCTGGCTCACAGCAAGCCTTGGTGGCCAAGCTGTCATCTGTCATGGATGGCCCTCAAGGACTGTCCGGTCAGATCCCTTTGTATTTCCAGGTTAGGTTTCAGGACCTTAGCAGCGTGCTGCTGCTGCTCTCTCTCAGCGTGCACATGCTTTGTAAAAAAAAGTACAGAAGTGATTAAACTTGGAGTGAGCAGATTTTTTTTAACTCTCCCCCCCCCCTTTCAATGTATATATGTAAACTCTCTGCCACCACCTAGAGGCTCACCTGTGATTTCTTCAGCAAGACTTCTTTTAGGGAAAAAAGAAATACCGGTTTGCTGCAAGGGATGTATTATATCATAAAGAGCTGTCTGTATAATTGTAGCCTGGAGAGTTAGGAAGCTTTGGCACAATCCGAAGGGGTTTTCCACTACAGTCGGAACCTGAATGATTGAGCATTTACCTTTTAAGAAGGCCTCTTTTTAACTCATTAGCATTTTCCTTTCCCTAAACAGCACCTTGAGGTTTTAGAAGTCTGTTTTCTTACCCAGGTCATTTTCTTTTATGTGACTCAATCTCGTTTTGTGCGGAAATTACCAGATACAGATGTGTACCAAGTCCAGCCAGCTATGATATAACCCGTAGCTAGCCGTAAGGCTAGTTACGGGTTATATATTATGGGGAAGTTTTATTTCAAAGCACGTGTGTCTGTCTTTAAAATGAGCCAGTCCGAATGAACTAAGGCCTAGATTTGCTATCTCCCCAAAAAACAGTTAGGGTTACAATACATTTAATATGTTCTTTTTGGAGTTGTGAGCCTATTGCAGTAATTTTACTTTAGCTACTGTTTGCAGTGACCAAGCAGAAAGCTTACTTTGGGGGTTATTTATCTGAATCTGAGAAATGGTGAGGGATTAACGGAGGTTCCCCGTACTTATCACACAAATTTTTATTTCTTTTAAATCAATATCCCCTGCATCTGTCATGGGTAAATTCTACAGGTGTAGGGCAGACTATTTTAAGTGGACCAAAACCTGAGCTTGACTCTAAAAGACCCTAGTCCTGTAAAATCTTTCCCTGAGGGGTATACTGATTTGGTAAAGTTTGATAGTCTGTTAAATAACCCCCCACACATGTTACGGGGGTCATGCTAATTATTTGGAAATGCAGTGTGGATAGCAACTGGCATCTGAGTGAGTTTTTTTTATTTTTATTTTTTTATTGTATCAAGTACAGTAAAAATATGTATTCCATTTTGTGCCCCCCAAAATGACCTGTACCTCTGACATGGCATTTTCACAGATGAGATAAATGATTTTTCCAATGAAGTAAGGAAGTTTTTCGGGAATCTTGAATTAACAGGGCCTTATGGGCTATGCATAATATAAATTTTGCCAAATTAGTCTGAATAGCCCATTGTATTTTCAAACCCAGATCCATTTTGCAATTTATACTGCAAGGTAGTTCACCCTGTTTTACCGTGGGAAATGTCCACATCCCAGCTATGTCTGGTTTAGATGGGCTTTATGGGCCTTATTTAAGAAGCGCTAACGCCACATAGTACCACATAGGTTGAACATATAATTAGCATGACCCCCCTTATCATGTAATCTGGCTCTAGACTCCAAAAATAAAACAGTAGATGCTGCAGCAATTAGGAGCGTGCTCATTACATCATTACTGCAGCACCCAGAGGCAAGTCTGATCCACCGCCTTTTGTGCACCCACCAGAAGCCATCAAATTATTTGTATTGCTGTAGATATTTTATGTGTTAAAAATAATAGCCTGGAGAATCCCAAAAAATAAAAGTGGACCAATCACCCCCCCCCCTTCCCTTGCTCTGCCGTCCCTGACCAACAGCCTGCCCCTAGGGCATCCTATACCGGATGGCCCACTTTTTGAAACCCCACTGGTAATCTTATCTGATCCTGGTGGCTCCCATGACGCGGTCTTCACCGGCGGCCATATCCCTGGGTTCCTTGTAACTACACGTACTCCCTGTGCCCAGCCATTAAGTTGGGCTGGGAGCATACATGCCACAGGAGAGGCAGGTATATGGCCGCTGGCGCACCTATGCTGGACGCGAAGTTCAAATCAGTGGCGCTGATTGGAGGTTGATTAAATAAGCGCCTATGCATGTGCCGTGGGAACATCAGGAAGGTGAGTGAAAGGGGGCAATCTGGGAGGTTTCACACGTGGGGCATCCTACATCAGGATTCTACTGGGGCAAGGACCAATCACCAGGATAGTCAAAATCCTGGTGATTGGTCCACTTTAAACAGAGCCCTCTCCTACTGTATTTGGATTCCCCATTGGCTGCTGTTAGTTTGTATTGTAATTGTAATTAAAGTGGACCAACACCGAGAGGTGATCGGCCCGGAAATCTATAAGATCACCTCCCACCCCGCGGGACATCCGAGATCGGGATGTCCCGCGGGGTGAAACCCCCCCAGACACCCCAAATCGCTTACCTGATCTTCGGCGGCGGCGGGCCGCCGCCGCCCCCCTCGCGCCCCTGTAGACGTGCGCGCGCCGAAAGTGACGCGAGGGAGGCGGCGGCGGCAGCCGCTTGGACGTTCCTGATCCCCGCCTGGATGTTGGCGGGGATTGGACCGTCCAGTCACGTGGCAGCGGGGACAGGTAAGATTTTGGGGCTTTCTGGGGGGTTTCACACAGCCCCGATCGGGGGTGCCCCGCCGAAGTGGACCAAAACCCAGGATAGTCAAAATCCTGGGTGTTGGTCCACTTTAAAGGTTGTTTGCATCTCACTTGTGGAGCTGCCCTATCACATGTGCACATGATTTTGATCTTTAAATAGTCGAATATTTTTTTTTGTTTGCTGAGTGGGAAAACTCTGATTCCTTCTCTAAACTCTTTTAGAAAAAAATCCAAAATTCATATAACCCACTTAACTCTTGGGGGACATCTGGTATTTACAGTTTTTAGTGTAAGTGAACATGGTGAGTAGAAATAGTGCCCCTCCAACCAGTGCCTCCTTGCTATTAGTAGAATAGGTAACAGATCTCTTTTACCAGCATCATAATTCTTTAGATGGTGTGCATGTCTAGGCAACTGAAATACTACCCTGCACCTAGGGCGGTTTCTTGGGCGCCAAGGCTATATGGGGGCACCTTTGTTTGAACTACCCTGTTTTCTGCAGATGAAGGCGGGTCACTGTTAGTGGGACATGCCCTTTACTCCACCTCCCCACATGTCGGGCTCGGTCTTTCAGTCATGAGGAGGGAACACTGCCTGCTGTGAAGGTAGAGGCACAGCATCTTCAGCAGCATCAAAGGATGGGTGAGGAAGGGGGCAGAATGTTTTTCTTTTTGCAATGAGCGCTATTTTGCCTAGAAACTGCCTTGCCTGCGCCACACTCAACACTTCAGCATTCTCCTTTACAATAAAGGGGTACTGTTGATCTTGATGGATCAGAAAAGGGAAGTTCTAAAGGCAACTTCTGACATCTGAAACAATGGCCAAACTGGGGAGAACACTTATTTGTGGGCCAGGCCTTTAGGTGGAGAGATTATTGTGATGCATGTATAAAACTGGTTGCTATAAATTTCCAATTTATCACACAAATGGCCCAGAGTCTCCTCTAGGGCCATAACTGTATCCTCTATTGACCTTGGTGGCGATTTACTCTTTACACGGCTCACCCTCTTGATGTCTCGATTCCATTCGCTGCGCTCACTGCGTCACCGTAAAACTGGACATCTCCTCCTCCTTTACGACTTCTAGAGCCAGTCATTGGAGCCGGAGAAAGGAAATTCCCAGGGAGATTGTATTTGCTGTCAGTCACTTGATGATAAAGATTTGTACATGTCCCCTGCATGGCTCCAGTGAATGACAACAAAGCTTGCACACCTCATTTATAAATGATTAATACTGGACATTAGGCAGCAGCTAGATCTAGATCAAGAGTGTCAAACTAATTTTCACCAAGGGCCACATTAGCATTCTGGTTGTCTTCAAGGGGCCGGGTAATAACAAACACAAAACTATATGCAAGCATGACCCTTCAAATGTGTTCAAATATATGGTCAAAATTTACCCCAATCAGTTTTTTTTGCCCAGGACATCCACAAAATGTTTTTGCCCAGGAAAGATGCAGACACTGAATAATTTTGCCCAGGACAATCACAGAATAATTTTGCACAGGACATCCACAGAATAAGTTTGCCCAGGACAGATTTAAAAAGATTCTGCCCAAAACTGTTGCAGAATTATTTTGCCCAGGAGAGATGCAGATTTATTTTGCCCAGTACAACTGCAGAATGATTTTGTCTAGGAGAGATACAGAATTATTTTGTCCAGAAGAGATGCAGAATTAATTTGTCTAGGAGAGATACAGAATTATTTTGTCCAGAAGAGATGCAGAATTATTTTGTCTAGGAGAGATACAGAATTATTTTGTCCAGAATAGATGCAGACTTATTTTGACTAGGACAGGTACAGAATTATTTTGGCTAGGCGATATAATATAAAGGCTTGGAGGGCCGCATCCAGCACCCAGTCTTACTGTGTACTGTGTTTAAACGTATGGAAAATGCAAAAGGTGTATTAAGTCCCCCACAAAATACAAAGGTATCATTGTGGCTGCCATTAGATAAAATACAGCTTTCTGATAGAAGACCTGCCGAGAAGAAATGATAAACACAGTTGTTTCGCCTGTGGCTTATCCCCAGTGTCTGCGCGTCCGCCCCGAGTTGTTAACACAATGGCTTTCATTAAAGCTCCATCACAAAGACCATGAAGCGTCCCCCTACAGGATGTAAATGGCTACAGAAATCACAATGATGGCTTCATAATAATCAGCCATTGTCATTCTGACTGCCTGATTGCGAGTTATGTCTACCGCTTCATATTAACTTTTGTTGTCAGCAATATTTTAAGTGGCTTCAGGCACTAATAACAGAGCTGCAATAAATCAAGAAAATATATCAGACGTGGTGTATTCTTATGCCTTCAAAAAGCAGTTACCAGCTATGTCAAGATCTGCAAACAATGGCAAATATATAGAACGCTCAAATAAATCTCAGACGATGTGGTGTCTATGAATAAACTCACAGTAAACAATTCTTACTGATTTTACACCCTTTAGCAAGAATAGGCGCTCATGCAGACATAATAATCTCAATAGTAAGGGATCCAACATGTCTCAAACCTACTAATCAATAATTCCTAGTTTGTCGCACTTTTCCTCTCAGCTTTGGCTTTCCTTTGTTGGGTTCTGTGTTTTCTGTCCTCCTTTATACTGCTGGCCATACATAACTTCTTTATTAGCTTAAAGTGGACCAACACCCAGGATTTTCACTATCCTGGGTGTTGGTCCACTTCAGCGGGGCATCCGAGATCAGGATGCCCCGCTGTGTGAAACCCTCCCAAAAGCCCCCAAAAACGTACCTTTTCGGCGACGGACAAGCCGCCGCCGCCTCCCGCGCGTCCCTATTACAGGGTGCGTGCCCGCTCTGGCCATTTACAAATGGCCGGCGCGCGCGCGCGCACTGCTAGAGGGGTGCGCGGGAGGCGGCGGCGGCTGATCCATCGCTGATAAGGTAAGGTTTTTTGGGGCTTTTGGGGGGGGTTTCACCCCGCGGGACATCCCGATCTCAGATGCCCCGCGGTGAGGGAGGTGATCGGCCCGGGAATCTTATAGATTCCCGGGCCGATCACCCCTGAGTGTTGGTCCACTTTAATTGCCCAGATTGACCCCAACCTATTTCCATGGTGTATAGCCAGCATTAGCTCAATTCTAAATGGTGGTCTAAAGGTACAGTACAATGGCAAATGGGAACGAGCAGGAGCGCAAGATTTTGGTGTTACCTATTCCTCCCTGTGGAATTACCAGCCTGGTGGTAAATCAGCACAGTAACCCACAAATCCCTGAGTTCAGACATAAAACTATCATCACTAGCATACACACACCAATAAGTTGTCTTTTTTTTCCACTCAGATCTGGTATCTCCATCCTCATAGATAGTAGCCCAGGTGTCATCTTTCAGTGTCAGTGTAAGGCACTATCTGTTCGGAGGTACTTATTTTGCTCATCATTGTGGATTAAGAAGCATTGCAGCCACCTCCGTGGTTTTATATATAAACACATAAGACAACTTAAAAACCAAAAAGGCCTGTCTAGCCTGGACCCATATCTTCAAATATATATACAAATAATGGGTATAATACATTATTAATCCCTGGGTGTATTAATAATGTGTTCATTTAGAGACTCCTCACAAATTCCTTACCATAAATGTAAAATAAACATCTATGAATAATCAACCCCCTTGATAGAAATAAATTGATAACTTACATAATTATAAATGCATTAGACTACCTCCATACTAATCGCCAATAACACCCAAATAAGCACCAATAGGAATACATTAATTAATTAAATAATTACAAATCCATTAAATTACATGATAATATTAAATTAAAGTGCAAAGTGCTATTCTTAAAACACTATATTCTGGATAATTAATTTTACAAGTGCTAAAGTGCAATATTACATATATACAAAGAAATACAAATCGTCTCATAAGTGCAAAGCTATGCTATGTGCAAATTACATTGACACTAGTATAAACAGCAAAAGAAAAAACCCTGGTATACAAACAAGGGAGGAAGGGGAGGGAGCCGGGGGGGGGACCCAAAAGAGAGGGAATCAGGAGGAATAAACGATTTGATATCTCAGTACTCTGATAATGGCATATCTACCGCCCACTCAATAGAAAACCGGTAAGGTCCAGGTTGGCAGGGGTGCTGCCCCGCGCGTTCCGCTATGTGCCCAGAGCTTCTGGAGGTGTTTTTTAACGTTGTTTGTGGCTCTAACAATTAATAATAAAAAGAATGTTCTTACATTTTTTTGGGGTTGTAGTGCCCCTTAATTTAGCTCCAATTTGTGTTTTTTTGGTTATACATTGTGTTTTGGAGCTTTCGGTGCACCCCCTGTTGTGTAAATTAGTTGTGGTGCTCATCCTATTGGTATAAGTTTTATATATAAAGATTGTTATGTTGATATATATATATCAAGTATACACTTATATACATACCTAAACCTGTGAAGGAATGTATTTATTTATTTAATTTATTTACTTATTTAATTATTTTATTATGAGTCGTATATGTCCGGAAAGCCTCCTATGCTTCTATTTGATGGAAGAATTAAGTCCTTGTGGAGTTTTATCTCTGAGCTCCCCCCCCCCAGATCCAAACATTATTATCGGTCAATGTTGGGGATTTTGGATTATTGTTAAATATTGATTTACCAGTTCACCATACTTGGGACATGTTGTTAAAGCTAGCTCATTTTCAAGTTCTGATGTTATTGTTCTGTACCACAGTTTTTTAACTGGGGGTGTAGGGTTGGCCCATCTCAACACAGTTGTCTTTTTCGTTGCCCATATCAATACTAATCGTCTTATCTCTTTTCCCAAGCTTTTGGAAATAGATTCAGAAGGCCCCAAGTAGGAGTTAGGAGTATTCTATCCCCTATCATAATCTCTAATATCTCTGCCGCGATCTGCCATAGTGATTTTGAGTATGTGCAATCCCACCATAGTGCATTAACGCCAATAAGTTGTCTTGCTGCCACCACCTAGCAGTTGTCTGGTTTGCCAGACCATATACAGTGCTGACGCTAATCAGATTACCAGCCACACACTGCAGTTATTTAAAACCAAGGTCACTGCTACACACAATTCCATCTCACACAAATTAGTAGGACTGATACAATCCGTGCTACAGACACTAGTAATTGCATGCAACAGTCTCTCTAAGAGCTTTGATTTCCTGGTTTAGTACTCAGAATACAACATATTACTACACAGCATTTCAAATTGTTATGCAAATTAGATTTAGGGGTCATATAGGTGTAATTTTTTGTTTTCCAATTCAATTCATATTGCGGCTTAGGGCTCCTTGGATTCTTGAAATAAATCTCAAACACCTGGGATATTTAGTTTGCTAGGTAAGCCCAACGGGTTTCAAGCTATATGGTGAAGAAAAGCATTAAATAGTGCAATTACTTGGACAAGGTATGAAAACATTGGATATTTAACAAAAACGTTAGAGATTTGTGGCTGATTCAGAGCACAGATGAGCTCATGCAGATAAGGGCATAAGGAAGAAGCTTCCTGCCAGACAAATTCAGTGGATGAAATGAGAAGCCATTACAATGCAGCAAAAATGGAATTTAAAGCTGCTGATGCCTCTGGGGGTCCTAAGAACCTCATTTAGAGGCTTGCAGCAGATGTGCATTTACGAGGCAGATTTTTTTTTTGTTCTCTTTGACCTCTGTGCATACATGTTTTACTTTGGGGGGGGGTGCAATTTTGCACATTGTAACCGAAGCAGCACTCCTGCCTGCCCATTCGCATGAAAGGGGCGGACAGGAGCAGTGCAATGCAGAGAGTGTCTGCTTCCAGAGGCTGGGCGAGACTTCAGGAAGCTGGTGGCGGCGTTCGGTGCCGCCAACAGTGGCACCCTCAACTTTGGGGGCTGGATTCAGGGTGAAGGTGATTTTCTTTTTTTACTTTTATTACATTAGCAGGATCACTATTTGCAGGGGGCAGGGTGGGGGGTTATCTGGTGTTGCGCTGTGGACTACAATGACATAAGCAGGTGCTGCACGGAGTGCTAACTAATTTGCTTCGATTGTTGCACTAAGTATTGGCCGGCCTATATTGAATCCAGCTGCCAATTATCTCACTTTATACTGCCTCTTTTCCAGTGCTCCACTACATATTTATTAATTCTTTTCTCCTTCAAATCTTTGCCTGTATTTTTTTGCCGCTGGTTGGCATGTCATCATTACAGATGCAAGAAATCACTACTGGGGGCAAAGGGGACAAACTTTACAGCGCGTTTAGGCTGCATTTTAGTTGTTGTCCAAATTACACATTGTTAGGCAAAAGAAGCCATTAAAATCAACTCCGCCAAAAACATTTTGTCACATCTAGGTCCTGTGTTTCCATTAATGACAGTCACAATGCAAGTTCTGTACAAATAAATGCGTGTAATATTAATTTTATTAACAACAATGGTAATAGCACACCACAGTATGAGAAATCAAAAGAATGGGTGCTAATCCTTCCTGGGATTGTCTCCACATGAAATCCCAAAACACTAGAACAATAAATAAAGGTTGAAAGGATACACACCACACAAGGAGAGATTCAAAAAAGGATACAAATCAGCCAAGTTCATTGTGCAAAAAAGTCTGATACATAATCCTCAGGGGTTTAGCAGACCTCGTGAAAAGAGAAGAACTGATGAATTAACAGTAACATATGAAAATCAAGTACAACTGACTAGGTAAAAATCAAATGATCATTACGAAGGGGGAGTAGCCAGCATTGTTTCATCGTATGGTCGTGCTGTAATAAAAAACAAGAGTGGATTAAAAATTCATATAAAATCAAAGTATAAGCGACCATTGTTCTGTATTGACAAACAAAAGAATAGGGATATGCTGGTTTGTGGAGCAGCCGAACAGTAGTGTAAGAATGGGATTCAGATTAACCTATTCTTGTCCTGTTTGAGGGCATAGTAAGATATCAAAGCCTCTCTGGGTGACTCTATATCTATTCGTTACAGGGGCCATGCATGTGTTATATTCTATCTGGAATTTTGATTAACCGAATGGCAACACGTGTTACTCCATTAAAGCAGACCCAAAATTACTAATAGTAAAAAGACTTAATATATGAAAAGGGGTAAGTGTATATGGTGATTATGGTAAGGAGTAGACCCCATAGATCGGGGTAATTGTCCCCTGAATGAAAGTGGATTAAGTGGATCTAAATTGATATATTAAGATGCAGTGTTAGAGCACCCTGGTTCCAGAGAGTGGGTAAGAGTACAGGACAAATCTTATAAGGCATATCCTGATGTTGTGCAGTGTTGGATAGACCTGAAGAGAATCAAGTAGTATTAAATGGACATCACGAGTAATATATGGTCATCTTGTATAGTATTAGAAGAAAGGAGAGTAATCTATCTCCTCATTGAGTCCATGAGGGGATTTGGTGTTCAGAGTGTAAATCCAGTAAAGCTCTCGTTTAAGTAGAAGTCTATCTCTATCCTCTCCCCTTCTAGGATGTTTGACATGGTCGATAGCCTGAAACCTTAATTGAGAAATTTGATGGCCTGCTGTCATGAAATGTCTAGTCAGTGGAGAATCGGTATCGCCACGTCTGATGGCGCTCCTATGTTCACTAATTCTTGTCTTAAGTGCCCTTGTGGTCTTGCCCACATAGGCCTTTCCACAAGGACACTTAATAAGGTAGACCACATACGTGGAGTTGCAATTGAAGAAGGATCCTATCTTATACCATGCAAACATGCCCTTAGGGGGAGGGGTGGCGTTCAGCCACTGCTCAGTGTGTGGTCGTTGTGGTTTCTTGGGGGCTGTTATATCTGCCCTAATTAATTCAACTCGTAGGTTACGCGCGTGTTTGTGTACAAACATTGGTCTATCTGTAAAAGTGTCCCTTAAGCGGTCATCCCCGGAGAGAATGTGCCAATGTCGTTTGATGACCCGCTCTATAGCTGGTGACATGTGAGAATAGGTGAAAATCGCTGGAACTCTCTGAGGGGTATTGCAGGGTTTGTGTCTAAGCAATGTAGCCCTGTCTTTATTATAGGCCTTGTCCCTAGCTTCCAATAGTCTTGTTGGGTTGTGACCCCGAGAGATAAAGTCCTTGTCCAATCTTTCAAGAAACTTTTGGTCCTCTGAAGTAATCCGTCGCAAAACGGATAAATTGACTATAGGGGAGACTGTCGCGCATATTCCTAGGGTGGAAGCTGTCATGATGTAAAAAGGTGTTGCGGTCTGTCTCCTTACGCTACAGGTCGGTGTGTATGGTATTAATTTCAATGCTGACTAAGACGTCTAAAAAATGTACCTGTTGTGTCTTCACTTGTTATAGTTATTCTCAACTCCTCCTCCCACTTCCGAATGAACCCCGGGGGTGCTTCATGCAGAGCATCTATTAGGGTGCGGTATAAAACTGCTATGGCGTGTGCTTGGGGGGGATCCCGGATCAGAACGTGTTCTAGTTGCATCAACGGTTTGGTTCCCTGCTCCACGAAGTTTTGGGTCGAAACAAAGGCATTCCGCTGCCTGTGAAGGAACCATGAGACATACTGTCCCGGCGCTCTATCCCTTAGCTCGCCAAGTGTGGGTAGCCTGCCTGATGCCAATATGTCACCCATAGTAACCGTTAGAGGAGGCCTCCCACACTAAGAAGCTCCCTGCCCACATGCAAGGGGCAAAGGAATTGTTGTCAAAAAGTGAGGTTAGGGGACCTGGCCTAGTAATTATTGCATGCTGTCTTGTCAGCCTGTCCCAAACCCGCAAAAATTGTCCTGCCAGAAATGGCAGGGAGTCCCTCTGGCGCTTTGGGAGTGGGCTTCCCTATGGTAGAGAAATAGGATTTATGGGAAACATTGCCTTCTCCATCTTGAGTCTTAAAGGAGCCACAGCACTCAACCCTGTTAGCTTGCAGGCCAGCCTATAATCTGCCTCTAAACTTGGTTAAAAACAGAGGACTCGGTCACACACATCTGCAGAAGTATGCTTAAGCTGCACCACTACGCCAAAGTGCCTCTGTGGGGTGCAGTCCTACCTCTAATCTCTGAGAGCCCATCTGGGACATACAGTGCAATAGATAAATTGGGAGCAGGCTTCCTGAGGTTGCCCTAAACCTCTCAAGTGCAAGCCATGGGGTGGAAGGGTCAAAGACCTTGCAATACAGCATAGACCCCACACACCATGTGCTTGCACAAATTCAAAAGAAACAGAGGGGGGGGGGGGTGGCAGCCGCTCAGACCATTTTATAACTAACCTGGGAGGTGCACGTTAGCAGGGCAATTAGTACACACAAGTCTTAAAGGAGCCACAGCACTCAACCCTGTTAGCTTGCAGGCCAGCCTATAATCTGTCTCTAAACTTGGTTAAAAACAGAGGACTCGGTCACACACATCTGCAGAAGAGTTAGGACTGCACCCCACAGAGGCACTTTGGCGTAGTGGTGCAGCTTAAGCATACTTCTGCAGATGTGTGGGGGTGCCCCGCTGTCTGAAACCCCCCCGATCGCCGCAAAAACTCACCTCTCCCCGCTCCCACGTGACCTCGTCCGGCCAATGACAGCGCTCAGAGCAGCTCTGGTATGCGCGTCCAAAGCCGCTTGGACGCGCATACCAGAGCGCTGTCATTGGCTGCGTCTCTCGCTTCCCTCTAACAGGGAGTGCTCCTGTGCCGGCCATTCACAAAAAGGCCGGCGCGGGAGCGCGCCCTGCTAGAGGGAAGCGAGAGACGCGGCCGCGTCTCGCGCATGCGCCGTTGGATCGCCGGTAAGGTGAGGATTGTGGGCCTCCTGGGGGGTTCCTCCCCGCGGGACATCCCGATTTCGGATGCCCCGCGGGGAGGGATCTGATCGGTCCGGGAATCTTATAGATTCCCGGGCCGATCCCCCCTGGGTGTTGGTCCACTTTTAAAAGCTTGTTGGTGTTGTCCCGCGCCTCCCGCCTAGGCAGTAATATTAATTTTAGGCATTAAGCACTTCAATCCAGTTCTGGCCATTGTGCTCCGAGGGATCTTGAGCTACAGCGCCAGGTTACAACAGCCACTGCTTCAACCAGAGCGTATGGCGTTGCAGCCTTTTTGGCGCTAGTGTTAAAAAAAGACGCTAGCTGGTGGCTGCATCAGCTCTCTCATTTCTTAAATTGAACCCTGAGTGCTGCTGAGGCCAAAAAAGTGGCACTGATGCTTCTTAAATAAGGCTCACCGTGCTCTAATCTCCTCCCTTAACTTAATCACACCTTATTAAACCTCAATTTCTACTGTGAAATTAAGATATTTTAAGGAAAGTTTACTGAATCGTAGCTCCTTAATAATAACTGTGTACGTCACTGCAGTATTTTGAAATGTTCTGATGAAGATTTTTCCAACTGCGCTTGTCATCATGTTTGAGTTTTGTCAAAGTCAGTTAAAATGCAATATACCGCTCTTCAAACAAACTTAGCATGATTTAATTCTCACTTTTGTTTCTTTCCTGATTATTACCTTTGTAGTAAAGAATTTATAACTTCATTAAAGAAATGCCACACGAGAAATGATCTGCAGGGCCGCAGATTATATATTGTAGTAGAGGAGTTCAGCAAATATGAAGGATCGGGGTGATGTAAATAGCACCTTCTTAGTCAGCGAGCTGCAATTTACAGCATGCAAGATCCTAAATTACAATGCGCACACTCCAGGTGATGACTTTTATGTTGACAAAATAAAATAAGACTTCATACAGTAGCTTGGTATGAAAATGCAAATTCCCTGATTTTCAATTTACATAAGAAATAATACTCCAATTTTAGTTGTAAAACATGAAAATCAGCTATAGTCATGTTAAAGAAGACCTCCAGCCTACATTAACCGCACCATCCTCCCTGCTAATCACAATAATTAGTCTGTTTGGCATGGTGGGTGGGGTACCGGGAGTTCTTCCCAGATTCATGGTCAAGTTGCTGCAGAGATAATATGTGGCTATTCACCCAAGCACTGCAGCGGTAGCATGCACTGCTTGCTCATCCTAATTGGGATTATTTGGATGGATGGAAAAGCAGGGGTCTTGGGTTGGGTGGTACACAGGGGTCTAGACGTCTTCTTCAAAGTAACTATGAGATAAACAGGGAGCTGTCATCAAAGTGCACCAAAACCCAGGATTTCCACTATCCCTCCCCCCCCCCCCGGGCCATGCTGTGTGAAACCCCCAGAACGCCATGCTAACTCACCTCTTCTCGAAACCATGATGCAGACACAACCGCTCATCCACACAGCTTCTACCGATGTGCATATTACCTAATTCTCTCCCTATAAGACGTGATTGCTCATAGGACACACCTAGGATTTGTAGGAGGAAAATAATTATTCTGAACCAAATGTTGTCTTAAATACCATCCCCCAAGACCCAAATAATAGGCCAGGTGCAGAATCCCCCCATTACAGACAGAGTGGCATTCTCCCCCCATTCCCCATGGGCAGTGTGGCATTCCCCTCTACCATGGGCAGTGTGGCATTCCTCCCTCCCATTCCTATAGGCAGTGTGGCATTCCACCCATCCCATTCCTATTGGCAGTGTGGCATTTCCCCCTCACATTCCCATAGGTAGTGTGAAATTCCCCCCTCACATTCCCATAGGCAGTGTGGTATTCTCCCCTCATTCCCCATGGGCAGTGTGGCATCCCCCCTCCCATTCCCCATGGGCAGTGTGGCAATCCCCCCTCACATTCCCACAGGCAGTGTAGCATTCCTCCTCACATTCCCTTAGGCAGTGTGGCATTCCCCCTCCTCCCACAGGCAGTGTGCCATTTCCCCTGCCATTCCCATAGGCATTGTGGCATTCCTCCTTCCCATTCCCACAGGCAGTGTGGCATCCCCCTCACATTCCCATAGGCAGTGTGGCATTCCCCCATCCCATTCCCATAGGCAGTGTGGCATCCCCTCCCTCCATTCCCATAGGTAGTGTGGCATTTCCCCCTCACATTCCCATAGGTAGTGTGAAATCCCCCCCTCACATTCCCATAGGTAGTGTGAAATTCCCCCCTCACATTCCCATAGGCAGTGTGGTATTCTCCCCTCATTCCCCATGGGCAGTGTGGCATCCCCCCTCCCATTCCCCATAGGCTGTGTGGCATTCCCCCCTCCCATTCCCTTAGGCGGTGTGGCATTCCCACCTCCCATTCCCTTAGGCAGTGTGGCATTCCCCCTCCTCCCACAGGCAGTGTGCCATTTCCCCTGCCATTCCCATAGGCATTGTGGCATTCCTCCTTCCCATTCCCACAGGCAGTGTGGCATCCCCCTCACATTCCCATAGGCAGTGTGGCATTCCCCCATCCCATTCCCATAGGCAGTGGGCATCCCCTCCCTCCATTCCCATAGGTAGTATGGCATTTCCCCCTCCCATTCTCCAGAGGGGGTGTGGCATCACCCCCTCTCATTCCCCATAGACAATGGAAGAAAAAAGTAAACTCACCTCTCCATCCTTCCTGCGCTGCTGGCCAGGTCGCCACAGCCATGGGAGGCCAAAATATGGAGGAGCGACAGGAGGATAGGTAGGCAGGGCAACCAATCCTTGCCCACTACCTCCGCCGCTCAAACTGTCCTTGCTGTCCTCGCTGTATCTCACGCCGCTGAATCTGCCACTGCTGCTCCAGTGACAGCCACGCCGTGGGCAGTGTGGCATTCCCCCCTCCCATAGGCAGTGTAGCACCTTCCCTCACATTCCCTTAGGCAGTGGGGCATTCCCCCCTCACATTCCCATAGGCTGTGTGGCATTCCCCCTCCCATTCCCTTAGGCAGTGTGGCATAACCCCCATCCCATTACCCATAGGCAGTGTGGCATTCCCCCCATCCCATTCCCATAGGCAGTGTGGCATAACCCCCATCCCATTACCATAGGCAGTGTGGCATTCCCCCCCTCCCACAGGCAGTGTGCCATTTCCCCCTCCCATTCCCATAGGCAGTGTGGCATTCCTCCTTCCCATTCTGACAGGCAGTGTGGCATTCCCCCTCCTATTCCCATAGGCAGTGTGGCATTCCCCCCATCCCATTCCCATAGGCAGTGTGGCATACCCCCTCCTATTCCCATAGGTAGTGTGGCATTTCCCCCTCCCATTCTCCATAGGCAAAGGAAAAAAAAGTAAACTAACCTCTCCATCATTCCCGCGTTGCTGGCCAGGCAGCCACAGCCATAGGAGGCCAAAATATGGAGGAGCGACAGGAGGATGGGTGGACAGGGCAACCAATCCCTGCCCACTGCCTCGGCCGCTCGAACTGTCCCCGCCGTCCTCGCTGTATCTCACGCCGCTGAATCTGCCGCTGCTGCTCGAGTGACGGCCACGCCCACCTGCTGTACGGAGAAGTGTGTTCACTCTGTGTGTGCCCCCACTGTGTGGGGGTTTCGAACAGGGGGGGCATCCAGGTTCAGGGGAAGAAGCCTGCCCTGGAGTCTCATAGATTTCAGGGTGGGTTTTGGTCCACTTTGATAACATTGAAACTACTAATGCAGCGATTACCAATCAGTGGTGTGCATACCACTGGTGGTACTCAAGAGCCTATCAGGTGGTACACAACAAGATTGCAGACTTACCTGTGCCTCAAAAGTTGATACAAAAATACTTTAGTTCATCTTGTGAACACAGAAAACCGCCCGAGGCCGAGCCATAAAGCACCAAAGCAAAAATGGTCGCACCACTAAACCAAATAAGTAAAATAATTTAGTACACATTTTATTAATCCTTCAACATACTAACAATATGACAAGACGCAATAAAAACATAAGGCAGGGGGCACAACACTGCCAGTCAATGGCTGATATAAGACGAAAAACCTCCAATCAATCAAAATATAAAGTAACAAGTAACAACAATACATAAAACAACCAAGCTAATGTTCATTTAACCCCTCAAAAATTAAAAATGGGGGTCCAATTTTTTAAAAAAATGTAAGCCTTGATGCTCACATAGTAGGGCACATAGTAGTTGTATTTCATTTGAAAATGTCATAAAGCGCTCTCTTCTGTTTGGAGGGTCTCCTGGGCTACTGATACATTCTGTTTTTTTAATCAATTTTTTAGGGAGGGTTTGTGCCCAGAAAACTGCGATGATGACAACAAGCTTGGTTCTCCCAGAAAGCTTGAGGTGTGTACTCCCAGAGAATATTTGAGTCACCTGGTCTCATAACAAAAGCAGCACCTCACACACACACAGCCGTTACCACTGATTACAGTGTTAGCCTCTGAGGTAAAGTGTTGCTAGGAGACCAGTGGGCTAAATGAAGCAGCTCACTAAATACAACCCAGCAGATCCCCCTATTCAGCAAATGGACTGAGCCATTGTCATTATACAATTTAAAAAAAAGGCAGATATTTTTTCCTTTTTCTATCGCCACATTATTTATACACACGTTAGAAGCTATTGTGTGGCTATTTAATTATTTATCTTTTTTAATGCAAATTTCACGATACTGCTCCTTTGTAAGGAAAATGTGATATTTGGCTTATTGTTTTCCTCTTCTGGAATGTTAAGAAAATATTTGTGCTAGGAGTGTGCCCCCAGACCTGTAATGACCTCCCCAGGTGAGAACGCTGCAAGTATCCCTTTCTCTACTGGAACACAAGACTGTGATCCTCTCATTTGAAGTGGCTGAATTAGAGCAGTAGAATCCCTGCTCTACACTGTGAGCTCAGGAGTGTAGAGCTCCAATAGCTGCCTCAGCCAATCAGATTATTATCAAGCCAGAGTCAGGAAGTCTCTGTTCTGTACACCAGTCACACCACTGATGTACATTGGTAAGGTAAACACATTGTTGCTGGCGAAAACTTTTCTCACACAGTTGCATAGAAATAGAAAAGAAAAAACACAACAGATAAGTTCAGCACTTTCAGGACATATTTTATTTTGGCACATAATAATGTAAAATCCCATAGAAAGTAGAATTACCCTTTTAGGTCTCCTATTTTTGAACTCTCA
This sequence comes from Gastrophryne carolinensis, assembly GCA_027917425.1. NCBI lineage: Eukaryota > Metazoa > Chordata > Amphibia > Anura > Microhylidae > Gastrophryne > Gastrophryne carolinensis. The sequence continues at coordinate 211,568,346 of CM051236.1, forward strand.
GGCTGTCAAGAATGAACGAAAGTTTGCTTACTAACCCCCGGGTCAGCCTGATTATATTGAATGCAATATTGGTTGCAGAGTGGGGAATACGATCCTGCTGGACTATTCTAGTGGCGCTTGTCTTAAACTGGACCTTCAGCATCATTTCATGAAAAGCCCAAACCCTTAAAAAACTATTTCCCAGCATCTAAAATTAAAGGCTCAGAAAATGCAGTAGATGCAAATAGGATGATTTTTAATGTGAGCATCTGTATATACAGGGAGGGGAAACATATAAGATAGGCTCTTAGTCAGGGTAAAAGCCCGGTTTAAATCAAGTTGCTTTTATAAACTTCTGTCATGTTCTCTCTTCTTTGAATCACACCTTATTTTATCTCCTATTATTCTGAAATAAAACATGAGATGGCCCTCATTTGTCATGAAATATTTTTAGGACATTTTACTGAATCAAAGCCAAAATGTTAGCAATAACAACTACAATGTTTGTATTGCATGATGAGCAGGGCCGGATTAAGTGTGGTGGAGGCCCCTGGGCACAAAACCTGGGGGAGGCCCCAGATACAGTATTTTTTATCCTTTAAAATAATAGTCCAGCCAAGTAACTGATTGGTGGTTGTCTGGCACCTGCCCACTTACTGGAACATCAGATCGAGTCCCTTGTGTCACCCCCTGTGCGGGTGCGTGCTGCTCAGGAACTCCTGCTTTGCCATTCTGGGTGGGGGGAGGGGTGTAGTCACCCAGCTGGATCAGCAGAAAACAGTTCCCTGCATTGAGCTGCCAGCGGCTGTGCTTGGTGGCTCATGTGCAGTGACAACTCTGCACGCCCCCATCACTGCAACATTGCTGATGGCGGCTTTGCTGCTCTAGACCCTCCACCCTGCCCTGTGGTGGCTTTGGCTGCAGGATTGCAAAAGCAAGAAAAAAGGTGCGCAGGGGGCCCCTACTACCGCCAATAGCTTTGTTACCAGCCCTGTGGCCCATCAAAGACTGAAAGCCGGTAAAGCCTCCTGGACCAGACCATAACCCAGAGGTTGGTGGAGGCCCCCTTTGCAGGGCAAGTGGTGGAGGCCCCGGGGCTCGCGCCCCTTGTGCCCCTTTCATAATCAGGCCCTGATGATGGGCAGAACATAGCAGGGCTTTGTGCATTTTTATTATAAGATTGCTTTTCTTGTAATAAAGCTCAACTTCTGCAAACAGTGACTTCAATGCCCCCAGTAACAGAATGTTCCAGTGAAGACTATATAGATCTTTACCGCAAAGGACCTTTAATCTTCCTTTTGTGAGACTTCTGTGGATATTGGTCTATGTCACACAACAGTATGCAACAGGCTTTGGAACATTTAATGGGTGTATAATTGTGTATGTAATATGGATTAACTTGGTAACCTGTTGCCAAAATGTTTTAAAGTGTTTGGCAAAATCACTTCCTCATTCAGCTTTCAGTCCTCACCTGGCTGATCTAGTCCATCAATCAACCTTCAGTGGACTAAGAATGGAAACACACCTCACTGCCAGCCCAAACACCCTGATTGGCTGCCTCTTTCTACAGCTCTGAAACCCTGCCCTCCTCTCTCCTTTCACACTCATCACAGTGTGCTTACATCACATCGCTGCTGCCTTACCCACTGTTTTTCTTTTTTTCTCTCATTTTTTCTATGAATCTCCAATGCTCTAAGATAACTTAGGAACTACAGGGTCTTTATGAAATCGGATTGGACTTTAGAACAGTGCAATGTGGAGCTCCAGACAATGGGGCACCAATCGGGCTTACCTTTAGTATAACTTTAATAACAGTCCCACATCAATCTTGCCCTATGGGGGAGATATAGAGCCCATGATGGATTCTAAGGAACATCTCTCATAAGCCCAGAGGCTGGTCAGCTCACATTCCCACCCTAAAAAAACAGGTTTTTCAGAGAGCAGACCCTGAGAATATTAAAATCCAGTTTCATTGGCAGGGAAATTCCAATACTTGCCCACCTGAGAGTCCAGCAAGACAGGTCCACAAGTTTTAGGCTAGTAAAACTGGCAGGGGACACCAAATTAAAATTGTGCTATAACTGAACAAAGGCGAGTTACAAGTGGTGTGCCGCAAGGCTCTGTCCTGAGCCCCATTCTTTTTAATATATTTTTGTAAGTGACATAGGAGAAGGCTTGGTAGGAAAAGTTTGTCTGTTTGCTGATGATACAAAGGTTAGTAATAGGGTGGATATTCCTGGAGGTGTCTGCAACATGGAAAATGATTTAGCTTTACTGGATAGATGGTCAAAACTGTGGAAACTAGAGTTTATTGTCTCTAAATGTAAAATCATGCACTTGGGTAGAAGGAATCCCTGCTCTGAGTACCGTATGGGCAGCACTGTGTTAGCCAGGACCTCGGAGGAGAGAGATTTAGGGGTACTGATTACTGATAGCTGCAAGATGAGTGGACAGTGTAGCCAGGCAGTGGGAAAAGCAAGCAGGATGCTCGGCTGCATAGCTCGAGGCATCACCAGTAGGAAGAGGGAGGTTGTGATGCCGCTGTATAGAGCCCTGGTAAGGCCACAGCTAGAATACTGTGTGTAGTTCTGGAGACCTTACCTGCAAAAAGACATTATTCAAATAGAACGTGTCCAAAGGCGGGCAACGAAAATGGTGGAAGGGCTTAAACTTAAAACTTATCAGGAGAGACTTAAAGAACTTAATTTGTACAGTCTGGAGGAAAGAAGGGAGAGGGGGGACATGATTGAGACCTTTAAATATGTGAAAGGATTGAATAAGGTTCAGGAGGGAAGTGTTTTTAAGAAGAAGCTTAATGATAGAACAAGGGGCACAACCTGAAGCTAGTCGGGGGGAAGATCAGGAGCAATGTTAGAAAATATTATTTTACAGAAAGAGTAGTAGATGCTTGGAACAAACTTCCAGCAGAGGTAGTTGAAAAATCAACAGTCACTGAATTTAAACATGCCTGGGATAAGCACACATCTATCCTAAGATAAAGAGTACATACAGTATACACATAAGGGCAGACTAGATGGACCGTATGGTCTCCTTCTGCCATGTTTCTATGACAGAGAGAGGAGGCCCTGTGGGAAAGGAGGTTTGGGGTGAGCGGAGAAAGGAGGAAAAAGGCTGCCAGCTGAAATGTCTACTTGTGGGTTCCCCTGTCAGGAGGGTAATTGTATGAGTTGCTGGTCAGGTAATGCTCTTAAGTTTGCCTTAATATCATATAACTCTGATCATAGCATGTGATATTGTGTTGTTTTGTATGATTTGATTGCATCTTGTTTTATTTTACTAACAATATATCTTTTTATTTACCATTTGTCTCAGTGTCCTTCGAATTTACCGGATGTCTAAAGATCCTACAGTCTTTTGCATGTATCCATTGCGTTATCATTGGAGAGTTATTAATAATATTTATATATTTGTTTGCCTATTTTAGTCGAGCCAGGCAGGATATATATTATTAATATTTTAGTTATTACATTGTTTAGAAGATTATTTTAGTTACACATATTGGACGAGCCATTCATGTGTATAATTGTTTAATTTGGTATTAATTAATTGTTTACAATTGCATGGCTGTCAAAAGAATCTACACACATCAGAAGAACTGTAATATCAATAAGTCATTATTCTAGCACACCCTGGTTCAGGGGACTGGCAACCAGAGGTGAGCAGTCCTTCCCAGTAAAAGCATAGTAGTATAGTCACAAACTTGCCACCCCTGAAAAGAAAAAACTGAAAAAAAACACAGCTTGGTGTTGTAGGGTATGTAAGTAAGCATCTATCATATTTATGCTAATTATTAAACCTTTTTCTTTGCAATAGAGGTCCTGTAAGTATTTTTTTAGATCATGTTGCTGCTCTGATCTGTGTTTTGATGTTTTTCTTGTTCTTCATTAACATACCTGGCATTGTACTATGTCAGGTTCATTAGATCCTGCTAACATGCTTTTTACATTAATACAAATATTTCAAGCTTTCTTCTGGAATCACAGAGCATTTGAAGAGTGTATGCGTTTCTGTTGAGCCAAATATTTCTAACTATTCTGTTGCTTTAGAGGTCTATTCATGCGCTGATCCCTAATAAGCTGAGCATGAGGACCTGGCCATGGAAACATTCTTATTAGTCTTCATGATTTATATGACTAATGTTGTGAGCATAATTTACAAGGAACTATACTGACAACTATTACTCTGTTAACATGGCCAAAGGCATATTAAAGGCTTTGGGAAAGAATTGGAATATTTTTCATGAACTCCTTTGTTTTACCTATGGTACAACAATCAGGAGGTTTTTGTGCTTAGGGTTTCATAAAACTACTAAGGGCAATAAATGTACTAAGTGTGGCAATACAGTCAGACAAAGCAGCCCACTAGCCTCTAGTCTAGTTCAGGTAAAGCGAGACTTAGATCAGCACACAGTGCACCTAAAATAGCTTCTAATAAATACCACATAAAACTAATCACAAGAAACAACATAATTTGTTTATATAACATTGCTTGAGCTGATAATATGTCATGGGCTTTCCCTATATAATTTCACCTTAGTACATCCAAATACATCCAGACTTGTGCTGATGAGATGCATGTGCTTGAAAAGAATGTTAAGCTGACCCTTTGCATTACACACTCAGCTGCTTTCTAAGTGCCTTGAATGGCACAGAGACATAAAGAGATGATTTGCATAGCTCCACCTACTGCAAGGGGTAAATCTATTCAGGGCCGGCGTTAGCACCCGGCAAGGCTGGTCAGCTGCCGGGGGCCACCAGGGACTGACAGAGCCGGGCTTTGGGGTGTGCGACGGTGCTTGACCAGCAGCAAACTAGGAGTGGCAATGCAACTTCTTTTCCCCGCCGGCCAAGGACAATAGTATGCAGCAATAAAGCTGCTGCCTGTGCTGTCCCCACTGGGGAGGGAGGAAGGGGCCTCCACACCACATGACAGGCGTGCCGGCGGGCTGCGGGCAATCAAACACAAGGCAGCAGGTGGCAACAAGGAGAAGTGCCGGGAGAGAAAGCACTGTAAGTTTTTTTTTTTTAAAGAAGGTTTCTTCTTCTGTTCTTTTGATCCAGATTTGGGACGTCCCTCAATGATGTGACGTGACTCCCACCACAAAGGGGCCCATGCCGCCCAAGGGCCCACGTCAAGCTGGAGCCGGCCCTGTATCTATTATACCTTGTGTTGGGTACTGCGTACATACTTTCGATTCTAGGAAAGCGCCTCTTTACCAGAGTACAGAGACTCAGAAAATTGCCAATGTTTTAAAATTACATGGGGAGGCCGATTCAGTAATAGCGCCAGGTAGCGACAGATGAGCGCCAGTAGCGTGATTTTCACAGCGCCTGCTAGTATTCGCTGTGCTTGGCCGTTGTTTGGTTGTTGACAGCGACTCAGTCGGTGTGCGGTAATGTTGAATACGGGGTTAGGAGTCGCTGTTTGACAAGTTCCGCGCTGTATGGGAGCGCCTGACAGCGAATGGTCATAGCGAACGACTCCCAGCATATTCATTAACAAATCACGCTCAAAAAATTCTCGCGCTGTGAAATGCTTGTTTAAACCCCAGAGCGCTGGCGGCGATGGCTTAAAAGTAGTTTTTAACCCCCAAACAACCATATTTTTTGATTAAAAAATTAAACAAGTTTTTCTAAACATTTTGTAATATGAATACATTAATATCAGACCTGTAATATCAATTCTGCACAATTTTTTTTTTTTTTTTTTTACCTTAAAAAAAATATCTAACATTGCAGAAGTGGTCACAGAATTTTTGCCATTTAAAAAAAAACAAAAAAAACATTAATATCAATTAATTATGAATATTTAAAAATTGCTCCATTGAAATGCATTGGAGAGCGCCAGGTAGCGAGAGATCATACCTGGCGCTGTGATGGGATTAGCAGCGGCGCTGTTCGTTGCAGTCCGCTACATGATGAATCCCGCGCAAGGTGATGCTCTCGCTGGCGCTAGCCTCATTTAGCGTGATAAATGCGTGATTGTGTCCGCCGCCTGGCGTTCTGGAGTCGGTAGCCGCCGATAGCTGGCGATACCTGGCACTAGTGAGACACTACCTGGCGCTATCCCTTGATAAATAAGGCCCATAGACTAAATAAGACCGAACATATCAAGGTTTTAAACATAAGCAAATCCTAACAACGTCCTGCAACCAACGATACTGGCATTGATTGAATAAGATTTGAAAAAAATTCTCATGGCAGTATAAAAAAAAAAAGCTTGTGAATGTCACTGTTACAGAATCACCAGCTATGAAGACAATGAAAGTCAATGGCACTACAGTGTAAAAAGGAGTAAAAAGTCCTCTACCTTTCTTAGGAGTAAAAACTGCCATTGACATTTATTGTTTTCCTAGCTGGTGATTAAGCAGTGACATTTGCACGTTTTTCTCTCATAAAATAATTTTTCCTTTTTATTGAATTGAGGCTATTCCCTGTATACTGCCATTTTAGTCACTTGTAAGATAACAGCATCAAAATAATAGGTTTAGCATAGCTGTCCTTGTCTTAACTGAAGGGGGTCATTTACAATGATGTAATGGGCTGTTAAAACCTTTCTAGGTAGAAGAGGATATTCTCAACCCAGTGAGAGTATCTTAAAGCACAATTAATCAGTTATATTTTCTCTATCTTTTCCAATCCTGTGGTAAATTGCCCAGATATTCTCAAAGATTATAGCTAATTTATGAATGGATAATAACACAGGCAAGCATATTATTGTATTACAATACTGATTTTTTTGATTTGTTGTTATGTTTTTAACTAATACAAGGTTATTCTATTTAGAGGAGCGTTATCTCGAAAAGTGGTCCAATGATATTAATCCAAATAAATATGCTGCATGACGGGAGCAGAGGTCACTTATACACCTGGCATCAAGAAATATCTAGCCAGGCTTGTTTTCTTATATTAATGGAAGAAACATGAAATAAGGGGTGACATGTTCTGTCACTCCTGATACACTAAACCTGTCACCCCTGGATTTTTTTCCTACACAGAGGAGAACTCCCAAACTTGGCGGGAGTTTTATTCAGTTCAGGTGTATAAGTGACCCTTTGTGACAGACTCTCTGCCCTTTGGACTTTACACAGGTTCATTACTTTCCTTTTCTTAAGCATTGTTCTGACTGCCATTGTATTGATTGATTACGTCACAGACAATGGCATTGTTCTGATTGAGTGTATTACAGACGTCTATTGTGTTGCTGATTGCGTCACTGGCAGAGTTGAGGGATTGTGTGCCCTGCTCCCATTGGTCCGTGTGTTTGTCATGCAGTCTTCCATCAGGTCCACGGGGGAGGTCCCCTTGCATGGAGGCTTGCATATAAGGCCCAGTGTGGCACTAATAAAGTCTACTTCACCTTCACCCTCAATACTGAAGTTCTGTCTCTTATTGGGGGAAACGCTATATTACAATTCACTAGCCCTTGTAAGGGCTGTTCCTGGTTCCTCACGGACGATTCTGGGATTCCAGCAGCACCTCTCACCATTGGGAAAGGACGTCTCGGGCGGTGAAGGCCTCCGGCGATAAGGGTTATCGCTACAATTGGTGGCAAGCGGTCGGATGGTCCTTTCTACCCAGAGAGAGTGCTACCCTGATGGAGAGTCAGTAGGACAAATTGAAAAGGCTGACCCTGAAGGATCTACTTGAGAGCCGGGGAAGGTCAGCTAGCAACCGCCCACGTCAGGAACTGATAGCCGAGCTGATCGAAATGGATCGTGCAGCAGTGAGGACCGAAACCAATATAGAGATCGATGAAAACGCTGCTCTTGTTCAAGCGGTTCGGAACAGATTGTCGGTCTATGGCCCGAATCCATCACAGGAACTGATCGACCGAGTCTTTGCCGCAGCGGAGGCAGAGGCCAGTAAGCGAAGGGAAGATCGGCGACTTTCAACCCAGCAGCCTCTCAGCCTCAGTTACACTGGGGGGAGAAAGATTCCATTTGCAGCATTTAAGTCCTTCCAGGAAAGTGACGATGAGTGACGGATTTTGGCTGATTTTGAACGGCAGTGCGCTTTACACCGGGTACCCACGGAGGAATCGGTCACCATATTATCAGGGAAACTATCTGGGAAAGCTTCCGATGCTTTCCGGGCCATCCCTGATGCGGACTTACCACACTACCATCTGGTAAAGGAGGCTTTGTTAGCCCGGAACGCTGTCACCCCGGAAGCCTACAGTTGTTTTTACTAGAACATTTTCTCAATGCCTTGCAACCAGAGCTAAGAGTGTGTGTACAAGACCAGCACCCTGTGAGTACAACTGTGTGTGTGTGTGTGTGTGTGTGTGTGTGTGTGTGTGTGTACAAGACCAGCACCCTGTGAGTACAACTGTTTGTGTGTACAAGACCAGCACCCTGTGAGTACATGTGTGTGTACAAGACCAGCACCCTGTGAGTACAACTGTATGTGTGTACAAGACCAGCACCCTGTGAGTACATGTGTGTGTACAAGACCAGCACCCTGTGAGTACAACTGCATGTGTGTGTGTGTGTGGGTATCATCTTCACCCTCAATACTGAGTTCTGTCTCTTATTGGGGGGAAACGACAAGACCAGCACCCTGTGAGTACAACTGTATGTGTGTACAAGACCAGCACCCTGTGAGTACATGTGTGTGTACAAGACCAGCACCCTGTGAGTACAACTGTATGTGTACAAGACCAGCACCCTGTGAGTACATGTGTGTGTACAAGACCAGCAACCTGTGAGTACATGTGTGTGTACAAGACCAGCACCCTGTGAGTACCACTGTATGTGTGTGTGTATACAGGCCCGGTAGACAAAACGGTAATGCAGATGGATTATCCCGGCAAACAAAACTCTGCCCATAACAAGAGTCCGGACAGCCCCACGTTAACCCGAACAGGGTCAATCCGGGTCTGCCGGGTGTTCCACAAAAAGGGGGCATTGTGACAGACTCTCTGCCCTTTGGACTTTACACAGGTTCATTACTTTCCTTTTCTTAAGCATTGTTCTGACTGCCATTGTATTGATTGATTACGTCACAGACAATGGCATTGTTCTGATTGAGTGTATTACAGACGTCTATTGTGTTGCTGATTGCGTCACCGGCAGAGTTGAGGGATTGTGTGCCCTGCTCCCATTGGTCCGTGTGTTTGTCATGCAGTCTTCCATCAGGTCCACGGGGGAGGTCCCCTTGCATGGAGGCTTGCATATAAGGCCCAGTGTGGCACTAATAAAGTCTACTTCACCTTCACCCTCAATACTGAAGTTCTGTCTCTTATTGGGGGAAACGCTATATTACAATTCACTAGCCCTTGTAAGGGCTGTTCCTGGTTCCTCACGGACGATTCTGGGATTCCAGCAGCACCTCTCACCATTGGGAAAGGACGTCTCGGGCGGTGAAGCCCTCCGGCGATAAGGGTTATCGCTACACCCTTCCTTTCATTAGCCAATGTGTTTATGTGGATTTTTAAAATTACACAATTTCGCATTTGTGCGCCTTTAAACAGAAGTGTAGTTTACACAGAAATGCTTTGATAAGATACTTAGGCCCTTATTTAACAAGGGATAGTGACAGGTAGTGACTGGTGAGCGGCCGGTAATGACGGGCACCGCCACGAGAACGCCGGCTCCCCACCACAATCACACATTTATCAAGCCGATCCTGCTTAGCGACTGAGATAGCGCCAGATAGCCACTCATTCATCATTATTCCAGCCTCAGCCCACAGCGCCAGCGTCCGACCTTGAACAGCGACAGGTATGACCTCTCGCTACCTGGTGCTCTCCAATGGATTTCAATGGAACAATATTTAAATATTCATAATTAATTGTTATTAATGTTTTTTTTTTTAAATGTGAAAAATTCTGTGACCACTTCTGCCATTTTAAATATTTTTTTTAAGGTAAAAAAAATAAAAACTTACAGAATTGATATTACAGGTCTGATATTAATGTATTCATATTACAAAATTATTTTACAAACTTTTTTTTTTTGGTTTCCAAAAATATGGTTGTTTGGGGGTTAAAAAACTACTTTTAACCCATCGCCGCCAGCGCTCTGGGGTTTAAACATGCATTTTACAGCGCAAGAATTTTTTGAGCGTGATTTGTTAATGAATATGGTGGAAGCCGGTCGCTCTGACCAGTCGCTATCATGCGCTCCCATACAGCGCGGAACCTGTCAAATAGCGACTCCTCACACAATATTCAACATTACGGCAAACCGACTGAGTCGCTATCAACTACCGAACAACGGCCAAGCAGAGCGACTACTAGCGGGCGCTCTGAAAATGCCGCTACAGTCGCTCAACTGTCGCTACCTGCCGCTGTTAATGAATCGGCCTCTTACTTGATTGGATGTCCAAAAAGTCGTGCCACAGTTATATGGTCCATCTAATTTCAGAATGTAACATTAATAAGAGCGATCAATAATTCATTTTGATCTGGGATGAATGTGAGAATGTAAATTCTTGGAAAATGTAATGATATATGTATAATAAATAGCCTGCCATGAGCATGATATGAGAATAGATGTGTTTTCTTGGTGTAGGCCCCCACTGGACTCAATAAGGTAGTCTCACTTCCATAAACATTTAACATGTATGCACTGGGTGGGGCCTCATTTGCATAATGTAGAATAAATGCATAAAATAAAACAACAAGGTTTCTATAAATCTTGATTTTAGACCCGATTTGTTGACAAAGGTGCTCAGTCCTGTAGGTACATAATAAAACATAGATAAAGAAAAATACTGAAGGGAAGGAGGGAGAGAAGGAGGAAGAGGAAGGAAGGAATCAAGCTAAGAAGAATGTGGGAGAAACAGATGGAGGTAAAGAAAAAAAATAGGGGAAGGAAATGAAATGAAAAGTTAAGCTAAAAATAGGGCAAATGAGGGAAATGTGGGCTAAACTGACCTTTTTTAGGGGCTTTGAAGTGGGACAGCATAAACTGACCAATTTGGGTGATAGGCTTGTTCACAGGATTTCAAGTGTTCCACAACTGCCATCCAGTGAGAGCAGGTGTTAACCGGCCAGACATCCTGCATTCTGTCTTCCCCATAACATCAGCAAGATGGGCCATAGAGTTATCAGGAAAATATTTAGAACAAGAGGTAGACGGAGAGAGATGGGAGGATGACAAAAAAGAAGACAGACAGAGAAAGAGATAGGCAGATAGACAGATGGTGGATAATGGATACATAGATAGATGAATAGATAGAGAAAGATTTAAAAAAGGGATGGATGAATGGATAGTTTGATGGATATATTGATAAGTAGATAGACACATGCATGGATAGATAGATAGTTAGACAGAGGGATAAATATATAATTAGACAGATATATGCATAGATAGACAGATACATGCATAGATAGATAGATAATATATAGATGGATAGATAGAGAGATCATGCAACAAGAGCGAGAAAGATGATTAATGATAGATGATGGATAGATAGATAAATGTCAGAACCACAAAAGTTTCTTTATATGTTTATAGTCTATGGGACCCAATGTTAAACTGCCGCTGGCCTCCCCCTGCACTACAGTGGTTTCTGTTTATATTCACAAACATTGGTGGCTCAGCCAGGGCCGGATTAAGTATGGTGGAGGCCCCTGGGCACAAAATCTTGTGGAGACCCCATCATTAAAATAATAGTCCAGCCAAGTAACTTATTGGTGGTTGTTTGGAACGTCAGATCGAGTCCCTTGTGCCACACTTGTGCGGGTGCGTGCTGCTCGGAAACTCCTGCTTAGCCATTCTGGGTGGGGGGTAGTGTAGTCTCCCAGCTGCTCCAGCAGAAAACAGTTCCCTGCATTGAGCTGCCAGCAGCTGTGCTTGGTGGCTTATTTGTCTTATGTTTGACAGCTCTGCACCCTCTATCTGTAGTGCCGACAGCGGCTTTGCTGCTCTTGACTCTATGTCCTCTATGTCCTGCCCTGTGGTGGCTTTGGCTGCAGGTTTGCAAAAACAAAAAAAGGCTTGCCCAGACACGGTGGCCCCACTGCTGCCCATAGCTCTGTTGCCGGCCCCACGGCCCATCAGACCAAAGACTGAAAAGCCTCCTGGACCAGACCATAACCCAAAGGTCGGTGGAGGCCCCCTTTGCAGAGCAAGTGATGGAGGCCCCAGGGCACTCCTTGCATCCCCCACATAATCCGGCACTGGGCTCAGTAGTTAATGCTGTTGCCCATAGCCATTCCCCTAAGTGCTCCTCCGCACTCTGCCTGTAGTACCTGCCAGTAGTCCTGGCACATGCCCACAATGGCCAATCTTAGTGCTGGATTAATCCAGGGGAATGAGGAGTAAGGAAGGAGTTCTCCTCTTTGTGTCCGTTCATGCGCAGGGGAGCATCCACAATCGGGAAGCCCTTCCCTGTGCCCAGAACAACTTTGTGAAAACTGGGTGTTGTTCCATTTTAAGTTGTCCCACTCTAACACCCGCCATAATTGGTCAGTTTACTTCAACCCCTCCTGCACCCCCCTGCTATGGGACACAAACTGGTCCCCTTTAACTCCAGCTTTTGCTGTGATCAGAAGGTCAGTGATGTATTATAGAACAAACACTGTAAGATGCACGCAACACTTTAGCAGAGCACATTGCTTGGTAAACAATTATACTCCAAACATACTGCTACAGTAAATGGGGCAAGTGTCAAAATGTGCTTTTACCTAACTTTCAAATATATTAAAGCCTTGAGGAAGAGACACACCTTTCGTAAAATTAATGAGCTAACGCTCAGTAATTGTGCCAAGTTGGCTTACGATGAAAAATGTTTGCCCTGAAGATCGCAAAGTACATAAAAAGTACATGTAACTACTTCTCAAGCCTTTTCTGGCTACTGCAATGCAAGTCGACTGCCACCTAGAGGACACTTTAAGGAGCACATGTAGTGATATCAATGTGTTCATTTTTTGATAGCTGGTTCTGAAAGGTAATTAAAACATTTACATTTTTTGTTGCACATGATCCTACATTGAGAGAAATGTATTGTTCAGTCATCAGAATAATACTAACTGGATTCTGTAATAGAACAGCACAGAATCAGCACGCAGGGCTGCAAAGGATTGAGCACGCTGGAGGTCAGGTGAGCATACTGTAGTCTTTATTAAAGGTTTACATCCAATTCTAAGCCAAAAAACACACCTTAACCCTAAGCAGATGTTTCACCCTAACTGCTCTATTTTTTTCTACTTCTTTAGCAGGGAATTTTCAGAATCTTTTTTTGAGAATGGTTCGCTTTTCTCACTCAGCAAACAGTAAAGTGAAAAAATGTTCCCCACTGCACACGTGATTGTTTCTAACAATGTAGATATTTTAATTTAGAAAAAAAGGCAGCATTGACAGCTTCTCTTATTCAGCACACAATAAAAATGGAAAAAAGCTCTCACAGAACGTAATTTCCTGAGGCTCTTAAAACCATTAAAAAAAACACGCCGAATGTGTTTGATTTCCCGACAAAGAATACTAATGTAATGCACAGCTACTAATATACATATAAGGGTGCAGGCCTCAAGGGGACCTGGGTACGAAGTACCACCCAATTCAAGTACCAAACCAATGAGTTGCCAGCACAAGCTCAAAGAGGTCACCTATAAATAAGGCCACACAAACCAAAATTAAAAAAGGTTTGTATATTTAATATAAAAAAAGTACCAATACGATGAAGACAAAACTATACATTAAACACACAAACGGACTGATTAAAAAACATGAAGGACAACGCCCTCCAGTGGCAAACCCTTTTATGACTTTAAACAAGTGTATCTAAACTGCCTGTCTAATTAAAGAAATATATGTGTTACGCACCGGGTTGAACGTGCGAAGAAGTGGACCCGCGGGATCTGCAGAACTGTTTGGCAGATACCGCGTCAGGGGAGCGGAGTCTAAGGAGCCACTGGTTTTCACCAGAGCCCACCGCAAGGCGGGATGGTCTTGTGCGGCAGGTGACTCCCAGGTCGCTACCCCCCAACAGCGGCACAGTTCCACAAACTGCTGAGGTGACGTGCAGTAGAGACCAACAGTGGTCGAAGGAGAAGGCCGAGGTCAGGACTGGCAGCGCGGGTTCAATAGCGGAGAAACAAGCCGAGGTCGGGACGGGCAGCACAGGTTCAATAGCGGAGAAACAAGCCGAGGTCGGGACGGGCAGCACAGGTTCGAAGGTCAATGGGAGAGCCGAGGTCATACACGAGGAATCAAGCAATACAGCGACTGTCATTCACGGAAGAACACCGAAGATCCGGCACAGGAAGGAAGGCAGGGTTCAATTTATGGGAAGAGCCGAAAAGGGATTGGATGGCAGACACCAATAATCAGGACCTTGGCCCTTTAAATCTGTGAAGGTTGACGCGCGCGCCCCCTAGTGGCCGGGGACGTGCGCGCACGGAAGGCGGAACTGCAGCAGTAGGAGGAAGCCGGCGGCCATGCCGGTCAGAGGAGGAAGCACGGGGACCAGGTAAGGGGAAAACGCAGCCTGGGGGGCCAGCAGCGGACGCCCAGATGGCGGTAGAGCGGGGAGCGCTGCAGGAAGGGGACGCAGCGCTCGCCCGAGGAGAGGCACGGAGGGGGGCGCTGCGCGGGGAAAACGCAGCGCTCGCCCTAACAGTACCCCCCCCTTAGGTCTCCCCCTCTTTTTGGGACCGAGGAAGTTTGAAATAAGGCTCCGATCGAGGATATTCTCCTCAGGCTCCCAGGACCTCTCTTCTGGACCGCAATTCTCCCAATCCACTAGAAAGTATCGTCTCCCTCTGGATGTTTTGGAAGCCAGAATCTCTCTCACCGAGAAGGCATCTTCGGTACCCGCGACCGGAAGTGGCTCCAACGTTTTAGAAGAGAATCGATTAGTCGTCAGAGGTTTTAATAATGAAACATGAAAAGAGTTGGGAATACGTAAGGAGGCTGGTAGATGAAGTTTGTAACAGACCGGATTAATTTGTTGCTTGATCCTGTACGGCCCTAAATAGCGAGGACCCAATTTATAACTGGGTATCTTGAAACGAATGTACTTGGCTGAAAGCCAAACTTTATCTCCAGGAAAGAAAACAGGAGCGATTCTCCTTCTTTTATTAGCGCTGTTCTTCATGCGGGTAGAGGCTAGAACAAGAGAATGTCGTGTTTCACGCCAGATAGAGGAAAAAAACTGTGTTAAGTCATCCACGGCGGGTACCCCCGACTGTGTGGGTAAGGGTAGAGGAGGCAAAGGTTGGCGGCCATAAACAATGAAAAATGGAGATTTCTTTGTGGCTTCAGAATCTTTGAAATTATAAGAGAACTCCGCCCATGGCAAGAGATCGACCCAGTCGTCTTGTCGGGCCGAAATGAAGTGACGTAGATATTGTCCTAGAACCTGATTGACCCTCTCCACTTGGCCGTTGGACTGGGGGTGGTAAGCCGAGGAAAAATCTAATTTCACCTTTAACTGAGTACAGAGAGCCCTCCAGAATTTTGAAACAAACTGAACTCCCCTGTCGGAGACAATGTGGGAAGGAAGTCCATGGAGCCGAAAAATATGCTTAAAAAAGTTTTTAGCCAACAGAGGAGCGGATGGAAGTCCTGGTAGCGGAACGAAGTGCGCCATTTTTGAAAAACGATCCACAACAACCCAGATCACTGTATTGCCTTGAGATGGAGGAAGATCCGTGATAAAGTCCATAGCGATGTGTGACCAAGGGATTTCAGGAATAGGAAGAGGATGAAGAAGGCCCGCCGGTCTTAGGCGAGGGGTTTTATTACGTGCACAGGTGGTACAAGCTTGCACGAATTCTGCCACATCCTTCTCAATGGAGGGCCACCAATAATATCTGGCAATAATTGCGTTAGACTTCTTGATACCGGCATGCCCGGCAATACGGGAAGCATGACCCCATTTTAATATTTGGAGGCGTCGACGAACCGGGACAAAGGTCTTCCCAGGCGGAGCCTGCATTAGGGAGGCAGGAGCAGAATGAATCAAATGATCAGGGGATATAATGAACTGAGGAGCAGTATCCACGTCAGTGAAGTCCGAGGAGCGAGACAGAGCATCTGCCCTGATGTTCTTAGAGGCAGGCCGAAAGTGAATGCGGAAATTAAACCGCGCGAAGAATAGTGACCAACGAGCTTGGCGAGGATTCAAGCGCTGAGCAGTTTGTAGATACAAAAGGTTCTTATGGTCGGTAAAAATAGATATGGGGTGAAGCGACCCTTCTAGAAGATGTCTCCACTCTTCAAGAGCTAATTTGATAGCCAGGAGTTCACGATCCCCAATAGAATAATTTCGCTCCGCGGAAGAAAAGGTCCTAGAAAAGAACCCACAAGTATGATTTTTCCCTGATGGAGACCTCTGTGTGAGTACAGCTCCTGCTCCAATGGAAGAAGCGTCAACCTCCAGAGAAAAGGGACGAGAAGGGTCTGGTCTGGAGAGCACCGGGGCCATAGAGAATGTCTTTTTCAATGTTAAAAAGGCTGCCTCCGCCTGTGGAGGCCATGACTTGGGGTTGGCTCCCTTTTTGGTGAGAGCCACAATGGGGGCCACGATAGTGGAAAAATGGGGTATGAATTGACGGTAATAGTTGGCGAAGCCCAGAAATCGTTGAATGGAACGCAGACCAACTGGCCGAGGCCAGTCTAATACCGCTCTCAATTTGCTAGGGTCCATTTGTAGTCCTTGGGCTGAAACAGTATAACCCAAAAAAGGCAGAGCGGTCTGGTGAAAGAGACACTTTTCTAATTTGGCATAAAGACGATGCTGCCGAAGGCGGGATAGTACCAGACGAACGTGCCGGTGATGCTCTTCGAGGGAAGAAGAGAAGATGAGGATATCATCTAAATAGACCACGACACAGGAGTACAACAAGTCCCGGAAGATGTCATTGACGAACTCTTGAAATACGGCAGGAGCATTACAAAGCCCGAAGGGCATCACCAAATACTCGAAATGACCGTCACGGGTATTAAAGGCAGTCTTCCATTCGTCTCCCTTGCGGATGCGGATCAGATTGTAGGCTCCTCGAAGATCTAGTTTGGAAAAGATCCTGGAGCCACGAAGACGGTCGAAGAGTTCTGGAATTAAAGGTAAGGGGTATCGGTTCTTTACCGTGATCTTGTTAAGACCCCGATAGTCAATACAGGGTCGGAGAGAACCGTCTTTTTTCTGTACAAAAAAAAAGCCTGCCCCGGCGGGAGAAGAGGATTTCTGGATGAAGCCCCTCTGCAGATTTTCTTGTATGTAAGTAGCCATTGCTTGAGTTTCGGGGACGGACAGTGGGTAGATACGGCCACGAGGAGGAGTGGTTCCAGGCAGGAGATCGATCGGGCAATCATAAGGGCGATGTGGCGGAAGGATCTCAGCTTGCTTCTTACAGAAGACGTCAGCGTAGGCCCGGTAAACTTCGGGTAGGCCCGGTAGAGATGTGGTAGGATGATCGGTTCGAACTGGTAAGGCTTTCAAGCAATTCTTTAGGCAGGTTGTACCCCACGCCTTGATGTCCCTTGTGACCCTGTCTAGGGTAGGATTATGGAGTTGAAGCCAAGGAAGACCCAATAGGATTGGGGAAGTACAATGGGGTAACACAAAGAGTTCCAAGTATTCCTGGTGAAAGAGGCCAATCTTAAGGAGCAAAGGCTTGGTACGGTACTGCACCATACAATTCAGTCTATCTCCATTAACTGAGGCGATGAATAACGGTTTGGCCAAGCGGTTAACTGCTATGTCGTGTTTCTTGATCAGGGAGGCCTCTATGAAATTGCCCGCCGAACCAGAATCCAGGAAGACCGGCAAATTAAGCACAGAGGCAGATGAGAGACAAAGCTGTGCAGGTACGGTAAATCTTGGAGAGGAAGCACACACACCCAGAGACGCCTCTCCCAACGAGTCTAGGTGCGCCCGTTTCCCAGTCGAGAAGGACGAATGGGGCAATCTCTTAGAAAATGATCAGGACTGGCGCAATACAGACAGAGATTTTCATTCCTCCTGCGAGACCTCTCCACGGGGGTTAGGCGAGAGCGGCCGACTTGCATGGCTTCCACCTCTGGAGATGATGGTACTGACAAAGGTTTCTGAAAGGTAGGAGCCAAACGAAACATCCTCCTGTCGCGTTGAGAATCTCTCTCCAGGCGAAGTTCTTCACGCCTCTCAGCAAAGCGTATGTCAATGCGGGTGACGAGATGTATGAGTTCAGAAAGGGAGTCAGGAATCTCTCGGGCCGCTAGAACATCCTTGATCTTGCTAGAGAGACCTTTCTTAAAACAAGCGCAGAGAGCCTCATTATTCCATGCTAACTCGGAGGCCAAAGTACGGAATCGAATGGCATATTCACCAACAGAAAGATCGCCTTGCGTTAAATTCAATAGAGCGGACTCGGCAGATGAGGCTCGAGCGGGTTCTTCAAAAACCTGACGGAATTCAGTAACAAAGGCCTGGACGGTGAAGGTGAGAGGATCATTACGGTCCCACAAGGGAGTGGCCCAAGCCAAGGCTTTTCCGGAGAGCAGACTAATGATGAAGGCCACTTTAGAGCGTTCGGTGGGGAATTGATCGAACAATAATTCCAGGTGCATAGAGCACTGGGCTAGAAAGCCTCTGCACAACTTCGCGTCCCCCTCATATTTTGCTGGCAAGGAGAGGCGGATTCTGGATGAGGAAGCTGCTGGAGACTGCGGTGGCGGCACCGGTGGCGGTGGAGAAGGCGACTGCTGCTGGGTCAAGAGTTGCTGCATCATAGCGGTAAGCTGATTAATCTGCCGGGACTGCAAAGCCACCAGCGCTGGGAGTTCGGAAGTCTCCGGCAAGGGCACCTCAGCGGGATCCATGGCCGGATCTTACTGTTACGCACCGGGTTGAACGTGCGAAGAAGTGGACCCGCGGGATCTGCAGAACTGTTTGGCAGATACCGCGTCAGGGGAGTGGAGTCTAAGGAGCCACTGGTTTTCACCAGAGCCCACCGCAAGGCGGGATGGTCTTGTGCAGCAGGTGACTCCCAGGTCGCTACCCCCCAACAGCGGCACAGTTCCACAAACTGCTGAGGTGACGTGCAGTAGAGACCAACAGTGGTCGAAGGAGAAGGCCGAGGTCAGGACTGGCAGCGCGGGTTCAATAGCGGAGAAACAAGCCGAGGTCGGGACGGGCAGCACAGGTTCAATAGCGGAGAAACAAGCCGAGGTCGGGACGGGCAGCACAGGTTCGAAGGTCAATGGGAGAGCCGAGGTCATACACGAGGAATCAAGCAATACAGCGACTGTCATTCACGGAAGAACACCGAAGATCCGGCACAGGAAGGAAGGCAGGGTTCAATTTATGGGAAGAGCCGAAAAGGGATTGGATGGCAGACACCAATAATCAGGACCTTGGCCCTTTAAATCTGTTAAGGTTGACGCGCGCGCCCCCTAGTGGCCGGGGACGTGCGCGCACGGAAGGCGGAACTGCAGCAGTAGGAGGAAGCCGGCGGCCATGCCGGTCAGAGGAGGAAGCGCGGGGACCAGGTAAGGGGAAAACGCAGCCTGGGGGGCCAGCAGCGGACGCCCAGATGGCGGTAGAGCGGGGAGCGCTGCAGGAAGGGGACGCAGCGCTCGCCCGAGGAGAGGCACGGAGGGGGGCGCTGCGCGGGGAAAACGCAGCGCTCGCCCTAACAATATGATTAATTAAGAACCGCTTAAATTCATAATATGTGGACAATTCATTATCATAAATAAATAAGTGCAACAATATAAATAAATAATTAAAGAGAAAAAATATATATATAAAGAAAAAGTGTTAATGAACACACAGCCCCACAAAAGGGGCAAAAAATCTTTGTGGGAGTGTGTGAACCAAATGCATGCTTCACATACAGCCCAGCATAATCAAAAAAGTGCAATGTGCTGTAAACAGTAACTATATTGGGTTGATTCAAAGAAACATGTAACAGCTTGGATTTGGCTCACGATCATCCTATTTTTCACGTCCGCTCGTGCGTTCGTATGAACTTGCGAGTGATTCAATAAGCAAATACGTTTCTATCCTAAAATATACATCCGTTCGTATGGCAGTTCGGGAATCAGACCTATGTCAGTTTCCATCCTGAATTTTCCGTTTCATTTCTCAGGTTGCAACATTGGTTTTGCCCTTTTTCCTTTTTTTTCTGGACGTAAATCCTTCTGATCTTGCGGCTCCGCACTACAAACTTACCTCATTAAAGTGCATTCTAAATATTTGGTCTTTTAATTTTCGTTATTTCATTCATTTTGTAGTAACCAACCATTAATGAATGCATTTGCATAAGTAAATCTTACTTTGTTTAATTTTTAGTTAACTTGCATTTTTTACTTGTGGATTTAATTTTAATATTTTGGCTTCAAATGGTACAACTTTAAATTTTTTGTGTGGTTACCCACACCCTCTACATACAGATTGCTCACAAATATTAAAAAACACCCAGCAACTTCTGCATGTTATGAGCCTAGAAACAGCCAAGATGGCGGCTCAGGTATTATCGGGCAGCCTGCAAACAGAAAGGGCCTTGTGACTGTGTTGCTCTGGATTCTTTGATTTCTGACCTTTCCATGCCCCCAGCTCTGCTGTGTCTGTGCAAAATACAGCAGTAACCCACATCCTGCACTTTATCCCGCTCTCCTCTCCTCAGTAAGTGTGATGCATCTGACCAAAGATGTGCTTAAATAATTAAACAAAGCAAAGGTAAACAACTACACCAATAAATGCAATCTAAAAATATTATTCTAGTACATCAATTTTAAAATAAATAACAAAGGACATAAGTTTCTTTAATTAACGCAAATATATTGCAAAATAAAGGTTTACATGCAAAGGACTAATTAAGGTCCACATTAAAATGCTTTTATAAGGCATACATGAATCAGGTATGCATTGCCATACAATTTATGGCCTCGGCCATGCTGATACATGCAGTTCATTGGAGCTCAAGACGCGCAGACTCCTCCACATAGCCAAAAAACCTGTTCACGAACAGCAATCCGGCTGCTAAAAGGTGTCGGCTGTGGCTTTCTTTTAAAACGCGTTTAGAGGTTTCTCTGAATCACACCTAAACACATCCAATTAACCTAAGTTTTACGTTTTGATCCTAAGTTTTAGGATTTGATCCTAAGTTTTAGGATTTGATCCTAAGTTTTAGGATTTGATCCTAAGTTTTACGTTTTGATCCTAAAATTTAGGAACGAACTTCCGCTGATCGTAAGAGCATATACGCATTCGTACGTAGGCTCGTGCGAGTCGGAAATGGCCCAAAAAACAGGAAAAAATGACTAACACCCACCCAAACTTACGATTCTCGATACGAAATCAATTAACTTTTGCTCTTTGAATCGAGGGGTATGTGCCAAAAAACCAATGTGTGCAAACTACACAAGTGCAAACAATGCTCCTACATACACAGTCTCTAATCCAATTTCATAGTATAAACAAGCAGGCATGAAGAGAAACAAATCTCATATCACCATAATATTGAAGGGTCCCAGGTTGCCACCAAGGGGTTATGTCGGCATCTACGCGTTACGTGGGCGTGACCCCGCCCACTTCCTCAGGATGTGTTTGAATTCCCCAAGGCTGCTGCTATTCTAAAAAAAAATGTCTACGTCATCAGGAAAAGTCTCCACCTCTCCCATAGAGCTGATCACAAAAGAAAAAATATTTTTCCACTTTCTTGTGTGCTGTGGCCAGGGCTGCCTCCAGGTTTATGTGGGCCCTTGGGTGGCATGGTCTCAGTGGGCCCCTTTGGGATGGAGAGCCGCGGGTTGGGGTCTATAAATTTCATGGCCAAAACTAAGAAGGGCTGCTTGCTCTCCAACCCCCTATTGGAGCTGTTTTTCAGTTTGGTCCAACATGAATGGGTAGAGTATTGAGGAGGAGAGATGGACATAACAGGAAGGGCAGGAATGGATGGGGCAGAGATGAGGGGACAGTGATGGATGGATCAGATAGACAGGGATGTATGGGGCAGAAAGACAGGGAAAGGAAACGTGTGCACTGCGTACCTTGGATTTCCTTCTTTCAGTGTGTGCAGTACTTCCTGTTGCAATGCTGGGGCCAGGGAGCAGGGTGATGACACGTATCTGGGGGTGAGGAAGGGCAGGGCTTGCAGGGGGACTCAGCTCTACGGGGCAGCGCCGATCATAGATCAACACACAAGCGAGTGCAGGGCTGTCAGGTCTGAGCATAGGTTAAGGGGCGGGGCAACTGCACCACCAATGAAAGAGTGTGTAGCTCTTAGTGATGACCCGTCTCGCTAGGGGGAGGTGGCGCAGGGGCCCTATGCAATGTTAGTGGCAAAAAAAGTTTGTGCCAGCTGTCAGTGGGCCCCCTGGTAGCTGACCAGCCTTGCCAGGTGCTGACGCTGGCCCTGACTGTGGGGAAAGTCCCTCAAAGGTGAACCATTCCAGAGCCTCTGAAATTAATTTGGAGGAGCCCCATTTCTGGTAAACCAAGAGCAAAACAACTCATCAAAAAACCTGAGACAATATAGCCGTGTTTACACTAGAGCAAATCAGTGTTTGTTCGGTTGCGGCTGAAGTCCTGTATGCTGTGTCCAAGCTTCATATAGGTCCCAGACACAGCCCATTATGAATGTATTGTCAAAAATCATGTAAAAGCTCAGGTTTCACAGGAATATGCATCTGCATTGTGCTTTGTTCATTTTAAAGTTGACCAAAACCCTCCAGAGAGAAAATAATAATATTTATCCAACCCTCGTGGGCGTCTGCTTAAAAGGCCAGTTAAGATCTCACTAATTAGCTGTTCAATTGTCTCCCACATTGATCTAATGGTTCAATTGTCTCCCATATTGATCTAATGGTTCAATTGTCTAACACATTGTATCTGTGGGAAGACCCTGTGTATTATTTATGTAGTCTTGTACCACTGAGAGACAATCTTATAATTTAATTCTCTCAATTTAATGTTCTTTGAGGACTTGTGAGTAAGCCTCCATGTCTCCAGCAAAATTTCTAGGCTGATAGTTTCATTGAGTATTGTCTCCCATTGCCTGGGCCCCACCACAGGTTGGCCCTCATCTTGTTCTTCTCTTAATAATTTGTAAGCTCAAGCCAGCAGATTATGATTTGGACCCTGACCAAGGCATGCTTTCTCCACTGCACCTCACAGATGCATTTGAAACCGTCTGACTTGCATTTTTTCAGACCATATGATGCTCATTCTGTTAATCTTGTTGACTTTCGAATATGTCAACCAGGTACTACCTTTGAAAAAATTGATTAAACCAATTGGTTCGCTTCTAGTCCAGTCTCGCATGAAATTACCATCTAGACCAGGTGTAAAATTCGGGTTGTTTTTCACCGAATCAGCTGGCCTGGCCATCTTACCTTCTTTACACATTGATTTCAAAATGGTAATTGTTCCCCACAGAAACAGGTGAACCCAAGTGCTGAACCCGTTGGGAAGGGACTTATTTCAGATTATTTCCGATATATAATGTCCCACAATTGCTCTCTCTACTTTAAACCATACCTTTTTATTAGCATTTTTGCCACTTAATTAAAGTGGACCAAAACCCAGGTTTTTGACTATCCTGGGTTTTGGTCATTTCCCCTGGTCCCCTGATCAGGGTGTCCCTATATTTGAAACCCTCCAGAGCGCCGAAGGTAACTTACCTCTTCCTAGTCCTATTCTGCATGCACATCTTCTTGTCCAATCAGTGCCCGGAGCCGCCTAAGGCTTTGTCTAAACCAGTGGCTCCGAATGCACTGGCGGCCACATCGCCCACTTCTCTGTGCACCCCACAGAGGCACTTTGGAGTAGTGGTGCAGCTTAAGCATACTTCTGCAGATGTGTGTGACCGAGTCCTCTGTTTTTAACCAAGTTTAGAGACAGATTATAGGCTGGCCTGCAAGCTGACAGGGTTGAGTGCTGTGGCTCCTTTAAGACTTGTGTGCACTTCTCTCTAATAGGGAGCATGCCTGCACCGGCCATTCGCAGGGTGCGGGAACTTGTCCTGCTAGAGGAATAGCGGGTGTCAGGCATTTCTCAGCGGAGAAATCCCTATTGTAATAAGTGACCAGAAATTAAGACTGAGAGACAGAGGTGGATATGTGGCAAACCGTGTTTAATAGTGATAAACAGTGATAAGGCAACAAAGCACACTTCAACCAGACTGCTGTACAGATTACAAGTGGAACATATAACATATGTGTAAGGAAACTATACAAGTATACAGGTGACCACAGAGTGCTACAGTTGCTATGCAGAAATATAGGTAAATTGGAAAACATAAACACGCTCTGGCTGTACATACACAAGATGAAGTCCGGAAACAAGCACACATAAGGATCAAAAGAAAGTCCAAAATCCAAGAAACACGACTGAGATAGGGGAAGCAAAACACAATAGCTGAGGCAGGAGACCTGGGTTCAGGGTTCAGGGTACCTGGGATCTAGGTACCTGGGATCTGGGTACCTGGGATCTGGGTATCTGGTGACAATCCAATGCTGATCCACTGCCTGAATGAGTTGATCAGCTTATATAGGCTTATATTATAAGAAGTCACAGGTGCTGGCTGATTACCAGCACCTCTAAAGGACAGAGTCATCTCCTGGTGGAGCAGCATATTGCAGGGGACAGTTGCAGAGAAGGAGCCAGCCAGTAGCAGTATAAAACAGAGGCACGCTCTGAAGCTGTGGAGGAACTCCACACCTGACAGCGGGGATGCGGCCGCGGCTCGCACACGCCGTTGGACTGGGAGGCAAGGTGGGTGTATGGGACGACCTGGGGATTTTCCTGGTTTTGGATGCCCCGGGGGGAGGGAATCGATTGCAGTGGGTTTTGGTTCACTTTAAGTGTTGAATCAATCCTACTATCGTCATAATATAATGCAAGGTCTGGGACCTTAAGTCCTCCTATGATTTTGTCCATGCTAATTTTTTAAAGATTATTCATGGGTTTTTATGCTCCCAAATGTATTGCAAGATTAATCCATTACATTTTTTGCAAAACCACATTCGGAGAGAGATTGGTGGGTTTGAATCAGGCATAATATCTTAGGAAAAACAATAGTCTTGATCATTTCTATCCTGGCAAACCATGAGGTCTTGCACTTTAGGAGATCTGCTCTAATCCATGCATATAAAGGTGCATAATTCAGCTCAAACGTTTGTCTTGAATACACTGGAATCTGGATCCCTAGATATTTAATAGATCTTGTTTGACAATCAAACCAAAAGTTTTGCTTACAGAGTTTTAAAGTATTTGTATTGGTGGGTATGTTTATGACAGCTGATTTATTATAATGAATCTCTAGATTAGACAGGTTTTTGAATTGAGAGAACAAAGTTAGAGGATTTGGTAGCATTATAAGTGGATGTGTCATGAAGAACATCATATTGTCGGCAAAGGCAGCGTATGTGTACTCCTCTTGTCTGACCTTCACCCCGTGAATGTTAGGATGTTCATTGACCTTGGGTAAAAACAGTTCTAGCGACAAAATAAAGATCAGGGAAAAAGGGGACACCCTTGACACGTACCGTTAGAGGGGCCAAAGCTTTCAGACCTCTGGCCTGACACTTTGGAGGCATCTGTCGATAAGATAATAGATAATACTTTCTATTTTATGCTTCTGCATCCAAAGTTAAATCTACTGTCTACATAGTGTTGTCCCTGGCTTCTCGTCCAAACTCTCCCCTATTTTGCCTCACCTGATGCACCACATTTGCCACTCCTCCCACCCACCATGACTCACATACCCATATTCACCTGCCCCCTCACACCTTCAACTCAAACACCCCTTTCACACACTTAGCCTCCCAGATATACTCTTACCTAACATCCTCTTCCTCCTTATCCCCACTATCCTACCATACATATTTATCCTATACCTCCAAACATCCATTCTACCTCTACATTTAACCTTGCCCACAACCTTAAATCCATAATGCCCTATAAAACAAGGTACCGACTCTCAAATTCTTATAAATATCATGCTTTTAAAGTGGACAAAAACCCAGGATTTTGACTATCCTGGGTCCAGCAACCCTGTCCCTCTTAGCTGAGTTGATTGTGGCATCCGATGAAAAAGAGACTGTCATTGGCTGAACATGTAAACCCCAATATCTCGGCCATTTCTGATTCAATTTAAAAATAGAAAACAGTCAAGGACAGTGCCAAATGTAGCCCAACGCAATGGCGTAACAATTACCTTTGCCTGCAGTATCACTTTAATGTATATATATGCATAAAGGCATCTTTTATAAACATGACATAACGTAATATGTGTATTACACTTTTTAAAAACCTGATGAAACTATCTGTAAATGACCACAGTACCTAATAAACCCATGCTGTATGAACAATGGGCTAGTGCATCCTAGTCCAGAGGGTGGTACCTAAAATGAATGTGTACTCGGATAATAGGGAGGCCTACTGTCAGACAGATTATTTGCATTTTAGGTAGACCTGCCACTTTGTTGGATTGAGGTCATTCATGAGGCTATTATAAGCGGATATGTATATCCAAATTAATACAATCAATTGGTATGGATTTTTGGTACTGTTAAAACATCTGTTGATGTATTGGATGTAAATGATTAGTAAACCATCCTTGACTTTGCTACTACGGCCCCATAAATTATATTGGAAACCAATCATATTTAGATTACATCAACTCCTGCACAGTTAAACACCTCATATGGGCTTATTCAAGCATCTAATTTAAACATCTATTGCATTGTTAATATCTTCTACATGTGCAATATTGATATAAGACATTAATCAGGTTATGATTATGTATACATTTGAGACCAGATGCAGGCAGTCATTGCAGCAAAAACTTCAAGTCTGCCAGCAGCTATAGCCTGGAATATACAATGCATACAATGAAGAACTGTTAGTGTCTTACGACCTTCTCCCCCTGATCCTCCCAAAAGGAAGCAAAAGAGCTGGAGTGATTTTCAAGTTCCCGTCCAGGTAACCCACACACAGCACCTGGAGCCTGCAGCTGGGTTATAGGCATTGATGTTAAAAAAATATAACAACATGCACTTTCAATCAAGTTAGTGAAATACAGTTAAGACATCCTAGACATGGAGGATGAAAGGTATGAAATCCCCCTCCCACACACAAATAGGGCTGTGTTTTAAACTCCCTTAGGCAATGCATGTGAATACCTTCGAAATATAAAAAAAGAAAATGTAATGATAAAAAGATGAGAAATCTGGAAAAAATACCCTACTTTATCTGAATATACAGTATGTTTGTTAGTAGGAGATGCACAGGAAAGCCTAGCAGGGACATTTTTTGATTTTTCAAGCCTTTATGTACTTTTGAGGCCCATACCTGGCCCTTTGTTATAACACAGTATCTACATTAATTTACTGGCTAGAGTGAGCCACATAACAAGGCTGTTGGACACTGTTTTGTGCTTTCATGGGAAAGAATACCAGACTTAGGGAAAGGTGAAGCCCAGGAACTTCTGGGAGAAGATTTTGCTGCAGACAGTGCCTACTTTTTATCGGACTGGCTGACCGCCAGTATTTAGCACAGATCGCTTTACTACATGCCTTGTCAGGTTTTTATTGCTTTCTGTATCCCTGGTAAGGAAATTCCCATTACTTCCTGTATGATGTCTTTGATTACTTAAAACGAGTCATTCAGAGCAAAGCTATCACTCTCACTATGCTATACAGTAAACCGGAAATTTTAACTTATGGGACTCTTATGGGAAGCCTAATTCCAAAATCAAATGTTTCTATTTGTACTGAAGATAATGAGTGTCAGAATCACCTTAACGTTCTTTTTGCTGTTCGTTCAATCATGTATTTCTGTTACCTGCTTGGTCAATGAAAAAGAAAATCCATGGGTGTCATCAGCAAATGGTAGTGATCAGCACAGGGTGCACAAAGCAGTGTAGCACCTTTGGTTTTGGTCACAGCAAAAAGTTTTCTTGTTGTTTGGTACCTGCTGACAGATAAGAAGTCTTAACAATCGAGTCAAAGTGATAATATTATTACAGTGGTTCAAGCACTTTTGTGCGAAAAGCAAAACCAGAATAAATACATGTGGCTGGGCACATGGCACATGGTGTCTTCCTTGTCCTCTTATCCCGGTGGGAGTAGTTTAAAAATACATCCGACAACATATCCAACTCCAAAAACGTATGTTTTCTAAGCAAAACCACTGGCTTCACTATTCCTGAGCATGGCTTGTGACTGGCAACGTGAGTGTCGTGAACAGCATGAACACTGTGGCTTGCCATACTCAATAATGCTTGGAGGGACATTTGTGCTTGATTGTGGAGGAATGGAATTGAAAGGAAGGGCAAATTTGGAGACCTTCTACAGCATCTACAGTGACTTGCTGGAAATGGAGTAGAGGCACACATGACTATCACTTCTTTTCCCGTCTCACCTCTGCCCACTTCAAACCACCACTGCTTACCTCTGCTAACCTTACCCCTGCCCACCTCATCTCTGTTTGACATGCTTCTTCCTGTCTCGCCTCTGTCCACCTCACCTCCACCCACCTGTGTTCACCTTAGCTCTGTCCGACACATCTCTTCCCTTTCTCACCTTTGCCCACCCTTGCTCACCTCACATCTTCCCACGTCTGTTCTCCCAAATTTTCCCCCCACAACTCTCATCCCATTTGCATAGACATACAAGCATATGCATTGCTTTAGGGTTAAAGCTGGCTAAACTGTGTATTTTCAGCTTACGTTTTATTGTGGCCCCTTGAGATGGAACAATAAGACAATGCAGCCCTTAGACCAGAAAAAGTTGTGCACCCCCGGTCTAAACGGTTTGATTGGAGCGCAACTCCAGTGGAGGTGTAACAGGTTGCTCATTTCATTAATACATTTAAAGCTTTCTTCATTTTCTGAGTGGTCCAATAAAAAGGTCTTATATTGACAAATGTACATACCGTGAAATATTCAAAGGTGCCTTTCTCTTTAGATTGAGGATGGTGCTATTTTCCAAGCAAAGCGCTTCTGGGTTCCAAGCAAAGTTCTGGGTTTAATGAAGGGAATTTATCAACCCACCGGGAGCCCTGTGAGCCTAGTAGTAGAATCAAGGATATCCCTTAAAAATGAACAATGCCTGGAAATTTCAGTCTCCCAGGTGGGGCATCCCAATTTGGTCGGCCTTGCTGTGTATATTCTCACAGCTCGCTAAGAAAACTCACCTTTTTGGTGTTTTCATGGCACAGGTGCAGGCCCCTGAGTCAATCAGCGCACTCGGATTTACTCGGCTCCATCGGGCTCTGCTAGCCACACAGCCGAGTGGAGCCCAGCAATACACCACTGGCTGTATTCCCACTCACTTCTAGCTATGAGCTTGTCTGTGCAAGGGAATTCAGAGAGGCCTGGTGCACGCCCCAGCTAGAGGTATGCATCCCAGTTTTGGATTCCCCAGGGAGTGGAACTCTTTTAGACTCCAGGTCCTCATGTCTTTGTCAGAAAGTTAAGTCAGTATTTTCCTCTGTTCCCCAAATCCTCCTGATTTAGAAACCACGTAGGATGTTTAGACCTTATTGTTTCTAGCTTGATTAATTTATTCTTTATGTATTCCAGAATGTACCAGAGCCCTCGCCTCTCGCCTTTGCCCTGCCATCTGCCACTTCTGCCCTAAAGGGAGGTGCTCTGTGGAGATCAGAATTTCCCAGAAGGAGAAGATTGACAGCAGATGGAGACCACATGCTCCATCTAGTCTGCCCTTATGTGTATATGTTCTCTTTCTTTTAGGATAGAGGTATGCTTATACCAAGCATGTTTAAATTCATTTACTATTAAATATAACATGCCATGTTTTCATTGCAGAAAGGGCAACTTTTGTGGGACAAATCCTAATGGGACACTTTCTAATTACCTGTCCGAATAATGATTTGGTTTGTCCCATTTTATCAAGCGTCAGCGTCAGTCAATGCCACTCCACGCCAATGTTTTGTCCTCAGTGGCCTCCCCACCAATAAACCCAAATAGAAAAGATGAAGGGGGTTGCCCCAAACAAAACCCCCAAAGTGGGACTGCACTTACACCAAGGACTAACAATTGAACTACCACCTCATTATATAAAAATATGTTCTTTTATTAGACAAAACAGACAAACTCTACATATTAAAATGTTCATTAAAAAACATACCATGAACATCATCTGCCTGGGGTGCTGGACCTGCTGCTCTTAATGCACCTATTATACAATGCTAATTGTAATACTAAATTCATATCCATAAAAGATTGTTCCTCTCACCAGCCTTCAGGCGCACTTCCGCCTCCCAGCCTGCAGGGGGAGGCGAGCATTGCCGCGCCCCTGTGGGGACAGGTTTATACCGCGTTTCTGCACTCCACATTGGAGTGCGGACCGCTGTTTCCGGCAGTCTGGCTGACACACTTCTGGCCGGAGTGCGTCCCTCGATTGCTGGTGTAGGCGTGAGAACGGGGTTGCGGTGAGTACAAAAGCGGGGGGGGGGGCACCAGCTTTGAAATTATATTCTGCCTTTAGAAAGTGACAGGGGTTACTGTCACGAAACGTGTTGGCTTCTCCCAGGGGGGACTGGATGCTGCGGAGCCCTATATGTATGTAAGATTGATGGTCATTTTTGCGTGACATGCACTTTTTGATTGATTATTACTTCATTTGGATGAATTGTCGTAAATAGATGCACTTTTTGAGAAGCACATGCACTTTTATCAATTATCATGGTATAATAGGTGCATTAAGAGCAGCAGGTCCAGCAGATGGTGTCCATGGTGTGTTATATGTTTTTTAATGAACATTTTAATATGTAGAGTTTTGCCTAATAAAAAAACATTTTTATATAATGAGGTGGTAGTGCAATTGTTAGTCATTGGTGTAAGTGCAGTCCCACTTTGGGGGGGTTTGTTTGGGGCAACCCCCTTCATCTTTGCTATTTTTCATGAATGTAAACACAGGACTTAGATGTCGCCAAATGTTGTGTTATTGCTAAATCTTTTTTCATGAAGTTTTTTTGTTACCAATGTGTAATTTGTAGCACAGCTTCAAGGCACACGCATATGTTTTTAATATTACGCCAAATTTTGCAAAAACATGTACTTCATAAATAAGTAAGTAATAAGCAAACAAATGCACTAAAATATTTTTTCCTGGCCAAACCAGAACCACAAAACAAACAACTTTTGAAAGATTACCCAAAATAAGTAAACTGATGAGATGACCCACTTTCAGTGGAACAGTCCTAATTTGAGGCCCCCTGTCCCTCTGAAAACTCTGGAAACACCTGAATGTTGCACTTTGCTGACATGGGGATGGCTGTCTCACCAAATTTGGTTGAATGGTAGTAGTGGAATGCATGGGCTTCTGAGCATTGCCTCAATTAGCAACATCTTACATGGACCCGATATTCTTAGAGCATATGAACCGTAATAATGCCACATGCCAAACCACACCCCTACCACGCCCATCAACAACAAATTGTTTTAAACTGTCCCACTTTGAGGACCTCAGAAAAACGGTCAGTTTAGTCCAATAAATGGTTTGTCTTGTCTATTAAAGAGACACGCCAGCCCCTTCCTGCAAAATAAACATAGCCCCCGCCCTGCCCCTCCAAATAGTGATTATGCTCATGTAATAAAAGGGAAAAAAAGACACTCACCTTCACCCCAACTCCAGCCCCTGAAGTCAGCAGTGCCGCAGTTGCAGCAACAAATGCCCTCGCCAGCCCATTCAAGTGAATGCGTGCAATGAGGAGAGTGCCGCTCCAAGTGGTTGGCCAGGACTACCTGGAAGATGGCGGCCGGTGTTCGGTGCCGCAGCACTTTGGGGGCTGGATTCGGGTTGAAGATGAGTGTCTTTTTTTTATTACATGAGAATAATGATTATTTGGAAGGGGCAGGGCAGGGGGTTATGTTTATTTTGCAGGAAGGGGCTGGAGTGGCCCTTTAAGCACAGTACAATGCAACATTTTCCAGCAAAACCACAAAAAGGTCAATTGAGATTAAAGAAAATAGGACTCTAACAAAGCCACAAGGCGAAACTGCATGCAATGGCTTATATGAGTTGCAGTGGACACTGGGGTGACACTAGGGCAGGTGGTGGCGGTCACCATGTTTCAGCAACGATGACGAATTAGATCTTTCCTCCATAGATGGAAATCTAAATGTGATGGGGCCCTGATGTGAATTTTTCTGACTTTTGACTAAATTGGATAAAGCTAAGACTAAAATAGCAGAGATAATGGTGTTTGATTTCTCTAAATGATGACAAGTGATCACAAATCTGATAACTATGGTGGTGGCACAACAACGATGGGGCCCCCCTCACCCACTGGACCCCAATGAGGTGGCACACCTTATAGTTATGCCCCTGGATGTGTGTGCCAGTGTTGAGATTTTGAAGTAACATAATAAAATAATTATAAATAAATAAAATAATAACCTAGGGGTCTTTATATAAAGTTGAAATGCTGACCATTAATGTAATCCTCACCCTTTTACATACAAAATTAAAACAAATTGTTGGAGCTGAGCTTAAATAAGGGTAGATTTTTAGATTCCGTTCCTAAGATTATTTCATTAATAGTAGTCAAAAAATAATTGCAATGAATCTCTAATGAAATGTGCACGACTGCCTTTTATGTATGGATGTCCGGTATGCATGCTCATTGTGTTCAATCTGTAATTAATTCTACATGCTCTGCTCTGCAGCCCTATAGACACCCAAGCAACAAGACCTGTGGACATGAAATTCAATAATCAGTTCTAATGCTGTAACTGAATCTCATGAAATGTGGTTAAAGCAGCCCAGAGAAGTGCTGGTAGTGACCTTATCTCAATAAAGCAGGTATACATTGCAAAAGAAATGAAATAAATTAGGTTGGTTTTATCGTGTGTATGACAGATAGGGCTCGCTGCAATCCCTCTCGAACTTTATTAGGTCACCATAAGATTGTCCAACCAAATGTCAAAACTCAACATTCTATCTATTTCCAAGGGGCTTCTCAATCCCATCAGAGACTTTCCATAAGTGCTATTGTGCAGCATTCCATCTGGAACATGCATGAGTTAAAAGTGCGTTAAAGATTTATAATGCTTTTGTTTTCTGTCTAGAGAAGGTCAATGGGTTCATGAATCATCGGCACTCTGACAACTTATTCAACTAAATGAATGCAAATTTCTGCTTGTAGAGTTGAAATAACTAATAGATCATTCTATGACTGTGCTTGAATCAAAGCTCCTAGCCATAAAATAATGATGCCATGTTTTATCTGTGTATTTCTGAATGCACTGTCTTCATTGTCAATACATGAGCCGCAATGGAACATCTTCATATTGGCAAATTGGCAATGGAGGTGACAGGTTTTACTCAATGTGCATTATAATATAGTAATTCACATTCCTTAGTAATTAGATGTTCTGGCAAAAGAGAAAAGGAGCTACATCATTATTTTTTCACATGCATCTATGTGAACTTTTTATGTACTCAGGGATGGGCTTATCATTTCCGGGGCCTTGTGTAAAGTTGTGAAAGACAAATTTTGTATAGTGAAATTCAATATTAATGCACCTTGTTGGGGATGTAGTCACTGCCTGCTCATTCGTTGTGGAAGTGTGAGCGATCCCAGAGTGTATCACACAGAGGGGCATCCTTGCATTTTCTGTAATGTCCATGGCATAGGGAATTGTCCGGGAATTGCTCATATGGCCGTCCAATTTCTACTCCCTGTGACATCATAAACGATGATGCCCCACTGTGTGAAACCCCATTAAATCACAGCACCCACTCACCTAGTCCCAATCCACTCACACATGCACAGGTCATGGCCTCGCTATACTATTTGTGATTGACCGGCCAAGGCACACCCACAGCTAAAGGTTAAATCAAAGCAACTGGCGCCCAATATGTCTTATTATACCCAAAGAACCCTAATCAGCGCCTATTGGACCCGCCAGCTGATTATCCCAGCACCAGTGAGAGCCACTTTGTACTGACGTTTTACCAGCACTTCCCAGCAAATTTATGATTTCTTTCCTCTTCGAAATCTTTGGTGCTGTATTTTCCAGCACTGGTCAGCATTTCATCATTACAGTTACAAGAAATCACTGTTGGGGACAAAGGGGACAAACTATACAGTGCGTTTTGGATGCGTTTTAGCTGTTGGTGTTCAAATTACACATTGTTAAGCAAAAGTCATTAAAATCAATTTTAATAACCCCCCCAAAAAACTTTTTGGCCCATCTAGGCCTGTGTTTCCATTACTGACAAATCCCAGTGCAAGTTCTGTACAAATAAATGTGTTTAATATTAATTCTAAGCATTAAACACTACAATCCAGTTCTGTTCATTCTGCTCTATGGGATCTTGAGATACAGCTCCAGGTTTCATCGGCGCAGCATAATTTTCGGCACTAGTGTTAAACAAGACGCCAGCCGGCGGGAGCTGCATTTTTTTTCCTTTTATAATCCCACAGCTGAGTGCCGCAGAGGCCAAAAAAGTGTCACTGTGTGGCAATGACACTTCTTAAAAGAGGCTCCCAGTCTCTACACAGGCAAAGATCCCAGTGTAACCTAGCAATTCACATCACATAAAATACATTAAAATGTAAATATAGATGCTATAGTGATTTAATAATATGACACATGTGGAGGCACCTAATTCAAAATGTATAACATGCAGTTCTGTAAAGTACCACTAGATGGCCTGCAAGCCCTTCATTTCACCATTATTACGGTATATAATTTTAGAGTCAGTCAGTGTGTAAGTGCTGCCATAAATTATCTAGGTAACAGACGTCACATTATGTTTATCGTGGGGACTTGCCGAGGACCATTAGTATTACCAGGCAGAGACTGTACCTTACTGTCTCATGTCAATTACAACTTTAATGGCCTGTATCTTCTTTCCCCCAGAGACCTCCATTAGCCAAATCCCATTGCTCCCCTTCCATCTTAAAGTGATACTGCAGGAAAAGGTAATTGTCACACCATTGTGTTGGGCTACATTTGCCACTGTCCTAAACTCTTTTCCATTTTTTAAATTGAAGCAGAAATGGCCCCGATGTTGGGGTTTACAGGTTCAGCCAATGACAATCCCTTTTTCATCCATCTTTCAGTGTGGGTGAAACTGTAAACCTCGATCTCTGCCAAATGTAGCCCGATGCAATGGAGCAACAATTACTTTTGCCTGCAGTGTTAATTTAATATCATTCCGAAAATGTTTTTAGTTAGTAGGTAAATTCCAGGTTCAGCTAAAACTTTCCACTTTTCCCAGATCAGACCCCCAGATTCCGCCTTCCAAGCCCTGCATAATGTATTCAACACAGTTCCTGCATTGTAGCAAGGGTGGCTAGGGATCCAACTCTGTATATGGAGTAATAGCGAGCCTGTCATCAAGCATTGTCCCCCATACAATATGCAAAGGCACATCTATGGAAGATATATAATGATGAGCCATGTGCAAGACTATAGGGTGGCATCCCCCTCCCCCCAGGACAAAATAGACTGCATGATCTCTAATCGACCTCCCCCAGCACCAGTAAAAGCTAAATCCTGGCAGAAGTGAACAGGGGGACCCTCTAGGACAAAAAAAGCCCTCCTATGAACCCCCCCAAAAAAGCAATATGACAGAGCTTGAGCTGAGCAGGTGGTGCCCTCTTCTCCCTTGCACACTTGACTTGACTTGGATCAAAATACGCTGGACCATAAGAAAAGAAACATTGCCAAATATGTTCTAATTCCATAAATTAAATTTAGAAAGTTTCTTACATCAAGGTCCTTGTATGTGTTTCTGAAACTTAAACATAAAGTAATTATTTCCCGTCCATTGGATTTACTGGTTTACTGATTCTTTAGCCTCATTCTCACATCAGCAGCACATCTGCCACATTAAGCAGTGTTGCCAGATTCATGGTCAAGTAATTGTCTGTAAAATGAGTATTATGTGTTATGTAGCTTGCATTTTGTATATGCTATGTCATTTGCATTTTTAATTGTTTGACCCTTAGAGATACTTTATCATGAAACTGCCCACAGCAGCTTGCCACATAATGCCTCACATCATCACCACAATTCTATGAAAAATATATATATATTAGCTCAGTTTAATTTTATCCTTTCCATTCTATTTTAAGTTGCAGTTGCATGACCTCAGTAGATTGCAAGCTGCGACATTCTCCATCTGCCAGGGCTGTGGATCACACAACTAAAACATTAGGCCTAACTCTAATTATCATAATATTTTCTTGCTGTTTTCATATATATATTTAAAATATGGGTTATCTTCTTCATTTCTTTTTATATTTTTTTTTAATTAAAATACTAATATTGTTTAGCAAACTTGCTTCATTTTCCTTTTTTTAAAAAAAATCTAAATACTTAGACCCTTTCACACCTAGCCGCTTGTGTCGGAGCCGTGATACAATCCAAGACAATAAAAACAGGAGTAAATGAGCATTATAACAACTCTGAACTGAGATGAGCATTATTTTAGCAAACATTGTTTGCGTCACACAGTGCAGTTATCTCTGGACCCTGAAAGCTGCCTCCCGCTCTACCACTGCTGCTTCAAGGTCCTCAGGTCCTCGCTGCCTCATCTGCATCTTCAACAATGGTTGAATTTTAAACACATTCAACTATTGGTGTCTCACCTGCAGGGGTGGGGCAAATTACTAAATATATTTAGAACGATAGAACGATATGGTGGCCACTGAACCACCAAGCACTAATAAAAAAAAGGGGTCCAGCGATTATTATCCCTTGTGATTTCCCAAATTAATAGCTCCATGTGTCTTTTTTGTTCCTTTCTTGTTGATTTTAATTTATATTGTTTTTGTTTTGTCCTGTTAGGTGATTTGGGCTACCTACCCTGACTCCTGACACCCTTTTTGTGGCCCCAGACACAAGCCCAAAAGGCATACAACCGGGCCCACAGCCGCACCTGGGCAGTAGTCAAGCTGGCTTTTGACCTCTTGAAAAGTCGATTCAGGTGCCTGGATCGCACTGGGGGCTTCATAACTTTGCGCTAATAGCAGATGGGAGAGCTAGGTGCACTTTGCCTAGGCGCGTCAGCGATTCCAGTCCGCCAGTACTGTCAGCCTGGAGAGCTGGGTCCACCATATGCATAGCTGTGTCAGCAAGGCCAATGCGACAGTAACTGTGAAGGGGAGGGTCTGCCAGGTTGCATAGGTCTACACTCCGTCAGTAATGGAGAGCTGTGAGAAATTTGGATATGCATAGGCACTTGCTGGTTTAAAAAGTTAGGGTGTCAACGTGGACCTAAACTAGGAAAATACATGGCATACAGGAAAGTGACATTTGCATTGTCTTTTCACTTTGCAGACTTTTATTATGGACAGGTATGACTTCAAACCCAACTCCAAGAGGACGTTGATATTGGAGGTGGCAGATCATCTCAATGGCCAGGGACCAACATCTTACACCCACACCCAAATAATGCAGCACTCAAAAGAAGAAAGTGGCACCTGGTGAAGCGGTTCTTCAGCCAGCACTTCCAGCACAGGTAAGTGGATGCTCCATTGATAAGTTGCCCACTAATGATGAGGTTTGTGACTGAATTGTGCCTTTCTTCTAGCTGGGGAGCGCTGGCTGAGAATCAGCCCCAACCGGCTTTTGTGTTTCTCTTTTCCTACATACTTGTTAGAACCAAGGGAGTATGCAGCTATGGGTCCACCCGAGGCCGTACCCTCACATGACTCAGGAGGGTGCTAACAAATACAAGCTGACCACTACATGAGTAGAGCACACATGTGCAGAGTTATACCATCTATTTCCATGTCCTTACAGACCCTGAGCCAGAGGCCGACACCCAGAGGGGCCTCAAATCCCCCCAAATTTAAA
The DNA here is from genome assembly GCA_027917425.1 of Gastrophryne carolinensis. Lineage (NCBI taxonomy): Eukaryota > Metazoa > Chordata > Amphibia > Anura > Microhylidae > Gastrophryne > Gastrophryne carolinensis. Next base: position 211,606,071 of record CM051236.1, read on the forward strand.
AAAAAAACAACTTTTTTTTTATTTATATATTTTACAAAAAAATGTTAAAAATAAAAAAAGAACGTTTTCAAACAAAATATGCTGTGTGTCCCGAGTGAAGCGTTAGCTGCATATGTCACAATAATACAAATGCCCGGGAAAGACCCGCTCGCTTGCGGAAGTTACAGGCCTATCTCACTATTAAATGTGGATCTTAAGCTCTTCGCAAAGATCTTGGCGAATAGACTGTCGGGGCTGCTCCCAGGGTTGGTGGACGGTGATCAATCAGGTTTTATCCCTGGGCGGGAAGCCCGCGATAATACAACCAGAGTATTGAATCTACTCCATAGGGTCAAACAGACTGGGGAGTCGGTTGTTTTGCTGTCCACCGATGCCGAGAAGGCCTTTGACCGGGTAAACTGGCAGTTTATTAGAGCAGTTCTTGAACATATTGGGATGGGACCTAAGGCATTACAACTAGTCATGGCCCTATACTCAGACCCCTCAGCAAGGATCAAAGTAAATGGAGTTCTCTCGGGACGAGTGGACATTAGGAATGGTACCAGGCAGGGGTGCCCCCTCTCTCCTCTGATTTTTGCACTATCGATGGAACCTTTCTTGTGCAGAATTAGGAGACAGGGGGACATCAAGGGGATCACAGTTGGGTCAGACACACACAAGATCTCGGCCTACGCGGATGATCTGCTCTTCTTCCTCACAAATCCGACAGTAGGCATCCCGGTATTGCTGAAGGAGTTTGAGAGGTTTGGTAGGCTCTCATTTTTGAAAATTAATTATGACAAATCAGAAGCTATGGGGGCGAACCTTTCCGGTGAGATGGAAGCCCTCCTCAAATCTTCCTTCCCATTTAAATGGCCTCCATCGGCCATTACGTACCTGGGCACCAAAATTACCAAAACAGTAGATGGGATATATACAGCAAACTTTGGTCCCCTTCTCTCCAGAATCAAAACAGACCTAACGAACTGGGATCTCCCCACTTTCTCGTGGCTGGGTAGAATAAGCATTATCAAAATGACGATCTTACCGAAAATTCTTTACTTGCTCCAAACCCTCCCTATACAAATACCTAGAGCATACTTTAAATCCCTGGACTCAATCTTTATTAAATTTACCTGGCAAGGACGAAAACCGAGAGTGAAATTGCGACTCCTCTTTAAGCCTAAACGGGCCGGGGGGCTAGCTTGTCCAGACTTATTTCAATACTGGCGTGCAGTCCACCTCCAGCGCATATTGGACTGGCAACACCACGGAACGAGGAAGAAGTGGGTGAGGTTAGAGGCAACCTGGTTGCAAACCCCATTGGGAGATGCGGCTTGGGTTGACGAAACAGGGAAGCCCCTGGGTAGAGACCACCCGCTTATAGCTACCTCCCTCGGAGTCCTGGATAAAGTTATAAACAGGACGGGGATATCCCCTTGGCCGACGCCCTTGGTCCCGTTGGTGCACAACCCATCCCTCCCAATTGGTATTCTCCCTCGTCTCCGAGGGATTTTTGCTGAAAAGGGTGCTCCGAGAGGAATGGATCTCATTTTGCACTCCGGTTGGACGCGACTAGAGACTCTCAAAGAGAGATGGGACACGCATCTATTTGACCAATGGCTTTTATTCACATTCCGGAGCTTTCTTCTGAGTCTGGGAACCAGACAGACGCTGGCCAGGACTCTCACCCCCTTTGAACAAATGGCAATTACACAGGACCCCCCTCTTAAGCTGGTGTCCCAACTTTACGCTCTCCTAGGGAGCGCTGAGGATGATGAGACACCCCGCTTCTGTGTGGAGTGGGAGAGGGACCTGGACAGGCAGCTGACGAGGGATCAATGGAAATATATCTTTTCAGCTGCCCATCAAACCTCCATGTCCTCCAAGATACAGGAAACAAACTACAAATGTCTCACAAGGTGGTACTATACCCCGGAGAGACTTAGTAGGTTTGTCCCGACCACCTCTAATGAGTGCTGGAGGTGTCGACAGGCAGTTGGAAGCTTCTTCCATGTATTTTGGGAGTGCTCTAAGATAGTCCCCTTCTGGCACTTGGTAGCAGAACTCGCAGGCGAGATTGTGGGCCGCCAGATACCCCGGGACCCCTCTCTGCTCCTGTTGCATTTGGCAGAGTTCCCTCTGAGGACTTATAAGAAGTCGCTTCTGAGGCATCTCATTAATGCAGCAAAGGCCATCATCCCGAGGCTGTGGAGATCTGAGGCGGTCCCATCATTGGCGGACTGGGTGGGGGAAATCAACCGGATAATGGAAATGTAGGAACTCACCGCTTTTATCCATGAGAACACGCAACACTTTTTACAGACATGGACCCCATGGTTCCTTTATAGGGACTCAGATAGATTTAAACAGCTTACAAGCCTACTTGTAATCATACGCACTGTTAGGGCGAGCGCTGCGTCTTCCCTGCGCAGCGCCCCCCTCCGTGCCTCTCCTCGGGCGAGCGCTGCGTCCCCTTCCTGCAGCGATCCCCGCTTTACCGCCATCCGGGCGTCTGCTGCTGGCCCCCCTGGCTGCGGTTCCCCCTTACCTGGTCCCCGCGCTTCCTCCTCTGACCGGCATGGCCGCCGGCTTCCTCCTTCTGTGTCTGTTCCGTCTTCCCTGCGCGCACGTCCCCGGCCACTAGGGGGCGCGCGCGTCAACCTCCTCAGATTTAAAGGGCCAAGGCCCTGTTAATTGGTCTCTGCCATCCAATCCCTTTTTGGCGCTTCCTATAAATTAAACCCTGCCTTACTTCCTGTGCCGGATCTTCGGTGTTGTTCCCTGAATGATTATCGCTGTATTGCTTGATTCCTCGTGTATGACCTCGGCTCTCCTATTGACCTTCGAACCTGTGCTGCCCGTCCCGACCTCGGCTTGTCTCACCGCTATCGAACCCGCGCTGCCAGTCCCGACCTCGGCTTGTCTCACCGCTACTGAACCCGCGCTGCCAGTCCTGACCTCGGCCTTCTCCTCCGACCACTGTTTGTCTCTGCTGCACGCCACTTCAGCAGTTTGTGGAACTGTGCCGCTGTTGGGGGGTAGCGACCTGGGAGTCACCTGCCGCACAAGACCATCCCGCCTTGCGGTGGGCTCTGGTGAAAACCAGTGGCTCCTTAGACTCCGCTCCCCTGACGCGGTATCTGCCAAAACAGTTCTGCAGACCCTGCGGGTCCACTTCTTCGCACCCGGTGCGTAACAGTAAGATCCGGCCATGGATCCCGCTGAGGTGCCCTTGCCAGAGACTTCCGAACTCCCAGCGCTGGTGGCTTTGCAGTCTCGGCAGATTAATCAGCTTACTGCTATGATGCAGCAACTCTTGACCCAGCAGCTGTCGCCTTCTCCACCGCCACCGGTGCCGCCACCGCAGTCTCCAGCAGTTTCCCCATCCAGAATCCGCCTCTCCTTGCCAGCAAAATATGAGGGGGACGCGAAGTTGTGCAGAGGCTTTCTAGCCCAGTGCTCTATGCACCTGGAATTATTGTTTGATCAATTTCCCACCGAACGCTCTAAAGTGGCCTTCATCATCAGTCTGCTCTCCGGAAAAGCCTTGGCTTGGGCCACTCCCTTGTGGGACCGTAATGATCCTCTCACCTTCACCGTCCAGGCCTTTGTTACTGAATTCCGTCAGGTTTTTGAAGAACCCGCTCGGGCCTCATCTGCCGAGTCCGCTCTATTGAATTTAACGCAAGGCGATCTTTCTGTTGGTGAATATGCTATTCGATTCCGTACTTTGGCCTCCGAGTTAGCATGGAATAATGAGGCCCTCTGCGCTTGTTTTAAGAAAGGTCTTTCTAGCAAGATCAAAGATGTTCTAGCGGCCCGAGAGATACCTGACTCCCTTTCTGAACTCATTCATCTCGTCACTCGCATTGACATACGCTTTGCTGAGAGGCGTGAGGAACTTCGCCTGGAGAGAGATTCCCAACGTGACAGGAGGATGTTCCGTTTGGCTCCCACCTTTCAGAAACCTTTGTCTGTACCATCTCCTCCAGAGGTGGAAGCCATGCAGGTCGGCCGCTCTCGCCTAACCCCCGTGGAGAGGTCTCGCAGGAGAAATGAAAATCTCTGTCTGTATTGCGCCAGTCCTGATCATTTTCTAAGAGATTGCCCCATTCGTCCTTCTCGACTGGGAAACGGGCGCACCTAGACTCGGTGGGAGAGGCGTCTCTGGGTGTGTGTGCTTCCTCTCCAAGATTTACCGTACCTGCACAGCTTTGTCTCTCATCTGCCTCTGTGCTTAATTTGCCGGTCTTCCTGGATTCTGGTTCGGCAGGCAATTTCATAGAGGCCTCCCTGATCAAGAAATACGACATAGCAGTTAACCGCTTGGCCAAACCGTTATTCATCGCCTCAGTTAATGGAGATAGACTGAATTGTATGGTGCAGTACCGTACCAAGCCTTTGCTCCTTAAGATTGGCCTCTTTCACCAGGAATACTTGGAACTCTTTGTGTTACCCCATTGTACTTCCCCAATCCTATTGGGTCTTCCTTGGCTTCAGCTTCATAATCCTACCCTAGACTGGGTCACTGGGGACATCAAGGCGTGGGGTACAACCTGCTTCAAGAACTGCTTGAAAGCTTTACCAGTTCGAACCGATCATCCTACCACATCTCTACCGGGCCTACCCGAAGTTTACCGGGCTTACGCTGATGTCTTCTGTAAGAAGCAAGCTGAGACTCTTCCGCCTCATCGCCCTTATGACTGCCCGATCGACCTCCTGCCTGGGACCACTCCTCCTCGTGGCCGTATCTACCCACTATCCGTCCCCGAAACTCAAGCAATGGCTACTTACATACAAGAAAATCTGCAGAGGGGCTTCATCCGGAAGTCCTCTTCTCCCGCTGGGGCTGGCTTTTTTTTTGTACAGAAAAAAGACGGTTCTCTCCGACCCTGTATCGACTATCGGGGTCTTAACAAGATCACGGTAAAGAACCGATACCCCTTACCCTTAATTCCAGAACTCTTCGACCGTCTTCGTGGCTCCAGGATCTTTTCCAAACTGGATCTCCGAGGAGCCTACAATCTGATCCGCATCCGCAAGGGAGACGAATGGAAGACTGCCTTTAATACCCGTGACGGTCATTTCGAGTATTTGGTGATGCCCTTCGGGCTTTGTAATGCCCCTGCCGTATTTCAAGAGTTCGTCAATGACATCTTCCGGGACTTGTTGTACTCCTGTGTCGTGGTCTATTTAGATGATATCCTCATCTTCTCTTCTTCCCTCGAAGAGCATCACCGGCACGTTCGTCTGGTACTATCCCGCCTTCGGCAACATCATCTTTATGCCAAATTAGAAAAGTGTCTCTTTCACCAAACCGCTCTGCCCTTTTTGGGTTATACTGTTTCAGCCCAAGGACTACAAATGGACCCTAGCAAATTGAGAGCGGTTTTAGATTGGCCTCGGCCTGTTGGTCTGCGTTCCATTCAACGATTTCTGGGCTTCGCCAACTATTACCGTCAATTCATACCCCATTTTTCCACTATCGTGGCCCCCATTGTGGCTCTCACCAAAAAGGGAGCCAACCCCAAGTCATGGCCTCCACAGGCGGAGGCAGCCTTTTTAACTTTGAAAAAGACCTTCTCTACGGCCCCGGTGCTCACCAGACCAGACCCTTCTCGTCCTTTTTCTCTAGAGGTTGACGCTTCTTCCATCGGAGCAGGAGCTGTTCTCACACAGAGGTCTCCTTCAGGGAAAAATCATACTTGTGGGTTCTTTTCTAGGACTTTTTCTTCCGCGGAGCGAAATTATTCTATTGGGGATCGTGAACTCCTGGCTATCAAATTAGCTCTTGAAGAGTGGAGACATCTTCTAGAAGGGTCGCTTCACCCCATATCTATTTTTACCGACCATAAGAACCTTTTGTATCTTCAAACTGCTCAACGCTTGAATCCTCGCCAAGCTCGTTGGTCACTATTCTTCGCGCGGTTTAATTTCCGCATTCATTTTCGACCTGCCTCTAAGAACATCAGGGCAGATGCTCTATCTCGCTCCTCGGACGTCACAGACGTGGACGCTGCTCCTCAGTTCATTATATCTCCTGATCATTTGGTTCATTCCGCTCCTGCCTCCCTAGTGCAGGCTCCGCCTGGGAAAACCTTTGTCCCGGTTCGCCGACGCCTCCAAATATTAAAATGGGGTCATGCTTCCCGTATTGCCGGGCATGCTGGTATCAAAAAGTCTAACGCAATTATTGCCAGATATTATTGGTGGCCCTCCATTGAGAAGGATGTGGCAGAATTCGTGCAAGCTTGTACCACCTGTGCACGTAATAAAACGCCTCGCCAAAGACCGGCGGGTCTTCTTCATCCTCTTCCTATTCCTGAAATCCCTTGGTCTCACATCGCTATGGACTTTATCACGGATCTTCCTCCATCTCAAGGCAATACAGTGATCTGGGTTGTTGTGGATCGTTTTTCAAAAATGGCGCACTTCGTTCCGCTTCCAGGACTCCCATCCGCTCCTCAATTGGCTAAGAACTTTTTTAAACATATTTTTCGGCTCCATGGACTTCCTTCCCACATTGTCTCCGACAGGGGAGTTCAGTTTGTTTCAAAATTCTGGAGGGCTCTCTGTACTCAGTTAAAGGTGAAATTAGATTTTTCCTCGGCTTACCACCCCCAGTCCAACGGCCAAGTGGAGAGGGTCAATCAGGTTCTAGGACAATATCTACGTCACTTTGTTTCGGCCCGACAAGACGACTGGGTCGATCTCTTGCCATGGGCGGAGTTCTCTTATAATTTCAAAGATTCTGAAGCCACAAAGAAATCTCCATTCTTCATTGTTTATGGCCGCCAACCTTTGCCTCCTCTACCCTTACCTACACAGTCGGGGGTACCCGCCGTGGATGACTTAACACAGTTTTTTTCCTCTATCTGGCGTGAAACACGACATTCTCTTGTTCTAGCCTCTACTCGCATGAAGAGCAGCGCTAATAAAAGAAGGAGAATCGCTCCTGTTTTCTCTCCTGGAGATAAAGTTTGGCTTTCAGCCAAGTACATTCGTTTCAAGATACCCAGTTATAAATTGGGCCCTCGCTATTTAGGGCCGTACAGGATCAAGCAACAAATTAATCCGGTCTGTTACAAACTTCATTTGCCAGCCTCCTTACGTATCCCCAACTCTTTTCATGTTTCATTATTAAAACCTCTGACGACTAATCGATTCTCTTCTAAAACGTTGGAGCCACTTCCGGTCGCGGGTACCGAAGATGCCTTCTCGGTGAGAGAGATTCTGGCTTCCAAAACATCCAGAGGGAGACGATACTTTCTAGTGGATTGGGAGAATTGCGGTCCTGAAGAGAGGTCCTGGGAGCCTGAGGAGAATATCCTCGATCGGAGCCTTATTTCAAACTTCCTCGGTCCCAAAAAGAGGGGGAGACCTAAGGGGGGGGGTACTGTTAGGGCGAGCGCTGCGTCTTCCCTGCGCAGCGCCCCCCTCCGTGCCTCTCCTCGGGCGAGCGCTGCGTCCCCTTCCTGCAGCGCTCCCCGCTTTACCGCCATCCGGGCGTCTGCTGCTGGCCCCCCTGGCTGCGGTTCCCCCTTACCTGGTCCCCGCGCTTCCTCCTCTGACCGGCATGGCCGCCGGCTTCCTCCTTCTGTGTCTGTTCCGTCTTCCCTGCGCGCACGTCCCCGGCCACTAGGGGGCGCGCGCGTCAACCTCCTCAGATTTAAAGGGCCAAGGCCCTGTTAATTGGTCTCTGCCATCCAATCCCTTTTTGGCGCTTCCTATAAATTAAACCCTGCCTTACTTCCTGTGCCGGATCTTCGGTTTTGTTCCCTGAATGATTATCGCTGTATTGCTTGATTCCTCGTGTATGACCTCGGCTCTCCTATTGACCTTCGAACCTGTGCTGCCCGTCCCGACCTCGGCTTGTCTCACCGCTATCGAACCCGCGCTGCCAGTCCCGACCTCGGCTTGTCTCACCGCTACTGAACCCGCGCTGCCAGTCCTGACCTCGGCCTTCTCCTCCGACCACTGTTTGTCTCTGCTGCACGCCACTTCAGCAGTTTGTGGAACTGTGCCGCTGTTGGGGGGTAGCGACCTGGGAGTCACCTGCCGCACAAGACCATCCCGCCTTGCGGTGGGCTCTGGTGAAAACCAGTGGCTCCTTAGACTCCGCTCCCCTGACGCGGTATCTGCCAAAACAGTTCTGCAGACCCTGCGGGTCCACTTCTTCGCACCCGGTGCGTAACACGCACCTTGAGACACTCTTAATCTTCCCTTTTTTTTTCTTCTTTCAATATGACTTGGAGAGCTGGAGGGACTTGAAGAATGCCTTATAGTGCGCCCTGCCACGCCGACTCCCCTGGTATACCCTTTTTCCCGCCCCCCCCTCTCCCCCCCCCCTCTAACTCCTCTGGCTTTTCCCCTCTTTCTTTTCTCTTTCTTCCTATACTGCTCTTGTTGGACTGGGCAATAGCACGAGAAGAATGGAACTGCAATCACTATGATTTTCCTCCAGTGCCGGGTGCTCCCGCTGCAGGAGGAAACATTTTTGCTTGGCCTCCGCCAGGGTGTGGCGTGGGAGTTGGCGGATGATTAACCACAGCTGAATCTGATACAACGTGCCTTTATTTAGAATGTGTCTACGTCAACAAACCTTTAATTATTGCACCTGTATGTTCATTGAATGCAATTCTGATACTCGGCTTTACATGTCCAAAGTATTGTACTTATTCTTTATCTCTATACTGTTTTGTACAATTTTTCCTTGCATACTTTTCAAAAATAAAGAATTAAAAAAAAAAAAAAAAAATATGCTGTGTGAGTCCCTTATAGTCCAAAAAGGCTTAAGGCAGGGGGCAGAAGGTGAATCTGGGGAGGGGGGAGGTGTGGGAAAACAGTAGGTGGAAGCAGGTAGGACGGAGGGAGACATTTGGATTGTCTTTTCACTTTGCAGACTTTTATTATGGACAGGTATGACTTCAAACCCAACTCCATGAGGACGTTGATATTGGAGGTGGCAGATCATCTCAATGGCCAGGGACCAACATCTTACACCCACACCCAAATAATGCAGCACTCAAAAGGAGAAAGTGGCACCTGGTGAAGCGGTTCTTAAGCCAGCACTTCCAGCACCAGTAAGTGGATGCTCCATTGATAAGTTGCCCACTCATGTTGAGCTTTGTGACTGAATTGTGCCTTTCTTCTAGCTGGGGAGCGCTGGCTGAGAATCAGCCCCACCCGGGTTTTGTGGCCCCATAAAAGGCCCACATTCAGTGTTGCTGTAGGTAGTGAGTATTTGGGGGGCATTGCCCAGGGTAAATGGGCACACATGTGTTAAAGCAGATGTTGAAATGCATTTATTTTGTCCTTGGTGATGCCATGGAGCTGAGCCAGGGGCCGACACCAAGAGGAGCCTCAAATCCCCCCAAATTAAAAAAAAAACAAAGTTTTTTTATTTATATATTTTATAAACAAATGTTAAAAATAAAAAAGTAAGTTTTTCAAACAAAATATGCTGTGTGAGTCCCTTATAGTCCAAAAAGGCTTAAGGCAGGGGGCAGCAGGTAAATCTGGGAAGGGGGATGGTGTGGGAAAACAGTAGGTGGAAGGAGATAGGAACACAGAAGAAGAAGGTGAGTGACAGTGTGGGGATGCTGACAACATGTGATGCCCCTCTAGGAACCAACAGGGAGAAGGTAAGTCACACTACAGAGAGGAACACTAAATGGCATACACTGCAAGAAACCAACAGGGAGAAGGTAAGTCACACTAAGGGAAGGAACACTAAATGGGATACACTGCAAGGAACCAACAGGGAGAAGGTAAGACACACTACAGGGAGGAACACTAAATAGGATACACAGCAAGGAACCAACAGGGAGAAGGTAAGTCACAATACAGAGAGGAAAACTAAATAGGATACACTGCAAGGAACCAACAGGGAGAAGGTAAGGCACAATACAGGGAGGAACATTACATGAGATACACTGCAAGGAACCAACAGGGAGAAGGTAAGGCACACTACGGAGAGGAACACTACATGGGATACACTGCAAGGAACTAACAGGGAGAAGGTAAGTCACAATACAGGGAGGAACATTACATGAGATACACTGCAAGGAACCAACAGGGAGAAGGTAAGGCACACTACGGAGAGGAACACTAAATGGGATACACTGCAAGGAACCAAAAGGGAGAAGGTAAGTCACAATACAGGGAGGAACACTACATTGGATTCTCTACAAGGAACCAACAGGGGGAAGGTAAGGCACACTACAGGGAGGGACACTACATGGGATACAGTGCAAGGAACCAACAGGGAGAAGGTAAGGCACAATACAGGGAGGAACACTAAATGGGATACACTGCAAGGAACCAACAGGGAGAAGGTAAGGCACACTACAGGGAGGAACACTAAATGGAATACACTGCAAGGAACCAATAGGGAGAAGGTAAGGCACACTACAGGGAGAAACACTACATGGGATACACTGCAAGGAACCAAGAGGGAGAAGGTAAGTCACAATACAGGGAGGAACACTACATGGGATACACTGCAAGGAACCAACAGGGAGAAGGTAAGTCACAATACAGGGAGGAACACTACATGGGATACACTGCAAGCAACCAACAGGGAGAAGGTAAGTCACAATACAGGGAGGAACATTACATGGGATACACTGCAAGGAACCAACAGGGAGAAGGTAAGGCACACTATAGAGAGGAACACTACATGGGATTCACTGTAAGGAACCAACAGGGAGAAGGTAAGTCACAATACAGGGAGGAACACTACATGGGATACACTGCAAGGAACCAACAGGGAGAAGGTAAGTCACAATACAGGGAAGAACATTACAGGAGATACACTGCTAGGAACCAACAGGGAGAAGGTAAGGCACACTACAGGGAGGAACACTACATGGGATTCACTGCAAGGAACCAACAGGAAGAAGGTAAGGCACACTACAGGGAGGAACACTACATGGGATTCACTGCAAGGAACCAACAGGAAGAAGGTAAGGCACACTACAGGGAGGAACACTACATGGGATTCACTGCAAGGAACCAACAGGGAGAAGGTAAGGCACACTACAGAGAGGAACACTACATGGGATACACTGCAAGGAACCAACAGGAAGAAGGTAAGGCACATTACAGGGAGGAACACTACATGGGATTCACTGCAAGAAACCAACAGGAAGAAGGTAAGGCACACTACAGGGAGGAACACTACATGGGATTCACTGCAAGGAACCAACAGGGAGAAGGTAAGGCACACTACAGGGAGGAACACTACATGGGATTCACTGCAAGGAACCAACAGGGAGAAGGTAAGGCACACTACAGGGAGGAACACTACATGGGATACACTGCAAGGAACCAACAGGAAGAAGGTAAGGCACATTACAGGGAGGAACACTACATGGGATTCACTGCAAGAAACCAACAGGAAGAAGGTAAGGCACACTACAGGGAGGAACACTACATGGGATTCACTGCAAGGAACCAACAGGGAGAAGGTAAGGCACACTACAGGGAGGAACACTACATGGGATACACTGCAAAGAACCAAAAGGGAGAAGGTAAGTCACAATACAGGGAGGAACACTACATTGGATTCTCTGCAAGGAACCAACAGGGAGAAGGTAAGGCACACTACAGGGAGGGACACTACATGGGATACACTGCAAGGAACCAACAGGGAAAAGGTAAGGCACAATACAGGGAGGAACACTAAATGGGATACACTGCAAGGAACCAACAGGGAGAAGGTAAGGCACACTACAGGGAGGAACACTACATGGGATACAATGCAAGGAACCAACAGGGAGAAGGTAAGGCACAATACAGAGAGGAACACTACATGGGATACACTGCAAGGAACCAACAGGGAGAAGGTAAGGCACAATACAGAGAGGAACACTACATGGGATACACTGCAAGGAACCAACAGGGAGAAGGTAAGGCACAATACAGGGAGGAACACTAAATGGGATACACTGCAAGGAACCAACCGGGAGAAGGTAAGTCACAATACAGGGAGGAACACTAAATGGGATACACTGCAAGGAACCAACAGGGAGAAGGTAAGGCACAATACAGGGAGGAACACTAAATGGGATACACTGCAAGGAACCAACAGGGAGAAGGTAAGTCACAATACAGGGAGGAACACTAAATGGGATACACTGCAAGGAACCAACAGGGAGAAGGTAAGGCACACTACGGAGAGGAACACTACATGGGATACGCTGCAAGGAACCAACAGGGAGAAGCTAAGGCACAATACAGGGAGGAACACTAAATGGGATACACTGCAAGGAACCAACAGGGAGAAGGTAATGCACAATACAGGGAGGAACATTAAATGGGATACACTGCAAGGAACCAACAGGGAGAAGGTAAGTCACAATACATGGAGGAACACTAACTGGAATACACTACAAGGAAGCAACAGGGAGACGGTAAGGCACAATACAGGGAGGAACACTACATGGGATACACTGCAAGGAACCAACAGGGAGAAGGTAAGACACACTACAGGGAGGAACACTACATGGGATACACTGCAAGGAACCAACAGGGAGAAGGTAAGGCACAATACAGAGAGTAACACTACATGGGATACACTGCAAGGAACCAACAGGGAGAAGGTAAGGCACAATACAGGGAGGAACACTACATTGGATTCTCTGCAAGGAAGCAACAGTGAGACGGTAAGTCACAATACAGGGAGGAACACTAAATGGGATACACTGCAAGGAACCAACAGGGAGAAGGTAAGGCACAATACAGGGAGGAACATTAAATGGGATACACTGCAAGGAACCAACAGGGAGAAGGTAAGTCACAATACATGGAGGAACACTAACTGGGATACACTGCAAGGAAACAACAGGGAGACGGTAAGGCACAATACAGGGAGGAACACTACATGGGAGGCACACTACGGAGAGGAACACTACATGGGATACGCTGCAAGGAACCAACAGGGAGAAGGTAAGGCACACTACAGGGAGGAACACTAAATGGGATACACTGCAAGGAACCAACAGGGAGAAGGTAAGTCACAATACATGGAGGAACACTAAATGGGATACACTGCAAGCAACCAACAGGGAGAAGCTAAGGCACAATACAGGGGGGAACATTAACCCTTTTGTTGCCAAGCCCGTAACACCTACGTGCTGGCTTGGCTGGGCCTTAAGTGCCAAGCCCGTAGGTGTTACGTGCTTGACTTTCCTCGCTTGTAGTTTAAAAAGTAAAAATAAAAAATACTCACCTGACCCCTTGTTGGATCCGGCCGGGTCTCCTCTTTAATTTGGTGCCATCCGATCCCCCGTGGGGGGTCGGATGGCTCCAGGAGAGCCCCCGGAATAGGCCGCCCCCCCCCGCTTCTGCAGCAGCAGCTTCTAACTGTAAAAAAAAATAAAAATAAAAATGACATTCACTTACCTGTGTGTGCGCTGGCTCCCGCTGTCCCTCCTCTTCACCTGGGGGGCCTCCGATCCCCCCCCAGGACTTACCGATCTTCAGGAGAGAGCCTGGGAGGCTCTCTCCTCTCTTCTTCTCGATGACGGCCGCCATCATGCCTCTAAGCCCCGCCCCCTTGGGGGCGGGGCTTATGAAGTCATCCCGGCCCCGAACGGGCTTCAGCTTTCTCAGCTTCTCAGATGCCGGTGATCGGCGCTGGGGAAGGAGGTGACAGGAGATCCTCTGATCTCCTGCCTTCTCCTTCTCTGGATGCCGATCACCGGCATCTGTCAGCTGAGCGGCGAGGGACAAGAGCTTGCAATCGAAGGTAAGTACAGTAAAAAAATTTTTTTTTTTTCTAATAAAATACTTTTTATTATTGTGTTGTGTTTTTTTTTTTAACAGTTAACCCTTTGTGAGCTGGTAAGGGGTCCATGAGACCCCTTATACCAGTTCACAAGGCTGGGGGGGTGGCAAGTCACCTGCCCTAGCGGGTGGCTTGCCATTAACCCCCGCACCCCCATTACCTGCCTCCCCAAAGGCCAGGGGGGGGCAGAAGAGCCCGGGCCCACATAGGCTATGTGGGCTCGTAGGCTGCAGGGTGGGGGGGCCACCAAAGCTGGCCCCCCCACTCTGTGCCTACAAGCCCCCATAGCTGGTCCCGGGCTGGTTACTTTGGGTAAGGGGGACCCCACGTCATTTTTTTTTTTGGATTTTGAAGGGTTTTTAACCCTTCAAAATCCAAAAAAAAATGGGGTCCCCCTCCCCGGGAAGGGGGACCCTATGTCATTTTTTTTTTTAATTAACCATTTGTCATCCAGCAGCTATAAAAGGCTTCTGGGCAGGAAAGGGTGTCTACCTATACATATGTGGTATCGCTGTAACCGGGAGAAATTGGGGTTTCTCACGCAATAAGATTTTATTGACAAACTTACATTTTTTATTACAAAAAAACTCTACAAATTGTAAAAAAATATTTTTTTTTTATTTTTTTTCACACATTTCACCCAAAAAAATTGAGAATACACCTAAAAAATACAAACAAGACATTTCATGTTAAAGCCCAGACTCTGTTGAAAAAAACAATATATAATTTTCCTGGGAAATCCCTGGAAATCCTTTCAAAAATGACAGTTGAATATGTGTAGCGCAAAATAGTGAAACATCGTCTGGCAACAGGGAGTGGCAAATGCTGCAGGTAGGCTGGCAGCGAAAGGGTTAAATGGGATACACTGCAAGGAACCAACCGGGAGAAGGTAAGGAACAATACAGGGAGGAACACTAAATGGGATACACTGCAAGGAACCAACAGGGAGAAGGTAAGTCACAATACATAGAGGAACACTAACTGGGATACACTGCAAGGAAGCAACAGGGAGAAGGTAAGTCACAATACAGGGAGGAACACTAAATGGGATACACTGCAAGGAACCAACAGGGAGAAGGTAAGTCACAATACATGGAGGAACACTAACTGGGATACACTGCAAGGAAGCAACAGGGAGACGGTAAGGCACAATACAGGGAGGAACACTACATGGGATACACTGCAAGGAACCAACAGGGAGAAGGTAAGGCACACTACGGAGAGGAACACTACATGGGATACACTGCAAGGAACCAACAGGGAGAAGGTAAGGCACACTACAGGGAGGAACACTACATGGGATACACTGCAAGGAACCAACAGGGAGAAGGTAAGGCACACTACAGGGAGGAACATTACATGGGATTCACTGCAAGGAACCAACAGGGAGAAGGTAAGGCACAATACAGGGAGGAACACTACATTGGATTCTCTGCAAGGAAGCAACAGTGAGACAGTCACAATACAGGGAGGAACACTAAATGGGATACACTGCAAGGAACCAACAGGGAGAAGGTAAGGCACAATACAGGGAGGAACATTAAATGGGATACACTGCAAGGAACCAACAGGGAGAAGGTAAGTCACAATACATGGAGGAACACTAACTGGGATACACTGCAAGGAAGCAACAGGGAGACGGTAAGGCACAATACAGGGAGGAACACTACATGGGAGGCACACTACGGAGAGGAACACTACATGGGATACGCTGCAAGGAACCAACAGGGAGAAGGTAAGGCACACTACAGGGAGGAACACTAAATGGGATACACTGCAAGGAACCAACCGGGAGAAGGTAAGGAACAATACAGGGAGGAACACTAAATGGGATACACTGCAAGGAACCAACAGGGAGAAGGTAAGTCACAATACATGGAGGAACACTAACTGGGATACACTGCAAGGAAGCAACAGGGAGACGGTAAGGCACAATACAGGGAGGAACACTACATGGGATACACTGCAAGGAACCAACAGGGAGAAGGTAAGGCACACTACAGGGAGGAACACTACATGGGATTCACTGCAAGGAACCAACAGGGAGAAGGTAAGGTATACTACAGGGAGGAACACTACATTGGATTCTCTGCAAGGAAGCAACAGTGAGACGGTAAGTCATAATACAGGGAGGAACACTAAATGGGATACACTGCAAGGAACCAACAGGGAGAAGGTAACGCACAATACAGGAAGGAACAATAAATCGGATACACTGCAAGGAACCAACAGGGAGAAGGTAAGGCACACTACGGAGAGGAACCCTACATGGGATACGTTGCAAGGAACCAACAGGGAGAAGGTAAGGCACACTACAGGGAGGAACATTAAATGGGATATACTGCAAGGAAGCAACAGTGAGAAGGTAAGTCACACTACAGGGAGGAACACTAAATGGGATACACTGCAAGGAACTAACAGGAAGAAGGTAAGGCACACTACAGAGAGGAACATTAAATGGGATATACTGCAAGGAACCAACAGGGAGAAGGTAAGTCAAAATACAGCGAGGAACACTAAATGGGATACACTGCAAGGAACCAACAGGGAGAAGCTAAGGCACAGTACAGGGAGGAACATTAAATGGGATACACTGCAAGGAACCAACAGGCAGAAGGTAAGTCACAATACAGGGAGGAACACTACATGGGATGCCCCGCAAGGAACCAGGAGAAACAGGAAGAAGAAGGTGAGTGTCATTGTGGGCATGCACACTACACAGGATGCCCCTCAAGGAACCAACACGGAGAAGGTAAGTCACACTGTAGGGAGGCACACGAACATGGGATGCCCCCAAGTTGGGGGGCAGTAAGGATAAAAAAACAAACAAACAATGGCAACGGAGCACTGAGAAGGACTCTGCGGCAACATAGCAACAGGTACAAACTCGGCTTCCGAAGTCACAGCCGACTTCACAGGCAAAAAACAAAATTGCTCGTCTACACCATATGCATATGCGAAGCACTTACGATCGTGTACGCCTGGCCGAGAATATCTTGGGACGCGGCTATGAATTATACAAGAATTTACAACTTCCCGTTTTCCAAGTTCACTTCCGCAAAAAAAAACGAGCAATCACAGTAAGGTTTTGAATCAAGCTTAAGCTGCTCCTTCAGGCAATTTCTTGTAATTGTTTGCAGTGTGTGAGGACTTGCTAGTCCTCATTGCTTCCAGTCTTGAATCCTGTGAATTCTACATATAAGACTTGTGATCAACTTGTGGACCTAACATTCTGTCACCACCCTCCATTTTGGAATGCTTGTTTTTTTAACCCCTGCTTCCCACCATTGGCTTAACTAAAATTGGATGCAGCTAGACAACTAAAAACTAGACCAGCAGAGGCAAATTGTGCTTCTTTTCTCTAAATGCCAAGTGAACACAAATATGATAATTAAGATGAAGGATCAACAATGACGGGCCTCCCTGACATTCTGGGCCCCTGTGAAATTGCACTCCCTATAGTTACACCCCTGTATCCAATCCTGGGTCTGCCTGTCTTTCTGGGCTTAACTTTTGGTCATCGCTCTCTGTCCTATATCTGACTATTTTTGTGTGTCCAAGCTTCTGTCATCATGCTGGCAGAATAACATGAGATTTCATGGGAGTCATTAGTCAAGTATGCCCACTGCCACTGTCGAGGACTGAATATTTCTTCAAGTGCATTCAGTATGTTTTTTAAATGACATAGTAGACAGAGGATGAGCAGAACTCGGGGGTGTTTTATACCCCCATTTCACCAGCAGATGGTGCAGCTTGATGAGTCTGTGATGAGTCTTCAATACAAATGCATATGTGATCTTCACTAGCACCATTAAACCACAAACAACTGTATAAAACAGATATTTGAAATATATATTGGTTCAAAAGCCAGTACGTCTTACAAAGAGTGCTTTTTGGAAGTGATGTTTTCACATCTCAGCCCTGGTTGAACTAATTCTAAAATGTATACATTCTGATTCCTTTTTGCAGTAAATGTAGGAGAGTAAAATAGTGCAGTACTCTGACATCTGGTATATCTAAAGTAAACATTAAAGTGTAAAAAGCCCCTACAAATCCAAATTTAAGAGCCTTATTTAGCATTTTTCTGGTGGCATTAGCGCCACTTTTGGAGCCCCAGCATTTTTGTCCTTTCTGGCACTGTGCTGTGGATTACAATGGCACTAGAAGTCGCTGCTAACGAATTAGCTTTGATTGTTGTACTAGGTATTGGCCGTCCTATGTCAGCGCTTGTTGGCCCTGACTGCTGATTATCCCAGCACCAGTAAGCACCACTTTGTACAGTGGTCTTTTCGCTGCTGCACAGCGTATTAATGAATTTTTTCCTCCTTGAAATCTTTGGCGTTCTATTTTTCTGGTACTGGTCAGAGTTTCTTCCCTACAGTTACAAGAAATGCTGGGGACAAAGGGGACAAACTTTACACTGTGTTATTGTTGTTGTTATTGTATTGTTATTGTTGTATAACTTACACATTTGTAACAAAAAGAAGCCACAAAAAATTATTTTTCTATGGAAAAAAAAATTCATTTTATGAATTTTGTCCTGCGTTTTCATTATTGACAAATCACAATGCAAGTTCGGTACAAATGAGTGTAATATGAATTATAAGCATAAAACACTTTAATCAAATTCTGCTCATTGTGCTCTATGGGATTTTGACCTACAGCACCAGGTTTTAACCGGCACTGCTTCAACCAAAGTCCCTACCATAGTGTTAAAGCGAACCAAAACCCGCTGAACTAAATTTGGCTAAAGCCCCTGCCAATACCCCATTCTCAGAGTGTAGAACTAGAAATGGATATTTTTGCATTTCGAATAGTTCTGGAGCACTTTTATTTTTGCTGTTCCTTTCTGTAAAATGGCATGGGATCAATGATTGCTTAAGTGTGGCAATGACATAATTGCCACACACAACAATGACAAAGAATGGAAGAGGCGGAGCTTTACAGCTTAAACAGGGACCATTATCTGGGATTGGAATGATGCAAGAGCAGTAAAAACAGGCAAAAAATACTATACATGGAGGGAGCAGTTCATAGGATGCAATTAAAAATTGTGGGTTTTGGTCTGCTTTAAATGAGACGCTAACTGATGGCCGCATTGGCGCAGCCTGTTTTTTGTTTTCTAAATCACACGCCGAGTGCCACTGAGGCCAAAAATGTCGCTCTGTGTGACGCTGACACTATATAAATAAGGCTCCCCATTTGTATTTGTCATGTCAAAATGTAGAGCCTGATTAAAAAATTGTGCCGATGCTGTGCGATTTTGCCTCATTTTCCTGACATTAGCATCAGCCTCGGTGAATCCGCTAGTTTTTATTTGCCGCTGTTTTCTTTCAGCTTGCATTGGCGTGTAGGCAGGTGGAATAGAAAAATTAATGAAGAATCACACATCAAACCAGTATCAAATTAAATAGAAATAAATGGCTTATTGACATAAAGCCATAATATTAAAGGTTTATGACTTAAAGCGTAACATAACCAGCCAGCGTACGGCCTCTGTCTTTCCCCTGGGGCATCCCCAATCAGGATGCCCTGCTGTGTATATCCCCCAAAGCACCTGTACACACTCACCTTTCCCTGTTCAAATGGCACATGCACAGACTCTCGTCCAATGAGAGCCGCCAGCTAAACTGACGTAATTCGTAAAAATGAGCCACCACAGGTCAACGAATGCTCTGGGTAGACCGCAGTGGCTCCCATTCACCCAGCCTGGCGTCCTACCGGGCATTGTCCCAGTATGCCCTATGGCCAGGCCGCCCTTGGCTATATATTTTATTTATTTGTTTAAAGTTTTCTAACTTAACTAAGCACTGCTTACAGTTGCACATAACAAACTGGGTGTGAAAACCTCCAAGGATACCAGTATTCACTCACCTTTCCGGGGTCCAATGGTTCATGCACAGGCTCTGGTTTAATGAGAGCCGTTTGCCTTGATAAGGCAAAGGGCTCTCATAGGTTTCAATGGAGGGCGGCCACATCCCCAACATCCCTGGCGGTGCGCGCCCTTCCGTCCTGGCTTATCTGAATGACTAGGACGGGAGTGTGTGCACAACCTGAGAATGCAGGATGTGGCTGCTCTCACTCACCATTGAAAACACCATTTGTTAAAGGGGGCTCTAACACTTACTCTATACAGAACATGCAAAGTTGGCTAGAGTTTAACTGTACAGATTTTCAATGACCTTATTAGCTATGTGCTTTTTTCATATTTGAATGCAACATTAATTTCAGATGCTTTGATAAATATTGTAGTCAAAGAGCCCTGGTAAAAATGCACAAACACAAAAAATGACCTGACCTGTTTCCCTAACTTTATACCCCATGTATTTACTGGCCATTTCGGCCCACCCTGTGGGGGAAATCCGGGCAGTGTGCCTGCTCTGTTTTTGTATGGCCTGCCCTTTTGCTGGCAGCCAATCAGCCCTTCCACAAGCTGATTGGCTGCCAGCTAGCAGGGGCGGGGTAATGACAACAACTCTCAAATAGTCACAGCTTCTCATGCAATGCTGCAGATGCCTCTTTGGAAGAGGCACGTTACTCTTTAATCTGATATGTAATTAAAGACTTTGGGAGTGTAATGATACATAAAGAAATATTCAGCTGGCTCAGCTTTTTAAAAGTTTTCCTCATATTCTATCAATTACCAAATCCGAACAATTTTATGTTAAAAACAATTTATGCTCACAATCTAATTTTTTGCACTATTAACTTTAAAAGATTCCGTTCATTCATTGTGGTTGGGTTATTAAAGCGCATCCCATTTCATCAGGCTAATTTTGTTACTACATATTTCCTAAAAGACATCTATTGTTTTATTTCCCCCCAAACGAAATGCTTTAAGAAATTTAGTCTAATCTCCTTGGTGGCCCTCTTCATGGATCCTTGGTGGCCCTCTTCATGGATTTAAGATACAGGAGCAGCTGCACTCTACGTTGTCTGGATGTGGGGTGGTCTATCAGAAGGGGCTCTACCTGTAGAATTGAGGCACTCATGCCAGCTGCATATGGTGCCAACCAGCTGCTTATATAAACCTGCAGAGGGGGCTCCCTTATTCAGTATTCAGCAGCTGACTCACCAGTGGAGGGTGCCAAAAGCACATAGGGACACTATAGATGAGGAAATGTCCCCTTCATGTTCATTTAAGTGTCCACCCTCTCTCTTCCCCTTTGTGATCTCCTATAAAGCATATACATGTAATTCCTGATTGTGTTAGGTCTGATTGTCTAAAGCTATTTAATCTCTTACTTGTTTGTCTCTGAAACCCTCTATCAGTGATTCCCTGTGTGCAGCAGAAGCCTATTCCCAGGCTCAGAACCCTCTTGGAAGGGTATTGCTGCTATGTCTCAGGTCTATGTGTTAGAGCAATGTAGACTTCTTTGAATCTTCATCCCTTCTTTAGTGTGGTGCCATATTCCTTCTGGCTCTGTACTTGAAAGATGCTTTGAATGGTTTACCTTCTTGTGGTAGCTAGATTAAAGCATGCTGGCAGCACACTGGAGAGCAGGGGTGTCCAACACTCTCCTCAAGGGCCACCTACTGGTCATGTTTTACAGATCTACACCCAGAGGTACAGCTAAGTAATTAGTACTCAGACAATGTTATAGAGCTGGCTATGTGGAGATCCAAAAATCATGACATGTTGGTAGCCCTTGAGGGGATGGGCCATCCCCACTGTTGAGGAAACGAAGGGAGGAGGCAAGCACATACTTCGCCCCCTAGGCACTATAGCTCCCAACTTACTGGTGTTGGCCGAAGCACATCTTGAGGGACACAAATATTTTGCTCTTTTGCACAGCTGTAAGCTGTGGCCATTTTGAACTTCACGTGGCCTCTAGCAGGAGTGCTAGACACGATTAGCACAGAAAAGTAAGCAAGCCAAAATTAAATGTCATGGAGCTAGGAGCAGTCACATTGTGTGTACACATGCGGGCGCAAGCGGCACCTTAGCCCTTCTTACCAGGAAAGCATCCAGAACAGGTTCCTGGTTGCTGAAGGCCAGTATGCAGCTATGCAGGTGAAGATAAAGCATCAAGCCAGCATGAAGATAGCTGGGCGACCCAGTTAAATCCCTGCGAAGGAGCCGGCGTGGCAACAGAAAACAGAAAAGAGTTACTGGCGCCATCTGGGACTTCGGGGGTGGGGGGGTCACTGCTCAGAGGAGAGAAGCAAGCAGACACCCCCCCAAGGCATCCTTAATGCATTAACAGACTACAGACTATGCTCCCCGTGGCAGTTTTTTAAAAAAAATTATGACACAATCGGAGAAACAGCTCTGGCCCTGGATGCCTCTATACGAAAAAAATCTCACCTTTCTAAAACTATATTAAGACCACCCTCTAAAAAAGCAGACAGTGGGACAAATTACTAGCATCCCAGTGTTTACATGATATATATGGAGAGAGTGTAATGCATCTGTCAGAGACTATACCTTCTACTATATCATATCATTTTTAGTATAGATCATTTTCACGTCAAATGCTTTGGCTTCTAAGGCCATTAGATGTTGGATACTGAACTGCGTGTCATCAGATCATGCGGCTCTCTAGGTTAGGGAACTATGGTCAAAACCCAACTTATTTAGATGGAGGTTGAACCAGGCGATGTTGGGATATGCGGGGATGAGAGAGGAGATTCAGGGGGGCCCGAGAGAGTTTTTTTAAAGGAATAAAGCAGCCAATACAAGCCCAGAGGTGAAATGGTTGGCTCAGCGGACCTCTAACGGCGCCAGACATATTCAGCTGACATCATGACTGAAAATAGAAGCTGCCTCTAAAATAACAGAGAAACCTAGAAGGACCATAGGAGAAAGCCAGATGGGCCTTATGAAACAAATAAAATATCTGCATAAGGAGGTAAATTTGCTGCTAATAACGAAAGCTGAGTAAGCGCAGAGGTGAAATCAAGCCAGATTTTACATGGTTAAGGATAAGCCAGGCAAGATGTTGGTAAGAAAATTATCTCAAATGGTAAAAAGATCATGGTTTCCCAAGATAAAGAAACGTATGGATCTTTGACTCAATGCCCTTGAGGGAGTCGTAGAAGAATATTCACATTTTTGTTCTATTTTGTATTCTAGACCCCCCTCCAATGATCCGTATTAAATATTTTTGATCACTGGGTGAGAGACAAAGGGTTGAAGCGGATCTCTGCCTACCAGGGGGAATTGATGGAGAGATAAATATCTGAGGAGGAGATTATTCAATCAATTTTAAAGATGGCATCAACAAGGGCACCTGGTCCGGATGGACTGTGTAATTTGTATTCTAAATTCTTGGCCCCCATATGGTGCTGTGGTTCTCTCTAAAGCACCGTGGCTATAGTGGTGATACCTAAGTAGGGAAAAGACCCCACAGATTCCCCAGCGGGTTTAATTCATTTTTGTCTGGGGTGATTCATCTGACCCAGATGGGCTTTGTTTCTGGGAGACAGGGATCTAATTAAATTCATAGAGCCATTAATGTTATCTCATTGTTAAAGGGGCAAGGGAATGGGGGGGGGGGGGGGCTCTGAGGGGAGCTCTGGAGTTGATGTCCAGGCCAAGGCTTTTGTCACCTTATCATGAGAATATGTTGAGGTTGTAAGATGGGCTTTTATGGCTATTTTCAGGGCACTTTTCTCAAGTTCCAAAGCTTCAGTGTTAATTAATGGGTATAGTACAAGGCCTCTGGACATTAGCTGTGGGAATAGACAAGGGTGTCCCCTATCCCTCACTCATTTTGTTCTGGCTATGAAACAAGTGGCTGAAAGACTTCAGGTTCATCCAAGATTTAGGGGGGTAATGTGCGGAGGTAGAGAACATAAATGTGCCTTATTTGCCGACCACTTGCTCCTGTTTGTAACCAGCTCCGAAGTATCAATTGCAGCAATAATAGAGGTACTGGAGCTGTTCTCTAAGATCTTGGGGCTGAGAATAAACGGGACCAAGTTATCGGACTTGATAACAACTGGGAGTGAGGGAAAAACTTTGGAATTCACTAGAAATTCAGTGGGTTCCATCTCACCTAACATACTTGGGTTTAACCT
Organism: Gastrophryne carolinensis; assembly: GCA_027917425.1. NCBI lineage: Eukaryota > Metazoa > Chordata > Amphibia > Anura > Microhylidae > Gastrophryne > Gastrophryne carolinensis. The sequence continues at coordinate 211,629,868 of CM051236.1, forward strand.
ACGGGACTTGTATAAATTAAACTATTCTTCTCTGTACAAAAAGCTTAAAGAGGCCCTTACAAAATGGGAGTTTAGACCTCTGTCCTGGTTGGGTAGAATTGCCGCTATTAAGATGGATTTGCCCCCACAGATTCCCCTAGATACTGGCCAGCGGGTTTAATTCATTAAAGGCACACCCAAAGTTAAACTTGCTTCACCAAATTATTAGCACCCCTGTTCAAAAGAGTGGTACTGGGTAAAGTAAAAAAGCCATAGAGGTTCTGATCTAAAAGTAAAATAAATAACCTGATCAAAGATTGAATTCAGAATGCAGGAACAGTAATTTATATACATATAAATATATTAGGAATAGCGCAAGCTATTTAGAACTTCCTACTACCATGTTGTCTTGAATACATAACTAAATCACTTCCCCATAGCCTGAAAAAAGGGGACTATTGGATCATACCCCAAATCCCATGAATCCCATGTGTGTGCCTGACATTCCTATGGGGAAAAGCAGAAGCAAGGAAAAACAGTGGAGTGCCTGAATGGGAAAGGGAGCTGCAGGGAACATTTTTTGGTGTTTTAGCATGCAACACACAGAAGTAAGCTACAAAGCTTTGATGTTAATCTGCAAACGTCACAATGCCGAATGTCCTTCACTACTGTATGTGCTTTGTTACATCTTTAAAAATAATTTTATGTCTGAATTAAAAGTTTTACCCCGTACATGGCAAATAGTAATGAAAATGTATTGTTTTGCCATTCAGTCTTTAAAGCTGTTCTTTGCGAACGTTTATTGTCTGCCACACATTTTTTTTGGACTAAACACTTTTATTAACTGTTACATTTGTCCTTCATTAACAAACTTTGGAGCAGAAACATGTAATACTGAACTTTTATCAACACATTTTCATCCTCCCCAGCCATGACAATATCTTAGATAAATGTTTGCACTCTGCAGAGATGGTTATATGGCACAATCTCTGTTTGCCTGACTTTCCTATGGGGAAAATCAGAAGCGAGGGAATAACAAAACAATGGTAAATGATAAAGTTCATTTTCCCACCCGCATCCCTATGTTCCCACTTTAAGCTTATCAAAATATTTGATGCAGAGGCTGTGCACTGTCCTGAGCACCAACCAGTTCTCCAATCTCTGTTGAGAATAGATTGTCTAAGGCCCTTATTTATGAAGGAATAGCGACAGGTAGCGACTGGTGAGCGGCCGGTAATGACGGGTCCCGCCACGAGAACGCCGGCTCCCCACCACAATCACACATTTATCAAGCCAATCCTGCTTAGAGACTGAGATAGCGCCATATAGCGACTCATTCATCATTATTCCAGCCTCAGCCCACAGCGCCAGCGTCCAACCTTGAACAGCGACAGGTATGACCTCTCGCTACCTGGCGCTCTCCAATGCATTTCAATGGAACAATCTTTAAATATTAATAATTAACCCTTTTGTTGCCAAGCACGTAACACCTACGTGCTGGCTTGGCTGGGCCTTAAGTGCCAAGCACGTAGGTGTTACGTGCTTGACTTTCCTCGCTTGTAGTTTAAAAAGTAAAAACAACAAATACTCACCTGACCCCTTGTTGGATCCGGCCGGGTCTCCTCTTTAATTTGGTGCCATCCGATCCCCCGTGGGGGGTCGGATGGCTCCAGGAGAGCCCCCGGAATAGGCCGCCCCCCCCCCCGCTTCTGCAGCAGCAGCTTCTAACTGTAAAAAAAATAAAAAATAAAAATGACATTCACTTACCTGTGTGTGCGCTGGCTCCCGCTGTCCCTCCTCTTCACCTGGGGGGCCTCCGATCCCCCCCCAGGACTTACCGATCTTCAGGAGAGAGCCTGGGAGGCTCTCTCCTCTCTTCTGCACGATGGCGGCCGCCATCATGCCTCTAAGCCCCGCCCCCTTGGGGGCGGGGCTTATGAAGTCATCCCGGCCCCGATCTCAGGCTTCAGCCTTCTCAGCTTCTCAGATGCCGGTGATCGGCACAGGGGAAGGAGGTGACAGGAGATCCTCTGATCTCCTGCCTTCTCCTTCTCTGGATGCCGATCACCGGCATCTGTCAGCTGAGCGGCGAGGGACAAGAGCTTGCAATCGAAGGTAAGTACAGTAAAAAGTTTTTTTTTTCTAATAAAATACTTTTTATTATTGTGTGGTGTTTTTTTTTCACATTAACCCTTTGTGAGCTGGTAAGGGGTCCATGAGACCCCTTATACCAGTTCACAAGGCTGGGGGGGTGGCAAGTCACCTGCCCTAGCGGGTGGCTTGCCATTAACCCCCGCACCCCCATTACCTGCCTCCCCAAAGGCCAGGGGGGGGCAGAAGAGCCCGGGCCCACATAGGCTATGTGGGCTCGTAGGCTGCAGGGTGGGGGGGCCACCAAAGCTGGCCCCCCCACTCTGTGCCTACAAGCCCCCATAGCTGGTCCCGGGCTGGTTACTTTGGGTAAGGGGGACCCCACGTCATTTTTTTGGGGGGATTTTGAAGGGTTTTTAACCCTTCAAAATCCAAAAAAAAATGGGGTCCCCCTCCCCGGGAAGGGGGACCCTATGTCATTTTTTTTTTTAATTAACCATTTGTCATCCAGCAGCTATAAAAGGCTTCTGGGCAGGAAAGGGTGTCTACCTATACATATGTGGTATCGCTGTAACCGGGAGAAATTGGGGTTTCTCACGCAATAAGATTTTATTGACAAACTTACATTTTTTATTACAAAAAAACTCTACAAATTGTAAAAAAATGTTTTTTTTTTGTTTTTTTTCACACATTTCACCCAAAAAAATTGAGAATACACCTAAAAAATACAAACAAGACATTTCATGTTAAAGCCCAGACTCTGTTGAAAAAAACAATATATAATTTTCCTGGGAAATCCCTGGAAATCCCTTCAAAAATGACAGTTGAATATGTGTAGCGCAAAATGGTGAAACATCGTCTGGCAACAGGGAGTGGCAAATGCTGCAGGTAGGCTGGCAGCGAAAGGGTTAATTGTTATTAATTTTTTTTTTTTTTGAAATGTGAAAAATTCTGTGACCACTTCTGCCATTTTAGATATTTTATTTAAGGGAAAAAAAAATTGTACAGAATTGATATTATAGGTCTGATATTAATCGGAGGTAAGTACAGTAAAAAAAAAAATTTTTTTTTTTTTTTAATAAAATACTTTCATTACTTGTGTGGTGTTTTTTTTTCACAGTTAACCCTTTGTGAGCTGGTAAGGGGTCCATGAGACCCCTTATACCAGCTCACAAGGCTCTGGGTCTGGCAAGTCACCTGCGGCTAGTGGGTGACTTGCCATTAACCCCCAGCCCCCCATTACCTGCCTCCCCAACGGCCAGGGGGGGGCAGAAGGGCCCGGGCCACTTAGTGGCTATGTGGGCTAGTAGCCTGCAGGGCCAGGGGCCACCAACGCTGGCCCCTGCGCCCTGTTCTACAAGCCCCCATAGCTGGCCCGGGTCAGTAATGTTGGGTAGGGGGGACCCTATGTCATTTTTTTTCTCGATTTAACCCTTTGTAGTGTGGATGGTAGTTGTATTTTATTTGTAAATGTTAAAAATTACTTGTTTCAGTTAGGGGGGTCTCCTGGGCAGGAACAGGGGGCTACCGATAAATATGTGGTACCATTCTAATCGGTAGTAATGGGGCTTTCACATGCAATATGGTTTTCCCTAATAAAATACATTTTTTATTTAAAATAAAGGAGGCAATTTTCTAAAAAAAATGTTTATTTATTTTTTTTTTTACTTAATAATAAATAAAATTAATAATAAATAAAATTTACAAACAAGACATTTCATGTTAAAGCCTAAACTCTGCTGCAAAAAAAAAATATATATAATTTTCCTGAAAATTCCAGCAAAAATGTCGCAAAACATGGCGCAAAATGGGGAAAAATGACCTGTCAACAGAGGGTGACAAAATCTCAAGTAGGCTGGCAATTAAAAGGGTTAATAGTACCTCTGCATGTTGGGTATTGTTCTGTTCGGGGGACCTTGCGCTTTCAGACTTAGCTTGTTTTTTCTTGTTTGCATATTTATATTTTGGGAAAAGGTGTTTTTTATTCAGCTTTTTTATACATTTTTTAGGGAAACCCTGCGCAACCAAAGAATTCTTTGAGGGATCAATTCCAGAAAGATGAGCTCACTACAACAAGCTGGGTACGCTTAGAAAGCTTAACATGTGTACTTTCAGGGAATATATGGTTTATGGGGGATATTCCAAATGTAAAGGGTTGTTTTGGTTGAAAAACCGCAAGGTGCGCACTTTGTCTGCAGAGCTGAAATTTTCAAGAAAAATTACCGTTATGCTCATGCTTTACTTTGGGGTGTTTGGCAACTCTTCCCTTGACAGTACCTATGCATGTTGGGTATCGTTCTGTTCGGGGGATGTTGCTTTTTCAGATTATACTTGTTTTTTCTTGTTTGTATTTAGTTTTTTTAGGAAAATGTGGCTTTGATTCTGCTTTTTTATCCTTTTTTTAGAGAAACTCTTTGCAACCAAAGAATACATTGAGGGATTACTTCCAGAAAACTGTGGTCACATCAACAAGCCTGGTACAAATAGAAAGCCTGAGGTGTGTACTTCCAGAGAATATATAGTTTGTGGGGGGTATTTCAAATGTAAAGGGTTGTTTTTCTGGAAAAACTGCAAGGTGCGCATAGCGCATATCACAGTTGTATTTTTTCTGAAAATCCCCTAAAGCTCTGTTTCAGTTTGGGGGAGTCTCCTGGGCAGGAAAGGGTGTCTATCAATACATATGTGGTACCGCTGCGATCGGGATTTCACATGCAATAAGATTTTATTGACAAACTTACATTTTTTATTACAAAAAAAACTACAAATTATAAAAAATAGATTTTTTTTTTATTTTTTTGCACATAGTTCGCCAAAAAATATTGAGAATACACCTAAAAATGACAAACAAGACATTTCATGTTAAAGCTCAGACTATACAAAACAATATATCATTTTCCTGGGAAATCCCTTCAAAAATCACATTTGAACATGGGGAGCGCAAAATAGTGAAATGTGACAAAAACTCCAGGTAGGCTGGCACTTAAAGGGTTAAACAAGCATTTTACAGCGCAAGCATTTTTTGAGCGTGATTTTTTAATGAATATGGTGGGAGCCGGTCGCTAGGGCCAGTCGCTATCATGCGCTCCCATACAGCGCGGAACCTGTCAAATAGCGACTCCTCACCCAATATTCAACATTACGGCAAACCGACTGAGTCGCTATCAGCTACCGAACAACGGCCAAGCACAGCGACTACTAGCGGGCGCTCTGAAAATGCCGCTACAGTCGCTCAACTGTCGCTACCTGCCGCTATTAATGAATCGGCCTCCCCGTCTTATATTAGACATTTGCAAATACATGGGACAACCAGTTTGTTGAAGCTGCATTTATTAAAGCTTGTCATTCTTGAGTGAAGGAAAAGAAAGATCTCGTTTAATGAGGAATGTTTTCTAAACTGCGTAGCATGATGTTTGACTTTGTTCCAACCTTTATACAAAGACTAATGGTTTCTATCAGTCAGACAAATTAGTGGATTAATCAGCTTTTAAAGATTTATGTATTACCATACAAGATTAATAGCATCATAGCATCAGTTTCTGCATTATGCGGGCTATGCCTGAATGGGAAAGGGAGCTGCAGTGAACATTTTTTGGTGTTTTAGCATGCGACACACGGAAGTAAGCTACAAAGGTTTAACGTAAACTGCAAACATCACAATGCCGAATGTCCTTCACTACTGTATGTGTTTTGTTATATCTTTTATGTCTGAATTAAAAGATTAACCCCGTACATGGCAAATACTAATGGAAATGTCTCTAAAGCTGTTCTTTGCAAATGTTTATTGTCTGCCACACATTTTTTTTGTACTAAACACTTTTATTAACTGTTAAATTTGTCCTTCATTAACAAACTTTGGAGCAGAAACATGTAATGCAAAACTTTTATCAACACATTTTCATCCCCCCACCAGCGATGACAATATCCTGGATAAATGTTTGCACTCCACATAGATAGTTATAAGGCACAATCTCCTCCACTATTCAGAAAATCGGAACACATATTCCATATTCCTCTGGCCCAAATATAAGTCAAGGCTAAGCCAAGAGCCCCAAACACAGAGGATGGTGGCACAATGCTCTAATTATTCTATGGTCACCCTGTTGGGTGCCTTGGATATTAGATATTGGGATATGTTTCCATGGTACGCATGCACACTTATTACATTTACCAAAATTGTACTGACCTTCATTAAGTAACTGGCAGCTTACAAATTCACCATCAGAACTTTCCACAAACCATGGGTTGAAAAAATAATTTGGGATGCATTATAGTCTCTATATATAATGCAGAGATTGCCACTGGAAAAGTGGCGAAACTGGAAAGAAGCTTGAACTACAATTCAAACATGGGAACCCCTGGAGTCTTGGGCAGAGCATAAAATCTCTGATGGACTACAAAGCTTTTCCATGCAGGATGAAAGTTATGGACAAATGTGTGGTGGATAAGCACCACAACAACTTTTATACCTGCTATGACAAGGCATCTTAGAGAAAGCCTAGCTCAGGCAGTGATTCCAATATAAATGCCATGAGAAACTGCTCATACAATGAACCCAAGAGTGAAGGAAGATAAAGTGAGGAAGATTTCAAAAAGTGTAAACACCAGGAAGGCTGTCAGGATACTGGGTTGGGTTGCAAGTGCCTGGGCTGACTAATTTGCATTGGTGCTTACAGTGGCATCTTATTTAACACTAGCGCCAAAAATAATGGAGCCCCAGGTGCCAGTGGTGTTAGTAAAATTGATTTAATGGCTTCTTTTCCTTAACAATGTGTATCCCATTTGTCTCCAACAGTGATTTCTTGTTATGAAGAAATGCTGACCATCACTGGAAAAATACAGCGCCAAAGATTTCAAGGAGGAAAAATTTCATAAATATGCTGTGGAATAACGGCGGTACAAAGGGGCACTCACTGGCGCTGGGATAACTGGCCGGTGAGTCCAGCAGGCACTGACATAGGCCGGCCAAGTGCAACAATCTAAGGCCCTTATTTATGAAGGAATAGCGACAGGTAGCCACTGGTGAGCGACCGGTAATGACGGGCCCCGCCGCGAGAACGCTGGCTCCCCACCACAATCACACATTTATCAAGCCAATCCGGCTTAGCGACTGAGATAGCGCCATATAGCCACTCATTCATCATTATTCCAGCCTCAGCCCACAGCGCCAGCGTACGACCTTGAACAGCGACAGGTATGACCTCTCGCTACCTGGCGCTCTCCAATGCATTTCAATGGAACAATCTTTAAATATTCATAATTAATTGTTATTGTTTTTTTTTTTTTTTTTTTAATGTGAAAAATTCTGTGACCACTTCTGCCATTTTAGATCATTTTTTTAAGGTAAAAAAAAAAATAAAATTTGTGCAGAATTGATATTACAGGTCTGATATTATTGTATTCATATTACTAAATTCTTAAAAAAAAAAAAAAATATTTTTGGTTTCCAAAAATATGGTGGTTTGGGGGTTAAAAAAACTACTTTTAACACATCGCCGCCAGCGCTCTGGGGTTTAAACATGCATTTCACAGCGCGAGAATATTTTGAGCGTGATTTTTTGATGAATATGGTGGGAGCCGGTCGCTCTGACCAGTCGCTATCATGCGCACCCATACATCGCGGAACCTGTCAAATAGCGACTCGTCACCCCGTATTCAACATTACTGCACACCGACTCAGTCGCTATCAACAACCGAACAATGGCCAAGCACAGCGACTACTAGCGGGCGCTGTGAAAATACTGCTACAGTCGCTCAACTGTCCCTACCTGCCGCTATTAATGAGTCGGCCTCTAAGCTAATTAGCAGTGTTCGCCGCAGTGACTGCTAGCGGCAATGTGGTACACAGCACAGTGCGAGATAGGGCCGGAATGCCTGTGCTCAGAAACTGGCGCTATAGCCACAAAAATGGTGCTAAAAGGAGCACATCATAAATAAGGCCTATAATCTTTCAACACTTAACATGCTCAGTCAACCTAATTCACAGGTCCATAAAAAAAAGGTGAGCCTTTCGTAATGTGAGGCTCACAGGCACCAGGGGTGGGCGGGTTAGGCTCCTTCCACCTGGCCAGGGAGTAGTTTACGTCAGAATTAGTATGTATTTTTAACAAAACTTAAATGTAGAGTGTAGGTAAAATTAAAGTTTACTTAAAATGATTAAGTGTTAGTGTAGTGCAGACATAAAAATAGATCCGCAAACTAGATGTAGTTCTTCAAGCACAGTCATAATTAATACTTGTGTGGCAGTCACCCAGAAATCGATATATATAAGAATGTCTTTGCCTTGGATCTCAGTTTTCCTGCTTTCTATTTTGATCACGCTGAATAAGCACCATTATAGCTGCTTTGATTATGTTTATTTTTTGAATCCAAGTTGTTTAACACCAATCAGCACAGTTTGCGGCATGGTATTTATGCATGTAAATTACCTTTGCAGAGATGCTGATGTATATATTGTGTGGGAAAACTCATTTAAAGGCAATTTCTGTGTAAACTAAGCACTTTCTCTAAAATTCAAATTTATTTAAACTATTAAAAGCTAAAAGGCTTATCACACTTTAACACTACTCGATGTAGACTTCTACTTCTTTCTCATAGGCTAGTGCGTTATTCCACAGTACATTACACTACTGAGTAACATGAATAAATGCCGGGCACGAATAAACTCATTAGAAGTGTTCCATATGGAGGCTGGCCAAAGAAGATCATCAAACAACTTGGGCAAATTAACTGTGTTTCATTAGGGCTCATGTACACATAGGGTCATGTTGGGTTGCTTTTCATTGCTGTTTGAATTGTTTTAAAGCCCAGCTTAATAAACTGAGTAAACTTTTCTTAAAACTTCTCATAAAAACAAGGGCCATCCCATGCTTTATTTCAGGCAAATAAAGTGTGAGTTTATAAATGCATTAAACTGTTCATATTTTGGTCTTTAAAGTGGCTGCCCAGCTGCTATATTCCACTGTTACTGCCCCCTCCCCATCACTTGCCCTCCTGTAAGCCCATTATGGTGACAGTATCCTCAGCACCAGGCTGCAAATCTGCAGCACTGAGAGGCCGATTCATTAACAGCGGCAGGTAGCGACAGCTGAGCGACTGTAGCGGCATTTTTAGAGCGCCTGCTAGTAGTCGCTGTGCTTGCCCATTGTTCGGTAGTTGATAGCGACTCAGTCGGTTTGCCGTAATGTTGAATATTGGGTGAGGAGTCGCTATTTGACAGGTTCCGCGCTGTATGGGAGCGCATGATAGCGACTGGCCCTAGCGACCGGCTCCCACCATATTCATTAAAAAATCACGCTCAAAAAATTATTGCGCTGTAAAATGCATGTTTAAACCCCAGAGCGCTGGCGGCGATGGGTTAAAAGTAGTTTTTTAACCCCCAAACAACCATATTTTTGGAAACCAAAACAAACAAGTTTTTTAAATAATTTAGTAATATGAATACATTAATATCAGACCTGTAATATCAATTCTGTACAATTTTTTTTTTCCCTTAAAAAAATTATCTAAAATGGCAGAAGTGGTCACAGAATTTTTCACATTAAAAAAAAAAAAAAAAAAAAATTATAACAATTAATTATTAATATTTAAAGATTGTTCCATTGAAATGCATTGGAGAGCGCCAGGTAGCGAGAGGTCATACCTGTTGCTGTTCAAGGTCGGACGCTGGCGCTGTGGGCTGAGGCTGGAATAATGATGAATGAGTCGCTATATGGCGCTATCTCAGTCGCTAAGCAGGATCGGCTTGATAAATGTGTGATTGTGGTGGGGAGCCGGCGTTCTCGTGGCGGTGCCCATCATTACCGGTCGCTCACCAGTCGCTACCTGTCGCTATTCCTTCATAAATAAGGGCCTAAGTGTGACATTGCAGCAGAGGCCCCGCACAGCCAATCAATCACCTGTTGCATCTTCCTGCAATTATTCCAGGAAGAAGCAGCGCTTTAGATGCTCCTCTTCAGTCATAGGTTCAGGTGGCCAGCATCAAGCAGGTTATTTTTTTACCAGCCAAATTATTTTCTGGGGCAGGAAGGAGTGATACAATTTTATGCTGTAGGTCCACTTTAATAACAAAACCCTTCTCTCTGGGAAGATAAAAAAGATCCACTAAAAATGAAATAAGTTGCCACCTTACTTTACTGAAAGTTTTAGTTGCAAATTATGCTCTAACTTCTTTCCTTTACATGACACCACCCCTATTTTCACAGGTTATACCAGTTCACATTTTTAAACCAGATGCAACCCATAAATTTTATATTAAATTATTTGTCTTGAGTGACCAAAACAGGAGGTAAATCTTAATCATCGAGGTAAGGTAACAAGAATAATAAATTGGACCAAAGGATTCTTCAGTGGGCCCAGACACTGACGCAAAGCCACCATCTATGCAGTACAGGATGGCCAAGACTTACACAGTGTTCTGGGTTGCTTGACAGGTTCTGTGAGTTTGTTGTTTGTATTTAAAGAGGAACAACCTAGAGTCAGCCAGTGGTCTCTCTCATTTTGAGGCTGATGTGTAAAATCCCCCAGATCACGCAGTATACTCACCTTGCTGGTGACCCCAAGGTAAGGTATCACACATAAGGAGGAGCAACCACCCCTGCTGAGTTCATAACACATGAGGGGAGGTGGTCTCCCTCATTATGGTGTAGTCTTGAACCTCTAGGTAAGGTAACATCAATATCTAATGGGACCAAAGGATTCTTCGGTGGGCCCAGACACTGACCCAAGGCTACCATCTGGGCAGTACAGCTTGCCCAAGACTTACACAGTGTTTTGGGGTTCGCTTGACGAGTTCTGCGAGTTTGTTGTTGTTTGCATTTAAAGAGGAGCAACCTAGAGTCTATAAAACAGCCAGTAGTCTCTCTCATTTTGGGGCTGATGTGTAAAATCCCCCAGATCACGTAATATACTCATCTTGCTGGTGACCCCAAAGTAAGGTATCACACATTACATAAGGAAGAGCAACCATCCATGTCGAGTCTATAAGACACAATGGGAGGTGGTCTCCCTCATTATGGTGTAGTCTGAACTGGGATGCCCCGCTGTGTCTATGGCCACATCCTCAGGCATACCTTTAGCTGTGGATGTACCCATGCCAGACCTTTCTGGACAGGCGGCTTGTGTGCACGTGCAGCTCAGGGCTGAGGTAGGGATGACGTGTGCTCGGTTACTTGCTACAAACTAGGAGTGTATATAAGTTATTTTTTACAAATACAGATGTATACATTTAATGGAGCACTATCACAAAATTGTTTAAATTTAAAATCCATATAAACACGTGGCCTAATGAGAGGAGGGGGTCACTTATAGACCCGAACGGGATATAAATCCCACCAAGCTTGTGTCTTTTTCTTTCCTGGTAGGAATAAAATCCAGGGGTGACAGGTTTAGTCTATCAGGGGTGACTGTACCTGTCATCTGATTTCCTCTTCCTTCCATTAAAAGAAAGAAACAAGCCTGGCTGGATATTTCCTGATGCTGGGTGTATAAGTGACCCCCATTGGACCATTTTTCATGAAAGTGCTTATTTAATCTTGGTGCTCATATAATATTTTTGCTACAAACATGAGTGTATAATTAACCCTTAGAAATCTTGCTACATATTCCTTTGTTCTGACATAACACACAGAGCTTACATAATATCCACATAATATGCAGTAGTCATGAGGTCCCATTAAATTGCCCCATTCCACTGGATTTTTCAGATTTATGCTCTTTCAAAATAATATTATTGAAAAAGAAGCACCATTTGTCTCAGATGTTTCCAAATTTAGATTGAAGGACTTAAGGCTCGATTCAGAGAGACACAAAAAAACTTTCGCTTTGGTGCCGACGTCGTAAGATTTTCAAAATTTCCCGCTCTCGCATGAACGTTCGAGCGATTCTATGCATGCTTCGTAAACCTTCCATAGCGCGTCCGTGTGCTCGTATGCCAGAGTACGCAGACGAGGCTGTCATTTTCCATCGAAAATGTTCAGATTCATTTTTCACAACTACCAACGTAGCCTTTCGTTTTTGCCCTTTTCCCATCGTATCCTCACACGAATCCTATAATTTTCCCGCTACATCCTGCTTCATTTTTTCCTTAAATATCTGGCCAGACGAAATTCTTACGATATTGCGCCTGCGCACTACAAACTTCTCTCATTAAAGTGCTCGCCTACATAATTTCACTTCCATCACTAAACTCACCCTAACCACTTCGCGCTATCCTGCCTTTTCCCTTGAGGTCCCTTAAAGCTCACCCTAACCCCTTCGCGCTATCCTGCCTTTTCCTTTGAGGTCCCTTAAAGCTCACCGTAACCACTTCGCGCTATCCTGCCTTTTCCCTTGAGGTCCCTTAAAGCTCACCCTAACCACTTCGCGCTATCCTGCCTTTTCCCTTGAGGTCCCTTAAAACTCACCCTAACCCCTTCGCGCTATCCTGCCTTTTCCCTTGAGGTCCCTTAAAGCTCACCCTAACCACTTCGCGCTATCCTGCCTTTTCCCTTGAGGTCCCTTAAAGCTCACCCTAACCACTTCGCGCTATCCTGCCTTTTCCCTTGAGGTCCCTTAAAACTCACCCTAACCCCTTCGCGCTATCCTGCCTTTTCCTTTGAGGTCCCTTAAAGCTCACCCTAACCACTTCGCGCTATCCTGCCTTTTCCCTTGAGGTCCCTAAAACTTACCCAAATCACTTAGCGCCTTGTTTCTTCTTCCATTTTCACACCCTAAAACTTACCCAAATCACTTAGCGCCTTGTTTCTTCTTCCATTTTAGGTCCCTAAAACTTACCCAAATCACTTAGCGCCTTGTTTCTTCTTCCATTTTAGGTCCCTAAAACTTACCCAAATCACATAGCGCCTTGTTTCTTCTTCCATTTTAGGTCCCTAAAACTTACCCAAATCACATAGCGCCTTGTTTCTTCTTCCATTTTAGGTCCCTAAAACTTACCCAAATCACTTAGCGCCTTGTTTCTTCTTCCATTTTAGGTCCCTAAAACTTACCCAAATCACTTAGCGCCTTGTTTCTTCTTCCATTTTCACACACTAAAACTTACCCAAATCACTTAGCGCCTTGTTTCTTCTTCCATTTTCACACCCTAAAACTTACCCAAATCACTTAGCGCCTTGTTTCTTCTTCCATTTTCACACCCTAAAACTTACCCAAATCACATAGCGCCTTGTTTCTTCTTCCATTTTCACACCCTAAAACTTACCCAAATCACTTAGCGCCTTGTTTCTTCTTCCATTTTCACACCCTAAAACTTACCCAAATCACTTAGCGCCTTGTTTCTTCTTCCATTTTCACACCCTAAAACTTACCCAAATCACTTAGCGCCTTGTTTCTTCTTCCATTTTCACACCCTAAAACTTACCCAAATCACTTAGCGCCTTGTTTCTTCTTCCATTTTAGGTCCCTAAAACTTACCCAAATCACTTAGCGCCTTGTTTCTTCTTCCATTTTCACACCCTAAAACTTACCCAAATCACATAGCGCCTTGTTTCTTCTTCCATTTTCACACCCTAAAACTTACCCAAATCACTTAGCGCCTTGTTTCTTCTTCCATTTTAGGTCCCTAAAACTTACCCAAATCACTTAGCGCCTTGTTTCTTCTTCCATTTTCACACCCTAAAACTTACCCAAATCACTTAGCGCCTTGTTTCTTCTTCCATTTTAGGTCCCTAAAACTTACCCAAATCACTTAGCGCCTTGTTTCTTCTTCCATTTTAGGTCCCTAAAACTTACCCAAATCACTTAGCGCCTTGTTTCTTCTTCCATTTTCACACCCTAAAACTTACCCAAATCACTTAGCGCCTTGTTTCTTCTTCCATTTTAGGTCCCTAAAACTTACCCAAATCACTTAGCGCCTTGTTTCTTCTTCCATTTTAGGTCCCTAAAACTTACCCAAATCACATAGCGCCTTGTTTCTTCTTCCATTTTAGGTCCCTAAAACTTACCCAAATCACATAGCGCCTTGTTTCTTCTTCCATTTTAGGTCCCTAAAACTTACCCAAATCACTTAGCGCCTTGTTTCTTCTTCCATTTTAGGTCCCTAAAACTTACCCAAATCACTTAGCGCCTTGTTTCTTCTTCCATTTTCACACCCTAAAACTTACCCAAATCACTTAGCGCCTTGTTTCTTCTTCCATTTTTACACCCTAAAACTTACCCAAATCACATAGCGCCTTGTTTCTTCTTCCATTTTCACACCCTAAAACTTACCCAAATCACATAGCGCCTTGTTTCTTCTTCCATTTTCACACCCTAAAACTTACCCAAATCACTTAGCGCCTTGTTTCTTCTTCCATTTTAGGTCCCTAAAACTTACCCAAATCACTTAGCGCCTTGTTTCTTCTTCCATTTTCACACCCTAAAACTTACCCAAATCACATAGCGCCTTGTTTCTTCTTCCATTTTCACACCCTAAAACTTACCCAAATCACTTAGCGCCTTGTTTCTTCTTCCATTTTCACACCCTAAAACTTACCCAAATCACTTAGCGCCTTGTTTCTTCTTCCATTTTAGGTCCCTAAAACTTACCCAAATCACTTAGCGCCTTGTTTCTTCTTCCATTTTCACACTCTAAAACTTACCCAAATCACTTAGCGCCTTGTTTCTTCTTCCATTTTAGGTCCCTAAAACTTACCCAAATCACTTAGCGCCTTGTTTCTTCTTCCATTTTCACACCCTAAAACTTACCCAAATCACTTAGCGCCTTGTTTCTTCTTCCATTTTAGGTCCCTAAAACTTACCCAAATCACTTAGCGCCTTGTTTCTTCTTCCATTTTAGGTCCCTAAAACTTACCCCAATCACTTAGCGCCTTGGTTCTTCTTCCATTTTAGGTCCCTAAAACTTACCAAAATCACTTAGCGCCTTGTTTCTTCTTCCATTTTCACACCCTAAAACTTACCCAAATCACTTAGCGCCTTGTTTCTTCTTCCATTTTAGGTCCCTAAAACTTACCCAAATCACTTAGCGCCTTGTTTCTTCTTCCATTTTAGGTCCCTAAAACTTACCCAAATCACTTAGCGCCTTGTTTCTTCTTCCATTTTAGGTCCCTAAAACTTACCCAAATCACTTAGCGCCTTGTTTCTTCTTCCATTTTCACACCCTAAAACTTACCCAAATCACTTAGCGCCTTGTTTCTTCTTCCATTTTAGGTCCCTAAAACTTACCCCAATCACTTAGCGCCTTGGTTCTTCTTCCATTTTAGGTCCCTAAAACTTACCCAAATCACTTAGCGCCTTGTTTCTTCTTCCATTTTCACACCCTAAAACTTACCCAAATCACTTAGCGCCTTGTTTCTTCTTCCATTTTAGGTCCCTAAAACTTACCCAAATCACTTAGCGCCTTGTTTCTTCTTCCATTTTAGGTCCCTAAAACTTACACAAATCACTTAGCGCCTTGTTTCTTCTTCCATTTTAGGTCCCTAAAACTTACCCAAATCACTTAGCGCCTTGTTTCTTCTTCCATTTTCACACCCTAAAACTTACCCAAATCACTTAGCGCCTTGTTTCTTCTTCCATTTTAGGTCCCTAAAACTTACCCAAATCACTTAGCGCCTTGTTTCTTCTTCCATTTTAGGTCCCTAAAACTTACACAAATCACTTAGCGCCTTGTTTCTTCTTCCATTTTAGGTCCCTAAAACTTACCCAAATCACTTAGCGCCTTGTTTCTTCTTCCATTTTAGGTCCCTAAAACTTACCCAAATCACATAGCGCCTTGTTTCTTCTTCCATTTTCACACCCTAAAACTTACCCAAATCACTTAGCGCCTTGTTTCTTCTTCCATTTTCACACCCTAAAACCAAATCACTTCACGGACATCACAATCTTGATTTTCAAATATGTCATTGGCCCCTTGTTTTTGTTAAATGTATGTGTGCAAATAAATGGGACAACATGTTTTTTTTTATTTTTTTATTTATTGGGCAATTGCCATTTGGTGTAAAAATTTTTGGCCCAACTTTGGCCCTAAAAAATTAAAAACTATATACAAATTGTTTGTTGGTTATTAAAAATATATACACTAATTTTTTATAAAAAACTTTAAAAACTATATACAATAAAAACTTTTTTTTAAAAAATAAAACTATATACAAAAAACTTTGGTGTTTAACCAATAAAACTATCTACAAATAAAACTATTTACAAATCTACAGGGCCAGGAACCAGGACACTAGTCTTCCTCTTCTGTTGTCCCCAACGTGTCCCGCATCGCCTGCAGATCGGCCACCAACTCAAGGACCCTCCGATTCATATCAGCAAGTCGCTGTCTTGTGGTCCCTGCCAAAAAAACAGAAAAACAAATTATTCGGAGAACAATACATGTTTCTCACCTGTGGATTTAATGTATTTTAAGAAACAAATTAACTATAATGCACAGATGTCATTAAAGCGGACCTTCACTCTAAATAAGAGTCTATCTTATATGTTTCCCACACCCTGTACATACAGATTGCTCACATTAAAAATCATCCTACCTGCATCTACTGCATTTTATAAGCCTTTAAACATCCAAGATGGCGGCTTATGGAAGCTGCCATTTTTGCAGGCAGCCTGCAAACAGGAAGTGCCTGCAAACAGGAAGTGACTGTGCTGCTCTGCATTCTGGGACTGCTGACCTTTCCCTGACCCCAGCTCTGCTCTGTCTGAGCAAAGCACAGCTATAACCCGCCCCCCTGTACCTTATCCCACTCTCCTCTCCTCAGTAAGTGTGATGCTTCTGAGTCAAGATGGCGGCGCCCGTATCCTAAATTCCCGAACAGAGTTGCAGCCCAGTGGGGGAAAGTATAATAAATTAGTGACTAAACATGTAAAATATATTAATTTTAGATGCTGAGGAATTGTTTTTTAAGAGTTTGGGCTTTTCATTAAATCAGGGTGAAGGTCCGGTTTAATGACAGGAATTAAGGTTAGGAAGTGGCCACAGGTCATTAAGCTAATTCAGTGGCCACAGGACAGTTGGGCAACTAATTAAGCTAATTCAGTGGCCACAGGACAGTTGGGAAACTAATTAAGCTAATTCAGTGGCCACAGGACAGTTGGGCAACTAATTAAGCTAATTCAGTGGCCACAGGACAGTTGGGAAACTAATTAAGCTAATTCAGTGGCCACAGGACAGTTGGGAAACTAATTAAGCTAATTCAGTGGCCACAGGACAGTTGGGAAACTAATTAAGCTAATTCAGTGGCCACAGGACAGTTGGGCAACTAATTAAGCTAATTCAGTGGCCACAGGTCCCTCTTATATTGGCATTGACTAGGGCATTATGTGTTTTGGGGTTCATGGGAATTTAGACAGAAATCTTTATAATGCCATGACTACTTACTTGGTTGGTGGCCGAGAGATGGCTCGTTGGGGACAACACCCTGAGGTCCTGGTTCCTGGCTCTGCTGTGAAGAAGTGCCTGTTGAAACATGGGCCAAATGGTTAGTTTGGATGTCTGATTCCGCAGTCCTCAAATGTTTTTAGCTAAGTCTGGGTCACATCACTCACCTTCTCCAGGGTCTTGTGGGCTCCTATCTGCTGCCTCCTCACCCACTACTTCACCCGCAACAGAAACATCTACAAAGACAGAATAAAGGATTCAGTTTGGTGATATCAGGAGCTAGCAATTAGATGTTTGGGTGTAGACATGAAGAGTGACATACCAGAGGATCCCGCATGCGTGGCAGGGTACGACTGCCTGCCCACGCTGTGCCGCCCCTCCTCTGTGGTAAGGTCCAGGGGCTGGTCTGAGGAGGCCACAGAGGAGGGGTCGGCCCGTCGCCCTGGAGATCCACCACCTTCACTCCCAGCTGCAGAATCATGCAGCACTGGTCGGCCTGGGCGCCGCCGGGTGCGGCGAATTCTGTAATCCATTTCCAACACTACAAAAGAGAAGGCATTATAAATAAAAGGCATAAAATCTGTCCTAGTTACATCTTGCATGCAAGCGCTATGTACTTACTTGGGAAATGGATTGCAAAAAACCTCCGCACCCGGGGCATGTGCAGTCGCTTCAGGTCCGACCAATGCTGCATGATCTGTGTGTGGGTGAAGGTGGTGTCGGTCTGGTGTTGTGCGATAACCCCCTGGGGATAGCCTATGGAGTACACTTGTCACGGTGTATGGCTCGAGGGTTTGGTGGCTAGTAGTCTTGACCCCAGGGCTAGTTAACCAATGTAGTTCCCGCTGTATCCTAGTCAAGGCACCCACTACAGAAAGCAATGCCAGGGTTCGGATAAACAACGTTGCTTTTATTGCTGGAACAAGAGTCAGTCCTTTCCTCTGGATGCAACCAGGGTAACTTTAGCAAGTTTAAACAGCTTTAGTGATTGCGGATGCAGAGTGAGAGAGTCTATACTGAAGCCTTAGGGCTGTAGAGATGCTGAGAGTAGTAGTACTATCAAGGGATGACATTAGAAGACTTTTAAAAGAGTTTACAGACCTGATCCTGTAGTCTGAGGCTTTAGCTGGAAGGACACGTCTGAGAGATGGCTGGATTCGGATAAGACGCTGCCATTTGCTCTGAGGATCAGGCAATGACGCAGTGGAGCTGACTTGGAAGTCAGGGTAGCTATGGTGGACCGGGGTGACCCTCTAACTTCTAGTTCCACCAGACAATGGGCGCAGACTGTAAGAAGATTGTCCCACTGAAGTAGGTTGCTGACGTGGGGGGATTCCTCCAGCTTACAGGAGGTCTGGATAAGGAGAAGACAGGGCCTCCAGCCTAGCAGGATGGCCGAGGTGAAGAAAACAGAGGAGCGGAGATGCTCACCCCTCCGGTGCTCACAGCAGACTCCCAGGTACAGGGGCTGACTGGAGGAAACTGGCTCCCTCTGGCCTGCCATTGGTTGGAATGGTCAGGTGACAGAGGAGTCATAGACTTCACTTTGCATCAGCTTAATTGACAGTTGGAGGAACCAATAAATAACATACAGTATGTGGCATTGGCCTGACATGTAATACACTTCTTAACCACTGGGGGGAAACCTTTATACTTAAAACCTACGAAAACCTACGAATGCATGGCAAATGTGCATTAAGCCCTGTGGTGCAATTATGACAAACCTTCAGCTGTAAGGCAGCTGTTGCAGCATTCAGTGCGGGCCACTGCATACACCCCCTGAAAAAGATGAGCCGTCCTCGGCGACAGTAAATGAGCAATAACATATGAATAACCGCTTGGTAACTGGGTTAACTGGATTGGGAAGTGTCTCTGCAGCACGAGAGTTCTCTGTGGCAATTAAACCATTGTCCATGACAGGCTCTTGCAGGCACTTGGGAAAAACAAATAAAGGTAACAAAGTCCACTCAGTCCATAGGCTGGGAACTGCGAACATGGTCGGGGACCAGGTGTGAGACTTACATGTTACTTTAAATACTAACTAGCTAACTAAGGCAGTATATGGCAAATATGTACAGACAATATATATACAAGCAGAAATATTTAGCACATAGGTATGTTACTCTCGGTAACGCATGGGAGGTGTTCCTTTCGTAGAGCGCTCTGACCGTCTCAGCGATGGGCTTTCTTCATCAGGTTCCGGAGCAGGATGATAGTGTTCCTCTCTTGCTGGCATGTGTACGGGAGCTGCAGTTGGGGTGACTGGTACAGGAACTTGCATGGAAACCCACTGATATCCTGCCGGTATGATAAATGAGGTGGATCGCAGGGTTTCTTCCAGCGTGGGTTCTTTTGTTGGCATTACTGGTGCTGGTTGGTATACACGAACAGGTGTTTGTGGAGTTTGTGGAGAGGCGGCAAAGGCTTGGATATCTTCTCTGGTGCACAGTTTTAACCGGTTACGGTGTACAGTTTGAGGTGCCATACCAGGCTTCTTTACTTCATATACATCTGACTCAGGATAAGGAATGGCAGTGACACTGTAGGGTTCAGGTTCCCATAAACAGTCCAATTTGTCTGAGCGATGATATTTCTTTAGCCAGACTTTGTCTCCCACTTCGAGTGGCGTTGCGTTGGCTCTCTGGTTGTAGGAGTCTTCTTGGCGTCTGTGAGCTTCGCTCATCTTCTGATCAACAATCTCTCTAGCATCCTGTATTCTCCTTTGGTGTTCTCGCACCCAATCTGTGTTAGGCAGAGGATTGAGGTCATCAGGAACTTGTACCCCTAGAGCACGATCTTGTGGAAGTTGGACTTGGCGTCTGAACATGAGGTAGAACGGAGAATAGCCAGTCGAACAGTGGGTGGTGTTATTGTATATCTCAACTAACTCGTCAAGTAGGTGTGGCCATTCGATTTTCTTGGTGACGGATGCTGTTCTCAACATATTGATAAATACTTGGTTTATCTTTTCGCACAGTCCATTCCCTTGTGGGTGGTACGCCGTGGTACGGAGTTTCTTGCACTCGTGGTAGGAGCATAACTCTTGGAACAGTTGGGATTCGAATGCTGGCCCACGATCAGTGAGTACAGACTCTGGACAGCCGTAGTGTTTCACATATTCGCGGTAGAATGTGATGGCTGTGGTCCTGGCAGTTAGGTCTCTCACCGGAACTACCACTACCCACTTTGAATAGTGGTCGACCATAGTTAAGGCATACGTGTATCCGGACCTGGTTGGACACAGTTTCACGTGGTCTAAGGCAACAAGTTGGTTTGGTCTGTTGGAAGTGATGGGATGCAAGGGTGCTCTTGCTTCTTTTCTCCCAGCTTTGGATATACTGCATGCAGGGCATTCATTGCACCAATTTTCTATGTCGGTTCTCATGCCGATCCAATAGAATCTTTGGCGGATTGTTGCTTCGGTCTTATGGACACCGAAATGGCCAGATTGGTCATGATATGCATCGAGCACTATCTTGGCATCACGTCTTGGTATGAGTATTTGGTGGCGCCTCTCGCCTGAAACTGGATCCAGTGAATTTCTCAGGATGAGACCTTTATTGAGGAATAATCTTTTCCTTTGCCTCCAGAGACGTCTCAATTCAATGTCAGGATAGGGTCTCTTGATTCTGACTGGAACTCTACCAGTGGATAGGTAGTCGTAGATTGCTCCAAGAACTCTTGACTCGTCTTGGATGGTCTGCCATCGGGATGTTTCTTGATATGGGTCAGACTTTTGTTGAGGCTCTCCATCTGCCTTGGTCGCAGTGATGGCATTTTGTGTGGCAAATCTCTGGTAGAAGGGAGGCATCTCAACATCTTCCCAATCGTCATCTTCTGGTGGCTCTTCACCTTTTGGCAGACGGGACAGCAAGTCAGCGTTGATGTTTGTCTTCCCACTTCGGTATTTGATCTCGAAGGTGAAGCTTGCCAATCGGGACGCCCAGCGTTGCTCAAGGGCTCCAAGCCGTGCGGTGTTGAGGTGTGCTAGCGGATTGTTGTCAGTGAAAACAGTAAACGGTGTGGCCGCGAGGTAGTCCTTAAACTTTTCAGTGATGGCCCACACTAGGGTTAGCAGCTCTAGCTTAAAAGAACTATAGTTGCTGTCGTTCTTTTCCGCTCCCCTTAGGCTTCGGCTTGCGTAGGCTATAACCCTTTCTTTGTTGTCCTGAACTTGCGACAAGACTGCTCCTAGGCCTTGGAAACTTGCGTCGGTGTAGAGACGAAATGGATGGTTATAGTCAGGATAGGCCAAGATTGGAGGCGAAGTCAGCAAGGCTTTTAGGGTTTTGAACGCTGTTTCTTGGCGATCAGACCATTCAATAGGAAGCCTTCTGTTGTAGCTCTCTCGAGGGCAACCACGAAGTAGTTCGGTGAGTGGTTCCGCTATTTGCGCAAAGTGTGGTATGAAGCGGCGGTAATAGCCTGCAAAACCGAGGAAACTTCTAACTTCCTTTACTGTTCTGGGCGTGTCCCAATTCTCCACAGCAGATACTTTCTCGGGGTCGGGCTGTATTCCTTCAGCACTCACGACGTGTCCCAAGTAGTTTACTTGCGGCTTGAGGAGGTGGCACTTTGAAGGCTTGATTTTTAGGCCATGATCGATTAGTACCTGGAACACTTCTGCCAGATGATTAATGTGGTCTTCGTAGGTACGTGAGTAGACAATCACGTCGTCAAGATAGAGTAAGACGCTTTGGAAATTCACGTGACCGAGGCATCTTTCCATTAATCGCTGAAAGGTAGCAGGGGCGTTGCACAACCCGAATGGCATACTTGTAAACTCGTAGAGTCCCATCGGGGTGGTAAAGGCTGTCTTCTCTCTATCCTCAGGTGCCATTGGTACTTGCCAGTAACCACTGGTGAGATCTAGTGTCGAGAAGTAGGCAGCTGTGCCCAAAGCAGCGATGGATTCTTCGATGCGGGGTAATGGGTAGGCGTCTTTGTGCGTGATGTTGTTGAGTTTCCTGTAATCGACACAGAAACGAATATTCCCATCCTTCTTGCGAACTAGGACAATAGGAGCAGCCCATGGACTCTGGCTCTCCTGGATAACTCCTGTATCCTTCATCTCTTTGATAAGTTTCTTGACCTGTTGATAGCTGGTAGGAGGAATAGGCCGATGCTTCTCCTTGATGGGCGGATGGTCGCCAGTATTGATCTTGTGCTGTATGAGGTTGGTTCTGCCAAAATCAAGGGAATGCTTACTGAAGGCTTCGTGATGTCTTTTGGCCACTTTGCGAACTCCATTAATATATTCAGCAGGAGTGTTAGAGTCTCCAATGTTAAGTTCATCCCACCAATGAGTATGAGTGCTGTTAGAGTCTTTTGAGGAAGCTCTGATAGATTTCTGGTAGGCGATGGTTTCTTCACTGACGATGTCATCTGAGTCAAGATGGTAGAGCATAGCCACTGTGGTGAACTTGTAGAGGTCAATGGAGGAGTCACTAAGATTAACAAGACGTACAGGAACCTGGCCATTTGTGACTGTCACGATGCACCTTGCCGCTTTGACGAGAGGTTGGCCATCAACTTCAGTGGAGTCAAGTAGAGCTTCGTAGTCAGCGTTATCCAGACCTGGACGTACTCTGCACCAGATAACTGTTTCACTGTTAGGTTTGAGTGTGATTGGGCGAGCATCTTTCGTGCGGACTCTACAAATTTCTCCACGTTCATTCACAAACTTCTGCTGAGCGGTGAGCGCTTTGATTGTTTTCTGTATGGCCTGCTTATAGTGGGAGGAAGCATTGGGTAAAGAAGCATGTAAGGCATGTAACAATTCAACAAATACATGACGTATAACATTCATGCCTAAGACTATAACAGTGCTATCTCCCTGAGCCTCAGTAACTATCACACCTTGTCTAGTAAGTTTGCGGTCACCAATGCGTATGGTAGGCTCCCAGTAGCCTAGTTGTGGAATGGGCTGACCATTGCTCGCAATCAATTGTAACTTGGACTTCCCAACCGGACATAATACACCAGGGTCCCAATGTTCCTCAAAGATGTGCCTGGGAATAGTGGTAACTTGAGAACCTGTATCCACAAGGGCTTCTAGTGGGACATTGTCAATCCAGATGGTTACATGCGGGCATTGCGATAGGAAACTTGAAAACCATGGCGGTTCCTCTGGGCCTGTGGTTCTACCTCCCGAGTGACGGCCCTTGGACCCAGGGGTAGCCTGTTTAACTGAAAGCATTGGGATCTATAGTGTCCAGTGCGACGGCAATAGGAGCAGTAAGGCCGTTCACGTGATGCAAACCTTGGTGGCGGGGGCCTATCAGGGTTTGGATGATCAGTACGTGGCTCAGGAGACGAAGTTCTGCTAGGTGATGACTCACGTAAGGAAGTAGAAGAGTGTCCCTTGAATTTTTTCAGAGCTTGGCAGAGTGAGTCAACTACTTGTGCAAGGGTATCAGTGGTGACAGCAGTGTTAACAGGTATAGTGGTCTGCGCTGCTTGTGTAGCTTGCAATGGTGAAGCAGCAGGTAAGGGTGCAATAACAGAAATCCCACCAGCCAGGTCTGGAGAATATGGAGTTGGAGTATAACTAGTACAAGGAGAGTCAGTTCCTATCACTCGCAAGGCTAGAGCTTTGAAATCAAGGAAAGGCATCCTGGGGTTCTGTGCGGCTAGCATGCGTAACTGGCTTTGGATAAGTCTAGAGTCCACTCCTTCTATGAAGCGATCAGTAATAATACTTTCAGCAGCTGAAGGGTCAATGGTGTCGACCTGCTGTAGTGTTCTGAACGCGCTTTGAAGCGCTAGTGCGTACTCACGTAGGGTCTCCCCAGACCTCTGTCGTCGGTCGTAGAATTTTAGGCGGACTTCTGTAGGTGACTGTACCTCAAATTCCTTCCCCAGGCGGTCAAGGATCTGTTGCACACTGGTTTTCTCGGTAGCTGGCCATGAACGAACTTCTTCAGCAGCGGACCCTTCAAGTTGGCCTATGAGTAATTGTACCTGCTGATTGGGAGACAATGAGACAAGTTCAAGCGTGCGGGTAATTTTCTCCCTAAAGGCAGCCAGAGTATGTGGTTCTCCCCTGTAGTTTGGGAGGCCAGAGGTTCCAATAAAAAATGGCACCCCTGTAGCAACTGTGGGTGCAGGTACGTTGCTATTGGCAACAGCCGGTGGTGCAGCACCACTAGCAGATGAGATAGAAGGACTATTAGCAGCAACAGGGTCACTATTATCGGTAGTAGACATTGTGATAATAAAAAAAAAATTTTTCTCTTTAAGAAAATTTTACTGTCTCTTTAAGAAAATAATTGGTGCCTGTCACTTTAAGAAATTTGTGGCTTGCAGGATACAGTTCTTGGTAAGGTGCTCCCCCTCTTTGTGATAAGCCCAGCAATAAGATAATAGAATAGGCTACTTAGCTGGAGATGAACGCAGGCTGATCAGTCTGGAGCCATGCAGAGCGGATGATGGGAGTAGCGGTGTTGGTTGCTATGGTACTGGTGCGGCCACACTGAGGTACTAACATGGGGAATTGCAGGATTGCTGACAAGGGACTGGAGCAGTAGAGGAGCTGTGGATACAGTAACAGCAGAGCGGAGCGGGTGATGAGACGGGCAGGGCAGCGCTAGGGTCAGCGCCAGTCAGCCGAAGTACAGGGCAGCCGTCACTTCCGGGTTCCCTTTTTTAAGCTTGTCCGGCGGTGTAATCCTTCCCCCCAACAACGCGGACAGGCCTGCAGAGCTCCAGTCGGTTGCGGTGAGCGGAGTCGGAGGACCCAGGCAGCAAACTCCACCCCCCGGTCTGCCTAGAGACGGTAAGCGCAGAGAGAAGCATTAGCCAATCAGGAGTGCCTGCAGTAAAGTCTATGGAGGGCTCAGTTTCCCGCACATCGGCAGCGGTAAAATTAACTCCTTCAGGCCCAGGATGTTGCGCAGCATGAAATTCTAGTGCGGTTGCCCCTAGCAACGAGCAGAAAATGTCCTCCAAATTAGTTGAAAACACAGGAAAAATCATCAGGCACACTTGTAAATCCCTTAGTCGGCTTTATAATGCAATATCTTGACAGAGTCCAACAATATAGTAAGAAATCAAAATGGCACAGAGGTGAAATCCTGTTCGTGACGCCAAAAATTGCGATAACCCCCTGGGGATAGCCTATGGAGTACACTTGTCACGGTGTATGGCTCGAGGGTTTGGTGGCTAGTAGTCTTGACCCCAGGGCTAGTTAACCAATGTAGTTCCCGCTGTATCCTAGTCAAGGCACCCACTACAGAAAGCAATGCCAGGGTTCGGATAAACAACGTTGCTTTTATTGCTGGAACAAGAGTCAGTCCTTTCCTCTGGATGCAACCAGGGTAACTTTAGCAAGTTTAAACAGCTTTAGTGATTGCGGATGCAGAGTGAGAGAGTCTATACTGAAGCCTTAGGGCTGTAGAGATGCTGAGAGTAGTAGTACTATCAAGGGATGACATTAGAAGACTTTTAAAAGAGTTTACAGACCTGATCCTGTAGTCTGAGGCTTTAGCTGGAAGGACACGTCTGAGAGATGGCTGGATTCGGATAAGACGCTGCCATTTGCTCTGAGGATCAGGCAATGACGCAGTGGAGCTGACTTGGAAGTCAGGGTAGCTATGGTGGACCGGGGTGACCCTCTAACTTCTAGTTCCACCAGACAATGGGCGCAGACTGTAAGAAGATTGTCCCACTGAAGTAGGTTGCTGACGTGGGGGGATTCCTCCAGCTTACAGGAGGTCTGGATAAGGAGAAGACAGGGCCTCCAGCCTAGCAGGATGGCCGAGGTGAAGAAAACAGAGGAGCGGAGATGCTCACCCCTCCGGTGCTCACAGCAGACTCCCAGGTACAGGGGCTGACTGGAGGAAACTGGCTCCCTCTGGCCTGCCATTGGTTGGAATGGTCAGGTGACAGAGGAGTCATAGACTTCACTTTGCATCAGCTTAATTGACAGTTGGAGGAACCAATAAATAACATACAGTATGTGGCATTGGCCTGACATGTAATACACTTCTTAACCACTGGGGGGAAACCTTTATACTTAAAACCTACGAATGCATGGCAAATGTGCATTAAGCCCTGTGGTGCAATTATGACAAACCTTCAGCTGTAAGGCAGCTGTTGCAGCATTCAGTGCGGGCCACTGCAGTTGTATCTCCGAGATGATCTCCAGGGCGACGTTTCGTTTGGCAAACGAGTTGGGCAGGTAGTCGTACCTGCGCTCCAGTATGGTCTGCAAAACAAAAAACAAACATAGCAAGAACTCAGAAATGCATATGTAGAAGAGGCAACAATACATTATTTTGTTCAATCACATGAACACATACACACACACACTTTTAGCCTAAGTTAACTTTCAAATATGGCAGCACTGTCGTTTGGCACGTGTGTGGTGTGCGCTTGGTTGTGCATGTAGTCCAACCAAAGCTTTAACAAAAAGATAACTTTTAGCGCATCCTTAACATGTAGAGCAACAATTAACAATCCAAGCAAAGTCGTTAAAAGACACTTACAAGCATGATTATCTCTTCTTGTTGGCGGGTGAAGATAGTGGGCGCCATCTTTCTTCTTCTTCTAGGCAGCAGATAAGCACGGCCCCAGCGGTTTCCGGGTTTCGCACGGCCGTGCGAACGGCCGGACGTGCGCGTAAGCGAACGCGTAGGCGTCACACGCCGGAGACCTTATTTAAAGGTCCCTGCACACACAGCTCATTCTCTTTGAGAGTCCACACAAAATGGCACCAAAAAGAAAACTTCCAGCTAAGAAGCAGAGCAAGCAGGCTGAGCAGGGCGTGGGTCCGCAAACACGGTCGCAAGAGCCTAAAGCCCGACTAAGGGCTACCACCAAGGCTGCGGCAAAAAAGGAGGTTGCAGCACCACCACAACCAAGGGGCAAGGTAACCAAGGCTGCTAAAACTCCTGGCCCACAGATGGGTAAGAGGGGACGAAGCCCCACCCCACCCTGCCCCACATCACCCCCCCCACGTGGCACCAAGGCCATAGGCAAAGGCCAAAAACACCGGGCCAGAAGCCGCAGCAGGGGCCGAACCACCTCCCGGTCCACAAGCCGCAGCAGGGGCCCAAGGCGCCGCAGGGGCCGAACCACCTCCCGGTCCAGAAGCCGCAGCAGGGGCCCAAGGCGCAGCAGGGGCCGAACCACCTCCCGGTCCAGAAGCCGCAGCAGGGGCCCAAGGCGCCGCAGGGGCCGAACCACCTCCCGGTCCAGAAGCCGCAGCAGGGGCCCAAGGCGCAGCAGGGGCCGAACCACCTCCCGGTCCAGAAGCCGCAGCAGGGGCCCAAGGCGCCGCAGGGGCCGAACCACCTCCCGGTCCAGAAGCCGCAGCAGGGGCCCAAGGCGCCGCAGGGGCCAAACCAGGACACGCTCCAGAAGCCCGAAAAGCCGCCAAAGGCCAACGGCCCCCTCCCCCCCCGCACGTGGCTCAAAAACTAAGGCCAAGCAACCCACCTCCAAGGCCCCACAGACCCAGCCAACCACCTCCAAGGCCCCACAGAGCCACAGCAGCAGCTCAAGGTCGCCAACACCCTCTCTTGCTCGCCCACATTATCCTCCGGCACAGGTTGGCATGCATTCACCCTATGCCACATCTACACCTGCAACTTCAGGGTCCACCCAGCCAAGAACACCCAGTCCCTTCCCAAGTCCAGTAAGATCAACAGCCAGCCTCCAGTCCTTGAGGTCTCCTCCATCCCCCCAGGCCAGAATGTCACCCCATTTGCAACCAAGCAGTGAGGAGCCACAACCACCCCGAAGAGGGCGCAACTTGCGCAGAGGACACTTGGGTGGCCGTTTTGCTGAGTCCCAAACTCTGGCATTGGCTACTGGTCTCACCTTACATTTTGATGAGCTATATGGTAGAAGATCAAAACACACCAGTAAACAGCGCAAAACCGAGATTTTTGAAGAACTCACCAGGCAAGTCAATGCAGCGGGTGAGGAACGTAAAGATATGGACCAGATTCAACGGAAGATTTCGGACCTGAAATATGCAGTGCGGAAGAAAGAGAATCTACGGCGGATGCACAGGTACATAGCTAAGGTTTGGGTTTTTATTATTCTTGTCTGTCCATCAGTGCGCTTAATTATGCTTACTATGTTTTTCAGCGAAACAACTGGCGGAGGTTTCCCAACCAAAATGCGCTTTACACCGGCTGAGGAGATGGTGCTGTCCTTATTACATCCCGTGGCCTTAGAGGGACACTCAGGCCAGCAGGACACCGACAACCCACCAATTCCTGCAGGTTAGTAATGTCTGAATGACCACACAAATGTATAGAAACATACACATACGCAGCACGGGCTAGCTAAGCACATGGCTGTAGGGGGTGGGAGCAAGGGCTAGCTAAGCACATGGCTGTAGGGGGTGGGAGCAAGGGCTAGCTAAGCACATGGCTGTAGGGGGTGGAAGCAAGGGCTAGCTAAGCACATGGCTGTAGGGGGTGGGAGCAAGGGCTAGCTAAGCACATGGCTGTAGGGGGTGGGAGCAAGGGCTAGCTAAGCACATGGCTGTAGGGGGTGGGAGCAAGGGCTAGCTAAGCACATGGCTCTAGGGGGTGGGAGCAAGGGCTAGCTAAGCACATGGCTGTAGGGGGTGGGAGCAAGGGCTAGCTAAGCACATGGCTGTAGGGGGTGGGAGCAAGGGCTAGCTAAGCACATGGCTCTAGGGGGTGGGTTTGTTAGGAGTGCTCACTTTGACTAGGGAGTGTCATGGGTGTGGCCTGGTAATGTGCAAATTGACATCCACATACATGATGTTTAATGAAATGTGTGACAAATATGTCACTTAGAAGTGTCGAAAAGGAATGGGTGCTATGTATTAATTGAGAAGCACACGCCACAATAACATCTTTGCCTGTTGGTCAATTTGTTTGGAGCTGGTTTAGTTGCACAACTGATTAAGATGGTTTGCTAGGAAGGTTTTATGCCATACAAATGTTCCCCACCAGAATCATATTGTAAGTGTTTTTTCCCACCTTAGTGTGTTAACTTCCTCCCCTTAAAGGGATGTGGCAACTCACACATCAGCCATTCTTTGCATGTTTGGTTTGAGACACGTGATGTGTCTAGTCTGGTTTAACAATCCATGCACTAATGTAATGGGATTCCTAGCGAATGCCAAGTGGCCACGTTGTGGGAGGGGCCCTTACTGCTTTGCCACGTTTCTTGGATTACCATATGTGTTCTTAATCATAAACTATGCATAGTTGTGTGTATTAATCGCTGTTTTTCTTCCAAACCAGGCCAGCATCATCCCTCAGCTAGTGGGGACTCCTCTGCCATGTTACCGCGTCCGTCTTCTTCCGCGCTGCATAGGACCCAGTATGCGATGTCTACGGTAAGTGTATTTTGATGCTGTTGTGTATGCATGTAGCTTGCCATGTTTGGCTTGTGTGGTTTTTATAGGTATTCCACACACTGAACCTGTTTTTTTTTACATGTCCCCAACAGAGCCACACACTGATGGAGCAAATCCAGGAGCAGGAGGAAGATGGAAGCTTCATAGGAGATTCTGAAGATCTTCCCCTGGGACAGAATCTGCAACTGTCCCAAAATGTGTCTCCGCCAAATCCACAGCAGCAGAGTGAAGCTGGCTGCATGCTGCCTGCACATCGTGGGCAGCATGCAGAGACTGACCCTCCAGTCCCCAGTTTCAGATCTGCTGCTGAGGATTTGGCGAGCAGACCTGTGGCTGTTGGGGGTCCTCGAGCCACATCATCTGCACGCCCCACAACCCGGGGAATTGGGCGGCGTACTCAGCAACGTCGCCCAGTTTCCCAGGGGAGGGGCGTGCAGATGATGGAGTCAGCATGGCACCATGAGAGGCGCCTTTTTCGCCGCCAAAACCAACAAAATCAGGAGCATATTAGGGGCCAATTAGAGTCCCTAAATACTACCTTCAGTGCCGTGCTGACTGAATTGAGGACCCATAACAGCCACATGGCCAACTTGACTTCAGAAATTAGGTCAGGCATGGCCGAAATGCACACTAACCAAAGACACATTTTGGAACAGTTGCAGATTCTGAATGCCACACAGGCCCATGTTATGGCCCCCCCCCACCAAGGGCCACAACCTGGGTTCTATGGGCATCACACATATTAAGGTGTGTTAGGCATGAATCTGGTCCATATCTTTGCAAAACCTACCCACTGGATTGACTTGTCTGGTGAGGGCTAAAAATCACACATTTTGCGCTGTTCTTGCTCGGTTGCTTTTGATTATCCACCATATAGCTCATTCAAGGCCTGAGGTAGCCCAGTAGCCAATGCCAGAGTCCCAGACTCAGTGAATCGGCCACTTAAGGTGTTGCGCGCCTGCCCTGGCCACAATAACATTTGTGGTGGCTCCTCATGTTTGGCGGCATGATTGGGTGACATTCTGGCCTCAACATCAAAGACCTTGGACCCTGGCTGTGATTGTACTGGATTTGGATTGGGACTGGGTGTTCTTGTTTGGGTGGCCCACTGACTTACAGGTGTAGATGTGGCATAGCTAGGATTGCTTTCAACCTGTGTTGGTGGAAAATGTGGGCAAGCAGGAGAGGGATTCATTTTGTGCTATTTATTTTGTGTACAAATGTATTGAACATAATTGCATGTACAGGTGTGGTCCCAAAGTATGTGAGGGGCACTCACCTCCGATTCTGTTTGGCTCACATATACCTTTTACTAAGTAGTAAACATTTTGTTTTGAACAAGCTCATGTGTGTGGTGTTTTGATATAGAAATATGAGTTCAAGTTGGGACGAAAACAAACAAGAACCAAGGTCTCCAAATAAATACTCCAACATATTTTATTTTTTGGGTTGCACAAATTCATTATTGTTTACTTCATAATGAAATTAAACATAGCCAAAATTAAAAAAAAATCAAAAAAAACTACTAACTAAATTAGGAAAAATGTGTGGCTATTAAATTTGCCCGCACGGCTTGCCCAGACGCACTTGGCTGGCCCACATAGGCGTCATCTGCCTCATCGGAGGGTGGAGAGGGTGGGCAATCCAGATATCGGGGGACCCTTTGCATAATGGCTAAATTATGGAGCGCGGCACATGCCATTATAATGTCAATGACCTTTTTCGGGTCATACTGCAGGGAGCCCCCAGTGTGGTCCAAGCACCGAAACCGGGTCTTGAGGAGTCCAAAGGCCCTCTCCACCACTGCCCTGGTCTTTCGATGTGCACGGTTATAGGCCTCTTGTGCTGGAGTTTGTGGCCGGAGGACCGGAGTCATGAGCCACGGCAGTAGTGGATAGCCCAAATCTCCTAAATAAGCCCAAAAAAAACAAAAAAATTAATAACAGGAAATCATACATTGCCACGCAACATTACTACTGCAATAAAAATAAAAGAGGTATGTGACATTGTCACACAAACATGAGCATACAGATTGCAGATGCTAAACCAAGAATTAAACATATGTGATAGATGTGGGTCAAAAGTAGGCAAATAATACTGGGGATGGTGGGCAATCAGGCAGACTGTTAGCAGATATTGTTTCCTGCCTGTGCTGCAGAACAATGTAGTATGGTCTAACTTGACCTGCCCCTTTAGAATTCTTGCCTTACTCCCAAACCGGTGTAAGCCTGCCCCTGCACTTTATCCCGCTCACCTCTACTCAGTAAGTTAAATGCATGGAAGCAAAGATGGCGCTGACTCTCTGGTAAAGTCAATTACAGATTTCGAAAGAAAATGGTTTCGAAGGCTGTTTCAGACTTGGCCTCACATTACACTTATTAATTAAAACAATGCAGGCAAAACAATTTTGCAGCAAATGGAGTTTGTCTAAGCTAATGGTTACAGTGTGCTTACACATGTTCACAAGGTGAGGGGCAAGGCAGCGTTTCTGAAAGGTAAATCCAACATCAAACTTGCCCATACATATAGAATCCAAAGCGATAATTTGAGCCAACTTACCAAGGAGCCATGCACCCGCAAATTCCCCTGACTCAAACCGGCGGAATAATCCAGATCTGCGCAGGATATACGCATCATGGGCTGAGCCAGGGTAGCCTGCCAGGACGCTCAGAAAGCGCAGGTCCTGGGCCACCACCGCTTGCACATTCAGCGAATGGCCCATTTTGCGATTTCTGGTGAAAAAGGAAACAGAAACCACCCAAAAATTACGTTTAGTAAACAAATCCAACGCACACTTCAAACAGCCTATGTCAAAATGTAACATGTAAAAGAAGAACAATGTTTAAGCCTTGACAGTCTTACTTGTTCTATTAAAAGGACACTTACAAATGTTTTACTTTGAAATAACTAACTTTGGGACTAATTTATAAATAAGGGCCGTTGGTGCACATACACTCTTGGCAAGGAGGGAGCATTAGCAAGGAGGGAGTGATTGCAATGAGTGAAGATGTAAAATCTGAGTGTATATTAACCTAGAGGGACTAAACCAAAGGAGGGACTATTGGCAATGAAAGTTACTACAAATGGCGAGATTAGTCACAAGGAAGCTTTTCTGGAAAGGAGGGACTATTGGCAATGAAAGTTACTACAAATGGCGACATTAGTCACAAGGAAGCTTTTCTGGAAAGGAGGGACTATTGGCAATGAAAGTTACTACAAATGGCGAGATTAGTCACAAGGAAGCTTTTCAGGAAAGGAGGGACTATTGGCAATGAAAGTTACTACAAATGGCGAGATTAGTCACAAGGAAACTTTTCTGGAAAGGAGGGACTATTGCCAATGAAAGTTACTACAAATGGCGACATTAGTCACAAGGAAGCTTTTCTGGAAAGGAGGGACTATTGGCAATGAAAGTTACTACAAATGGCGACATTAGTCACAAGGAAGCTTTTCTGGAAAGGAGGGACTATTGGCAATGAAAGTTACTACAAATGGCGAGATTAGTCACAAGGAAACTTTTCTGGAAAGGAGGGACTATTGCCAATGAACCAAACGAATAATGTGATTGAGCAAAGGAGGGACAAACAAATATTTAGAGACAATGGAAGCCAAAACTTGCCTGTATATATACTCGTCGCTTGACGGAGGGACGAGGGCAACGTGGGTGCAGTCAATAGCACCCATGACATTGGGCATGTCGGCGATATTAAAAAATGCCAGCTTAATGGCGTTTCTGGCTACCATATCCTCAGGGAAACAAATATATTTCCGAGTTATGGTAGCCATGCCTTCCAAAAATTGGGATAGCGCGCGGCTCAGCGTAGGCTGTGAAATCCCCACGGAGAGGGCACCCAGCCTCTGGAACGAGCCGTTCGCCAAAAATTGCAGGCAGCCAAGCATCTTGGTCATACCTGAAATTGCTTGCCCCTTCCTTGTGGTGCGGGCTAACCATGGCCGCAGCTCACTATATAATTTATGGAGGGAAGCGCGATTAAGCCTGGTCAGCTCGAACAGCTCAGTGTCATGCATGCTATTGATGTCCATGCGTCGCCGCCGGTGCAATCTGGTCTGTGCCCTCCGGACGATCTCAATGCCCATGAGTTGCAGATCCTCATGCTCCTCAAAGGCAGTAGCCTCGTCCATGGCTGGCTCGCGCTCCCGTAGTCAAAAAGGTGCCGGGAATGTTTTTGCCCTGAAACGAATTTATGAGGTGTGGGACCATCGGCAATCAGCTCTCTGAATTAATCGCAAGCCCATTGCAATAACGAAAAAATTCTGAACGGACGAAACATTTCCGATTTGGTGGGAAAAAGCTCCCGAAGTAACGAAAATCTTCCGATTTTGGCACCATTATCGAAAGAGCATATACGCATGTTCTCGAACGTTCGTGCGAGTGGAAAATATATGAAAAAAAGCCAAAAAATGACAAACACCCACCAAAACTTTCACAGACAGCTACGGAAGTCCGGACGAATGTTTCTTTGAATCGAGCCTTTATTCCATTCTATTTCTTTTTCTCTTCTCTTATCTTTTTTCTTCTATAGCTTTTCTCTCCTTTTGCTTTTCCTGCTTATCTCTTTTTCTTCTTTGAGCTGTTAGATAATGGGGGTGTCTCCAACAATACACAGTCGAAGAGTTAATAAAAGAGTAATTTAAATGATATTAAATTAACTTATGACTCTAACATGAAGCATAATGAAAAGTTTTAATGATTGCAACCAATTGTTATTACAATGTATAAAGCTCAATATGTAGCGTGCTGTCATCATGACTAAGACAGCTTGGAAAATAGTGTGATATTATGATACATAATAATAGATATTCTTTATGTGCATATTCTTGTAACCTTGCTTATTTTTTTTATCAAACATTCATAAAAATAATTTTAACTCATACACTGAGGTTAAATCGCTCCCCCACCTTATTTATCAGATTTGTGCAAACTCAATCATACAGTATAATGGAAAAAGAAGAACCATATGTCTCAGCTGTTTCAGTCCTTAGTTGTCTGGCTGTATCCAACTGAGGCCCTTAATTAACAAGGAATAGCGACAGGTAGCGCCTGGTGAGCGACTGGTAATGACGGGCCCCGCCACGAGAATGCCGGCTCCCCACCACAATCAAGCCGATCCTGCTTAGCGACTGTGATAGCGCCAGATAGCCACTCATTCATCATTATTCCAGCCTCACCCCACAGCGCCAGCGTCCGACCTTGAACAGCGACAGGTATGACCTCTCGCTACCTGGCGCTCTCCAATGCATTTCAATGGAACAATCTTTAAATATTCATAATTAAATCATAATAATGTTTTTTTTTTTTTTTTTTTTTTTTAATGTGAAAATTTCTGTGACCACTTCTGCAATGTTAGATATTTTTTTTAAGGTAAAAAAAAAAAACTTTGTGCAGAATTGATATTACAGGTCTGATATTAATGTATTCATATTACAAAATGTAATTAAAAACTTGTTTTTTTTGGTTTCCTAAAATATGGTGGTTTGGGGGTTAAAAAACTAATTTTAACACATCGCCGCCAGCGCTCTGGGGTTTTAACATGCATTTCACAGCGCGAGAATTTTTGGAGCGTGATTTTTTGATGAATGTGGTGGGAGCCGGTCGCTCTGACCAGTCGCTATCATGCGCACCCATACATCACGGAACCTGTCAAATAGCGACTCGTCACCCCGTATTCAACATTACTGCACACCGACTCAGTGGCTATCAACAACCGAACAATGGCCAAGCACAGCGACTACTAGCGGGCGCTCTGACAATGCCTGCTACAGACGCTCATCTGTCGCTACCTGATGAATCAGCCTGCCAGTTAAAATAACAGGAAAAGGTTACTGTGTGAGCCATAACAGGGCCCCATTTAATGATCACACCAGGGCCCCATTATATTTCGCTACACCATTGGTAAGATGTATAACTGCTATTGTGCATAAAGTATAATTGTATTTGTGCCCCTTTGGACAAATTATATACTTCTTGTTTTCTTTATGAATACATTAAAGAAGAAGAAAAACCCGGGAATTTGACCTTACCAAATTGGGATGCCCCACTGTGTGACACCCACAGAATGGAGCTAACTCACCACTTCCTAGCTCCAGTGGCGCATGTGCGGGCTATCAAACGCTGTCTGCCATGACTATTTCATTTGGCAAACGGTTCTCATTGACCTCAATGGGTAGTGCGAACTGCCGCATACCCTGCAGCGTGTGTTCCCCTCCCTGCCTATATGAATGGAGGAAGCAAGCACCCCACCGGAATGCAGGGGATGCGGCAGCACGTTCCCCATTGACAACAATGAAAGACGTTTACCGTATGACATATGGGTCGATTCAGCACCAGTTGAGAAAAGTCACTACTTTTTAGGAGAAAAAAGGCCATTCACTTCCTTAGAATTGATTCAGCAGTCCCATTTACATCCAGTTGCTGAATCACTCCCTAGGTAGACAATGAAAGTGAATGGCAGTTTTCTCTCCTGGTAGTATCCTTTTCTCACCTGGTGCTGAATCAACCCTATAGTCATGCCTGATGGCTCACTAGGTATCGCTAGCGCATAGTCATATAAAAGCTGTGCGCTGCGAACACTGCCTGGCCGGGAGTGCTACAGCTAATAGCGCTGTTGTTGTGGTGAGGGCACTGCTGAGAGTCTCGAACGAGGCGCTCAGGTGCCGCCCATAACTATTTATAATTAGCTTCCCAATGTGACGGGGTCCTGGTGCAAAAGTAACCTTTTTCCTGTCTTTTAACTCAATTGGATGCAGCTAGTTAACTAAAGACTGAAACCTCAGAAATTATTGCTTACGTTCTCTGATTCATTACTAGTGCCAGGTATCGGCAGATGAGCGTCTGTCCAGCGACCACTAGTGGTCGCTCTGATTGGCCGTGGGTCGCTATTACAGAGCGCCTCAGTTGCTGTAGTAACATTGCCGGCATTGATTCATTTGATGTGTGAGTCGCTATAACACCAGTATAGCACTATATGGGAGCAAACGGTAGTGACTGGTCAGCGTGAATGACGCAAACCATATTCATCAAAAAAACAGCCTATCACAGCGCCAGCGCTCAAAATTGGGTCCCTGTAGCCCAGAGCGCCAGAAGCTGTGTGATTAAAGTCAGTTTTTAAACACATATCCACTAGTAACCAAGCAAAATCACATGGAATTACATTATTATTACATTGTGACATTAAAACTTTAATACCAGACCCATAATGACAATTCTGCATAAAAATATAAAAAATCAAAAAAGTTTACAAAAATGACATTTAATGTCATTTATTGTCATAATGTGTTCACCCTTCGCTACCTGTCACTACAAGTCACTACCTGCCGCTATCCCTTGATGAATAAACTCCTTAGTCTGACACCAACAAGTCGAAGTGTTTTTGGGCTGCTGGGAAAATTCACCAGAATTTGGGATAACGGGGAGGCCGATTCATTAATAGCGCCAGGTAGCGACAGATGAGCGCCAGTAGCGTTATTTTCACAGCGCACGCTAGTATTCGCTGTGCTTGGCTGTTGTTCGGCTGTTGACAGCGACTCAGTCGGTGTGCGGTAATGTTGAATACGTGGTTAGGAGTCGCTGTTTGACAGGTTCCGCGCTGTATGGGAGCGCATGACAGCGAATGGCCATAGCGAACAGCTCCCAGCATATTCATTAACAAATCACGCTCCAAAAATTCTCGCGCTGTGAAATGCTTGTTTAAACCCCAGAGCGCTGGCGGCGATGGGTTAAAAGTTGTTTTTTAACCCCCAAACATCCATATTTTTGGAAAAAAAAAAAAAAATGAATATGAATACATTAATATCAGACCTGTAATATCAATTCTGCACAAATTTTTTTTTTTTTTTACCTTAAAAAAATATCTAACATTGCAGAAGTGGTCACAGAATTTTTGCCATTTAAAAAACATTAATAGCAATTAATTAAGAATATTTAAAGATTGCTACATTGAAATGCATTGGAGAGCGCCAGGTAGCTAGAGGTCATACCTGTCGCTGTTCAAGGTCGCTCGCTGGCGCTGTGGGGTGAGGCTGGAATAATGATGAATGATTCGCTATCTGGCGCTCTGTCAGTCGCTAAGCAGGATCGGCTTGATAAATCTGTGATTGCGGAGGGGAGCCGGCGTTCTCGTGGCGGTGAGCGTCATTACCGTTCGCTCACCATTCGCTACCTGGCGCTATCCCTTGTTAAATAAGGGCCATAGAAAGTCCATGCAGTATGAGTCCATGTACCACTAGCTAGACCAGTACAAAAGGGGGCAAACAAAGAAAGAAAAGCAACCTGACAGTATATTTAAAATGAGAAAAAGTCAGTACCTCTTCTACATTATCTACTTTCAGGTCCTTTGCTATATATTTTGTATTCTATATATGTTTTTATTTGAAAATAAACTAAGCAATTGCAGCACTTTTATTTCTCCCACTGCATGTTTCTATGATGTGTGTACACATTAAAAAAAAGCATGTATTGATGCCCACGAGGCCAGTCAAATTCTTCCAGTGACATATGGGAACATAAAAAAGACATTTTATTATGCTTTATCACTAGCAAGGACAATCATTTCTTTATCAATAAGAAAACAGATTAGCATGAATATGTCTATGTGACATCTGGTCAACCAGACATGCCCGAGGCTGTCAGAATGAGCCCGTGCAACCTTCCGTCCTCGTATCTCTGCGGCCAGCAGAAACGGATACTTTTATAACATAGGTGCCCTATTTATCAATATATCAGGCCTAGGACAGATTAAAAATACAGTTAAACTGGACCAACATTTGTTTTTTCTTTAACCGGTGTTGGTCCCGCTGTCTGCTCATTACAACAAGCTCGAGGGGGCATCCTGAATGCTGGAGCTCCCTCGCAGATAACTTAACAGAACGCCCATAATACTCACCCTTATTATGAGCCAGTGCTGAGAAAGGAGTCCCGCGGTTGGCCGCCGGGCCAGGCCAAGCTGGTAGCCTGCGCAGAGGACACGACTATGACCCACATGGCTGCCCGGCGACCAATCGCAGGACTCCTTTCCCGGCGCTGGCTCGCAATGAAGGTGAGTATTACAGACGTTCCGGGAGGTTTTCTGCGAGGGGGGCTCCAGTATTCCGGATGCCCCCCCCCCCCCCCCGAGCTTATTGTGGTGAGTAGACAGCGGGAAAAACACCCGTTTAAGAAAAAAAGAAGTGCTGGTCTGGTTTAAAGAGGAACATCAGACCTCTTCCCTAATAATTGCCATGCTCCCCTTTGCTGAACGCTGCATACCTTTTGGATGTTGCCACAATTGGGAGGTGGCCATATCCTGCTGTTTCAGGGCACCGCTCTTCAACTCTCGCAGCTCTTACTCCGTCTCCCATAGCAGCATGTTATATCAGTGCTGCACATGCACAAGATCGGGGTTTGCACACAGTGCCTGATGGGAGAAAAATGGCGCTGGCCAACAGAGGACACCACAATCCGAGGAGCAGGGAATACAGATGCCCCAGTAAGTTAAGTAAAGAAAGCCCAAAATGCAAAGTGGAGGGGGGGGGGGGCAACAGGCTGGTGAGGATTTAGGGGCTTTGAATGTGCCTCTGATGTTCCTGATGTTTTAAAAGGTTTTGTTGCCAATGTTGCCAACTCCAGCCAACATTGTCCACAATAATGGACACTTCTAAAAACACCATTAAAAGTGGAATTACCCTTTAAAGGATGCCTAGGGTGTCAAGAACCTTACAACCAACCCTTTATGTGGTATACTGCCTTTTACTTTGTCTTATTGCAAAATGCCACTGCGACCACTCCACACAGAGGAGAGACTAAAACCAACAGGCAAGTCTGATTTAAATATCCCTTCACTATTATAAACAGCCTTACCATTCACTTAAAAGGCATCCAGTAACAGGTTCCCTCTCCTG
Organism: Gastrophryne carolinensis; assembly: GCA_027917425.1. Lineage (NCBI taxonomy): Eukaryota > Metazoa > Chordata > Amphibia > Anura > Microhylidae > Gastrophryne > Gastrophryne carolinensis. The sequence continues at coordinate 211,669,494 of CM051236.1, forward strand.
CTCTCCCCAGATATAGGGACGGTCTTAAGGAACAGGAGTCATCCTGAAAGGCCCGATAGAACAGCGTCCCCCTTCCTAAAGAGGAACATAACCAAACCAGGTATATGGGAACAAACTACTAATGTTATTGCCCTTAAACTATATAGAACAGATATTAATGGGACAAATTTCAACAACAGGATAATGCACACCACCGGCTCACTCTGGGGAACATTGAATCTGTATACTAACTACTAATCGATATATGTGAAATCTTCAGTACCAGGTACTATTTTGTCTCCTTTTTATTCCTAACCATTCAATGTTAAAGTTATTAATATATATACTAACTTACTAACCAGTTTATTAACATGAAATGTCTGTCTGTCTGCATAAATAGGGCATTGAGAAAGCCAAGATTGGCGAAACATGATACATGTCTGCCCGTCAAAAAGAGCCAATGTAATGTAACATAATATATGTAACAAGTGATGATGGATTTTATATTTTATACCTTGTAAAGTATTGAATGTGAAAAAGCTATTATAGCAATTGTTTTATTGACAACCAATAAACTGATTTAGAAATTGTAACTACTAGTAGGTGTGGTTATAGCTCTGAGCCTAAAAAGTTTCCCAGGGTAACCTAGCCCGGGGCACGATTGTACTTTATTGCAAAATGTAAAACAGCAAATGTAAAATATTGATGCATTGATTGATTGATTATATATACATTGGTGTACATACCATAGGTGTGGTCTCTGTGTGAGTGAGCACAGCAAGCCACAGTACCCTCGAAGCTTTCTCTGATCACAGCAGAGCATACAGAGTCATAAAGGTGCACCATGACATACCCTTTCCCAGTTTAGCCACAACACAGAAATTAAAGCAAAGAAAAATGAGTTGCTTAGAATACATAAGAAATTGACATAGAATTTCAAGATTCTTTGGAATGGCTTATTTTAGATTGTTCCCAGGGGGGCTAGGGTGGAAAGATGTCAGCATGTGCCAGGGGACAGGAACTGTTATTTTTAGAAAAAAATTCTACAGTCACCGAAATGTTTTACCTGCCCAAAACAACAGTTGTAGGTTTTAATGAGCAACATATAGGCATATTTAAAGTGGACCAAAACACACATTTTTAACTAACATCCCCTGAATTGCTCCCCCTATGAAGAGTGCAATTTGCCAATGTTCACTGCTCCTGCTTCACTCTAGTCCCAGATAATTGTGCCTTTTTAGCTGTAAAGCTCCGCCTCCTCAATTAATTGCCGCTGCGTAGGTGGCAATGATGTCATGGCCACACCTACGTAATGGCTGAGGCCTGGCATCTCAAAGAGAGGCACAGGATGATTCTAATAGTGAAAATATCTATTTCTAGTTCTACACCCTAAAAAGGGAGTATTGGCATGGGCTTTGGCCAAATGTATTCCACAAGTTCAGTGGGTTTTGGTTTCCTCTAAACTGGAAAAAGTTATGTCCTCTTTAATTTTTCTTGGTATGAAATGTAGAATAAATACAATCCTTATTTTTCAGGAGCAATTTAACGAAAGACCATTAAACCTAGACCCCAAATGGCGAAGTTGCTGACATGCAGTGAATAACCTTTCAAGTGTATAAACATGTGTTTCTTACCCTTAGGGGGCGATATAGCACAGCTGTTCATTCTTGCATGAGCAGTAAAATAAGAGTAAAAGCAGCATGTACTGTGTATATTGTAAAACCTACTGCTTTCTATATTTTTTTATGGCAGGAACTTTTAGGTAATCCCCAAAGCTGAGACATTTTATTATTATCTTAGCAATTAATTGTTGGCTTAGGAAACGGCTGAGAAAACACCCTAATTTCCAAAAACAAATCAGGGAAACAGCTAGGCTTCCAGAATAGGTTTTGGCAGGCGGTTATTTCTTCCTGAAAGGTGTCTGTACAGTGAATACAATTACATGCCAGACATGTTAGGTGAATAAGCATGTTTATGGCACTATAGTTGCACTGAATATTTATGTGGCAGTTGATTTGTCTCACGTCTCTGGCTTTCGGGAAGAATGAAATCTGAGCAGCAAAGAAGCCGGCGCATGCGATGCTAGTGCAGCAGTAACTAGAACAACTTTTGTGACAGCTGTGTTCCAGAAAACAGCTGGCGCTTACCCCCGGTCACAGCCATAACATGCCATGATTGGAAGTTTCTTGTCTTTCTTTTCTGCAGTCTGAGGAGCAGGCTGGCACTCGGTTGCTTTACTGGCATGTCAAATAATAGAGCTGTACAAAGTGATAGAACTTTTTTCAAGCCAATCAGATATTGGTCTGGGTCATATTCAGGGCTGTATTTGCCATTAGGCAAACCTAGGCCTGTGCCTAGGGCGGCCACCTGCAGGGAGGTGCAGATGTTACTGCTATAGTAAAAAGAAAAAAAAGTTGTTGGCGCATTAATGCCTCCTTATAAATGCTCTGGAGCCGCATTGTGTGTAGAGGGCGCAACGGCTTAATGACAGTCTGCAGCTACATCCTCTCCCCTTTACTGCTGTGGCCATGTAATTCCTGTGTGTTGGGAGCTGGGAAATTGGCGTCAACACGGGACGTATCCAGGCCGCTGCACATTTGGAGGGGGAGGGGCTTTGCTTCTTTCCTTTTATTCCTAAATTTTTTCTTTCTATTTATTCTTTGTTTCTTTCATCTGTTCTTTATGCCATTACCTTTCTTTCTTTCATCTGTACTTTCTGTCATTTCCCTTCTTTCTTTCATCTGTTCTTTCTTCCATTCCCTTTCTTTTATCTGTTCTTTCTGCCTTTCCCTTTCTTTCTTTCATCTGTTTCTTCTGCCATTCCCTTTCTTTCATCTTTTCTTTCTGCCATTCTCTTTCTTTCTTTCACCTGTTTCTTCTGCCATTTCCTTTCTTTCTTTCATCTTTACTTCTATAATTTCTGCCAGTCTTTTTATTCTTTGTTTCTTACATTCTGTTCTATTCTTTCCTTCTAGTCTTTTTCTTTCATTCCATCTATTCTTTGTTTTTTCATCTGTTATCGCATTCCTTTTTTTCTTTCTCTCTATTATTTTTTTCTGTCATTCCCTCTATTCTTTTTGTCTTTCCTTCTCTTTCTTTTTTCTGTCAGTCCTTCTATTCTTTTTCCCCTTCCAGCTCTTTTTTCACTGTGAACTCTAGCCTGCCCTGCTCAACGTTACTCAACAAAAAGGGATGCAGCACTTGAAGTACCTAGGGCAGCATGAACACTAAATACAGCCCTGGTCATATTTAAATGAAATATCACATTCTAAGTAAGTATTTAAAGCTCTAATTTACAAAGCTCTCTCCAGCCAGACCCCTTTCTTCTCTAATCCAGCTATACCAACCCAGATGCAAGCTCTGGACTGCCTCCCATCATCTCCTGTCCTCCACCCTGGTCACCTCCTCTCACTCCCACCTCCGAGACTTCTCACCACTCCTCTGGAATACCCTTCCCTTCTCAATTCCACATTTCAAGCTTTCAAAAGCACCCTTAAAACTCACCTCTTCAGACAAGCATATAACCTGGTGTAAAGGAACACTCCCTTGTGGTTTTTAGGGCCCTGCCTAATTGCTTTCCTAATTTGGAATGTAAAATAAACATTTGTGTTAGGATTGTGCCCCATACCTGTGATTTACTTATCAGCATGTGGTTTCCAAGTTTCCTATATTCCTGTGGCTTGGTGTTGCTAAAGTGGGAGTGGCTTCCCTGGCCTTGTGAAAAAAGTACTGAGGACAAGTTCCAGAGTCCTTCCACTGTGAGCTGGGGGGGGGGTTAAAGTGGACCAAAACCCACATCGATCAGCCCGGGAATCTAAAAAATTCCCAGGTCGATTCCCTCCCCCAGGGCATGCAAAAATTGGGATGGCCCGCTGTGTGAAACCCCCCAGGTCGCCCATGCACTTACCTTGTTTCCTGGTCCAACTGCGCATGCGCGAGGCACGCTTCCTGTTACAGGGACGAGTGGTCGCACATGCGCTATTCTGTTTGCTACCAGGACACTGAACACAACACAATGATTATCTTTAACCACAACATGAAATCCTCAGTCTGTTATGCAGCATTTGGTCACATGGCCTGAGAACAATGGCTTTCTACGAGGTGAGCTCCCCAGTTGTAATGCTTCAGCGATTAGCTGCTGTTCAGTGGTGAGACTGAAATATGAGCCCGCCTTAGGAAGCCATTGTTCCAGACCTGAGATAATGAAATAACAGTTCACTGCCAATAAAGGCACTGAAAAATTGCCTGCTTGACCCTGGTGTTGGGATGACCCTGGCATTGCGACAGTGAAAGGGTTATGTAAAACAGATAAGAAGAGAAGTAAGGAGAATAAAGGTGAAAGGCAATGAAACGTTTTTAATACTAAACCTTCATCTAGGACCTAATGCTGGATCTGACTATGGCCCCATAGGCCACTCAGCAGTGGCTTAAAAGAGCAGGAGGCCAGTGTTAGGGGCGCGGATCATCAGGATGGGGGTTCATAGACTGCCAGTGTGGGGTAATAAGGTATGGCAGTAGAGGGGTTACAGACTGGCTGTAAAGGGTAAAAAAGGTGCACTGAGGGGTTTTAGAGTAACTGGCAGTGCGGTGTAAAGGGACAGTGAGGGGGGTTCATAGAAACTGGCAGTGAGGGGTAATAGGGTATGGCAGTAGGGGGGTTACAGACTGGATGTAAAAAAAGGGGCAGTGAGGGTGTTCATAGATAGTACTTGGCAGTGTGGGGTAATAGGGGCTGTAAAGGAGATTCCTAGAAAGTAATTGACAGTAGGAGGGTCTTGCAGTAGGGGGGTTGCAGTCTAGCTGCAACCAGCAGTGGGGGGTAAAAGGGGCAGTGAAGTGGTTTTATATTAACTGGATGCTAGAAGTAATAGGGTCTGGCAGTAGGGGGGTTGTGGGCTGGCTGTGACTGGCACTGAGGGGAAAAGGGGCAGTGAATGAGATTCATAGATAGTACCTGGCAGTAAGGGGTAAATGTGGCATTGGGAAGGGTTTATAGAAAATTACCTGGCAGTGAGGGGAAAAAGGGGCAGTGAAAGGATATTCATAGAAACTACCTGGCAGTGAGGGGTAAAAGGGTCAGTGAAGGAGCTTCCTAGAAAGTACCTGGCAGTGAGGGGTAAAAGGGGCAGTGAAGGGGGTTCCCAGAAAGTACCTGGCAGTGAAGGGGTGGCATAGACAGTACCTGGCAGTGAGGGATAAAAGGGGCAGTGAAGGGGGTTCCCATAAAGTACCTGGCAGTGAAGGGGTGGCATAGGCAGTGCCTGGCAGTGAGGGATAAAAGGGGCAGTGAGGGAGGTTTATAGACCGTACATGGCAGTGAGTAGTAAAGGGGGCAATGGGGGGATCATAGTTAGTACTGGCAGTAAAGGGGGTTCATAAGTCAGTAACTGGCAGTGAGGGGTAAAGCGACAGTGAGGGGGTTCATAGTAACTGGCAGTGAGGGGTAAAGGGGCAGTGAGGGGGGTTCATAGTAACTGGTGGTGAGGGGTAAAGGGGTGATGAGGGGGTTCATAGTAACTGGCAGTGAGGGGTAAAAGGGGCAGTGAAGGGGGTTCCCAGAAAGTACCTGGCAGTGAAGGGGTGGCATAGGCAGTACCTGGCAGTGAGGGAGGTCTATAGACCGTACATGGCGGTGAGTGGTAAAGGGGACAATGGGGGGGTCATAGTCAGTACTGGCAGTAAGGGGGGTTCATAAGTCAGTAACTGGCAGTGAGGGGTAAAGCGACAGTGAGGGGGTTCATAGTAACTGGCAGTGAGGGGTAAAGGGGCAGTGAGGGGGGTTCATAGTGACTGGTGGTGAGGGGTAAAGGGGTGATGAGGGGGTTCATAGTAACTGGCAGTGACGGTTAAAGGGGCAGTTAGGGGGTTCATAGTAACTGGTAGTGAGGGGTAAAGGGGCAGTGAGGGGGGTTCCTAGACAGTACCTGGCAGTGGGGGGGGGGGGGTCATAGTAACTGGCAGTGAAGGGGGTTCATAGTAACTGGCAGTGAAGGGGGTTCATAGTAACTGGTAGTGAAGGGGTTTCATAGTAACTGGTAGTGAGGGGTAAAGGGGCAGTGAGGGGGGGGGTTCCTAGACAGTACCTGGCAGTGGGGGGTGGGGTCATAGTAACTGGCAGTGAAGGGGGTTCATAGTAACTGGTAGTGAGGGGTAAAGGGGCAGTGAGAGGGGTTCCTAGACAGTACCTGGCAGTGGGGGGGGGGGGTCATAGTAACTGGCAGTGGGGGCTGGGGTTCATAGACAGTACCTGGCAGTGGGGGGGGGGGGGGGGTCATAGTAACTGGTAGTGAGGGGTAAAGGGGCAGTGAGGGGGGTTCATAGTAACTGGTGGTGAGGGGTAAAGGGGTGATGAGGGGGTTCATAGTAACTGGCAGTGAGGGGTAAAAGAGGCAGTGAAGGGGGTTCCCAGAAAGTACCTGGCAGTGAAGGGGTGGCATAGGCAGTACCTGGCAGTGACGGAGGTCTATAGACCGTACATGGCGGTGAGTGGTAAAGGGGGCAATGGGGGGGTCATAGTCAGTACTGGCAGTAAGGGGGGTTCATAAGTCAGTAACTGGCAGTGAGGGGTAAAGCGACAGTGAGGGGGTTCATAGTAACTGGCAGTGAGGGGTAAAGGGGCAGTGAGGGGGGTTCATAGTGACTGGTGGTGAGGGGTAAAGGGGTGATGAGGGGGTTCATAGTAACTGGCAGTGACGGTTAAAGGGGCAGTTAGGGGGTTCATAGTAACTGGTAGTGAGGGGTAAAGGGGCAGTGAGGGGGGTTCCTAGACAGTACCTGGCAGTGGGGGGGGGGGGGTCATAGTAACTGGCAGTGAAGGGGGTTCATAGTAACTGGCAGTGAAGGGGGTTCATAGTAACTGGTAGTGAAGGGGTTTCATAGTAACTGGTAGTGAGGGGTAAAGGGGCAGTGAGGGGGGGGGGGGTTCCTAGACAGTACCTGGCAGTGGGGGGTGGGGTCATAGTAACTGGCAGTGAAGGGGGTTCATAGTAACTGGTAGTGAGGGGTAAAGGGGCAGTGAGAGGGGTTCCTAGACAGTACCTGGCAGTGTGGGGGGGGGGGGTTATAGTAACTGGCAGTGGGGGCTGGGGTTCATAGACAGTACCTGGCAGTGGGGGGGGGGGGGGTCATAGTAACTGGTAGTGAGGGGTAAAGGGGCAGTGAGGGGGGTTCATAGTAACTGGTAGTGAGGGGTAAAGGGGCAGTGAGAGGGGTTCCTAGACAGTACCTGGCAGTGGGGGGGGGGGGGGGGGGGTCATAGTAACTGGCAGTGGGGGCTGGGGTTCATAGACAGTACCTGGCAGTGGGGGGGGGCATAGTAACTGGTAGTGAGGGGTAAAGGGGCAGTGAGGGGGGTTCCTAGACAGTACCTGGCAGTGGGGAGGGTATAATATTAGGGTGAAACTTGCGAACAGGAGGGTTAGTGGGCAAGTCCTGGGCAGAGGGGCGTGGCTCCGTGGCCCCGCAGGACAATAGCGAGGAGCGCTCCCATAGGGAGATAGCAGCACCGTACGGCAGAGGGGTGCTCCGGTTCCTGGACTGGCTCCCGCCTTCCCGAGGCAGCCCCAGTTGGCTGGCAGAGGGGCGGCGCGGCTGTCATGAGGCTCCTCCTTGCCGGGCGGGGAGAGGGAGTGACGAGCGGGGAGAGCGCTGCTCGCTGTACTGTACTGTGCTGTGTATGGAGCAGCGCACTGGCAGCCCCGGGGGTGAGGGACGTCTTACAGGAACAGTACCCCCCGGGCCGCCCCTCTGCTGAGCCCTGTGTGTGCGTGCAGCCCCCCCCCCTCGTGTTTAGCTGCGCCCCATGAGGCGGCCGCCTGGCCCGCGGATGCGCGAGGGCTGAGGGGCGGCCATGGCACAGCAGAGGGAGCTGTCCCGGCTCGCGTGACGAGAAGAAGGCGAAGTTTGTGGTGCGCGCGCTCCCCGTGCCCCGGGCGCCGGTCTCCATGCTTCTGGGGGCTTCTTGGCTGTGCACCTCGAAGGGACCGCAGCGAGCCCCCCGCGGGGCCGGCGAGGAGGAGGAGGGGGAGAGGCGGCGGGAGCGGCGAGGCCGGAGGGACGGAGCCGGTGAGGGGGAGGACATGGACGAGTCGTCGCTGTTGGACCTTCTGGAGTGTTCCGTGTGCCTGGAGCGGCTGGACGCCTCGGCCCGGGTGCTGCCCTGTCAGCACACCTTCTGCCGCCGCTGCCTGCACAGCATTGTCAGCTCCCGCAACGAGCTGCGCTGCCCCGAGTGTCGCATCCTGGTGGAGTGCGGGGTGGACGAGCTGCCCGCCAACATTCTGCTCGTCCGCCTGCTGGATGGCATCCGCCACAGACCCCGGGCCAGCCCCAGCGGCAGCCCCACCATCGGAGCCCACCACCAACACCAGCCCGGGGGCACCAACAACAGCAACAACTGCGGCAGCCCGGGATGTTCCGCCACCGGGGGCACCGCACAGACGCCCCATGCCAGCCTCAGCCACAGCGCACTGCTGCTCGCCAAGGTAAGTGACCACCAACTGGCACCAAGGCCAGTGGTCATACTTTCCTACAGTCCTTGTCATTCCATGAGGGTGTTACCAAATGCTTTACACCCTAATCATCCTTACAGATGGCACAGGGCACACTTGTTTCCTTCATGAAAAGTAACTGGGGCACTTCTCTGTGTGACACTATTTCCAGTGCTTTAGCTGAAGTCACCACATTGTGTCACTTGTTTTGACACATGATATACTAATGCTTATTTGCCAAGAATGACCTGGAAAGAGAGGCATTGCCTTGCCTCAATCATGACATCTTATAGTGCTGATGAGGTGGGCCACTGTGGCCTGTGTGTTGGCTAGAGAGAGCCCACATGTCCAGGAACTGGGTACCAATGTGACACCATGTGAATGGTCCCGGCAGCACTGGAGACACTCGAGCATCTTAGCAGGTAACACTTCTCTTCACGCTTGTCTGCTTGACAAAACCCCTTTTATCCTCCTACTTACTGTCTTACTGTCCCCTCAATACCCCCCCCCCCCCCCCAGTACCTGGAGGTGATGCTTATTCCTTTTCTTGTTTTTTGTGAGTAGGGCTTGTAGCCACGCCCACCTGGTAAATTTGATATCGCTGATAGGTTGAATGCTATGTAATGTAGGCACGCTACTGGCTGCATCTCCCGTTTCCCTGTAGTCTGAGGCACACTCCCACCCTCAGCCTGAATTACCAGTCATCGGAGATGCTGAGGATGCGCACATGGCCCATGGAAGCGCTGTGGGATCATCGCTAACCCCACAGGGTTTCCTAAATTTGGATATCTCAGGAAGAGGCAATTGGTCTCAAGGGCCAGCCCAAAATGGGGTCTGGTCCACTTTAAAGGGTAAATCCACTTTCGTCTGAATTTTTGAAAGTGTATATTTTTGTGTGGCCGAATGTGCTACAGCAGGCAAAGGGATTTATTATACCATTGCATGGGGCTACATTTGGCACTGTCCTAAACTGTTTTCTGTTTTAAAATTGAAGAAATGGCAGAGTTATCGAGGTTTAGAGTTTCACCATATGATTTATATTATGAAAAAGGGGGATGTGGCCCTGGGCTCTGTGATGCTGTATAATAATCAGCATAATGGGCGGAGTCTGTAAGATTCCCATAACTTGCTACAGACACCCCAGCTGTGCTTCTCTCCTTGTTGCTAGGTGACATTGTAGCCTATACCAGCACCCCAGGGTTTAACCATAACCCGAAGGCATCCACGAACATAGGAGTGGATTCTTCTCTGTAAGAGCAGTGAGACTGTGGAACTCGCTGACAGAGGAGGTAGTTATGAAGGATGCAGTAAAAACAAGTGGCCTGGACGCCTTCCTGCCATGTAATAACATTTCCAGCTATGGCTACTATACCACTGCAAGGAGATAATCAGGCGGAACTGGATGGACTAAAGTCTTTATTCAGCCTTACATAGTATGTTACCCCCAGACACACATGGCCGCATTTCCAATCGCCATTGCACACTTCCAAACGTACATGGGCGCACTCCCAAAGCACATGCACGCACTTCCAATGTACATGCGCACACCCCCAAAGTGCACGCATGCTGCTGGCCGGTGACCGGTGACAGCAATGTGAAGCTGGGGGAGAAAGTGGGTGCAGAAAAGGAGGAAGGGGACCAGCAATTCTGTCCCACTCTGCTGAGCTGATTGGAGGGATGGGATGTAAGGGGTTATGTCATCAGGTGAACCTGTATACACCCCAATATCCTGGCCATTTCTACTTTAATTTAAAAATGAAAAACAGTTTAGGACAGTGCCAAATGTAGCCCAGCACAATGGTGTAACAATTACCTTTGCCTGCTGTAGCACTCTAAAGGTGCTGAGCTGATCTCTGTGTTTTATGGAAGCAGTTGTCACTATCTGCTATCTTTTGCTATTGCCAATATACACCGAGTGCAGACATGGTATATGCTGCCAATGGCAAAAGATTGCAATTAGTTGCACAGAACGCTGCTGGGCATGTGTAAGGTTGAGTGAGCTCCCTCATCACAGCAGCAGCCATAGCAGCAGTGTTCTGTGTGTACAGGGCTCACTTCTCCATTATTGGTGCACAGACCTGGTGTACTTTGCCAATGGCAACAGGTTGCATGTAGTCACCACTGCTTCCATAAAACACACATTTTCTAACATAGGAGCACAGTTAAAAAAATACTAAATCAGCACCTCGAGGACATCATTTTGTCACACAAAAATGCACACCTTAAAAAATTTAATTGAAAGCGTCTTTAAAGCGTATGCTGCCCTTATTTAGTCTTTAGTACAATTTTTAACATCTAGTAGGAAATCCAGGTTAAAGTAAACATCCCTTATTCAGAAGATAAGCTTTTTTTGCTGGGTTTGTCCCCTCACTGTCACACCTAGTGGGCATGATGATTTAGATGGTCTGCTGTGCTTACCCTGTTGGAAAACCTGAGACTATGAAGCCTAGTTTTTTGTCCCATGTTACTGTCAGCAGCCTATTGGGTTTGCCCAGCGGGCTTGAACTTCACTGTGCACCACCAGTCCAGCCAATGGCAGCCAACAAGGTAACAGCAAGGGAACGTGGACTGCCAAGCCTAAGGCTGTCTGACAGTAGGATGCTCCTACGCTGTGAATTTAAAGTGGACCAACACCCACCGCTGATCGGCCCGGGAATCTATAAGATTCCCGGGCCGATCAGCTCCCTGCCTGCGGGGCACCCCGATCGGGGGTGCCCCGCTGTGTGAAACCCCCCAGGACGCCCGCAAATCCTACCTGTTCCTCGTTCCAACGGCGCATGTGCGGGCCGCCGCCGCCTCTCGCGCATCCCTCTAGCAGGGTGCGCACCCGCGCCGGCCGTTTGTGAATGGCCGTCGCGGGCGCGCTCCCTGTAAGAGGGACGCGTGAGAGGCGGCGGCGGGCGCTCTCACCTTGTCCGTTGACGGACCTCGCTTGTCCGTCGGCGGTGATTGGTGGAGCGAGTCACATGGGAGCGGGATCAGGTGAGTTTTTGGGGCTTTCTGGTGGGTTTCACACAGCCCCCGCTGATCGGGGTGCCCCGCGGAAGTGGACCAACACCCAGGATGGGTGTTGGTCCACTTTAAGAGGAACCTCCAGAGGAACCAAGCATGGACACTTACTTCTTAGGTGTAGACTTAACCTAACCACTAACCTTCCGACCCTGTTAATAATCTGCTACCAAATTTCTAAATCAAAATGAGGGTTTTAGAATAAAACAATCTTTACAATGAATAAACATGTCAGGGTGATAAAACATGTCTTGATCACGCTGACACGTCAAGATTTTCTTCACTTGAAATGCGGTGCCACAGTGCACTGAATTGGAACAATATTGTTTTAACTAGAGAGATAAGATTCTTTCTGGAATGGTTGCTGTGTGCTGATGCGTTGTGTGCTCTGCCTCGCTAAACAGCTCAGTTTTCTATTATAAAATGAGAGATGTATGACGTGATTTCCTATGTATTATTACATTTTTTACACCAATAATTAAAAGATACTCTTAGATACTCTTAAGAGAAAGGCCAAGCTTTTTGTAACCTCCTCCCTCCCATCAGCTCTCTCTTCCCCTGTGCCCCAACTTGGGTGTTAAAAAGGAAGTACATCCTTTCTGAACCCCCCTAGCCACCTGTCCCCTTGTGCTAAGCCCAATCTGGGAATCAAAATAAAACAACTTACATGATTGCCACAATCCTCCCCTGATTTAATAGGGGCGGGGATCTACATGACAGTCGTGTGTTTGATTGACAGACCAGTACAGTCACACTTCTGCACATGATTGGGTGACTGACGTCACTAAAGGCTCCAGCATCAGCTTACTTGCAGATTGCCCACCCAGAGAGTTGTTTGTTATGTAATTGCCCAAATTGGGCTAAGCACAGGGGAGGATACTTAGACTTCCTCCTTAAAAGTCTGAGCACTGCAATCCTCCGCTGGTCCTAGCAATGTGATGCACGGATAACCTCTTTCGGGCTGTGCATCCCAAGTGACTGCGAGTAGCCTATCAGGTCGCCCAGTGTGATTGACTGCTCCATGGCAGCCGTGGAAGGCTTCCCAGAAAAAGTTGAGGATCCAGGTAACCCCATTCGCTGGTTTAGCGGTGCCGATGCACAACGGGGGAGTCCGAACCAGGCTGCCCTGCTGTTTCATTTTAAAGATGTCATTTTTGTCTAAAGTTCCTCTTTAAAGACCCAAACTGGGCCTCTTTAACACATAAGGGTCAGCTGGATGTTTTAAATGAAACAAGCAAAGCTAAATGTGTATGCAAGTGCAGTCTCCACACCTGTTCCAGATCAGTGCTTTACTGGGGTTTGTAGCTAGGGGAGAAGAATGGCAGCCGGGGGAAAAGCAACAAGGAAGCCAGAAATGGCAACCCTTTATTTCCATCTTGACAAGTCAGCATGGGGCATCTGATTATAGGGAGAACACAGAAAATACTGTTTTCAGGGCAGCGGACCCTGTATTAAGACTGCATGCTCTGTGGATGTTAACAGTGCTGCTTGGTAGCCTGTAGTTCAGCAATACAGGTGCAGCACAGGATGGGTTTGCTGAACACGCTGCATTAAATAGCCAATGGTTCCCCATGGCTCCCAGTGAGCTCAACACAATTAGAGCTGGTAATTTCATTTTGTGCACTAATTGAATGGAAAGGCAGTGAACTGTGTGTTTACATGTTGAAACATATACATCCTTGTTTTTAATACTGTTGTCATAATGTCACCTGCTAACAACCATTCTGATAAAATATGTATGAACTGTAAATACTCATAAAATCATGAAATGCTGTCTCTCAACCACTGCTACAGCAATTGGGTGACTAATGTATCACCCCTTGGTCTTAAGGTTCTCAGCTCTACATGATAGCCAGAAGTGAAGCATACATTTGTTCACTCTGGCTTAAAACAGCAGTGATAGTGGTATCAAGGGAGTGGACTACTGCCTTGCAAACCTGCGTTCATGTGTCTACAATTTTCTCCCAGATAGCTTTTCCATATACAGTTCACATCTTGACACCTTTACTTGGCCAATCCCTTTCAGTTGCTTAGAACTCCACTGAGAATGTATTCATTAATTGAGCAATATCCTCTATATGGCCAATTATTGTCTATATGTGCTTATACTGTAGGACACATCTGGATTTTTTGAAAAGTATTTTGTTTGGGATACCATCATTGCAATTTGTACTGCAATCCTAATCCCAACCTCAGCAAACCACAATTGCACCCCTTCCCCATCCTTAACAATTCAGCTATTTGCCAGACCTTGAAAAAACTCCCATTGCCAATGCTAACAGTCATGTGACCCTGCATCTTGAAAGTCCTACTGTCCCCGTGAGAAAGATGCTGCAGGTGGTGGCATTGGGATGATATCTCTGCAGCACTTGCAGCACCTGCGCTGAATGCTTCACCTGTTGGGATTTCAGGTTGTGTGTCTGTCTGCTCTGCTATAGCTGTTGGCTTTTTAGTGGTAAGGACAAATGAGAGAGGTCATACCAACTGGGCTATAAAAAGCCCAAATCACTTACGAATGAAATCCCGTCAAAACACTCTGGTAGAAGTGCTTAATAAGACCCTGAGTATCACGTTTTAGCCAACCTCTTCTCACCTTATCCTCCTTGAGGAAAGCCCAGAGTAGATGTAACCTTATGTATTCTAAGAGAAGCCACTTTCGTCGCTTCAAGGGACACAGTGCCTGTTAGACCACGTTTTTGTGTGAATGAAAGGAGGGCAAACTTTGGAGCCCTGATACAGACATCTACCCTGTTCTGCAGGAAATGGAGATGATGCACATGGGACAGGCATCAGGTGAGCTGCTTGCTGTCTTATTATTGCCATTAGTTCCCTTTAAATCGGACCAACAGCTTGGCACAGTTGAAAGAGGAAACTCCCCGAAACTCCCTTGTCCCATCTCTATGTATAATGCTGAATCATTGTCATCACTTACATTTGCACCTGCATCCATTCAAAGCTAAAATACTGCCTCGCCGATTTTCTAGTAGTAGTAGTAGTAGGAGCTTCCTTACCCAGTATCCCAGCCGTGCTGCTGACATAACTTACAATGCACAGTAACAGAAAACCCAGAATGTACTGTACTTTTTGCAGGTGGCCTGCAGCTCCAGGAGATGCCATTTTGTTTTGACCACAGCAGGAGTTAAAAAAGAATAAATTAATTGTTGTTATGTGCAGCAATCTCCCTGGGGAGTGATGAATTGCTCTGGAGAGGGATGCACATGAGCACTGTTTGTTGTAAGGGTGTTGGTCTGGTTTAAGCTTGGGTTTGAATCAAATTCTATGTTTGTCAAACTGATGGCTGGTATATAAAGTGAAAAATGTACCCAGGAAAATATTCTCTTAGTGCTTATACATCTAGTGCCACTGTGATCCGACAGTCCAACACTACAGGTCCCCCTTGGCAATTAAAGGTCTCTCCACCGACTAGAGGGACCTGATGTGAACAGGAAAAGGTGCTGCTGGCAGATACATGGCTAATGAATTCTGAGTGGTGTGTCCAGGAGCTTGTGCCACTGGAGGGAGGCGAGTATTACTCTGGGAACTGAAAGATTTATCACCCAGCTGCCCGTATGAGTGCCAAACATCTTGTTTTGGTTTGCTTAAATGTTTTACACTGTGTTGCATTGTTTGTTTGACATATAAGCAGCAAATGGTGAAAGAACCACCATAATATGTGTAAGCCATTTTCAGTATTTCCTAGAAAATATTTGTGAACCTGCAAAATTGACTGTCATGGGAAGGAGATCTTCTTTTATATACAGGCTGAACTGGATGGACTAAAGTATTTATTCAGCCTTACATACTATGTTACCTAATATATGCTGTCATTTCCCAGCAATCCCTGCTACAGTAAATTTCTGTCCCCTTTATTAAAGTGGTCCAATCACCGGGATGACTATACTGGTGACTGGTCCTTGCCCTGGGTGCATGCCTATGTAGGATGCCCCTCCCGTATGAAACCACCCAGATCGCCCAGTTTCACCTTTCCAACATTCCTACAGAGCATGCGCAGTTGCTCGTCCAATCAGCAATTTATGCGGCGCGGCACAGCATAAAATCTTCTCCGGCATAGGCACTCTGACTGCCGCATCCCCGGTTCCAATGTGGAGTGTGTGCTTCCACCTGATTCAAAAGCGCACTGCTACAGGGAAGCTAGGGATGTGGCCGCTGGTGAAGATGGCGCCTCTGGGCAGACAGAATTGGGTAAGATTACCGGCGTCCCGGGGGGGTTTCAGAAAGAATAGTGGCCGCCCCCACGTGGTGATTGGTCCACTTTACCTCAAAATAACAAGGGAGTGTATCAAAAGATGTATCAATTAACTACCAGCACCACAGTCCTTTTTTGGCAGCACCACATTGCAGGTTAGAAAAGCAGACCAGTATGTGTTATGGTCTATTGTTAGAAGGGAGGATACAAAGAACATGCAAGAACTAAATGGACAAAAAGGTTGCAGCTAGTACAAAATGCAAACTTTAAAGTGGACCAACACCCAGGGGGGATCTATAAGATTCCCGGGCCGATCAGAACCCTCCCCGCGGGGCATCCCAAATCGGGATGCCCCGCTGTGTGAAACCCCCCAGGAAGCCCAGAAACCTTACCTTAGCCCCGTTCCAACGGCGCATGCGCGAGCCGCGTCTCACGCTTCCCTCTAGCAGGGCCCGCACCCGCGCCGGCCGTTTGTGAATGGCCGGCGCGGGCGCGCTCCCTGTTAGAGGGAATGGCGAGACGCGGCCTCCAGCGCTCAGAGCTGCTGTGGTTGGACGCCGCTTGTACGTGCATACCACAGCGGCTCTGAGCGCTCTGATTGGACGACCGCCCGCGTAGGAGCGTGGTGAGGTGAGTGTTTCCGGGCGTTCTGGGGGGTTTCACACAGCGGGCCCCCCCCCCCCCATCGGGGTGCCCCACCGAAGTGGACCAAAACCCAGGATAGTGAAAATCCTGGGTGTTGGTCCACTTTAAATAGGAGCCTTGGCAGTGGATCTAACCTTTCCCTAAGTTATTGAAAAGTAGTTTTTGGGTCAATGAGCTATTACAGCTATGAATAAACGTTCTGTTTGCTCTTCTTTTTGATTAACTTCATTTGGAGAGTTGTATATTTACAGCATGTAAAAGTGATGCACTCGTGCCTTTTTTTGCCATAAAATCCTAATGTCTGGCAGGTAACATTTATTATATCTAGTACTAGGGAAACTGTAGCTACTTTATAAATCAATACTTATAATGTCTTGTAATGATAGGTTCATTACGTTTCACGTTGAACCTTTATGAGCAGGAAAACAGTCTAAGCTACAATTGCATAACTGACACTAGAGGAGTTTCCCCTCGTAAAAAGCTGCTTTGCATAAAATTGCTACTAAAGTGTATCTATACCCAGAAAGGAAGTTTATGTTGTCACTTTCTATCCCCAGCCCAGTGCCACAATACAGCCTGTATTTCTTTTTTTTTTTTACTTAAGCCGTTGCTCAATATTTATAAAAACATTAACAGGGTGAAGTATGATGTTAGAATGGCGGATGTATGGCTCCCTGGCTGTGCAGCAGTGTCCCCTAGTGCTTTTGATAATACATTAAGTTATGAGCTGAACTGCCACGTTCAGATTTATTGCAGTTATAATTCATAAGGCTGACCCTCAATGCTGGACTGTGTGTAACTGAATAAGGCTTTAGTAACAAAATAAACACAGGCTGTTTTGGGGTTCTGGGCTGGAGATAGGGTAATGACATAAACTTCCTTACTTTAAATATATTCTGGGAGTGCTTAAAGGGACTCTAAACCCAATGGCAATAGTTAGCCAAAAATATTCTCTACGGCTGCTGCATAAAGGTCCAGTACTCAGAATATCCTTTGTCTCTGCAGTTGGATCCCACAGGATGCACCCCCCCAGCATTTCTTGGGCACCCGTGCTCAATGACATGAAGCTTGTGGCCCCCAACCCTGCATCAGTTATGCCCACGCTAATGCAGTGGAGGGGGCATACCAGACACTGCCTTGGTTCACCCCTGTCTGTATAGGAGACTTTGGGGGTGAGTGGGAACGTTGGGGGGCCTGAACTCGGGACCCGGTACATATTTGGTAGCATGAAGTTTGGCAGTTTCATAGCTATTTCCTGGTCTTTGGGACAAATGTATCCCAAAGTTTAGCAAGTTATGTAAAACTTCCTTAACTTCTATAACTTTAAAATCCTGATGCTCACTGTACTGTACTGTTTTAACCCTTTCAGTGCCAAGCACGTAACACCTACGTGCTCGCATGTCCGTGCCTTAAGTGCCAAGCACGTAGGTGTTATGTGCTTGAATTTCCCCCCCTGCTAGTTAAAAAAAAATAAATAAAAATACTCACCTGACCCCTCATTGAATCCGACCAGGTCTCCTCTTTAATTTGGTGCCATCCGATCCCCCATGGGGGGTCGGATGGCTCCAGGAGAGCCCCCGGAATAGCCCCCCCCCCCCGCTTCGGCAGCAGCAGCTGCTAACTGTAAAAAAAAAAAAAAAAATGGCATTTGCTTACCTGAGGACGTGCTGCCTCCCAATGGGTGTCCTCTTCACTGTGGGGGCCTCCGATCGCCCCCAGCCTCTTCCATGGCAAGGAGAGGGCAGAAATTGCCCTCCCCCCACTTTCTGGAACGGGTCTCCTCCCCACCTCTCTCCTCCAATCACTCGAGCAGACTGATTTTTCGGGTGCTGGATTTAAGAGGCGGCTGCTGGTGACATCACAATGATGTCACCTGGCCCCACCCCCAGGAGGAGAGAGGTGGGGAGGAGGAGAGGGCTGAGAGGCCCGCCCCCCCCCAGGCTCTCTCCTCCAAACACCCGAGCAGACTGTCATCGCAGATCGTCGGGGGACAGAGGATCGGAGGTGAGTAATGTAAAAAAAAAAGTAAATTAAGATAATTTTTTATTCTTAGTATACAGTACGTCCTGCTCCAGATATAATACTTACACTTGGGTTATCCTCCGCCAGATGGCGCAGTACTGCAAAGACATGGAAAAAACAGGCTCCTCCCGGCCCTTCAAATACCCAGGGACCTCCCACGAATCCCCAGATTTCTCTGCAGTGCTGACTGCGAAGACATGATGTGTCACTCTCTCGCAGGTGAGCGGGGCTATCAATGCCTGCGGCCCTGTTGGACTATTCCCACCCGTCCTCCCTGTGATATGCCTCCCAGCCTGGGCTGCGCTGGTCGGGTGAAGGTAGGCAGCACCATGCGTGCTTAACGGAGCCATGCTCCACCGCAGTCCCCCACCAAACCAAACAAAGGGTCGCCATCCTCCCTCGTTCCCCCCGTAGCCCGGGGGGAAAGAAAGGGGGGGGTGTGTGTGGTGATCTCAGTGTATGTTTACACGTTTATGGCCTTAGTCTTGCCCTGGACTGGTATTCCTGGTGTCAGAGCCGCGCTGTTTGCATTTTTACTGTGTATCTGTCGCCGCCGCGCTCACCTCTTCCTTTACTGGATGTGCTGCGCCGCGGCGTCGCCTTAGACGCTGCGGCGTCTTCATTGGCAAATCATTTTTCTAAGTGTGTCATACACTTCGCTCCTCATGACAACATTGAAACTATCTCAGAGCTTCGCGCTCTTCGGGGGGGCGGGGACCTGGTTTGGCGCGCTCCACGTCACTGCCCACTCTGGAACCTTCGAGGTTCCCTTGCCGCCATTTTGATGCTGGTCGCACGTACGCGTGGTAGTGGTCCCCCTCCTCCCTTGGTCTGTAAGTGCCCTCGCGGGCGATTTTCATGATCCTTGATTACTGCGCATGGTTCTGACACCCTTTATTTCCTTTATGTCTTTCAGACTGGTGAACACCAATGGCTTCTCCCGGCCCAGTGTAAAATTATAGCGGGCCTTGTAATATTCTCCCACTTCCCTAGCGGGCCTTTTGGGCATCCAGGGTTACTTATAGTGTAAATCCCTACTGGCATATTGTGCCTTGAATAATCACCATATGGAGGCATCTCAGAATTATGTGACCGGGGTCCCTCTGGGACAAGACCGGCTGTGTATAGCGTGTGGACAACCCCATGCTGATGCTGACAGGGCACGGGTCTGCGTACCCTGTGCCGAGCAAGCACTGGCCCTGCAATCAGGTCGGCCAGTGGCTACACCTAGCTTCAATTCACCTATCTCCCCAGGCTTAAATCTCCCTCCTGCTGAGTCGCATACAAGTGGGGAATTGCAGCCTGCTGGGCCTTCCAGACTGCCTACGGCTGAACAGATTATTGCTAGGTTGTCAGAGCGAATGGGCCCTGGTAGGAAGCGGCACCTGTCGCCTCATGTTTCTGTATTTTCTATGAGAACCGAGGAGTTTACTACTCCGTGGGACTATACCCCTTCTGATGAAGGGGAGTTGTTCTCTGACTCAGGCTCATCTGATGAGAGGCCGAGGAGTCATGACGATTCTGGCCCTGAATACTGGGGCCAGTGTGACACTGACGACTTGTTGATTTAAGGCACTGTCTATATCTCTCCCCGGTCAGGTCCCCAAGCCTAGAGGGGAGCGTTTCCATACTGCGACTGCATGTTTGGAATTTCTAGAGCAGGCTCATTTCCATGCCCTTGTGCTCGAGGAATGGGAATGCCCCAGTAAACTTCCAGGGGTTCCAGGGGACTGGGATGGGAAATACCCTTTTCCCCCTGAGGTGGTTAATTGTTGGTCATCACTCCCCGTGGTGGATGCGCCGATCATAGGGGTCCCTAATCCCCCCTTTATTACAACCCCTGCTTATAGTACCCTTCGGGATGCTGAGGACCGGCGCATTGATCTGCTGGCCTCCCATGCCTTTTCTTGTGCTGGGACGGCGCTGCGCCCGGTCTGTGCCGCGGCTATTACTGCAGTGGCCGCTAGAACCCTCATCAGAAAGTTGCTTGATCATCGCCCCGAGGATCTCCCCTGGGAGGTGTTTAATGCACTCTCCAATTGTGATGTATTTGTAAAATGTATTCTATTAGCGCTGGATGACGCTATTAGAATGTGTGCAAGAACTTCTGCCCTTGCGGTGGCTATACGTCGCTTGGTCTGGCTGCGACAGTGGGGTGCTGACGATGCTACTAAAAAGACTCTTACCGGGCTTCCCTTTAGAGGGCAATGCCTATTTGGGGCCCGTCTAGTCCTGTTCGGTAAAAAGGGCAAATCACCCCTACGCAGACGGCCGTCTCGGCCCCCTCGGGGCAGGGGCACCCCTCCTCCCCCCTACCTTAGTGTTAAACAGGAACCAGGGGTGTCCTTCCGGGTCTTTTGTGCAGACTCCTGCCCCACAAGCAGCAGACAATGCCCTGGCCCCTCCGGCGGGGCTAAGCCCAAATCTTCCACCAAACCCCCTCAAGCATGATGGGGCGCCCTCGCCCGTCTGGGTGAGGGGATGGCTGCAGCACCTTGCTCTTATCAGGAGGCATCTCGCCTCATTCTGGTGGATTCAGGAGGTTGTGTCCTCCAGATACAGGATAGAGTTTGCTGCACGGCCTTCCCCAGTTTTATCAGGTCCCAGGTACTCCTTGTCCCTGCCGCTGTTCAGTTGCTGGCACAGGCCATGCTAGGCCTGCGAGGTCTGAGGGTCTCTTGCAGATTGCCCGTAATAGGCAGAGGCAGGGGCCGCTATACCAACCTTTCCACAGTCCCCCAAAAGGATGGGTCGGGCTGGCCCATTCTGGATTCACAGCAATTCTCTAATTACAGGCAGTTTTCTGCATGGAAACTCTGAGTTGGGCCATCAGCACCTTGCGCCCAGTGGGCTTCTTGCCGTCTGGGGAACTCTAAAATGCTTATGTTTACATCCCTGTGCCCTCAGGTCTCTGAGGCTCTTCAGGTTCGTGTTGGTAGTCCAACACTGTTAATTGTGGCCTTGTTATCTGTCCTCTCGTCAACTCCCAGAGTGTTCACTCAGGTGCTGACGATGGTGCTGATGAGACCAAGGGGCGTCCGTGCGATGACTACCTGGACGTCCTTTCTCTCTTCCCAGTCTCTGCGTCAGGCAAAGTTGGATACCCGGCTGGTGGTGTCCATTGGGAGTCATTTGGATGGGTGATCAATGACCCCGAGTCCTCACTGTCCCCTTAAGTGGTAACTCCATTACTAGGAATGATTCTGGATTAGGTTCAAACCAGATTCTCCCCTTCTCAGCAATAAGGTGGGCAATCTGGTCACATGGGCTCAGTCCCTCATTGCTGTCCCGGTCTCTTCACCAGGCAGGGATGCAGCTGGTGGGCCCGTTGGTAACTTGCTCGGAAGAGGTCCCTTATGCTCAGTTCCACTTGAGCCCTTCTGCGACTTCTATTGGTGATACAGGACAGGGATCCAGCACCCCTGGAGCAGGGTCTGTGGGCCTTCCCACCTGTAAGAAGGTTTCTCTTGGAAGTGGATGAACTCAAGGGACCTGTCTGGGGGCAGTTCTTTCTTGCCCCTTCCTGGAAACGGTCACCATGGATGCCAACCTATCAGGTTGAAGGGGGAGGTTTTCTTCTGAAACTCCCTGCGATTCTGGGGGTGGTGGGGCCCTTAGAAGTTGGTTCTATCTCGCTTGACCACTTCCCTTTTGGGCTTGCCAGTTTGGGGGCGCTCGGTCTGTCTGACGGATTTCATTCGTCTGCTTGCAGGATTTTGTCCCTTGGTCATATTCAGGATGCTGTCTGGCTGTTCTTACCCTCAAGGTTGTCCTTCTGGTGACTGTTACCTTGGTCAGGCGTGTGTTAGCGGGCGGCTCTGTCTATCTAGCCCCCATTCCTTGAGATACACCAGGATAAGGTGGAGTTCCGCCTGAAGCCGGACTCTCTGCATCAGGAGGTGTCTTATGTTCATTGATTCGAGATATTGTTATCCACGGCTGTGCCTTTTTCCTAGCAACACTGAGGAAAGGGTTCTGCATTCCTTAAACAGGTGTTGGAAGTTTTTCCTTGGTAGTCACTGTGTCCTTTAGGGGAACTGAGGTTCCTTGGGGCCTGTGGTCATTACATCCTGAATGTGCCCGATCTCGTCTGCTCTCGGGAGTTGGGCGGCTTTGGTCCTGGTTATTACCTTAATGGATGTTCCTCCTGGTACTTGGTTTGGTCTTTTGGCTTCTGCCAAGTCTACTGTAGCGATTGGATTCGTCAGGCTGTTATTCAGGCCTATTCCAGCAAGGGGAAGAATCTCCCTTGTCGCCTTGATTCTTTTTCTACTCGTGCTTGATGCCTCTTGGGCTTTTCAGCACCGGGCTTCTGTTGAACTGGTTGGCTAGGCCACTACCTTGGCCTTCTGCTCATACCTTTTGCAAAGTTTTTACAAGGTTGATGTTAGGGCCTCAGCTCATGCTGACAGTGGTTTTAAACCACTGCTGCTGTTGTCGCTTTTTGTTGGGGATCCCACCCTACTTTATGGACACTGCTTTTGGATGTCCCAAGTGTAAGTATAATATCTGGAGCAGGACGTACTGTATACTAAGAATAATACAATTCTGTGAAATACTCACCTGTAGAACTGATATTATTTGTATACAGTACGTCCTGCTCCACCCCACCCTGTTTTTTTGCATTATTCTGGATCCCCTGTATGGTGATTGTTACCATTGTTATAGTTACCAGTTGGTGGTTAATTCTCCCGGCTTCTTGTTCACTGCTTTTCAGTGCTGGGGATTTGTGGGAGGTCCCCGGGTATTTGAGGGCCGGGGGGAGCCTGTTTTTGCATGTCTCTGCAGTGCAGCGCCATCTGGCGGAGGATAACCCAAGTGTAAGTATTATATCTGGATCAGGACGTATACTGTATACAAATAATATCAATTCTACAGGTGAGTATTTCACAGAATTGTATTATTCTTATGTGTCTGTGTCTTTTTTATTTGACATTTAACCCCTTGAGACCATGAGACCCCTTATACCAGTTCACAAGGCTGGGGGATGGCAAGTCACCCGTTAGCCGCAGCGGGTGACTTGCCATTAACCCCCGGCACCCTCATTACCTGCCTCCCCAAAGCCCAAGGGGGGGCAGAAGAGCCCGGGCCCACACAGGCTATGTGGGCTCGTAGGCTGCAGGGTGGGGGGGGGCACAAAAGCTGGCCCCCCCACTCTGTTCCTACAAGCCCCCATAGCTGGTCCCGGGCTGGTAATGCTGGGTAAGGGGGACCCCATTTCATTTTTTTGTTGGATTTTTAAGGGTTTTTAACCCTTAAAATTCCAAAAAGATGGGGTCCCCCTGGGAGGGGGGACCCTATGTCATAATGTTTCTGTGTGTTTTTTTATACTTAACCCCTTGTGAACTGGTAAGGGGTCCATGAGACCCCTTATACCACTTTACAAGGCTGGGGGCTGGCAAGTCACCTGCCGCTAGCAGGTGACTTGCCGTTAACCCCCGGCACCCCTATTATCTGCCTCCCCAAAGCCCAGGGGGGGGCAGAAGAGCCCGGGCCCACATAGGCTATGTGGGCTTGTAGGCTGCAGGGTGGGGGGCCACAAAAGCTGGCCCCTCCACTCTGTTCCTACAAGCCCCCATAGCTGGTCCCGGGCTGGTAATGCTGGGTAAGGGGGACCCCATTTCAATTTTTTGGGGATTTTTAAGGGTTTTTAACCCTTAAAAATCCCCAAAAAATGGGGCCCCCCCCGGGAGGCGGGACCCTATGTAATTTTTTTTTAAATTAACCCCTTATGTTTATAGTGTGAATAGTAGTAGTATTTTATTTGTAAATGTTATAAAGTGCTATTTTCAGTTTGGGGGGGTCTCCTGGGCAAGAATGGGGGGCTACCGATACATATGTGGTACTGTTGTAATCGGGAGAAATTGGGCTTTCACATGCAATATGGTTTTCTCTAATAAAGTAAATGTTTTATTTAAAGTGGACCAACACCCAGGATTTTGACTATCCTGGGTTTTGGTCCACTTCGGCGGGGCACCCCGATCGGGGGTGCCCCGCTGTGTGAAACCCCCCAGAAAGCCCCAAAATCTTACCTGTCCCCGCTCCCACGTGACTGGACGGTCCAATCCCCGCCAACGTCCAGGCGGGGATCAGGAACGTCCAAGCGGCTGCCGCCGCCGCCGCCTCCCTCGCGTCACTTTCGGCGCGCGCGCGCCCCCGCCGGCCATTCGCAGACGGCCGGCGCGGGCGTGAGCACGCCTACAGGGGCGCGAGGGAGGCGGCGGCGGCCGGCCGCCGCCGAAGATCAGGTAAGGTGTTTGGGGGTTTTTTGGGGGGTTTCACCCCGCGGGACATCCCGATCTCGGATGTCCCGCGGGGTGGGAGGTGATCGGCCCGGGAATCTTATAGATTTCCGGGCCGATCACCTCTCGGTGTTGGTCCACTTTAAAATAAAGGAGACAATTGTCTAAAAAATATTTATTTATTTTTACACAAAAATTAAAAAAAAAAAAAAAAATAGAAAAATTACAAACAAGACATTTCATGTTCAAGCCTAAACTCTGCTGCAAAATATATATCTATAATTTTCCTGGAAATTCCGGAAAAAATCACGGTTAAACATAGTGCAGAATGGGGAAAAATGACCTGTCAACAGAGGGTGACAAAACTTCAAGTAGGTTGGCAATTAAAAGGGTTAATAGTGCCTATGCATGTTGGATATTGTTCTGCTCGGGGGACCTTGCTCTTTCGGATTTAGCTTGTTTTTTCTTGTTTGCATATTTATGTTTTAGGAAAACATGGTATTTATTCAGTTTTTTAATTAATTTTTTTAGGAAAACCCTGTGCAACCTAAGAATTCTTTGAGGGATTACTTCCAGAAAGGTGAGCCTACTACAACAAGCTGTCCACTTATAGAAAGCTTAACCTGTGTACTTTCAGGGAATATATGGTTTATAGGGGATATTCCAAATGTAAAGGGTTGTTTTGGTTGAAAAATTGCAAGGTGCGCATTTTGTCTGCAGAGCTGAAATTTTCAAGTAAAATTACTGTTATGCGCATGCTTTACTTTGGGGTGTTTGCCAACTCTTCCCTTGACAGTAGCTATGCATGTTGGGTATTGTTCTGTTCAGGGGATGTTGCTTTTTGAGATTTTACTAGTTTTTTCTTGTTTGCATATAGTTTTCTTTTAGGAAAATGTGGCTTGATTCTTCCTTTTTATTCTTTTTTAGGGAAACTTTGTGCAGCCAAAGAATACATTGAGGGATTACTTCCAGAAAATTAAGCCCACATAAACAAGCTTGGTACGCCTAGAAAGCTTGAGGTGTGTACTTCCAGAGAATATATAGTTTGTGGGGGGTATTTTAAATGTAAATGGTTGGTTTCTGGAAAAACTGCAAGGTGCGCATAGCACATAGCTTGTGCTTGTTGTATTTTATCTGAAAATCTCCTAAAGCTCTGTTTCAGTTTGGGGGAGTCTCCTGGGCAGGAAAGGGTGTCTATCAATACATATGTGGTACTGCTGTGACTGGGAGAAATTAGGGTTTCGCACGCAATAACATTTTATTGACAAACTTACATTTTTTATTACAAAAAAACACTACAAATTGCAAAAAATTGATTTTTTTTATTTTTCTTGCACATATTTCACCAAAAAGTATTGAGAATACACTAAAAAAAGGCCAAACAAGAGATTTCATGTTGAAGCCCAGACTCTCTTGAAAAAAACAATATATGGTTTTCCTGGGAAATTCTTTCAAAAATCACAGTTGAATATGTGTAGTGCAAAATAGTGAAACATGGTCTGGCAACAGAGGGTGACAAAAGCTGCAGGTGGGCTGGCAGCGAAAGGGTTAAAGATTGTTTGGCTCTCAGTACATTTTTACTACTCTACCAATTAGAACAATTCTTTCCACCAGAGAAGGATTTAATGGGTAAGTCCTCGTTTGATTGAATTTTTGAAAGTGTATTTTTTTGTGTGCCAAAATGATGTCTTAAAGGTGCTGAGCTAATCTAACATTTTTTAAATTTTTTGTCTAATATTAGCAAATGTGAGTTTTATGGAAGCAGTTTTCATCTATTGTTATTGGCAAGGTACACCAAGTGCAGGCTTGGTGTATATTGCCAATGGCAACAGATTGCAGATAGTTGCACAGAACGCTGCTGATGTTCATGAGTAGGTGCTCTTCTCGGTGCACAGACTTGGTGTATGCCAATAGCAAACAATTGCAGTTAGTAAAAACGTTTATAAAACACGCATTTTCTAACATAGGAAAAAACAAAAAAACTAGATGAGCTCAGCACCTTCAGCACATCATTTTAGCACAAAAACAAAAAAAATTTTAAATGAACTTACCCTTTAAATACATGCAATATATAAATACATGCATCTGCAAGAGATGAATTGAGGTTTTTCCTTTTTTTTTCAATGCTTCAGTTGATGGGATGCTAATTAATTTCTGGTTTCAGGAGTCTCTTAATGAGCTTTGAAACCTGTGTTGTCTGGTAGCTGCACAAGCAGCCTCCTCAGTTAGAGTTGGAATAAATATCTTTGATATATCTTTGCTCAGCACAGTATGAAAAGACCCCCTCTTGCTATGGGGGCAGAGTGGATTATTCGTCAGATATCATTTCTTCATGTAGCTGGACAGCCCAACCTCTCCAGGCTCTGCATTTAGCTGAGAGGAAATTGAGTCTGAGTAGACAATCCCCTTTGGAAAATATATTTAAAGATCTAGGTCAGTTTGAAGCCACTAAGTGCAGTATGATACCATCACAGCAGGAAGAACTAGGGTTAAATAGTAATATCAGCTTGTCTGACAGATGCTAAGCTATCCAGTGTACTGCAATAAAGTCAGCATACTGGTAATAAGTGAATCTGTGTCTTGGAATGTGATTGATTCTATGGGGTTTATAACTTGGGAAGATATATATTATGATGCACAGTGGTGGGATGCACAGCAGACCATGCATTAAGATCTTTTCTAGTAAATGGAAATGAATGTCTTACTGTAATGTTACTTTGTCTTTTTTACCTTGTCTTATGTTATTGATTTCTGTGGTTAGTAAGTTGTTAGTGCTTCATTGAAGCTATGGGTTGACCCAAGTTCAAGATTAAAATTCTTTCTCTGCTGAAAACTACCTTTGTAATATAATTCAGTTGAATAGATAACCTGGTGTTGCTATGTAAATGAAGTTTATAGTCTGTGTATGGTATTTTGTTTACCTGTTTTTTTTGTTATTGATTTTGGTATAATGTACTTCTTTGAATATTTGTGTTGTAAGTAATGTATTCTTTACACTTAACCCTACAATTCTAACTAAAACTTAAAGTGGACAAACACCCAGGATTTTGACTATCCTGGGTATTGGTCCACTTCCCCGGGGCACCCCGATTTGGGGGGCCCGCTGCCTGAAACCCCCCCAAACACCCCGAAAACTCACCTCTCCACGCTCCCACGTGAGTGCGCTGTCCAATGCCCGCCGACGGACAAGTGACGTCCGTCGACGGACAAGGGATCGCGCCCGCCGCCGCCTCCCGCGCGGCACTCTTGACGTGTGCGCGCCCGCGCCGGCCATTCAGAGACGGCCGGCGCGGGCGCGCGCACGTCTAGAGGAGCGCGAGAGAGGCGGCGGCGGCGGAAGCAGCGGCTGGAGAGGTAAGGATTTTTCGGGGTTTTGGGGGGGTTACACCCCGCGGGACATCCCTGGGTGTTGGCCCACTTTAATTCTTTCTGAATTAGAGGATCACTATTTACATCTGCTGAGCTTTTTCAGATTTGTTGTTGGCTGCTATCACAGGCAGTAAGTAGCCATTAGGTGTACTTACTGTTAGAAAACCTGATTAAGGGAAAGATTCCAGCTATTGGTGTGCCCTTCAGGGGTAACTCTTTGGTCATGGGCCTCGGGCATCCCCAGCAGGCTGGGCACGGGAGCATGTCTCACTCCACAGAGAAAGCGGGGATACGGCCACTCTCACTCCCTATACAGACGCTCTGTTCCAAACAACGGTTTATGCTGTGCATTAGTATGCACGCCATAACGCGCGGTTTGAATGGGCGCCTGCATAAGCACCATATGAACGGAGGAAAGATGAGTTGTGTTGGTGATCTGGGGGCTTTCACAAATCGGGATGCCCCAGGGACAAGTGCCTATCATCAGGACAGTGAAAATCTTGGTGATATGTCCACATTAAGAAAATAGAATTAGGTTTAAAGTGGACCAAAACCAGCCCTAGGGTCTATGAGACTCCAGGACCAGCTGATTCCCTCTCCCAGGGGCTTTCCAGTTTGGCTGGAAATCTTACTCCAACCCATGGTGCATGTGCAGCCGGCCTCAGCACCACTCGCATTCCCCATCAGCTGTGCGTGCCCAGGCCCGCCGCAACTAAATGGCTGTGTGTGACCACGCAGTTGAAAGATGCGAGTTATGCTGAGTGCCGCCGATGTGTGCATCTGGGGCTTCCATTCAGCTTCTTCAGCTGCACATTAATATGCGTGGCTGGAGAAGGTGACTGGATGAGCAGCCGCGCAGTTGGACAGAGGATAGGTGAGTATAGTTGGCGAATGCCAGGGTTTCACACAGCGGGGCATCCTAAACTGGGGGCCCCCAGGAGGATGGACCAAAACCAGGGATATTGAAAATCCGGTATATTGGTCCAATTGTACAATGCCTTAACCCCCAAATTGTTGTGGCAAAATAGAAAAACTACTGAAGCATCTAAAATGTGTCTCCATTAGCAGAGGCAGCTCCAGACACAAAGTGCAGAGTGTGGCGTCCTGTCAAATAGGGTGAGGAGGCAGTCATATTCAGCAAACCTATAATCTCCTTTAATTGAAATGGCAGAACACATCCAAAACAGTTAGGAGGCTAAACACCTTCCCTGCCAGAGAGTGTGCTGTTGCCATTGGAGCCTACAATGCACAGCTACAGGACAGCTTCAGCCTTTAGGACTGAAGTATTGAGCCTTCGAGTGGTCAGGTAAGAAATGCTCTTTCTTCTGCCTGCATAGGTACTTAAAAATGGAGCATGCCCTTGAAGCATTCCGATTTGGGATGCCCCACTAAGTGAACCCCCGCCCAGTCGCTCAATATGCTCACCTCACCAATGAGCCCACGGTACATGTGTGGCCAGTGGTGGCATCACTGCCATCTTTCTCAGGCTGTGTGCGGCTACATCCACTGTAACTGAATGGCTGGCGTGGCCATGCACAACCTAGGTATGCAGTGCCATGCACTGATCGAGAGCGTGACTAGGATTTCATTCATCTTCTCCAGCTGCACATTAAAATGAAAAAGCTGATTGGAGGAGAGCTGTATTTGTGCCGTGCTGAGCGCTGGTGAGGTATGTAGATTGGGCGATCGCGGGGTGTCATCCAGAGCGGCAAGCCAAAATGGGATGCCCCTAGGGGGCAGAACATAACTCAGGATAGTGATAATTGTTTCACTTTAAGATTTAAGATAGAATTTGTTGAAATCAATGCAATGCCAAATAACCTTAAAAGAAAAAGGTTTCATTTTCTAACTTACAAATCCCCCTCCCTTCCTCTGAACCCCTTTATACACTGGTGGTAGGCAGTATGGCCAGTGTGCCACGCTGTTGGTTGTACTTGGAAGTCCAAATGAAAGTGAGGCCCACAATTTTAGTATGGTGCAATTCTGCCTGTACTAACTCAAGCCACAGTCCTAGTAAATATGACATTGAAACATTAAAGGAAACACTTTTATGTTTAGCTTTCAATACATTCCTTGAACATTTAAGGAAAGAAGATGTAAAATATCTGCAGATTTTGTAAAGTTTGTCTTTTCACATCTGCTTTCAATTAGTCATCTCAGTGAACAGAGTGTTGTTTTTTCAAACCATTCCAAGTCCTGTCATCCTGGGATATTTTTAATATGTCTGGATTGTACTTTGGCAAACTGTCTAGCAGCATCACTCTGGAAGACATGAACAATGCTTTATTGGAAAAGTATTGTTTAGAGCTGTTTTCTTCATCTCTGTAAAACCCTCTCTGGGACCTGTTTGAACGGCAGAAAAATGAGTGTGCGCTTGGGTAACAATATACAAAACAATATCATTTGGCAGTGAGGAAATTGACATATGGCTTTAGAATACACGATTCCATATTCATTTCATTGGTCTGAATATGAATATGTACTAAGCTGAGTGAAATCTGTTATTTGAATATAAATTATTGCAGAGTTAATAAAATATTATGGGCAAATGGATGCAAAGACATTTTTGTTACTTTTACATACACGTTGATTATATCATTATGCCACATTTTTATGATTATTTCTTATGTTAAAACAGAATACATTTGGATTTCATGTGCCCAGTATAAGAGCCATCCAAAATATCCACAGACTGGACAATGAAATTATTTGTTAATACCCCACACTCTAGGGTTTCTTGGCAATCCAGCTGCTTTCTTACAAGTTCCACTGCACTGCAAGTGTTTTCTCCTTCTGGTGACTGAAAGCATCCACAATGCTCTAATATACGCCCTTAAATGAGGTGGCACCAGGGGGGCTACTTCATCAATGTGTGAGAGTCCGGCACTTAAGCCAACCGTTATTTCGGGTTTTTTTAGTGCAGTTCTTTTGTGGGTGTCTGCTTTTCTCTGTCTTTCTGTCCTGCTGCATTCTATTTTTATATATGTGTGTTTATAGGTGCCTGGACACTTTTCTGAAGTGGGCAAAAACCTTGGACCTTGATTATCCCCGGGCTATGTGACATCCCCAGGCCATACATAAAAACTCACCTTTCTCTGGTCCTACAGTACATGTGTGGGCAGGTAGCCAATCAGCGCGCTCAGCTCCATTTGTCATTTTAGATAAGAATTGTCTAAGGGCCGAATGGAGCTGAATAACACAGAATGCGGATGAGCCAACCGACAGCCACTTCCTTGCTAGCCTCTGGCAGAGGGTGTGCTTGTTCCGGCAATTTACAGATGCCTGGCACAGACGTCTGGTTAGAGTTATAGTGCAGCCGCGGCCTGCTCATGCACCTTGGATTGGGGATCAGGTAGCTTGTATTGGATGCCCGGGGAGAGGGAATCAGGTGGTCTTGGATTCTGATAGATTCTAGGGCCTAAGAGCCCAAGATGGGTTTTGGTCCACTTTCATGTATTGTAACTAGGGCTTGTTTTTGGAGTCAGGTTTTTATTCCAAGCATCCTTGAAAATCCTGAAAAATCATTCTAGGGCTTATATTCTAAGCATACAGCACGTCCTGCTCCAGTAGTAGTAATAACATGTGGGTAATCCTCCGCTTCTGGTGTCGTGCACTGCAGACATGTAGAAAACAAGCTCCTCCCGGCCCTACATATACCGAGGGACCTCCCACAAATCCCCAGATTTCTCTGCAGTGCTGGAACTGCGAAGACATGAGGTATCACGCTCTCGCAGGCGAGCGGGGCTTTACAGCCCGAGGCCTTGCGGGACTATTTCCACCCGTCCTTCTTGTAAAAGAATATGCCTCCCAGCCTGGGCTGCGTTGGTCGGATGAAGGTAGGCAGCACCTAGTGTGCTTACGGAGCTAGTCTCCACCGCAATCCCCCTCCATAGGGTAGGCGGTTAAGGCGAATGGTGAGCCTTCAGTGGATGCCCCTCCCGCACCAGTGCCCCCATGTCCCATCTAACGGTGAACCCTCTATTCGGGTCACCTTCCTCCCCAGATTCCCCCGTTAGTGGGGGAAAAAAGAGGGGGGGTTGTGTGTTTGATGGCCTACTCCTTGCCCTAATTACACTATAGACACTTTACCGCTACCAGAGCTGTCAGAGCGCGTTTCACTTTTCATCTGACCGCAGCGTTTTACTGTGCTCTAGGCGCATACGGCAGCACTGTTCGGGGAAGCTACGGCGTTTTTCAAATCTCCTTGCTCACTCAGTCTGAAGTGATGCTGACGTTTCTACCATTCTCTCCTGATTGGCTGCGCGCCTTCTAGCTTCGCGCTCTCCGGGGGGGAGGCGTGGTTCGGTCTGGCGCATTCCGCGTCATCGCCCGCTCTGGCCCGCCCTTCGAGGTTCGCTGGGCGCCATTTCCTTCTCGCATGCGCGTGGTGAAGATGGTCCTCCCCTCGCAGACCTGTAAGTGCCCTCATGGGCGATCTTTTCCCTAGCTTGCTTCTTCGCGCCCGGCTCTGACATCCCTGTTCCCTCTTGTGTCTTTCAGACAGCGGTCCTCGGTGGCTTCCCCCGGCCCGATGTAGCGCCCGGTCCAGACCATTTTTCAGAAATTACTCCCACTTCCCAGCGGGTTATTGGGGGATCCAGGGTTGCTTAAAGCGTCAATCTCTACTGGCATATTGAATTTAATAATCACCATATGGAGGCATCCCAGGACATCGCGAACGGGGTCCCCTTGGGACAAGCCCGTCTGTGTGCAGCTTGTGGGGTTTCACCTAGCAGCGGTGACAATACACGGGTCTGCGTACCTTGTGCCCAACAGGCGCTAGCCGGTCTCCCCACCTCTTCCGAGGCTGGGCCCGCACCTCGCCTTACTTCCCCTACTCCCCCAAGCTTGAGTTTAACCCCCAATACTAGTGGGGATTCTCACGCTGATTTGGCCTCTAGATTGGCTAGTGTGGAAAGCTTCATCGCTGGCTCCTTGGCGCGCAAGGCTACTGCCAAGGGGCGTCGTTTGAATCCTGAAGCTACTATTCTCCCTGTAGAATCTGATGATTTACTGCTTTCCTATGCTCAGTCCCCATCAGAGGAAGGGGAACTGCTCTCTGACTCAGGATCCTACGAGGACGAGTCTAGGAGTCAGGAGGAGTCTGGTTCTGATCTTTGGTCCCAGGACGACATTGATAGACTGCTGTCTCAGATCTTTGATGTGTTATCCCTCTCCCCCCCTCCCGCGGCCCCTCGGCAAAGGGGCGACCTGTTTCATACCGCTAGGGTGCGGTTGGAGTTTCCCGAACAAACTCACTTTAATAACCTAGTGCTGAAAGAATGGGAACATCCCAGCAAACTCCAAGGGATTCCTAAAGCTGTGGATAAGAAGTATCCATTTCCTGCCGATCTGGTTAAGTGTTGTACATCGCCGCCCGAGGTCGATGCCCCGATTCTGAGTCGGTCCAACACCTCTATTATGCACTCCCCTGACACTACTACGCTGTGGGATTTAGAGGATCGGCGAGTTGATCAATTGGCATGTCATGCCTTTGCATTTGGGGGAGCATCGCTCCGTCCGGTGTGCGCCTTAGCCATCACGGCGGTGGCGCTCAGAACGGTGGTGAAGACTGCCCTGGAAGGGGCGGATGACTTGCCCTCGGTTCGCCAATGCTCTGGCCACCTGTGAGACCTTTGTGAATTATATCCTATCTGCATCGGACGATGCTATTAAGCTGAGCGCTAGATCTTCTGCTCTGGTGGTGGCCATACGCCGCGCAATCTGGTTACGCCAGTGGGCTGCTGACAACGTCGCCAAGAAGGCCCTTACGGGGCTTCCATTTAAAGGACTGCGCCTGTTTGGAGAAAGATTAGATATCTTTGCCAAGGGTGGCAAGTTGCCCCAGCGCAAGCGTCAGATTCGGCCCTTTCGTGGTCCAAGCTCCCATTCTACCCCCTACCGTGGGACCAAGCAGGGTAGAGGGGTGTCCTTCTCTGGGTCTCGCGCAGAGCCCTGGAACAAGAACAGAGGACGCCGTCCTGGCTCCTCCTGGGGGCCCAAGCCCAAAGCCCCCCCCAAGACGCCCCAAGCATGAAGGGGCGCCCTCACCCGTCAGGGTGGGGGGACGTCTACAGCACTTCGAGCATGTCTGGGGACGCCTTGTCCCAGACCGGTGGATTCAGGAGGTAGTCTCCTCCGGTTACAAGATAGAATTTGCTGTGCTGCCCCCTACCAGGTTCGTTGGGTCTCGGATCCCACAGGATCCTGCCTCAGCTCGTGTCTTGATGCTGGCTGTGCAGGACCTTCTGGAGCTCGGGGTCATCTGCGAGGTCCCCTTAAGAGACAGGGGCAGGGGGTTTTATTCCAACCTGTTCACGGTGCCCAAAAAGGACGGGTCAGTCAGACCCATTCTGGATTTGAAAATCCTAAACAAGTTTGTCAGAAGCAGGCATTTTCGTATGGAAACTCTGCGCTCGGCCTTTGCCTCGCTGCGTCCAGGGGACTTCATGACATCTGTGGACATCAAGGACGCTTACCTGCACGTTCCGGTGTTCCCAGGGCACCAAAGGTTCCTCAGATTTGTGCTGTTGGATCAGCATTATCAGTTCGTGGCCCTGCCATTCGGCCTTACGTCGGCTCCCAGGGTCTTCACCAAGGTGCTGGCAGGGGTGATGTCTCTCTTAAGACTAGAGGGCATACGCGTGTTGCCCTACCTGGACGATATACTCATCACATCTCTGCGGCAGGCAGAGCTGGACACTCGGTTGGTGGTGTCTACCCTGGAGTCCTTCGGCTGGGTGATCAATTACCCAAAGTCCTCTCTGTCCCCCTCTTCAGTGACCCCGTTTCTGGGGATGATTCTGGACTCGGTTCAGTCAAGGATATTCCTTCCTCCGCAGAAGGTGGAAGCGCTGACAACGCAGGCGAGGTCCCTGCTCACGAACCCTCATCCCTCCATCCGGCAGGGAATGCAGTTGGTGGGCTCGATGGTGGCAAGCTTCGAGGCGGTGCCTTTGCCCAGTTTCACTTAAGAATCCTACAGCTTCACCTTCTGTCAGTATGGAACAAGGACCCAGGACGACAGCTGGGTGATTCCCCCCTCGGTCAGACATTCCCTTGCGTGGTGGTTGGACCACAGGAACTTGACAAAGGGCAGATCCTTCCTGGCTCCCTCTTGGGAGACGGTCACAACGGATGCCAGCCTTTCGGGCTGGGGGGGGATTCTGGAAGTCCCTGCGCTTCCAGGGGAGGTGGGGCCCTCAGGAGGCCCATCTTCCTATCAATGTCCTGGAACTCAGGGCGGTCCGGTTGGTGCTGGAACGATTGACCCAGCACCTGCAGGGGCGGGCGGTTCAGGTACACTCAGACAACAGGACGGCGGTTGCCTACCTCAATCATCAGGGAGGAACCCGGAGCAAGGGTGCTCTCCAGGAAGTGTCTCTAATTCTAACATGGGCAGAGACCAATGTACAATGCATATCGGCTGTCTACATCCCGGGGACAGAGAATCTGCTTCCCCGTCAGGGGGAATGGTCCCTGTCACCGTTGGGGTGTGCCAGACGTGGATCTCTTTGCGTCA
This sequence comes from Gastrophryne carolinensis, assembly GCA_027917425.1. Taxonomy (NCBI): domain Eukaryota; kingdom Metazoa; phylum Chordata; class Amphibia; order Anura; family Microhylidae; genus Gastrophryne; species Gastrophryne carolinensis. The sequence goes on from CM051236.1 coordinate 211,704,978, forward strand.
CGTCACAATCACAAGCTACCGAGCTTTGTATCCCTGTCTCAGGATCCTCTGGCTCTGGCCACGGATGCCCTATCAATGTCTTGGAAGGAGTTTCGGCTCCTGTATGTGTTTCCACCAATTCCCCATTCTGAGCAGAGTGCTACGCAAGATCGCTCTGGAAGGGGTACCCGCGATTCTGGTGGCCCCAAGGTGGCCAAGAAGAGTGTGGTTCGCAGATGTGGTTCAAATGGCAGTAGATCAGTACGATCTGCCAAGGTTGCCAGACCTTCTGACTCAAGGGTCTCTACGCCATCCCAATTTACTAACGCTGGCTTTGACGGCTTGGCTATTGAAACCTCCATCTTGATGGAAAAGGGTTTGTCTGCATCTGTTGTGGCTACTATGGTGCAAGCCAGGAAGAAGACTTCTGCCGCCATCTATTATAGAGTATGGCGTGCTTACATTGACTGGTGTGAATCCAGGTCTCTTCCCTGCCGAGAATTCTTAGTATCCAGGGTGCTGGAGTTTTTACAACATGGTCTAGACTTAGGTCTTAAGCTTAGTACCTCGAAGGGCCAGGTTTCGGCCCTGTCTATCTTCTTTCAGAAGACCTTTGCCCAGCACTCTCTTATCAAGACCTTCTTTCAAGGGGTCACTCATGTGCGCCCTCCTCGGAAACCTATGGTTCCTGTTTGGGATTTGAACTTGCAGGGGGCTACCTTTGAGCCTATTCATGAGGCCGCTCTCGCTGTGCTCACGCTCAAGGTTGTTTTCCTGGTAGCCATCACTTCGGTTAGACGTGTTTCTGAGTGGGCTGCTTTGTCCATTCAGCCTCCCTACTTTGAAAGACACCGGGATAAGGTGGTGTTTCGCTTCAAGCCAGACTTCCTGCCTAAGGTTGTGTCTGCATTTCATTTGAATCAAGATATTGTACTTCCTTCCTTGTGCCCTAATCCTAGTAATCCTAAGGAAAGGGTTTTGCATTCCTTGGATGTGGTCAGGTGTGTCAAGTCTTACCTGGTTACCACTCTTTTAGAAAGACGGATGCTCTCTTCGTTGTGCCTCATGGGCCTAGGAAGGGTTTGGCTCCCGCCAAGTCTGCCATCACTAAATGGATTCGTCAGGCTGTTGTTCAAGCCTATACTGCTAAGGGGAAGACTCCCCCCTTTCGTCTTACTGCTCATTCTACTAGAGCTGTTGGGGCTTCTTGGGCTTTTCAGCACCAGGCCTCTGTGGAGCAAGTTTGCAAGGCCGCTACTTGGTCTTCTGTACATACCTTTACAAAGTTTTACAAGGTTGATGTTCGGGCCTCAGCTGACGCTGTGTTTGGCCGCAAGGTTCTGCAGGCGGCAGTAGTTTAGACTGCTTGCTGTTGCCTTCTGTTGGGGATCCCACCCTTCTTTATGGACACTGCTATTGGATGTCCCACATGTCCCACATGTCAATGCTGGGGATTTGTGGGAGGTCCCTCGGTATATGTAGGGCCGGGAGGAGCTTGTTTTCTACATGTCTGCAGTGCACGCCGCCGGAGGCGGAGGATTACCCACATGTTATTACTACTACTGGAGCAGGACGTGTTGTATGCGTATAATACCAACTCTACAGGTGAGTACTTCACAGAGTTGTATTTTTTGGGGTTTTGAGGAATCAAGGTAGCTATTTTCTGTTAGCGTTGAACCCATCCATGCAATGAGATGAGCATAAGCAGTAAGTGCACACGTGCCCAGAGCAGTGGGCTGCCCAACCCATGGCTCCTGGGGAGCAGTTGGGGGTTTGGTGCCTTACTCAATAGCAATAGCAGTCATGTCCCAGTCGGAATCGATCCTGCAACCTTCTGGTTTCAAGATTGTTTCCGTGCCAAGGATTTTGAGAGCCTTTTTCATTCAACATAACAAAATAACTGTGAGATCATCTGAACCTCATTAGATTTTGTGATGGATATGTACAGCAAATTGCCAGTTACAACCTTGTAGCCTCAGTAACACCATCACATTTTAATGCACATATTATGTCATAATGTTATGTCATCATAGACAGATTTTATATCTTAAGTTGGACCAAAACCCATTAGATGTCTAAAAGTCTCCAGGCCTGGGTGAAAACTTTCCACAGTTTACCCTGTGGGCCATTCCAAATCGTGATCACCTACTAGGAATATATGCAGTACTATGAAGTGTTTTCAAGACACATGCGTGGGTCAGTGTGAGTTTTTCTACATATAAAGCTGTCCAAAACAGGCAAATGTACCTGAAGCTAGGCATTTTAGAAGTTCAAATGAGCCTTCAGAATTGACAACTTATTTGGTTATCAATATTTGTATGCTGTAGTCTTCTCATACTCAACTATAACATACACTGCAGTACACTGATGATATCTAATGCAACACTAAGGCTGGTCATTTAAAAGCAAATTAATAAATGTAAATTAAATCTGTATCTGACAGATTTAACCACTAAGTGCTAAAAGGCAGCCTGTCCAGACAATACCTATTATTATATCCAGTATAATGGCACTGTTATTGCATGGTTTGGTTACATGCGACAGTTATCTGGCAGTGAAATCTGTGTATGAGCAGCATTTTCGTAGGATAATAACAGGGTGCAGCATTTATGTCCTTAATACTGTTCATTTAATAACCAAGGAACAGACTGGCATACTGATCGCTCATGCCAGGGAGAAAAAAGAGCTGGGAACGCTTTTGTTTATATGTACTTTATTCTGGCGAATGCTTGATTTATAGTCATTGCTAATAGGATTATTAACATCTTTGAACGATTGTTTGTCAGGATAAATGTACATAAATATACAAAAACTGCCTTATACACAAGCAATTCATTAACAATTCAATTAACTATCGCTGGCTTTCCTTGGCCCTGCTAATCCCTGCTTCGTGCATCCTTAATTAATCTGTTACTTGTTAAACTGAACTGACCACTTTTAGTCACGATTGAAAGCTTGCTGTAACATTTACCCTTGTATATGGCAACAGTTGGCTGTCTTTTAAAATGTGAGCTATAATTACTGGCAAGGAGCCCACTCAACATACATTTAGGGATATTTCAAAGCATTTCCACGTTTTATAAAATGTAAAATGCTTCTATATATATATTTAGGTGTGTATATATAAACACTAACCGGCAGCTGTTGAAGTAATGGGGTATTAGCTCAGTCTCCAGCATGGAATTGTGTGATTAGCCAGGATTAGGTGAATATTTTTGGATTTACCTAACAAAATGGGCCTAGCAAGTTGGTAGAAGCATTTTCTTCTCATCTAGCAGATTTTAAACTGGAAGTCAAGCCACAAAAGACACCCCCAATTAAAGGGGACATCCCTAATTCAGGTTACAGCGCTGCATTTCCCACGCTGCAAGCCCAGGACCAGGCAACCCAATACTTACACCTCCATGTTCCCTCAGAATGGCAGGTATTCACTACTCTTGGTGTACTGTGCCTGCCCGATTGTTCATAAGCCATCTTGATATAAGTCAGAAGTGGTAGTTATGGGGCTGCTGATGTTGTAGGGAGTGAAGTAAGTAAAGCCTTTTGTGACTTCCTTTCTAAGTCCATGTTAAAGCTTAACTTCAGCCAACAATTGTATTTTAGGTTTCATTAGTATTGAGATAATTAAAGAGCCATTCCAGCCAGACTGCATCACCCCACACCCTGCCACCCTTACCTAGGGCAGAGGGTTTATAACAAACAAAAACCTACCTCGTCTGTAATCCAGCGGTGCCAATCACTTGATTGCAGTGCCGGTTGCTGCCATCTTTCCTCAGCTGCCATCTCATCTGCCTGATGCCGCAAAAGCGGAAGCTCCCTGCTCTGAGCGCAGACTTCCGTCCGCTTATTCACTTGAATGCCAGCCATACGCACAGCACTAGGTAAGGATGGCAGGACCGGCCCTTTAAAACCACTTCAGTATTTGCATTCTGTGACCCTGTTGGAGGAGTCTATTTTCACTTCGTGTTTGGTCGCAGGAGACAGGGTCATATTCTTCTGATCCTGATCCCCCCCCCCTCCATCTAAAAAGCCATAGTGGGGTTCTAAACACATTAGCATTGAATGCTGCGTGGCGTCTTCTTTACTAGTAAATCACCGCCCAGCTGTGTTCTGGAATCCCAGACAGCTGTGAAGTCATTGACAGCTTGGTCACTAGTTGCATGTTAAAAAAGAGATATTATGAGTTGAATGTAAAATAATTATGACAACAAATGCATGTAATAGGTGAGATGTGACAGAAGTGCTGATACCCATTTGTACAGGAGTACATTTGGGGAAAGGCCCTTGTCCTTATGTGCAATCTAAAGGATAACTGTGTACTGTTGCCCCTTCCCTGCTGGAGTGGTATGGGGAGGTAGAGAGCATCAAGAGGATGGAGGAGCTGACTCTGGAGAGGGTTGAGCATGGTACTCAGAGGTTTCTTAAGACATGGACCCTCTGGGAGGTATCACGGGTCTCACCTGACTTTCAGGCGTTATTGGAACCTGTGGCGTTTTAGCTGGTGTGGTGGTGGAGTGGGAGGGCCGGGTTCCCTCTTGGTTGGTGAGACGCGGTTTGACTGGGTCGGGGGGGGATTGGGGTTTGGGCGCCGGACACCGGGCCTCAGGGTTTCCTTCCTTCTTTTCCCTCACTCGTTTTTCTTGTTTCCTTCTTTTTCCCTTTCTCTCTTTGGCTTCTCTTTTCCCTCTGATCGCTGGGGGAAATGGACTCGGTCGCTACTTACCGGTAAAGGCCGATAAGGGGTGGGCTCACTTGAAGAGGGGAGGTCACCTCCCGGGACGCTAGCCCAGCGTAAAGAGGAAGGTCGTCCCCGGGCACTGGATCTTCTTTCTGATCCTAGTTTGTGCCCCAATGGGAGAACGCTGTATGATGGGATCCCCCTTGGCCGAACGAGATTGTGATGCTTTGTATTTGGCTGCTGTCCCTCCTTCGCCCTGTGATCCTCTATGTTTCTGTCTCTATCTATTGTTTTATATACAATGTTAAAACCTAATAAAGATATATTGAAATAAAGGATAACTGTGGAGATGAGGTTGGGTTGCAGGTGGCATGTACTAAGCAAGAAGGCAAGGGTCCATTTGAAGGCTTCAAGGGTTGAAAAATTGTATGGGGAATGTTTTTCCAGAGGAGTGGAGTGTCACGTGTGAAGTCATGAAGATGAGAGTGGGAGGAGATGATCAGGGATGAGGGCAGGAGGAGGTAGTAAGCAAAGTGGTGGCTGCACCTGGGCTGGTATGTTTGGACTACTGAAGAAATACAGGATGCGGCTTAGCCAGAGATAGCTCTGTAGGTCAAGATTCAAAGTTTAAACAGTTTTTTTGCTACACATAAGATAGGGTTGCAGTAGTCTGGTCAGGGAATGATCAGGACATGCACTGAGGAAGAGATATGTGCAGGATATATTTTTGATTTTGAGGATGAGGCAGATGCAGGAGATATTTTTTAGTTAGACTTGACAGAAAGTGGCCAGTGACTGGATTTTAGGTGTGATTGAGAGAGAGAGGAATCCTGTATAACACCAAGACATTATTCTTGGGGCACTTGTTGACTGATAATGTTATTTTGGATAAAGGAGTAGAACTGGGAAGATAACAATATTTTGTCTATGTACAGTTTAGCAGAGATGGCATTGAAGATATTGCTGTTAGTTTGCAGTTTGTCGTAGGTAATTTGCTGTTAGGCTATTCATCTTATGATTGGACATTCCCGGGGAGAGAGTAGCTACAGTCATGAATTCTCTCCATTTGTCTGTTCCTGGATTGATACACAGCAAGGTTTCAAACAAGGTCTTCTGAGGTCTCCTGAGCATTTTTTTTAATTGACTCATACCAGAATGTTCAATAACAAAGCTTTGTGTGACTTTACTGAGTGAGCAAAACACTTGTGAAACCCACCCAATCTCACCTTCTTAAAGCGGTCCTTCACTCTGAATAAGAGTCTATCTTATATGTTTCCCACACCCTGTACATACAGATTGCTCACATTAAAAATCATCCTACCTGCATCTACTGCATGTTATTAGCCTTTAAACATTCAAGATGGCGGCTCATGGGACATCAGGCAGCCTGCAAACAGGAAGTGCCTGCTGACTGTGCTGCTCTGCATTCTGGGATTGCTGACCTTTTCCTGACCCCAGCTCTGCTCTGTCTGAGCAAAGCACAGCTATAACCCGCTTCCCTGTACTTTATCTCACTCTCCTCTCCTCAGTAAGTGTGATGCTTCTGAGTCAAAATGGCGGCGCCCGTATCCTAAAGTCTTGAACAGAGTTGCAGGCTAGTGGGGGAAAGAATAATAAGTAAGTGACTAAAAATGTAATATATATTAATTTTAGATGCTGGGGAATCGTTTTTTAATTAAAAAAATCTATTTTTTAGAATTTATAGTGTTTTTTTGTAATAAAAAATGTATTGCGTGTGAAATCCCAATTTCTCCCGGTTACAGCGGTACCACATATGTATAGGTAGACACCCTTTCCTGCCCAGGAGACTCCCCCAAACTGAAACAGCGCTTTAGGGGATTTTCGGATAAAATACAACTGCGGTATGTGCTATGCGCACCTTGCAGTTTTTCCAGAAAAACAACCCTTTACATTTGAAATACCCCCAACAAACTATATATTCTCTGGAAGTACACACCTCAAGCTTTCTAGGTGTACCAGGCTTGTTGATGTGGCCACAGTTTTCTGGAAGAAATCCCTCAATGTAATCTTTGGTTGCAAAGAGTTTCCCTAAAAAATGGATAAAAAAGCAGAATCAAAGCCACATTTTCCTAAAAAAAACTATATACAAACAAGAAAAAACAGGTTTAATCTGAAAAAGCAAGGTCCCCGAACAGAACGATACCCAACATGCATAATTACTGTCAAGGGAAGAGTTGCCAAACCCCTAAGTAAAGCATGTGCGTAATGGCAATTTTACTTGAAAATTTCAGCTCTGCAGACAAAGTGCGCACCTTGTGATTTTTCAACCAAAACAACCCTTTACATGTGGAATATCCCCCATAAAACATATATTCCCTGAAAGTAACATGTTAAGCTTTCTAAGCATACCCAGCTTGTTGTAGTGGGCTCATCTTTCTGGAATTAATCCCTCAAAGAATTCTTTGGTTGCGCAGGGTTTCCCTAAAAAATGTATAAAAAAGCTGAATAAAAAACACCTTTTCCTAACATATCAATATGGAAATAAGAAAAAACAAGCTAAGTATGAAAGCGCAGAACAATACCCAACATGCACAGCTACGTTTAACCCTTTTAATTGCCAGCCTACTTGAGATTTTGTCACCCTCTGTTGACAGGTAATTTTTCCCCATTTTGCGCCATTTTTGCTGGAATTTTCAGGAAAATTATATATATATTTTTTTGCAGCAGAGTTTAGGCTTTAACATGAAATGTCTTGTTTGTAAAATGTATTATGTTTTTTACATTATTATTAAGTTAAAAAAAGAAATAAATAAATTATTTTTTAGAAAGTTGTCTCCTTTATTTTAAATAAAAAATGTATTTTATTAAAGAAAACCATATTGCATGGGAAAGCCTCATTTCTACCGATTAGAACGGTACCACATATTTATCGGTAGCCCCCCGTTCCTGCCCAGGTGACTCCCCAAACTGAAACAAGTACTTTATAACATTTACAAATAAAATACAACTACCATCCACACTACAAAGGGTTAAATCGAGAAAAAAAATGACATAGAGTCCCCCCTCCCAGGGGGGCATTTTGTTGGGGGGGATTTTTAAAGGTTAAAAACCCTTAAAAATCCCCAAAGAAATGACATGAGGTCCCCCTTACCCGAAGTAACCAGCCCGGGACCAGCTATGCAGGGCTTGTAGGAACAGGGCGCAGGGGCCAGCTTTTGTGGCCCCTGGCCCTGCAGGCTACAATCCCGCATAGCCCATAGCCATGGGCTCTTCTGCCCCCCCTGGGCTTTGGGGAGGCAGGTAATGGGGTGCCAGGGGTTAATGGCAAGTCACCCGCTAGCCACAGGTGACTTGCCAGCCCCCAGCCTTGTGAACTGGTGTAGGGATCTCATGGACCCTTACCAGTTCACAAGGGGTTAAATGTAAAAAAAAAAAAGGCACAGACACAAAGAGAAAAAAACAATCTTTATTTTTTTTCTTTACTTCACTCACCTCCGATTCTCTGTCCCCCGGCGATCCCCGATGACAGCTGACAGTCTGCTCGGGTGTTTGGAGGTGAGAGCCTGGGGGGGGGGGGGCGATCACAGCCCTCTCCCCACCCCTGCTTCATAATCCCGGCACCCGAGACTCTGAATCAGTCTGCTCGGGTGCTTGAAGGAGAGAGGTGGGGAGGGGTAGAGGGCTGTGATCGCCCCCCCCCCCCAGGCTCTCTCCTCCAAACACCTGGTAAGGCTCTATCAGACCCCTATACCAGTTCACAAGGCTCTGGGTCTGGCAAGTCACCTGCGGCTAGTGGGTGACTTGCCATTAACCCTCGAGCCCCTCCATACCTGCCTCCCCAAAGCCCAGGGGGGCAAAAGAGCCGTGGCCCTAGGCTATGCCGGCTTGTAGCCTGCAGGGCCAGGGGCCACCAAAGCTGGCCCCTGGGCCCTGTTTTACAAGCCGCCATAGCTGGTCACAGGCTGGTTAAGCTGGGAAGGGGGGACCTCACGCCATTTTTTCTTTGGATTTTTAAGGGTTTCGACAAAATCTCAAGTAGGCTGCCAGTTAAAAGGTTACAGGTACTTATGCATGTTGGGTATTGTTCTGTTCGGGGGACCTTGCGCTTTCAGACTTAGCTTGTTTTTTCTTATTTGCATATTGATATTTTAGGAAAAGGTGTTTTTTATTCTGCTTTTTTATACATTTTTTGTGAAACCCTGCGCAACCTAAGAATTCTTCGAGATATTACTTCCAGAAAGATGAGCCCACTAAAACAAGCTGGGTACGCTTAGAAAGCTTAACATGTGTACTTTCAGGAAATATATGGTTTATGGGGGGTAATCCAAATGTAAAGGGTTGTTTTGGTAGAAAAAGCACAAGGTGCACACTTTGTCTGCAGAGCTGAAATTTTGAAGTAAAATTACCGTTACGCACATGCTTTACTTTTTTTTCCTTGACAGGACCTATGCATGTTGGGTATTGTTCTGTTTGGGTGACCTTGCTTTTTCAGATTTTCAGTTTTTTTCTTGTTTGCATATAGTTTATTAGGAAAATGTGGTTTTGATTCTGCTTTTTTATTCATTTTTAGGGTAACCCTGTGCAACCAAAGAATACATTGAGGGATTACTTACAGAAAACTGCACCCATGTCAACAAGCCTGGTACGCCTATAAAGCCTGAGGTGTATACTTCCAGAGAATATATAGTTTGTCGGGAGTATTTTAAATGTAAAGGGTTGTTTTTCTTGAAAAACTGCAAGGTGCGCATATTGCATAGCATAGTTGTATTTTATCTGAAAATCTCCTAAAGCGTTGTTTCAGTTTGGGGGAGTCTCCTGGGCAGGAAATGGTGTCTACCTATACATATGTGGTACCGCTGTAACCGAGAGAAATTGGGGTTTCACACGCAATAAGATTTTATTGACAAACTTACATTTTTTATTACAAAAAAACACTACAAATTGTAAAAAATAGTTTTGTTCTTTTTTGCACAAATTTCACCCAAAAATATTGAGAATACACTTAAGAAATTAACAAACAAGACATTTCATGTTAAAGCCCAGGCTCTGCTGAAAAAAAAACAATATATCACTTTCCTGGGAAATTCCTGGAAATCCCTTCAAAAATCACAGTTGAACATGGGGAGCGCAAAATAGTGCAAAATGTTCTGGCAACAAAGAGTGACAAAATCTCAAGGTAGGCTGGCGGTTAAAGGGTTAAAGTCAGCTACGTGAGTCTCACGTAGCTGGCACTTAAAGTGGACCAACACCCAGGGGTGATCGGCCCGGAAATCTATAAGATTCCCGGGCCGATCACCCCCCACCCCGCGGGACATCCGAGATCGGGATGTCCCGCGGGGTGAAACCCCCCAGAAACCCCAAAAACGCCTTACCTGATCCGCCGCCGCTTCCGCCGCCGCCGCCTCCCGCGCACCCCTCCAGACGTGCGCGCGCCCGCGCCGGCCCTCTGTGAATGGCCGGCGGGGGCGCGCGCGCGCCGAGAGTGACGCGCGGGAGGCGGCGGCGGCGGAAGCGGCCTGGACGTTCCTGATCCCCGCCTGGACGTTGGCGGGGATTGGCTGCGGCGCTCACGTGGGAGCGTTGAGAGGTGAGTTTTTTGGGGTTTCTGGGGGGTTTCACACAGCGGGGCACCCCCGATCGGGGTGCCCCGCCGAAGTGGACCAAAACCCAGGATAGTCAAAATCCTGGGTGTTGGTCCACTTTAAGTGGAGTAGAAGCTGCTACGTGAGACTCACGTAGCTGGCACTAGAAGGGTTAAAGATCATATTGCAAAGTTAGGCTTTCAAAAATGTGTTTTTTAGTACAACAAATGGTTTGTTTAAAAGAAGAGGCAGAGTGAACAGCAGGCGTACAATGTGAGCTGCTGTGCCTGCAAAGACATTGTATGGCTCTTGCACTTACTCCCATCAGCCCTTCTTACTCAATCAAAGTCAAGCACAGCCTGAAATAGCAGTGCTAGCACCCCGTACTCCTTAACTTGGCTCAATTCCTTCCAAACTGAACTTACAGAGACATAAATGTCTACAGGGGTGACACAGCACTTTGTGGGATGATAAGTATTATTTCTTGCCTCGGGCAGATGGTGACTAATAGCACACTAGTAACGCTTGAGAGTCTTGCTTAGAAGAATGTCTTGAACAGATTATTTGATTATTAGATACATAAGCAGCATTTTCTTAATGTTTCTGTCATTTTACCATGAAAATGTCCATAGAACAAACAGACAACCATTTTAATATCACATCACAGGAAGGGAAAGTGCCAAATCAGCATCTTGTGACATTGCCTCACCTAGATAATTAATTTGCATAAATCAACAAACATTAAGACAGTGCCTACTATGGATACTAGTTGCTAGTCATCTCATTTATTTTATATGGAATTGTGCAAATTATTAGCAAGAAGGAAAGTGGGATGTGCTTATCTAGTCAATATATGGCAGCCAAGGAGGTGCTAGAGGGCTAGCTGTAACCACACTCCATAGACAAAAAAGAAATGTAACCCTCTGCACACTCATACTATTGAAAAAGCTAGCAAACATTGGTGTGACTTTGGAGTAAAAAATGACCTCCTCAGACTAGCTCTGCCTGACCCCCTACCCCTCCGGTTCACTAATTGGGCTATTTGTGCTCACCTCACTGAGCACATTTAGCCTGTCCATGGTGCATTCCGATGGGCAGCACCATCTTCTTTGCCTCTTCTTCCCAGCAGACACTGTGCCCGTCCCTAATCTTGTGCCTATGCAGTGTCTGCTGTATAGACTGCAGCTCAGGGGGAGGGAAAAGCCGCAATATTTGAAGCGGAGTTGGGGGGAGAAGACAGGCAAGAACTTCCGGATGGCTAAAGCCGGGGCTGTCAATTAGTGTATGGCTAAGCTTTGCTTTGCCTGAGAATACAACAGGATGTTAGTGATTGACAGATCACCAACATCAAAAGATAAAGTCCCCTGGGGAGGAGTGAAATAGCCCTACTCATCTGGAGGTTTGTTGTTCCGCTTTAACATAGATTGTGATGAATGCAAAAGTGAGGTATTCACGACAATGCCGTCCAATTTTACCCCATCATGAACCAAATTATTTAAATTATATATCAAAATTATCTAGAGGGGGTGATGTCACCAGGCACCAATTTGGCATCTTCCCTTTGGGTGATATGTTTTTTTAAATGATTTTGATTGTTTGTTTGTTCCTTGATTGGTGACCCCTAAGTGTTGGATATTAAAAAAAGCTTGAGAAGGTCAGAATAGTGGCTACTTAATTGTTTTTGTGTGTCAGCAATGCCATCCACTTAATGGCTGAGCACCACACATTTTGAAGTAGGATTTGCTATTGTCTGCTCTATCTTGTAGGATTTGCTATCTTGTACCATTGAGATCTTAAAAGGAGAGGGGCAGTTGAGGAAAGGAAGCAATCTTGTGACCAGATGGTTGCAGGTGTGATGCCAAAGTAGGGGTAAGGGGGTAAGAAACATGGATTTTACCTAAAACTTTCACTATAGCTAGTGCAATGTACATTTCATTTTAAGTAAATCTTATGTGCTACAGTCTAAATATTAGGAGTTGATAACCAACATTTTCAAACTCCCTTAATGTCCATATGTCTGAAAAAGGTCTACATTCATCCAGGTCCTGCTATATCTACATAAATATCTTCTGAATTATGCCTTATGCCTTCTTCTAAAAGAAAACATGAATAGGGTCCTTATTTTCAGGAGACTTGTTTAAAATCAAAAGAAAATACTATCTCTGGCAGTTGGGTGTTAAGGTGATGTATACCCTAAACCGGAAGCCAGAGGGTGACAGGTTCGATTCACGGGCATAGGAAATGACTGAAGTGCTCTTGAGCAGGGCACCTTACCTCCCAACTGCTCCTTGGGCACTGTAATTAGGGCAGGCCACTGCTCTACACTTCATGTGTACATTCATTGCACGGATAGGTTAAATGTTCCTATGTGTGCACAAGCATTCAGTGGCCATCTATCTACCCCAAAATAATATACCGTATATCTTATATGCAGCTATGAATTGTGGGTTTTTACTGTATATGTGCCTGTCCCTTAGCACTTGGCTCTCCCAACTTCTTGAATATTGAGGCAACATTTTAGTTTTCCCCCACTAACTAAGGAAAGGAAAAATAAAAAAACTTAATAAGAATGTTTGTATCTCATGTGTGAGCTATAGATTTGGCTCCCTAATAAATAGTAAGATGTGCACAGAGCATGTTACACACATTACCTAACCAACTCTCTATTTTAGAGAGAGGAAAATGTTTGCAAGCATTCAAATTTTGTAAAAAAAATCATCATTATCATACATTCTCCCTATGGGTGTTTACAACATGTAAGGTGCTGAGTGCAATACATGTACAAGTGAAAAGCTAGAGACCCTGATTGTGCAATTTTCATTACTGCACACATAATCTACTTTGTATGTTCACACATAATTGAGTCTACTGGCTTTATCAAATAAATATGGAAGCCATCTGACTTCTTTGTGTAATGTAATGAAATGTAAATACATTATTTAGCTCATACCTGTTTATCCACTAGATGAATATTTTATGTTGATTTTGGGAAGAGCGTGTGATAAACCCTTGATGTTTAATGTATCTGTGTGAATGTGCTCATATTGGCAGCAGCAAGATAGGGAATAAGGGTAATGCCATATTGGTAATGTTCATTGTACAGCTCCCCTACTTATTTAGAATCAACTTTGTTTAACACAAAGGCCTCGATTCAATAAAGGTAGAAAAAAATTCTCATGGTAGTAAAAAATTCAATTCATGAGAAAAAAGCCTGAGAATGTCACTGTTACTGAATCACTAGATAAAAAGACAATGAAAGTCAATGGCAGCTTTTACTACAGTGTAGAAAGGAGTAAACTGTTCTCTACTTTTCTTAGTAGTAAAAAAGTGCCATTGACTTTCATTGTATTTTTATCTAGTGATTCAGCAACAGTGAAATTCTCCTGCTTTTTTCTGATGAATTGAATCTTTTACTACCATGAGAATTTTTTTCTACCTTTATTGAATCGAGGCCAAAGTTTTTGATTGCAAATCGTTAGTTTCAGCAAAATATTTATATTGAATGCACCATACTGTAAAATGCACCTGGACTAATAGCCTTATACATTTATATGTGGTAACTCAATCTTTAAGGGCACACTTTGCCGATATATATTAAGTGGTTTAGGGCCTGATTTATAAAGCATTTTTGCCAGACAAATCGGTGAAAATTAGAGTGCTGACAAATATATTTTTTTTTTTTAACACTGGTGTATGTTGCTGCACTACAAGAAACACATTTACTAAGGCATTAGAGGTGCAGCAACATGCTGAAAAGCATATAAATTATATTTTGCACTACTCTAATTTGCACTGATATGGCAATGTCTGGCAGAAGTGAATGATAAATCAGGCCCTCAGAATATACAAAGTCTCAGGAAATTAAAAATGTGCAAATGTGGCAAATATAATGTTTTCAACCATAAAAACCTGGAGATCATATAAGAAAAATGAGAACCGAACACCCACAGTGTGCTTACCAGAGAAAACGGAGAGATGATTTGGCCCTGCTCAAGTGTCCAAAACTAACACCCCTGTCTGTGCTACACATTCTGTTTGTAGGAAGACGCGGGCTGCCTCGTCAGCTCATTGTGGTTATAAGAACAGAAGCTCTAGCAGAAAGGATTTTCTAGACTGAATCATTTGACAAATCTGCAGTTGTACAGACACAGTGTAAGGACATACTATAATTAAGGGCCTTATTTATGATGTGTGCCTTTTAGAATAATATTAGAGGCTATAGTGCCAGCTTTGGAGCTCCTGCATTTCTGTCTTATCTGGCATTGTACTACATTGGTGCTCGCAGTCTTTGCGCTGAACGCTACTAATTAGCTTTGATTGTTGTACTTAGGAATTGGCCGGCCTGTGTCAGTGCCTGTTGGACCCACCGACCAATCATCCCAGGGCCAGTGAGAGCCACTTTGTACTGCTGTTATTCCGGTGCTCCCCAGCATATTTATGATTTTTTACAAGAAATCGCTGCCGAGGACAAAGGGGACATTGTTTTACAGTGCGTTAAGGTGTTTAGTTGTTGGTGTCCATTGTTGGTGTCCAAATGACACATTGTTAAGCAAAAAAGCCATTAAAATTAATTTTATTAAACATTATTGGCCCATCTAGGTCCTGTCTTTCAAGTATTGACAAGTCCCAATGCAAGGTCTGTAAAAAAATGTGTCTAATATTAGTTATAAGCATTAAACACCTAAATCAGCTGTGATGGATTATTGCTCTGCTACATAGTGGAAAGAATCTTCATTTTAGAAGATTCATATTGTTTACAATGTCTTAATGGTCTGTGGTAAATCCAGAGTCTGCAGTGAAAAACGATAAAGATACATTGTTCCATCTTTCCCTCCACACACACACAATCTCTCTAGCAGCTGGTTATTCAGTGTGTGCATTTATATAACATAAATAACTAGCTGCCTGTGTTTCTGAGGCATTTATCTCTCAGTTTGGTGTGGGCTGCTACTGGCATAACTCTCCCCACATGCTTATGTGTTTGACAAGATGGCTGCTCCCATGAAGACCTGCAGCAAAAAATCAGCCTGTTATCCCACAACATCTTCATGGAGTTAAGCCCTGTCAAATAGCTCTTGCCATAGGTGGGGTGGGGGGGGGTGCTTTAGGGGAGCAAGTTACTAAACTTTCTTATGTTTACTTTTGGGCTGCTTTAAATAGGGTTCACTGACCCCCCCACCAGAAAATATTCACCTGTTATATGCTTGCTCTACCACTTTGGTTTAGTGCTGACTATCACTTAAAATAAACCTTTAATGTAAAAGCAGATAATGCTTTATTAGTGTGCAATAGCAACTCTTTGTCTCTTTATTTTAAGATCATTGGAGTTATCCAAGTGGTTCAAATGATTTTTAATGGGGTAGATATGTTGTTTTAGACATTACAAAATAATATGCAGTCTATGGGGAAACCAATTAAAGATGAGCCTCTCCAATTGTGTTTGGATTTCCCAAAGGCTGTTGTATTTTAAAATATTTACCCCATTAATAATATTTTGCACCTAGCCTGTGGATCTGTCCTATAACAAGTTTTTTTTTATAAAAGAAAAGCTATAATTTAATGTAATGGATTTTGTGCTGAGTGATACATGTAAAAGGTGTAATAATTTACAAGAAATAATATTAATATCCATCAAAACTTGTTAGTGGGTAGAATAGCTTTGATCAGACTTACTTGTATTTTTGATATAGGTCTATCTGAAGGAAAGTACATAGCAATTTCAATATCATATCAATTTAGTGTAAGTGTGACTTGCAGTGTGCATTGTGGTGTGGATTGCAAACTGCATCTCGGGGAACTTTTGTAGCATTTAGACACAACAAATGTTGTTTTTATCCTTTTTGCCAAAAAATGACCTGTACCTTTTATGGGGCATTTTTGCAGGTGAAATACATCATGTTTTCTATGAGGCAAAGATGTTTTTTTAAGTTTGAAAACAACAGCAACTTATGGGCTTTGCAAAAAAAAAGTGAATTCTTTAGGTTAGCCCAGAGGGTGTTGTTATTTCCAAACTTATATCTTTATCTAATTAGATATATGGTGTTACCTCACCTGTGAAAGTGCTCCATCAGAGGTACAGGTTATATTTTAGGGTAGGTTCAAGGTAGAAAAAACTTTTTTTTGTCTTAACGCTAAAAAGCTCACCGAGATGCAGGTTGCAATCCACACCGCAATGCATACTGCAAGTTACACTGGCTTCACCAAATAATTAGCATGGCCCCCACTGAAAGTGAATGGCAGTTTTCTCTCGTAACAAGTAGGGGTCGATTCAGAGCCTGGTGAGAAAACTCACTTCTTTTTTGGAGAGAAAACTGCCATTCACTTTCATTGTCTATCGGGTGTAAGTTTTCACCTGGCTCTGAATCAGCCCCAAGGTGACTTGTGGTTGCAATCTGCATCCAAATATTTAGCATGACCCCCAATGAAAGCGAATGGCATTTTTTTCACCTAAAAAAGAGCGAGTTTTCGCACCAGGCTCTGAATCGACCTCCAAGTAGCATTTTCTCACCTGGCACTGAATCACTCCCTATGTGTCCTGTTGTATGTGTAAACTGGTTTATACACAAGTGGGCTTTAACTTGTGTCCCTTTGCCGCATACAGGCTGCTTTTTTTCAATTTGTTTTTATTGTATATATGCAGTTTAGGTACTGAATATGTAACAGTACAATCCATGTCAAGCCATGTGTATGTGTGCAATAATTGGACCAATAACGACCAATATCTTTTCCCAAACACAACTTTTTACACTAGTAACAACAATTTTCAGTACCCTTATTTCACCGTGCTTTGCTATAGCATAAAGGAACTTGCAAATTAAGCTGAGTTACATTAAGTCGTGTACTCCAGAATTTGCTACTAGCTATTGGTAAAAGTGAAAAGTTACATTTTTCTGGTCTGTAATAAAAACAGTAAATAAATAGTACTGCAGTTTAAAAGTTTAAAAGAAGTTTAAAAGAAAAATAGCAAACATTACACAGTGAAGTCTTATTCTTAAAGAGAACAGACAGCCTACAATCTGTAAACCACCAGGTTACAAAACTTCCACCCAGTGGCGTAACTAAATGTGATGGGGCCCTGGTGCGAACATTAAATGGGGCCCTCTTATGACTCATACACTAATCATTTTTCTTTATTTTAACTCAGTTGGATGCAGCAGGACAACTCGAAACTAGGGCAGCAGATACAAATGGTGCTTCCTTTCTCTAAATGATGCCAAGGGAGCACAAATATGATAAATAGGGTGGAGGAGCACCAATGATGGGGCCCCTGACTCTCTGAACCCTGGTGTGGTCGCACCCCCTCCAGTTATTCCCCTGCTTCCACCCCTCCCTGGTGCTCTGTCTGATTTGGGCTTTTTAACCTGAAACAAACACTCACCTTCACGCTGCTGGGCACCCAGTCCACCTTCAGGAACAGTACCGTAGAGCTCTGCTTCGACTAGCCAACTTGCTGCCTCTAGCCAGCCAATCAGTGTAGCAGCAGCTCAACAGTCAATCAGAGTCGGGGTGGCAGACTCCAAGGAATTTGCTGCAGAGATTAGTGCAATGGAGGTAGATGACTTCTGCTTTAACATTGTAGGTTCAGACCTGAATACAGTTCAGTTGAAATCATTTTTGTCTGCTTACGTTGTGTCCATGGGGCATTTCGATTAGGTATGCTATACATTGTAATTTCTTAAGGAACCCCCATGGCCCTTTCACCACACACTCTACTTTCTGAAACCCAATATTCCCAGAGTAGTGTGTTCTGTTCCCTCATCATAGATGATGATATCCCTGTGGGGCATGCAGAGCAAAGGAAGCGGGAATGCTGCCACAGATGCTGCTGTACTGGGTACTTCAATGTGTTACGTTAATGAATGCTGGTGTGTGACTGGCTGTATACCCAGCCTTCATCATGTTGATTGAATCCTATTACAGTTGATTGAAGCCTGCCATCAATGTTTCTAAATACTGGGAGTCCAATATGAGTGACCTAGTTTATAATCTTTACCTGAGATTTTAAGCAAATACCTGGTAAAAAATAATTGTATACAGAAGACACATTGTTTGGCTCTCCTTTGAAACAATACATTGTTAGGGAATGTATTGCATCTAACAGCTAACAGGAGCTGTGTTCATAAATATGTCAAAATGGGCTTTCTTTCATTTGATTGGCTTAGAATGGTATTTGAATACATTACAGACCACATTTTAAACTGAATTAAACAGCTGCAGACAACCCAGTCAGTTTTCTCCATTTTGTTATTTTCTGTTTATTATAATTTATTTGTAGTGATTGCTGACAGTTCCTTATTGTATAAATATACAAAGCTGCATCCATTTTGCCATTTTGTAGGAAATATCTACTTGTAAAGTTCTTACCAAGTTTGGTGTGATGATTCCTGGTATACCCTGTTTCTGTGAGGTTTTGGAACTGAGAGGCAGTCATTGCATATTACAGGGCTAGTTCCCAGCAGATCCATAGCAATGTAGTACATTTTTGACCCTTATTTATTCAGTCTAATGAAAGACAAGATGCATGATAGGCATGTCAGTGTGTCAAACTCAGTCTTTACTATATTTGGGGATGCCTATAAAGTCGATTTGTCTAACAGTATATTTGCATTTAGGAACATACAACTAAAATCCAGATAGCCCAATATTCCTCTTCTTTATATCTTAAACTGGCACAACACCCATTTTCCAGCAAATGGGTACAGTGGGAAGATTTCAGATTGCCGCAAACTGCGGCTTGGTGATCTGCCACCAATTCTGGAACCGCATTTTACAGGGAGGCCGACCCTCCTGTAAAATGCGGTTCCAGAATTGGTGGAGGATCGTGGTTCAGGTAAGTGAAACTTGGGGCTGTGGGGTGTTATGTGAAGGGGTCCACACATAAGCTTGTCCTAGTGTGGTCCAGCAGCCATTTGCCGGAAAATAGGCTTTTGACTGCTTTAAGGTCTTTCCTTGCAGCTTTTACTGCACCTTCAAATCAGAATCAGATTTATTATCTCCATGTATATATGGATGCTACAAATACAAGGAGTTCCTTGTGACAGGATGGCAAGTGCAGTACATTAGGTTTGAGAATTGAAAGTATATGGACAGTTGGAAAGTTAGGACAGTAGAAACAAAAATGAACCTACACCCTTAGATCAGGGTTCCTCCAAACATATCCTCAAGGCCCAACAACAGGTATTTGCAGGTCTCACTCTCACTCACACATGTGCCCCAGGAATCCATGGGATGTCTCCCAAGTTACAGACAACATGGGGGATGTGGCCCTGCCCCCCGCATCAGACACAGTAACTGGACCGTGCATAACTCCATTCACTGCGAGAGAGTGACAGGACTCTGAGCACTGATCTTTTCACTGCATTAGTACTCCATTATCCCTTATTCTACCATCTTCTGTTTCATAATCAAATTTGCGTGTATCTAGCATTTTTATGATCCTATTTTTCTTTCTTTGTACTTTTTTTCTTGCACTTTTCCTGTACGATGCCATGTGTTATTTTCAGGGGGGCGTTGAAGGCTGCATCATCAAGTTTCACTGTAGATACTGTGAAAGAAAGACGGATGTGCAAGTGCAATGTGGCTGCCAAAGGCAAACCACTGTACTGTAAAGAGAGGTAGAGCCTGGCCAGAGATGTGAATTTAGAATCTAAAACCACCAAGTGAAGTAAGAAAAAACCTGCTAAAACCCCTCCACCTGGGTACCCCAATTTGAGGGTGCATAATTGCTTGGTGAACTCCTCTGCTCAGTTAGCTGTAGTCCTGGAACATACCAGTAGGTATAAAAGTACAGAGCACCCTTCCAAATCGGGATGCCACGGGGGATGAAGGGCGGAGGAATAAGCGGCCCTAAGTTTTTTATGCTATTTAAAATGTAATACAGTGATGGGAACTATTTTATTATCACACCAATTGTGTTTATGTATGTAAATCACAAACCCAGACTACCCTCCCAACCTTGACCTAGCCTTTTGTTCTTTCCTTGTATCGTTGGGTGTTAGTTTAAATTTCACAATTTAATTCATATGGGACTTTCACTGGTATATATTTTAGGCATATTTCACCTCCTTGATCTGTCCTAGCCATACATAATTCAGGCCGTTTGCTGGCTTAATGATGTTTTTATTATTGATGTTTCCTATTTCCGTCTCCCCCTCAATTCATTACATCAGTTTCGAATCTCTGTTTTCTCCAGTGCCTGCCAACTCGTTTCTTTCTTTCCCTGCCTATGACATCATCCCTTCCTGAAATCACATATGCACTTCACATAACTCAGGCCAAGGGGAAGGAACAAATGTTAAGCTTAAAGAGAACAAATGAGCCAGGGTGTTTTAACATTCTAAAGATGACTTTTTAATGTGGACCGCTCCTGCATATACCATTAACCCTTCTTGATTTTGTCAAGGTAAACTTTTTTGGCTTCAGCAGCGTCACCAGTTTGTGTAATAAGTAATAAGTAATTTCTGAAGATCTGTGCAGCTGGGAAGGGCACATTCACCATGTGTTAAATGGATGTTTTATTGCTAGCTGAGGAAGACATTAGGTAATCCCTATGCAGGCTGGCCTGTCTGCCACAAGGAGAGTGTAGAATATACCTCTTGGCCCACCTGGCCTCTTTTGTTTGATATGCCTGGTAACTGGTGAAGCTGTCTCTGCTCCTTAAAAAATACCAATGTTTAAGGATAGCATGAAAGCTGTTTTGTTTTGCATTTATTTACACAAAGTTAGAATTGCTATAAACCATTGGATATATTTCTCCTGAGAAGGTGAGAAAATATATAGAATATCTTTTCATGAATGCTGATCATATGTGCAGCATATTCAAGCAAGGAAAATGTATTATAAAACATTCAAATCCCCCATGCAGCAAAACAGGGCCATTAAATTGTCAGTAGTAGTAAACACCTTTGATAGACTTTCATTTGTTTAGGGACTCCATTTTCAAATAAAAATGAAAAAGATGGCATCTGTTTATCATGTTATAACCAATCCGGGCAGCGCATGTGGGCAAAGCAAAGTACTAAAACCACATCAGCCAACAACCAGTTTTGTATGCTGCTTCTGAAAAGAGAGGTCTCAGTTGCACACATTTGGAAATGTACATGGATGCCTGGTTAAACCGGACCTTCACCATGATTTAATGAAAAGCCCAAACTCTTAAAAAACGATTCCCCAGCATCTAAAATTAATATATTTTACATTTTTAGTCACTAACTTATTATTCTTTCCCCCACTGGGCTGCAACTCTGTTCAGGAATTTAGGATACGGGCGCCGCCATCTTGACTCAGAAGCATCACACTTACTGAGGAGAGTGGGATAAGGTACAGGGAGGCAGGTTATAGCTGTGCTTTGCTCAGACAGAGCAGAGCTGGGGTCAGGGAAAGGTCAGCAGTCCCAGAATGCAGAGCAGCACAGTCACTTCCTGTTTGCAGGCACTTCCTGTTTGCAGGCTGCCTGATAAAATGGCGGCTTCCATAAGCCGCCATCTTGGATGTTTAAAGGCTCATAACATGCAGTAGATGCAGGTAGGATGATTTTTAATGTGAGCAATCTGTATGTACAGTGTGGGGGAAACATATAAGATAGACTCTTATTCAGAGTGAAGGTCCGCTTTAAGGCACCTCTATTAGTGTGACCACTTCTGTAACCCATTTGGGACATACACAACAAAAAAAATTAGCTTTATGGATGGTCCTTTGGTATATCTCATGGGGGGGGGGGCACCCTATACTGAGAACCCATCAAATGTGCTCACACAGGGTTCTCTTCATTTCATTCTGGTAATAAAAAATACTAAATAAGCATCATTTTTTTAAGTCTATTGCTCGTTTTTTTCCGATGTAGATCTTAATTAAAGGAAAATTCCACTTTTGATGTGCTTAGCTTATCTAGTATGTTTTGCTTTTACTTATGTTAGAAACTTTGTGTTTTATGGAAGCTTTTATTTACAGTATATGCAATATTTTGAAAGCAGTCCACTAGGGCACATGAACAGCATTGCAATTCAGTAGTTTCTTCATTGTTCACTTAATTTTAGGACTCAAGGAGACCCTATAGTGTGCTGCCCCCTCCCCTGGTGCTAAGGTAGGACAGGAACCTTGGCCCTGTATCCAGTGCGTTTCTTTTCCGCTTCAGGCAGTAGCGTCAGAGAGCGGCATCTCTCACCATGTGTGGCATCCTATTTAATCATAAATTAATGGATGCCATCCGGACCTCTGTGCAGTAACACCTATGCCTGGACTGGGATGTCCAGTGATATGTTAACCACACCACCCTGTCTTCCTTCCCTGGAGGCAAGCCCGGGGGGGGGGGGGGGGCTTACCTCACCGGGAATCCAACACTGTCACTGGCACTTAGACGGCAGCCTCACAGAAGCTGCACAGAGCGACATTCCCTTCTCTTTGCATATTCTCGTAGGCCTATTCAAGTGGATCGTGGGTTGGGCTGTGTACAAAATGAGATATACTGCTTCAAGATGGCCACACCCAGTACTGAAATGACCAGAGAAACATTGCTGGATAGGGGGCGAGGTAAACTGTAATTTTTTTGCTACCCCCGTCCTACCAAGGGAGGGAGACAGAAGGGATTTCATTCCCTGTAACTCTTCCCGTCTTGTTCAGAACTCAAATACAATATTGGCTGCAGTTGTGCTTTAAAGCAGAAACTATCTAGGTTAAATTAAAGTCACCTTAATAATTATCAACCCATAACAAGATGAATGTTTCTGCTACTGACTACTAAACATAACAAATGTAGCTGCAAAAAAAGCTATTAACATAAATGCAGAACTTCCCACAATTGTCTCTCTTTCAGGTCTGAAATAATACAATTGCTAACATATTTTTATGAAGGAAAAATATTTCGGTTTAAGTACTTTTCGTTAATGCCTTCTTTGTACCTGTATGACTTGGAATGTAAAATACATTGTAATGCTCGCAGTATTATTCTCAGCACAGCATATAAAAGCATTTACATTAGTCACTGCCCCAGAGTAGCTTACCATATGTCATACAGGGTAATGCAATTATGCAAGTATACAACAAACACACTGTGGTGCCAGTTTGTTAGAAGTTATTTAATGCAGAAAGTTGGGAAAATGCTTTTGTGTAGAAAATGTGTGTTGAGCTCCTAATAGGCTACAGTCTGTGTCCATGCTTCTCCTGTACCGATGACACCCATGGCTTAAACAAAGATTTATGTGATACAGTGGCAGGCATGGATTGGCCCACATGGCTACCAGGGAATCCCCCAGTGGGCCCCCCATTCCTAAGAGGGATGCACTTGGTAGCAATAACCTTGGCACTATTGAGTAACTGGTCAGCCCACTTTTTGTTTAGGCCCTCTATACAGATCCAGTACTAATTGGATCCTGCACAGATGGAGCACAATGTGATAGTAGTTATTACACTGCCCATTTCTATGATAAGTATAATAGGTAGTGTTGAATTTACCGGTTCTGCAGCAGGAGAGCATGACTTATCCACTTACAATACCATTTGATGTATTATGAGCGCTCTAAAGATATAGGTAATCTGTATGGTGGGCTCTCAGAGTCAGTTCTCCTGGGTGGCCCAAGACACCCCATTCAACAAAACTCATGGGCCCATCTTACTGGTATATGTTTGAAGAATACCTTTCCACTCTCAATTAATATAGTAACAATATTTATGATTACCTTACCTGCTGTTGTATTCAGCATAAGAATACTAGGGGAAGGTCATTAGACTAGTGACAATGGGGTTTTATCACACTAGATAATTCCCCTGCAGCAAACCCCAGGGGGAATAACATTTATTAACAATACAATCTGGAACAGAGTGGGCAGATTTATCAAGGAAGCTGGAGGACATTGCTGGTTTACTTTAAAGCGGTCTATTCTAAGTATACAGTACGTCCTGCTCCAGATATTATACTTACACTTGGGCTATCCTCTGCCAGAGGGCGCTGTGCACTGCAGACATGCAAAAACAGGCTCCTCCCGGCCCTTCATATACCCAGGGACCTCCCACAAATCCCCAGATTTCTCTGCAGTGACATGACATGAAGTATCACTCTCTCGCAGGTGAGCGGGGCTATTACAGCCTGCGGCCCTGTGGGACTATTCCCACCCGTCCTCCTTGTGATGTGCCTCCCAGCCTGGGCTGCGCTGGTCGGGTGAAGGTAGGCAGCACCATGCGTGCTTATGGAGCCATACTCCACCGCAGTCCCCCACCATAGGGTAGGCGGTTTAGGCTTAGGAAAGTATCCCTTCCCGTCTGACTTGGTTAAGTGCTGTCATCGCCCCCCGAGGTCGATGCTCCTATTCTAGGGTTGTCTAACACCTCTATTATGCACTCCCCTGACACTACTACGCTACGGGACTCTGAGGACCGGCGTATTGATCAATTGGCATGCCATGCCTTTGCGTTTGGCGGTTTGCGCCTTAGCCATTACGGCAGTAGCGCTCAGGGCCATGGTCAGGAATGCACTCGATGGCACAGATGAGTTGCCCTCTGATGCTGTCAATACTCTGTCTAACTGTGATGTGTTCATAAACTTTATCCTGTCTGCATCGGACAATGCTATAAAGATGTGTGCCAGATCTTCTGCCTTGGCGGTAGCTATTCGCCGCGCGGTTTGGTTGCGACAGTGGGCGACTGACAACGCTGCTAAGAAAGCCCTTACTGGGCTTCCATTTAAAGGGCTACGCCTGTTTGGAGACCGTCTAGACCTCTTCGCCAAAGGAGGCAAGTTGCCCCAGCGCAGGCGGCAGATTCGGCCTTTTCGAGGCCAGGGCACCATTTCAGTCCCCTACCGCGGGGCTAAACAGGGAAAAGGGGTGTCCTTCGCGGGGCGCCGCGCAGATTCCTGGCACAGGAATAGAGGACGCCGTCCCGGTTCCTCCTGGGGGCCCAAGCCCAAAGCCCTTCCCAAGACCCCTCAGGCATGAGGGGGCGCCCTCACCCGTCAGGGTGGGGGGACGTCTACAGCACTTCGAGCACGTCTGGCGGCGCCACGTCTCAGACCGGTGGATTCAGGAGGTAGTGTCCTCCGGCTACAAGATAGAATTTGCTGTACGGCCCCCCACCAGATTCATTGGGTCCCGAATCCCTCAAGACCCTGCCTCAGCCCAGGTCTTGTTGCTGTCCGTACAGGGTCTCCTGGATCTAGGGGTCATTTGCAAGGTCCCCTTTGGAGACAGGGGCACGGGGTTCTACTCCAACCTTTTCACAGTACCCAAGAAGGATGGGTCAGTCAGGCCCATTCTGGATTTAAAAATCCTCAACAAATTTGTCAAGAACAGGCATTTTCGCATGGAAACTCTGCGCTCGGCCATTGGCTCACTGCGCCCAGGGGACTTCATGACGTCAGTAGACATCAAGGATGCTTACCTTCACGTCCCGGTGTTTCCAGGACACCAAAGGTTTCTCAGATTTGCACTGAAAGATCAGCATTACCAATTTGTGGCCCTGCCATTCGGCCTCGCGTCGGCTCCCAGGGTGTTCACCAAGGTGCTGGCAGGGGTGATGTCCCTGATAAGGCTAAGGGGCATACGCGTGCTGCCCTACCTGGACGACATCCTCATCACCTCTCGGTCTCTGCGGCAGGCAGAGTTGGACACTCAACTGGTAGTGTCCAC